>OZ014525.1:52899713-54099713 GCA_963966055.1 Lathyrus aphaca | reverse complement strand
TCTATTTATAGGAAAATATGTTGAGATTTCTTAGCCTCTAAGTCTTGAAGAGATGAGATCATAAATTGTTGATCATTGTTTGTAAAATATCTTCTTACACAAGGCATGATGAGATGCTTTCATAGAGGATCCAGTTGCAGCTTAATTTACATTCTTCAGATACTTTGATCTTGAATTATGAACACATGTAGTTGTATAATCAAGATATCCAAGCATATGCCATTTTGGAGCATGGTGGCCATTGGATCAAAATGCATATGTATTGAAATTCATAAATGCCATAAATGGGAATTTCTTGGTGCAATCATGAATTTGCAGGTTTGATCAGGTCTGTAATGATTGTTTTGATGCTTAAGACCAACTGATCTTATCCCTTGATTCATCAAAATCCAATTTCTCAAGTTTTATAAAAATCTGTTTTTGAAAAACAGTTGTGGCATGGTGTATTTAACAAATTTCTTCATGCTCAAGCAAGATCTATTCATGCCAATTGGTTCTTTGAATTGTTGGTATCATTTGTGATAATATTGGTTCTTTCACAAGGATTTGAATCAACTTGGAACTATGTGAAAAAAGCCTCCAAGTTTTGATGTTTTGACTGATTTTGTACTTAGGCAGATTTTGTCTAAGTGTTGAAATTTCCAATTTTTTCTTGATTTTGATCAATCTTCAACTTAAAATCCATGATGAATTAGAGTTTTATGCAGTTGAATCATTTGTTTTTTGTGGCAAGATCTTTCATTTGAGCTTTGGTTCACAAAAATCTGATGCTTGGATCACAAGTTATGATGCTTGGAAGTAGGGTACTTATACACTTTTTTCTTATAACAGAAAATTTTCTAAGTTTCAAAGTCTGTCCCTTTTACAAGTTATCACAAAATTCTTGATTTTTTATGATCAAATGCATCAATGGATCATATATTCTTGTCATATAGGTCATGAAGATCATTTTGGGTGAAAAATTCAAACTTTGACTTTTTGGTCCAGATGGAAATTACATTAGATACCCCTGAGTTCTGATTTTTTGATTGGACATCCTTTGAGGTATTTTGAACTTATGAATGGACTTCCATGATGTATATGAATTATTTAAACCATTGAATATGGTATTGGCTCATGTCCAGATGAAAATTTTGACTTTGGGTTCCCCGATCGTCAAAAACCCTTATTTGGGGCACTGTGAAACCCTAACTTTGAAATCATTAATCTCTGCACCTCTTGAACTTGTAGTTGACTTGTCAAAGTCATGTAAACCTTTCTTGATGACATCTGGAGGCCTTAGCTCCTTTTTCCATGAAAAATTTCATCTGGAGGGCTCAGTTAATTGAAACCCTAATTGGTGATACTGATGACTTGGGGCCCAAATCACTGAAATTTTTGTACAGTCTTTGAATGATTCTTCATCATTTGAGATTCCTTGATCCTTTGATAATGATTGAAAGATTGAAAATATTAGGTATCAATGATTGGTCCTTTGACTGAATCCTCTGAGGGACTCAGGAATCCTGATTCATTGTGGGGATATTGTCCAGACCAGTCTGACATAGTCCTTAGATCAGTGGATTTCCTCTGA
Organism: Lathyrus aphaca; assembly: GCA_963966055.1. Classification (NCBI taxonomy): domain Eukaryota; kingdom Viridiplantae; phylum Streptophyta; class Magnoliopsida; order Fabales; family Fabaceae; genus Lathyrus; species Lathyrus aphaca. The sequence goes on along the minus strand of OZ014525.1, from coordinate 54,098,140 downwards.
TGAGACATATATCTCAGGGTCAAAATTTAAGGTATGACAGAGAGTACATAGTTTATTCTCTTTGTGCATGTCAAGCAACATGGATGGTGAATCTGGTCGAAGAGATTACATCGAAGAGTCGTGGAACAATCACCATGAAGACCGACAACATGTTAGCTATCAATCCGGCGAAGAATCCGATAACACATGGTCGAAGCAAGCACATCGAAACGAGGTTCCATTATCTTCGAGAGCATGTAGAAGGAGGGAAGATGAACATGGAACACTGCAGAACTGAGAATCAGATTGCAGATATCATGACGAAAGAAGTGCATGTCGAAGTATTAAGAAGACTAAGAGCTATGATGAATGTAAATAGCTTAGACACAATGAATTATGTGGTGTGTTAAAAGTGTAATTCATTATGTCATATTTGATTTAGATTAGATTTAGATTTGGTTTTAGGTTTAGATTTGATTTAGTTCCAAAATATATATTTTTGGGCTTTTATAGTTTTCAGGTGTTTGACTAGGGGTGCAAGCAAACATAATTCTATAAATAAGGAGTATTCCTATTGTAATCAAATAACATCACAATATTATTACGCTCACGGATATGCAGTTGCAAAGTGAGTAATAATAGAAAGAAAAATCTCACAGTTATGGGTAATAAACTTTATCTCTTCCAAATTTCCTCTTTCAAAATTTCTTCTTTGTTATTGTTACCGCGCAAGAACCCTTCTTACTTCTCGAGAAAGGTTCGGAATTCTCATTGAATTTGGTTTAGTTCCAACATCGACTAAGTCGAAATCCTTTACATATCCACAAAATAAGCAAATGTTTTTAGCACTATGTCCTAAAATTCTTTAATTGATCTTGTAAGCAACATTCAATAAGAAATTATAGTTTATTTACCAAATTTCACGATAATCAGTAATATTTTCCAGATTTAGAAATTTAATTATTTCAAATTTCAAATTTTCCATAAAGGTTATTTGAGATTGCTTAGTGGTAGATTAGAGAACAATTTAGTACTTCACTCCATTGACTTTGGATTCAATATATTTGACTTTACTAAACAATATATTAATATAAGAAAAGCAAGGAAAGGTGTTGGCAGAGAATTGGTGTACTGCAACAAATTTACATTGGTGGTAGCATTAAATGTTCCTTCGAGTACATCACCCAACAAATAGTGTTGTCATTTTATAGTGACCTATCAAGCACAACAGTGGAAGATATTCTAAAAGAAGAGAGAATATATATTTCGATATCTTAACTGAAAGTTCATGGCGTTGAAAATAGAAAACTTCAATTACATCCTTTGGGTGAAGCTACAGCAATAGGGCCAGATAAGGGCCTACGCTTGATATCATCACTCTTTTCGGGTCAGGCAAAAACATACAAAGTAGAACTTTTTTTTACTGTTATGCCACACTCTCCAAAAATATATACTAAAATATCACCTTTTGAAAAAAATGCACTAAAATACTACATAATAAATGGGTTCGTCTATCCATTATGCAAACCTTGGCTAAAGTTAAGGAATTCGTCCACCCAATAGACAAATCATTTTTTTTGACATTTTTAAAGCAGTTCGTCCATTCAAAAGACTTATCATTACTTTTTTTTTTCCTTCATGAGTTCGTCCATCCATTGGATTTACCCAATTTATGTTTTTTCTTTCAATTATAATAATACATAAATTAATTATTACATTTTAATAATATAAAAATTAATTCTTATATTTTAATAATACAATAATTAATTTTCTTAATAGTCATTGATGGAAAAGGGAAAATTAAAAATAAAGTTTGGACAATATTAAATTGAACATAAATACAGTATAATGAAAAAAAAATTGTGTGTTCCAAAATGATATTTATAGAAAGAAATTAAGTATTTTTTCATAAGAAATTTGATGCGTTTAATTTCTTAATTGTATATCTAGAAACAAATATTTTAAACAATTTTTTATTCAAACACTCAATTAACGTGTTTATACAATTTCTAATTATAATATTATGATCTTGTCATATATTTAAAATGTAATCATTAATTATATTTTAATATATATTAATTGTAGTTAATATATTTTAAAGAGCCAACATGAGTGGTGCCAAGGGTGTGCCAACACCTATACTAAGTACCGCAGACTCAGCAAAACAGGCTTTCCATTGTTGTCAGATCCTCACTTGTACAGGTCCATAGTAGGAGCTCTTCAATATGTCACATTAACAAGACCAGATATTGCATACAGTGTCAACAAGGCCTGTCAGTTCATGTCCTCACCATCAGAGGCACATTGGGCAGCTGTTAGACGAATACTAAGATACCTCAGTGGAACAATGTTTCTAGGCCTAGTGTTTTCTGTAGCAAGTCCAACAGACAAATTCTCCTTGCGTGCCTATAGTGACTCAGACTGGGCTACGGATCCGGATGATCGTCGTTCTACATCTGGTTCTTGCATCTTCTTCGGTCCCAACATTGTTGCGTGGAGCTCAAAGAAACAATCTCTCGTAGCAAGATCAAGTACAGAAGCCGAATATAGAGCACTTGCTCACACTACCTCCGAGCTTCTTTGGCTTGAATCACTACTCACTGAACTATCCATTAGTTTTCACCCTCCCACTTTGCTATGCGACAACCTCAGTGCAGTACACATGTCTCATAATCCAATTCTCCATGCTCGTACAAAGCATATTGAATTGGATATCCATTTTGTTCGTGAAAGGGTTGCAGCACAACGATTAGTTATTCAACATGTTCCTGGGTTTGCTCAACTAGCTGACACTTTAACAAAACCGTTAGGAACGGTGGCTTTTCACGATCTACGGAGCAAGCTCAAAGTGGTCTCTCTCAAACCACCATGAACTTGAGGGGGTGTAATAGAGATAAATCTAGAAGTTAGTTAGTAGGTAATCAAGTTAGTTAGAGTGTAACTAACCTATCTAACTAATTCTAGAGTTAGTTACACTTGGTACCCTATATATACTCATTGTGTAATAACTGAAGTTTTAAGCAATGAAGTGAGAAATACAAAGAGAACAAATATAAGAGTATTTTATTTTCTAATAATAATCCACACTAATAATTATAATATCTAGTGTTTAATCGTCATGCTCTTCTGATAAAGAAAAAATACTGTGTTACTTATTTTCTAACTCTCTTAGACCAAAGAATGTCAAATTCAAACCAAATCTAAAGATATCTATATTCTTTGACCTAGACCATGCAACAACTCAAATACTCAAAAAAATCGATTCAGGGTTCAAGATACTTTATCCATCTAGAAACTCTATACCAAAAAACTGAACTGACTACTTCACATATGACAAAGAGATGATCGGTTAATTGCGTAAATTCCACCCGAGAAACACCCCATGAATACATTTAATATAGCATATATTAATTCTTTTATAAATTCATAACTTGGTATTTGAGATCTAAAAACTAAAGATTAATTTTATTATTCTATCTTTATTATTTTATTTTATTTTATTATAAGTAAAAAGCTTACTTTTTAAAATTATTTAATAACGGATATATATCTTATTTACATTTATATACTTCAATTACATTAATTATTTAATATATAAAAAGTGTTTTTTATTTATAATAAAAAAATATGGGATTATAATTTATATATTCTAATACACTTAAAACATTAGTAATAAAACATTATATTAATTTTGAGACATGTAGATTATTTGCATTTTAAAATCTATGACATCATAAAAAAAATATCAATCATAAATAAAGAGTAATATAATTTCTTTTTGAATTATAATTTCAGAAAAGAATGATACATGCATGGAGGAGAGTAAGAAGAAAAACATGACAAAGAAACACTCACCTGAATCAGTGTCGAATATATCTGAAACACATTTTTTGTTTTTGTTTTAACCTCTGATGTTTCTGGAGAAGAAAACACTGTCAACAACTATTCAATATTCAGCCAAAAAAATAATGAAAGCCTAGTCACAAACTATTTCAACAAGAGTTTGAATTTAGATTCTTAAAAAAACTATAACTTTTCAGTTTTAACATAAAAACACTAATCACTGGTTTTGATTAGGTTTATTAACCCTGTAATTATCCCACAAATTTCCACCCTCACCCATCAAAAATGGAAAACATTCTTGTTGACATGATAGTGAGAATCTAAATTCTTGTTGACATGATAATTTAGAACTAAATTTAGTTGGTTTTCATATCTGAGTAGAATTATATATGTTTTAGTACCTCAGAAACACTCAATATGTTTAGTATATTACAATTTTATGAATCTCATTATAAGTCTAAGTTTTTTAATACTTCTTTCCATTCAGTAATTGGACTTTGAAATTAATAAATTAATCAAGAGAATAAATTAATAATTAACAAAATATTGAGTGTATCTCATAAACACTCAATATTTTACTAATTATATGTCAAATTAAATAGGTTTGTCAAGGTACTATAAGTGTTACTTAGTTGAATAGTTGGATTTTTTTTGGGTTAATTCTACACTAAAATAATAATTGAGAGTTTATTTTTACAATCATGTCTCCTTCTATATTGGGCTTAGTTTATTTGTGGAACATATACAGAGAAATATAATTGAGAGTTTCTCTTGCCACCCTTAGTGGTTGTGGTGAAGAACCATCCTAATGAAACTCAAAAACGTTTTTGTCATAATACGAAACTATACTTTCATATACACTCTAAATATTCTATATCTATTTGTAAGTGAGCCACCTTTTCCATTTTGTCAAAAATAGTCTTGCAATGTATCTTTGTATTTATAGAAAGATGAGTTCGTATATACACTTCCGTAATAATTCTAGACACATTTTAAATTTATTGTAGTTTGTTTATATCATAATTCAGAGAATAATGCAGAAATATACTTTCGTAATAACCCTTTGACAACAAGATTGATATAGATTTGTCATTTCTTTAAGAAATCTTATATTATAGGTCAATTAAACGAAAGTATACTATCAAAAATAAATTTGTTAATTTTCAATTAAATCATATATTGATGTAATTCAATTAAAATGTCGCATATTAGAATCAATATAAGGATGTGACACTCTAAAATATCATTGGATGTAGCTGAATGCACTACTCCAAGACTGAGGATATGGCACACTTCGCGCTTCTTCTGGTACCAAATGATTATATAAATCATCAAACAAATATCACATATGTCACGGCTGGAAAAATTACAGAGACTCCGCCATATTTTATTCATTACAAAGGAATAGGGGAAATAATGATAAAACCCTAAAGGAAAAGGATAAGACGGTAATCGCAATCGAATAGGGGTTCTGGAGTCGGTTAAATGAGGGGAAGGTGTTAGACACCCCTCACCTTTGTTGTACCCAACGAGAACCTCCTATAGCCTATGGTTAAGGGTGTTTGCTAATGTATGTGTAATTGTTTATTTCTTGCTTTTATTTACCTAGAAAAGGGTAATTACAATTGGATAAAATGGGAAAAATGTTAGTTTTAAATAAGGGGACTTGCTAGGGTTTCAATACCTCGTGCCTACGTATTCTTATCGAGTGATGAGAAAATCAGAGTATACGTAGTTTGAATTTTTGTTGGTTCGTTGATTTTAGTATAAGAAAATAATTTGTCTTGGTTTTGAATTAATTGCACAGGGGAAAAATAAGTTGATTTGTCGTACGTGTTAGGCGTCAAATTGTGTTAATATATAGTTTAGTTTTTGACACCTTTTGAATGTCTTTAATCGCAATTTTATGTTTTTTCCCGTTGTTTTAGTAAATAAGCGTATTATAACTTAATTGTTTTGATTGATAAATAGTTATTTAATTTGTGTGTTGATTTTTGGTAGGTATTAGCATCTCAAATGGACAAAGTGGAGATTCTTGCTAGATGCTTGTAAAGGTTTTGGAGTTCTTGCAAAAGGGAAGGCGCGCTAACAAGAATTTCGAAGCTTCACTTCCAGGAGAAAAAGCGCTTAATGCGGTCACAAGCTCGCTGAGCGCGTTATAGGGCAGTTTGATCAATTAATGAAGGTGCATTAAGCGCGGTCTACGATTTCAGCCACACTATTTATAAGTTCTTTTACATTTTTGTTGGAATGTAACTTTAGAAACTTAGAATAAACATTAAAAAACTCTTAAGCTTTATTTTATCAAAGATTGGAAGCATCAATAGTCGAGAAGTTGTCGTTGATGCTTGATCGTCTCTTCTCTTTTCTTGTTTGTGAAGCTACCATGTCAATGTATAGCTAATTTCTCTTTGTGTCAATATTAGAGGTAGACATTCCTTTCTTTTGTATCTATTTCCATTGATGTAAGCTTATGAACATATGGATGATAAATATTTGGTGAAAAAATTTGTTTTTATGGTTTATTCTTTGTGTTGGTTCATGATTGAGAAATATGCTCTAACTCTTTATCTAGGTTTTTCATCCATCAATGAACATAGGCTAGAGATAGTTATGAGAGTTGATGTTCATAAATATTGCACTTGAATGTTATCATTTTGATAGTTTGAGTGAGAGATCATCAAAGGATCAAAATGGTAAAACTCACAATATGTGTTAGAGATAAACATATTGAGAGTATATATGATTCTATTTATCGTCTAAACGAGTTCATTTGCTTTATTGATCATATACGTACAAAATGGTTTGTCGAACCCTAATCTTGGCATGTGTTTTATAAATCTTTCAAATCTGGTAACTTTTACCGTTAACTTTTATCGCTTATGCAAACGATTCATTACCAATAACCAAAACCCTTTGTTACTTTAAGTTTAAAACAATTTCAACTGTAGAACGACAATAATCTCTCAAAACAATCTCTGTGGAACAATAACAAAAATTTGACTCTATTTGTATTTCAACAAATTGGCGCCGCTGCCAGGGATTGTTAATTGATATTGCAAGCATTGCAATAATTGTGACGTTTTAGACTTGTTAAAAAAATTCTTGTACTTGTTAATTTGTTTGGTTAAGTTTGTGCAGACTCTGTTTATGCGAGGAAAACTTCTTACATCCCAACTTCTTTTTTATACTGAGATTGAGAGAATTGCGAGGAAGTTAAATAGAAAATCAAGGCGGAGAAGGCAACTTGCCAAGGAACAAAGAGTGCAAGGAGAAAGTTCTTCTACACCACCACCACCATCATTTACGCCAACCATGGCACAACCACTTCCACCTCCTACTTCCACACCATGTATCAATAGTCTGCGTCACACAGCTCAGTTTGCTCACAATGCGAATAATGGGAGGAAAGGTGAGATGAAAATGATGACTCTAAATTTGTTGTATCGAAGTCCTTTCACAGGACACGATCACGAAGACCTGTAAACACCCCAAATTTGCCCTCACCCATTCACACCATGGCTTGTGATCATCTCATATGCATAAACACAATCATACAATCTCATATCTCATGTTTGATTCACTGCATAGTTTCTAAGTCATCTGCACCTAGGGTTTGTGATTTGAGCAATCCCAAAGCTTCTTGAGCCACTCCAAAGGCCACCAATCATCTCAGAAGGGTCCGTGTGTGTTCTTGTATCATGTTACATCCTCACAGAGTCAAAATTGCAGAGGAATCACAAGAACTAGGGTTTGAGTGGATGCAGAGCCAGGTTGAACTGCACAGTTGACCTAAAATTAGGGTTTTGGTTTCAGAGGCCATAACCCCAATTTTTTTGGTCATTCTTGTTTCCATTGGTCTCTATATGGTATAGGGAGTATGCATATCAATTTTCATGAAGAAATTCCATGGGGAAGTCATCTGATCAAGAGTTGACTTTCTGGACAAGTCAGTGCAAAATCAGGGCATCTGAGGCCCCCAATGACCCAACCAATGGGTGATCTTCATCATTTTGAGTGTATATGATCTTTATTTGATCATGGAAGAAGGTTGAAGTGCATAAAATCAAGAATTTAGGGTTTTTGCAAAAGTTGACTTTTTGAGGCATAGTTGACTTTTCAAGAATGCCTCATTTTAGGCCAATTTTCAAGCCTTGATTCTTGATCCAAAAAGGCTTCAAATGGAAAAACTTTGGTCATGAAAGTTGTAGATCTCATCTTTCCCTTTTCAAAAAGTACAAGAACATGATCAAACTCTTCATGGATCAAAAGTTATGGCATTGCAAAGTTAGCAAAAATCATTGATTTTCAAGTTATGCACCAAATGGAAATTTTGCAAAGTCTTGAACAAATGCATTATGCAGCCTCTAATTCACTTCAAACCAGCATGTAAACATTCTCTAAGTTACAAAAATCAGATTTGAACTAAGTTTGCCCTTGGTTTCATGTTTGGTTATGCAAAGGATCACATGTGAAACATAAGCTAACCAACTTGCAAAACACTCATGATCACTTCTTACAACTTGTAAACTTGGATGCTGACCTTGCTAGCTCACTCTTCCCCCCATGCTGCGCAGCCCCTAGGCCTTGTACCAAGCTAGCACTTCACCATACTTCTCTTACACAATTTTTGACTTTTTGCAAAAGGTAACTTACCAATCAATAAAGGGCATGTCTAATCATCTGACCAATGAGAGAGAGTTGTGTGGACAATTTGCAAGCAAAGCATAGCATAAGGCAAGGCTGAAACAACAACATTCAACACTTACACAAAAAACTCACCTCATTGCAAGTTCCTTCGAATCACTCTCCACAGTCTTCAAACACTCAAACTCTCATCATCACTCAACTCACCACACCTCATAGACAAGAAACACCCCAAGCATAAGCCTGAAACAAGCCTGAAAACTCCATTGCCATCATTCACCTCAAGCTGCAGTTTCATTCGAAACTCTTATCCTAGCTCACAAACACACCAACCGACACCACAAACCTTCTCAACACACTTCATAGATCACAAAAAACCCCTTTTCACAGCCTGAAAGTGCCAGAATCTCATCTGCCATTGTTGACTGAACTGAAGCAGTTCCTTTCGAATCTTCTTCTCCAGCCAACACAAACTCATTTTGAGCATTCAAACACACTTGGGGGATCAAGTGGAGCAGCTTGCATCAAAGGAAACAGCCAGAAAGTCCCAAAACTGAAAGCTCCAAATCTCAGGTAGCTCGAAATTAATTTTTCCAGAAATGACTTTTATTGTTACAAACTTGTTCTTCATGATGCACTGATCATTCTGGTACCTTTAGTTTTTGAAATGGTTTTGTTTTGAGCATTTAATTCGTGTTTGAAGCTTACGAACCCTAGAAATTGTTTGCTTCGATTCAGATGATTTAGGAAAGATAAATTTGTTTTAGGTTAGGGGTTTGATTCGTGAGAGTGTTAGGATCATCTCCCAATTCATAGATTTCATTTATGTTACGTTTTTAGGAAGTTTGGAATTTTCAGGTGAGCTTCTGGCCGGAGAAGACGACCGGAAGTCTTCTCCGGCCACCTGAAAGTCATTTGTGCCCTAATTGTGTAATTAATTCCAGTTTGAATGAGGAGCGTAGGATTGCGTTGACTGGTTGACTTCCCACCCTTTTTGATGGCCCAGATTCTCCATTAAACCCTAATCAGGATTAATTAAATTAATTAATTAAGTTTTAGAAGTTTGAATGTGAGCCACACGATCACGCGCGCAGTCAACACTTTTAAACTCAGAATCAATCTCATGCGTCCATTTTGATTACTTCTCATTTTATTTGTTTTATTTCATTTTTATTTCAATTAATTTGTACAATTTATTTAAAATAGCAGAAAATTCATAAAAATTATGAAACTTTTTCTTTAAGGTTTTATTAATTTTTATGACACAAAAACATTTTTATTTTATTTTTTATCATTAAAAAAGTATTTTTAAATATTTAAAAGTTTATTTTTAATTGATTAATGAGAATTAATTAATTAAAAATACTTTTAGGTATTTAAAAATTACAAAAAAATTCATGAAATGTTCTAAGACATTTAGAAACATTGTCCAACCTTCAAACCAAATTTCTTTTTTGATCTTGATGCATTTTAAGAATTCTTCATGGAATTAAATCATATTTTGTGCATTATTTTGATCATATGTTTGAAAATTCATTTCTGCCTATTGGTGAAGGTTGAGACATTGATTCTTTGTGCATTGTTTTCCATTTGACATGTATTTTCAAGGATAAAAAGGCCATGATTTGATCTTGCATTTTCTAATTGATTGGCATTTGTTTTGATAAGAACCCTAAAAAACCCTAATAACTTGCAAAAATCATATCTTGAGATTGGTAAAGAGTTGGGAGTTCCCCTTTGGGCAGGGATTCATCATAGGTCTAGGGTTTCTTTGGGTGCCATTTTCCATTTTTTATCTTAGGGTTTGCTTCTGTTTTTGGTTTGTGTTTGATGTTTGATCCATAAACCCTAATTTGGGCTTTCTCTTGCATCCTTCTTGCATTTCCTTGCATAACATGACTTGCCATTGCATTTTGTGCATTCTTATGATTCATTTGACATCTTAAGACATGTATGAAGCATCATTGATCATTGCATTACATCTTTGCCATGCCATTTGTCTTGTATGCTTCATGACATTTCATGTTTATTCATGTTCCTTAACTTGCATCATTTGCATCCATGACTTTGTATGAACATCCCTATGCCTTGTCTCATGTTTGCAACACTTCATAACATCATAGTCATCATGTGCATGCTTCTGGTTTGGCCTAGCATCATGTCATTTCATTTCATTTAGCATTGCATTGCATTTGTTTCTAACATTTCAGGTGGTAAGTAAACTTGAGAAGTGAATTTGCCTTCACTTCTCATAACTTTTCTTCTCATCTCTCTTGCATAGCATGCTGCATTTATACATGTGTTTGAGTTTGAGCTTGCTCATTCTTGCTTCTCCCACTTTCTTTCTTCAAGTGACTTGACTTCTTGAATGAAGCAAGTCACTTTGCTTCTCTTGATCTTGTTCATCTGCTTCCTGGTGGCTCCTTTGAAGATTGTTCTTGAAAACCTCACAAACCTTAGGATCAACCAAGCATGACAATGAATTAGGGTTTTGATTAGTTTCCCCCCATAGTTTTTACCTTTGTGTCTCTCTTTGAGTCTTCTCTTCCCACCTCATAATCAGGGACTAAACCCTAAAGGCTTTAAGACTTTGTGATTAGGGTTATGCCTGCATCCTTCTCTTAGGATGGAGTGTATAACTTTAATCCTAAGTCTTGAACCCTTAAGATGTTTAAATCTCTTAATCAATTCACTTAATAATCATCAAGACATCACTTGTAACTTGGGCCTTGCATTAGGGTTCTAATTCTTCCTTAAGTGGTTAAGAAGGACTAACCCTAGTGTTAATGGACAAGTCCCCCTCAAGTTGTCTTACAAATCATAAAAAAATACTTCTTCATCATACCATTAACTAAAATCCACTTAATAAAGGCTTGTTTTGTCATGGGTTTAATCCCTAATCATGGATTAAGTTGAGGAGTCTTCCTCAGCTTAAACATTCTCATCTATTATCCTTCTTTTAGGATGGTGTAATGGGTCTGTTTAACCCTTGATTGTGGCTTAACCTCATTACTTAACACTAAACAAAATCACAAAAACATCTAAATAATCACAAGTAGGTTAATGATCTTAATCCTACATCAAAGGTGATTAAGTGTGAGAATCTGACTTCACACTTAAGGTATTCTCATTACCCCTAATCAGAGGGAAGATGTGATGAGTTTACTAAACCCATTGGTTTAGGCTTAAGCTCATTAACTTATGACAAACTTTCAAAAGCAATAAAAGACTGAAAACTCAAAAAACAAACAATAATCGTCTCCTTCGGGATTCTTTTCTCATCATCTTCACTCACAAGCGAGAACTTGCTTCTTCCGTCTAATGCAAGACAGTTAGCACCTGAGCCAGACAGGTCATACACTTGAGCATAGGAAAATAAGCAGTTCACAAGTCAATTCATCTTTCAGTCTCTTTGGGTCGAACTACGGTGTTCTGACTTCCTCATTGCACGAGAGGATACGTAGGCATAACTTAACGGTTATCGAACAAAAGTCTCTGTACATTCCCCCTCCTTCCAGCATTATTCTTTGAGCCTCATTATCATGAGCATCTTATTCTTGTCTTTACACTGACACTTTCATACTTCACATCACTTATACACTTTACACTGACACCTGTACATATTGCTTTCAGCTCTTTATACACAAATTGCACTGACACTACCCCTTTAAAACACAAATCTTCTAAGCGTGGATCCCGTCGAGTACGGCGGACAATCTGGGTGCTAATACCTTCCCAGGTTGTAACCAACCCCCTTTCTCAGTCTCTCTGGTTCGCAAACCGTCTTATCCATCTCTTTCTAGGCTTATGCAGCATTGCCTTTCCTCCGGGATAAAAATGCCTAGCTGGCGACTCTATTCATCTCCAGTGAGTTCACGGCTGTGTGTTCTCATTGTCCCTCTCGCCGACCGTTCGCGTCTGTACCTTTATCTGGGCCAGTCCCATTTTATCGGGAGCGACAGCTTGGCGACTCTGCTGGGGATCCTTATACTGCAACCAGGGCTTCTGGTTCTTTTTGTGGGTTCCTCCTAGCGCTTGATTGATTTGTGTTCATTGGGGTGTTATGTGTTATTTGTGTTTGTATATTTGCTTTATTTATTGCTTTCTGTACAGCTTTATTTACCGCTTTCTTTATTGCATTTGTATATATCATACTGTCACTGTTGCTGGCTGGATCTGGTTTCCTTGTTTTTTTGGTGGGTGGGTATTTCATTGAGAGTTAAGGTCCTACACCTGGGACCTGAGTGACACCTAGGATAGAGTGAATCATATTCTTTCCCATTCCATTTTGGTCTGGTGCGGGAATATGAAACACGGTTCAGATATGGGTTTCTTCTTGAGAACTCTGTGTTGCGGATTTCCTGCAATGCTAGGGGGATCTGGGAAGCCTGCTAAGTCTGGATGACCTTTTAGTTTGACCTTCAGAAACTGAGGTGAATTAGAGGAGGAATTGTTATGGTTATTGTAAACACTGTACCTCCGGGTTAGAAGTGTTTACACTTCTCATAACTGATCCAAGTCTGAGGATCCTTGTTCTAGATCACCACCTGTGAGGGGGTTGGGCTGTTTACAGGTTTGCAGGTACCTTGACCTCAGAATACCCTGTTACTTTGACTTTGTTAAGAATGCTCCATGTTGGATAGTTCTTGTGATTCTAAAACCCTGGACATGTGGCTCTTTATTTGAGTCCCCTACCCTGGTTACTGGATTTTTAGACCTCCATCTGGAATTCTTGAACACACATGGATCTAGACCAAGGCAGTTAATCAGATCCAGCTCAGTCACAAACCCTTTGCATATCATCTGCATTCATACTCATTGCATCATATTAACATGTGCTTATTTGTGTTTCAGGGTATCCACCTTTATCTGGTTTTGGTTTTGACCCCATCTGCAGTTTTGACCTGTCTCCACCAGCATCTTGCTTCAGCTTGTCAGCCATATACTTCAGTTACTTGCACTAGCCAGCCAGTGGCCCACTTCTCAGCATCTTCATCAGCACTTATTCTACTCAGTCCTCAGCACTCATGGCTCCAAAGAAAAGCAACATCACTTACCATTTCTTCCAACCAGACTTATCAGACATCAGGAGGATCCAAACCCTGATCACTCCAGAGCACATACCTCTGTTCAGAGAGCATTATGGGGATATACTTGACTTGGTCATGGATATGGACCCATCTCAGAGAAGCCTGATCCATACCTGCATTCAGTTCTATGACCCCCCATTGAGGTGTTTCACCTTTAAAGACTTTCAATTGGGACCTCTTTTAGAAGAATACTCAGCATTGGTTGGCTTGCCTATCAAGAGAGAAATTCCTTTCAATCCTGAAATGGTCTATCCCAGCAATGGAGAGATAGCAAAAGCTTTACACCTGGAGCCTGCTTTGATAGAACAGCATATGACATCTAAAGCTGGGATCCCTGGTTTTCATCTTGACTTCCTGATTTCTCAAGCTAGTTTGAAGGCCTCCCTGGGGGAGTGGAAAGCTGTTTGTGCATTGTTGGCCTTAAGTGTATATGGAATTGTGTTGTTTGCAGATGAGCCTCGATTCATCAGCAAGAATGCAATTCACTTGTTCATCCTGAAGCACCCAGTGCCAACCTTGTTAGGAGATCTCTACTACTCAGTACATCAGAGAAATGAGAAGCAGAGGGGGAGATTAGTAAGAATTTGTGCTCCATTATTCCATACTTGGCTCCTCAGGCATCTACCCAGGACAGATGCATTTCTCAACCCTCATCAGCAAAGCAACTGGGCTAAGAGACTCACTGTCCTAACTTCAGCAGATATCAGATGGTGTACTCAGAGCACCAAGGGCAAAGATATGATCACCAGCTGTGGGCACTTTCCCAATGTGCCTCTAATAGGAGTTAAGGGAAGTATCAATTACAACCCTCTGTTGTTCAGAAGGCAATTGGGCTATGCACTAGTTCATACTCCTAGGGAGCAGGATCTAGCTGAGACCCTCTACTGTGAGAACAAGATTAGTCTGACAACTGTTAGGCAGGCTGCCTGGGCCTGGGATCATGTTCAGACTAAGGGAATCACCATTCTGGGGAAGTGCAATAATGTGGCATCAGTCCAATATTATGAGTGGTCCCATGCTAGGGCCCAATTCTCTGGAATGCCTTTCACCATAGAAGATATGCCTGAGTCATCTTCAGCACCACCCCCTGCCACTATTAGTCTGGAGGAGTTTGAAAGCCTGAAGGAAAGGAATGAGAAGTTATCCCAAGCCTTGCAGAAGACCCTCCGGGAGAGGAGTGAAGGTATGAGGGAGATTGAGAGATTAGAGAAATTGAGGATAGAACACTTGACCAAGATTGAGAAGTCTGGGGAGTATATCAACAAGTCTAAAGCTGGTGAGCAGATTCTGAAGAATGCTTGTAAAGAAGCCCAGTTCCAAAGAGCAAGAACAGACTTGTATTTGAAAGAGAGTCAGGCCAGGTGGGTCCGGATCACTGAGGCCCGTACTCTAGAAGACAAGAGAGCTCAAGACAAGATGGAGCAGATGGAAAAGGCCCTGGCAGCAGCCCAGGAAGAAATATCAGAGCTGAAAATCAAAGCAGGATTGAAGAGGTCTAAGGACCAAAGTCAGAGCAGGAAATTGACTGCAGCTGTTGCAACAAGAAACCTTCTCATCAGAAGTCTCACGGAGCGTCCGACTGATCCTGTGACCGAAGCACTTCTCAAGGAAGTTCGTGAGGATGAGTTTGGCCTTGGAGTTTGATCATTTGCTTGTTGTTGTTCCTTTTCCATGTACTTTTGCTTTTTGTGATGTATTTTGGCCCCTTTGAGGGTTTGTGTTGTAAAAATGAACAAGTTGTATTATTTCACCCTTTGTAATATATTTGTGTTGGTTTCTATTTGGGCTCACATCAAAAGCAACTGCAACAGCATCATCTTCAAGGGTCTGGGAGGGTCAAAACTAAAGACCAAACCGGATACCTTGAGAGCAAATAAGCATAACTGCATTGCATGCTAACCCCTTTGTTTGTTTTGTAGGTTTTTGTTTTGTTGTTGCTAACCTCTGTTGTGATGTTCAGGAATTATTGCTCGCCGCCGGGTATTTCCTCTCAACAGGCCACACAGGTATCCAACTAGAATCAACCTTCCGGGAATTCAGATGGATCAAGTTCAACAAGATCTTGCTGATGTCAGAAATCAGCTAGCCAATGAAAGACTGGAGATGAGAACACAGATGACGCAGTTCATGGAGGTTATGAACAACATGGCTCAGAGCCAGGAGAGACTGAGGGCCATGGTGGAGAGGCAAAATCAAGAGGAGCCTCATGTAGGGACTGCAGGCACCAGTAATAATGAAAGGGTGCAACCACATGTGAATCCCCCTGTGTTTGGTCCACATCTACATCCTGAGGTTAACATCCCTGCAAATGTTCAAGGAACAGCCACAGCAGCCAGAGTACTTCAAGAAGATCCTCAGGAGGACCAATTTACAGTAATGGGTGCTGGAGAGGACGCTTATGATAGGAGATTGGATGAAATAGCTGAGAAGTTAAGATCTTTAGAATCTCAGAACTCTTTGGGCTTCGACGTCATGGACATGGGGCTGGTAGACGGGGTTAGGATTCCCCACAAGTTCAAGCCTCCATGTTTTGAAAAGTATAATGGGACTTCCTGTCCCCGAACTCATCTGCAATCTTTTCTCGGAAGATTAAAAGCTTATACAATGGATGAGAAACTTTGGATGTTCTACTTTGAAGATAGCTTGACTGGAGCATCGAGGGAATGGTATTCCCACTTGACAAGGGCAACTGTAAGATGCTGGAAGGACCTGGCAGAAGCCTTCATCCGACAGTATCAATACAACTTAGACATGGCACCCAACAGGACTCTCCTAATGGGAATGTCACAGTCGTCAAGGGAAAGTTTCCGAGAATACGCCCAAAGATGGAGGCAATTGGCTGCTGCCGTTCAACCCCCAATGTCGGAGAGAGAAATGGCAGACATGTTTATGAACACTCTTCAGGGAACGTATATTGACAGGTTGGCTGCTTTCTCTTCCACCAGCTTCGCAGATGTTGTCATAGCTGGGGAGAGAATTGAAAGCCTGTTAAAGATGGGTAAGATCTCAGACAACGGTGCAAGCTCGTCCAGTAGTACAAGAAAGCCTTTTGCAGGCCCGAGAAGAACTGGCGAGACCAATGCCATCCACACCAACAGGGGTAGGCCCCAATATGCTCAGAGGTCAATAGCAGCAGTCACTATCCCTGCTCCAGCTCATCCTCAGCCAGTCTATCAACCTCCTCAACAAAACTTCCAACAACAACCTCAGTATCATCAGAATCAATATCCTCCAAGAAACAACTACAACAACAACAATAGCAACAACAATCAACAGAGGCCATTTCAACAGAGGCCCTCCCAAGCTAACCGAGTGATCGACCCGATCCCCATGCCGTACGCTGCTTTGCTGCCACAACTTCTGAAACTCAACCTGGTTGAGCTAAGAACGTTGGCACCGCCGGATCCCAACAGTCTACCAAGAAACTATGACTCCAATGCTAGGTGTGCTTTTCATTCAAACGCACCTGGTCACAGTACAGAAAAATGCAGGGCTCTGCATATGAAGGTACAAGACTTGGTAGACTCCAAGGCTCTGAATTTTGCACCTCCGCCCAATGTCAACAAAAATCCAATGCCACACCATGGTGGTCCTCGAATTAATGCTATTGAAGAAGACCAACAGTCTTATTTGATAACTAGTGTGGATCAGATCAGGACACCATTGGTGGAAATCAAAGCTCAGCTCCGTGAAAACAATATATTTCCGGGGTGTGAACTGGGATGTCCCTACTGCAATATTTCATGGAATGGGTGTGAGGACTTGAGGAATGGCATTGACAGCCTTATTCAGAGTGGCCTACTTCAGATCACTACATCGTTTCCTGCAAATCCAACAACTTCATCAGCAACGGTTTCAGACCCTCCTACAACTGCAGCAACTAATGCTCCCAACAATTCATCAGCACCATCAACAAGTACTTCATCAGTTCTTCCAAATGATCAGTTTTCAACAGTTTCTCCTGCTACAACTTCAGCTTCATTCCATTTCGACTCTCCATCAACAACAGCAACAGTCCTTCCAACGGAACCTCCTACAACTCCAGCAATCAATCATGAAGATGTCTCTACAGTTACCATATTCTACGATCCAGAAAATAACTCCGCCTACCATTCAGAAGGTGCTGCTCCCGCTAGAGCACCAGTCACAATCTTTTATGATCCACAAACAATAACAGTCCCTTCAGCAGCAGCAATCAGTCCGGTCACTATCACGGTGCCTGGACCTGTACCATATGAAAGCGATAGGGCCATCCCTTGGCACTATGGCTCTGACTTGTATTGCGAAGGAAAAAGAATCACTCTTGAAACATCAACACCTGCACCACAAGTAGATAATGTGGGGGGAGGCGGAGGCTTCACTCGAAGCGGACGTCTCTTTGCTTCACAAGTTCAAAGACCTACTGCCGAAGCAGAAGCTGCTGCCAAGGCAAAAGGAAAAGGCCCGGTGCAGGAAGATCCAGCTGCCAAAGAAGCCCTGAAAACTCCATTCGATCAGGAAGTTGATGAGTTTATGAGAATCATCAAAAAGAGTGACTACAAAATTGTGGATCAACTTCACCAGACGCCATCCAAAATCTCCATCCTCTCACTGCTTATGTGCTCCGAAGCCCATCGGAATGCACTACTTAAAGTCCTGCACGCAGCTTACGTGCCTGAGGAGATTACTGTCAACCAATTGGAAACCGTGGTTGGAAATGTTACTGCTAGCAATGGGCTAGGGTTCACCAATTCTGACTTGACAGTGGATGGCCGCAACCACAACAAGGCCTTGCACATAACCCTGGAATGCAAAGGAGCTGTCCTTTCTCATGTGCTGGTGGACACAGGTTCTTCCCTGAATGTCTTACCAAAGAAGGCTCTGGTGAAGTTAGAATATGATGGATTGGCATTGAGACCCAGCAACCTGGTAGTAAGAGCCTTTGATGGTTCTAAGAGATCGGTCCTGGGAGAGATTGAGCTGCCCGTGACAATTGGCCCACAGACCTTTAAAACTATCTTTTACGTGATGGACATTCAGCCCGCCTACAGCTGTTTGTTGGGTAGACCCTGGATTCACGCCGCCGGCGCAATAACGTCTACCCTTCACCAAAAGTTAAAATTTAAGTGGGAAGGTCAAGTTGTCACAATCTGTGGGGAGGAGGACATTTTTGTTAGCCATCTGGCTACTTATAAATACATTGAGATGGATGGAGAGATCCATGAAACAATGAGCCAAGGTTTTGAGGCCTTGAACGTCAATGAAGCATCTGCTGTATCTGGTATCTCCATGTCATCTTACCAACAAGCCCGGAAGGTTGTTGAAGAAGGAACTGCCCCAGGCTGGGGCAAGGTCTTAGCTGTGGAGGAGAAGAAGGACAAGTTTGGGTTGGGTTACAGACCAACTCAACATCAAGCAAAGGCTGCTGGAGAGCCTGGTTTTGTCAGTGGGGGGATGCTTACCCCCGATGCTATCAACTGTCTGGAAGACGAGCTGGAAGAGGAGCGCAACCTGGAGATTTGGATTCGTCCGAAGGTCCCGGGGAGCAGTGTCTCGAACTGGTCTTCCCAGGAAATTATAAGTGTTACTCGAGCAGAGTAATTATTATTTCCTGTATTTTATAAGCATGCATCAAAGTCTTGCATCCTGCCCGAGATGACAAGACTCATTTTGTAATCAGGGCCATATGTACTTTTGTGCAAACAAGATTAAATTATTGAAATATCAGACAATCTTTTTGCAAACGAGTCTTTTTCTTTCTGCTCACTGTTTTTTCCATTTTTCTTTTTGTACAAAAATAAATGGCGGTGTTTTCAAAATGATAACTTCATTTTACTTTTTTCTAAAGCAAGATTAAAATCAATCACTAAAATGAACCAACTTAACCCTTGCAGAGAGTGCCTCCCTGACAGCACCGACAACAGCACGGCTATGACATCGTATGACTTTGACAATCCAATCAATCAAGCTGATGAAGGGGTTGAAGAAGAATATGAGCTTCCTGAAGAGCTAGCCAGGTTGTTGAGACAGGAGGAAAAGGTTATTACTCCTCACCAGGAGGAGATTGAAGTGATCAATCTTGGTACGGAAGAAAACGTGAAAGAAGTTAAAATCGGGGCCTGCCTGCAAGACTCAGTGAAGAGACAGTTGATAGATCTGCTTCAAGAGTATGTTGATGTGTTTGCTTGGTCGTATCAAGATATGCCAGGGTTGGATACCGATATAGTTGTGCACAAGCTGCCTCTGAGGGAAGAATGCCCTCCAGTCAAACAGAAGCTGCGCCGAACTCGCCCAGACATGGCTATGAAGATCAAGGAAGAGGTACAAAAGCAATGGGACGCCGGGTTCCTTGCTGTGACTAGCTACCCGCCGTGGGTTGCTAACATAGTACCTGTGCCTAAGAAGGATGGCAAAGTAAGAATGTGTGTTGATTACCGGGATCTGAACAGAGCCAGCCCGAAGGACGATTTCCCATTACCTCACATTGACGTATTGGTGGATAACACGGCTCAGTTCTCGGTATTCTCCTTCATGGATGGATTTTCAGGTTATAATCAGATCAAGATGTCACCTGAAGACATGGAGAAGACAACATTCATCACACCTTGGGGCACGTTCTGTTACAAAGTGATGCCATTTGGACTGAAGAATGCTGGTGCAACATATCAACGGGCTATGGTAACGTTATTCCATGATATGATCCACAAGGAAATAGAATGTTATGTGGATGATATGATCGCCAAGTCCCTCACAGAGGAAGGTCACCTGGTGAATCTGCTGAAGTTGTTCAAGCGTCTGAGGAAATACCAATTGAAGCTGAACCCCAACAAATGCACATTCGGGGTGCGATCCGGTAAGCTGCTGGGCTTTATTGTAAGCGAGAAAGGGATTGAGGTTGACCCTGACAAAGTCAAGGCTATTCAAGAAATGCCTGCACCGAAAACTGAGAAAGAAGTTCGAGGGTTCTTAGGTCGATTGAACTACATCTCAAGGTTCATATCTCACCTTACTGCAACCTGTGAACCTTTGTTTAAGCTGTTAAGGAAGGAACAAACGGTCAGGTGGAATGAAGATTGCCAGAAGGCTTTTGACAAGATCAAAGAATACTTACAAGAACCTCCAATCCTTATGCCTCCAGTTGAAGGAAGACCTCTGATAATGTACTTGACAGTATTAGAAGAGTCGATGGGGTGTGTGCTGGGCCAGCATGACGAGTCCGGCCGAAAAGAGTATGCAATATACTACCTAAGCAAAAAGTTTACCGACTGTGAACAGCGTTATTCACTGCTCGAGAAAACTTGCTGTGCTTTAGCGTGGGCTGCTCGCCGACTAAGACAGTATATGTTGACCCACACTACCTTATTAATCTCAAAAATGGATCCAGTCAAGTACATTTTCGAGAAGCCAGCTCTTACCGGACGGGTTGCAAGATGGCAAATGATCCTCACAGAATACGACATACAGTACACATCTCAGAAAGCCATCAAGGGCAGTGTACTATCTGAATATCTGGCTGAGCAACCCATTGATGACTACCAGCCTATGAGGTTTGACTTCCCGGATGAAGACATCATGTTCATTAAAGCAAAAGATCATGAAGAGCCTATTCACACTGAGGGGCCTGACCCGGAAGAAGAATGGACTATGATGTTTGATGGGGCTGTTAACATGAATGGCCGTGGTGTTGGTGCAGTACTCATTACACCTAAAGGAGTTCACATGCCTTTCTCGGCAAAACTCACTTTCAACTGCACTAACAACGAAGCTGAATACGAAGCTTGCATTATGGGTCTTGAGGAAGCCATTGACCTCAGGATCAAGACATTGACCGTATTCGGAGATTCAGCTTTGGTAATCAATCAGACCAACGGAAAATGGTACACCCACCAAGATCATCTGATACCTTACAGGGATTATACGAGAAGGTTACTGACTTTCTTTACAACAGTCAAACTTGAGTATATCCCTCGGGATGAAAATCAGTTTGCAGATGCTCTTGCTACCATTTCATCCATGATCAAAGTTCAAGCTACTAACTTTGTACCTCAGATTTCAGTATCGAGACTTGATAGACCAGCATATGTATTTGCAGCAGATATTGCTGAAGATGATAAGCCTTGGTTCCACGACATCAAATGCTTCTTGGAGGATCAAACATACCCACCTGGGGCATCTTCCAATGATAAGAAGACTTTAAGAAGGCTTGCTGGAAGTTTCTTTCTGAGCGCTGATGGATCTTTATACAAGAGGAACTTTGATATGGTACTCCTCAGATGTGTTGACAAGACGGAAGCAGATCTACTGATGCATGAAGTGCATGAAGGCTCTTTCGGTACCCATGCTGGAGGGCATGCAATGGCTAAGAAGCTGTTAAGATCAGGCTATTACTGGATCACGATGGATGCAGACTGTTGTGCTTACGCCAGAAAATGTCACAAATGCCAGATCTACGCAGACAAGGTGCATGTGCCTCCCAATCCTTTGAACATCATGTCTTCACCATGGCCCTTTGCCATGTGGGGCATTGATATGATTGGCAAGATTGAGCCAACTGCTTCAAACGGCCACAGATTCATCCTGGTTGCCATTGACTATTTCACCAAGTGGGTTGAAGCAGCCTCATATGCAAATGTTACAAGACAAGTGGTAGCCAGATTTCTGAAAAGAGATATCATCTGTCGGTACGGAGTGCCCGAGCGAATCATTACTGATAATGGTTCCAACTTGAACAACAAAATGATGGCAGAACTGTGCCGGGACTTCAAGATCCAACATCACAATTCTTCTCCTTACAGGCCAAAGATGAACGGCGCTGTTGAGGCAGCTAACAAGAATATCAAGAAGATTGTGCAGAAGATGGTAATCACATACAAAGACTGGCACGAAATGCTACCATTTGCCTTGCATGGGTACCGCACGTCAATCAGAACATCCACTGGGGCAACACCGTACCAACTTGTATATGGTATGGAAGCAGTCCTACCTGTTGAAGTTGAATTACCCTCTCTACGAGTTTTGATGGATGTTAAACTGAGTGAAGCAGAATGGGTACGGTCCCGATTCGAACAACTGAGTCTGATCGAAGAGAAGAGATTGGCTGCGATCTGCCATGGACAGCTATATCAGAAGAGAATGAAGAAAGCCTTCGATCAGAAAGTTAGGCACCGGGAGTACCAAGTGGGAGATCTTGTGCTGAAAAGAATCCTCCCTCCTCATACAGACCACAGGGGAAAATGGACTCCGAATTATGAAGGACCATTCGTGGTGAAGAAAGTTTTCTCTGGTGGAGCACTGATGCTCAGCACCATGGATGGTGAAGATTTCCCATCCCCTGTGAATTCAGATGCAGTTAAAAAATACTTCGCATAAAATGACCCGCTGGACATAAAAACAGAATGTAAGTCCAGGCAAAAATAGGGCATCCCGGCGAGTCAAAAAACAGAATAAAAGACTCGGGCAAAAGTAAGGGAAAATGAATAAAAAATGTACACCCGCTGAGTTGAAATGCCGCATTGGACAGCTCAGGCAAAAATGGGTATCCCGATGGATTGAAAACCCGAAAGGGCGATCCATGCAAAATAAGGGAATAAGCGAACAACTGCATTCTGAATTCGTCTGCATCACCTACAACTTGGTAAGCTTCAAAGGATCAAGCTTCAATCAGAATCAACTCTCTCCAGAAAGCAAGACGAGAAGAACGTCATTGTCATACGAGTCATAGCAGGAGAGGAAGCTCCTCAAAGCGTCGTCAACACCGCCAGCACTTTATTTCTCAATTTGTAACAATCTCCTCATTTCAGGAGATATGTTTCTTTGACTGTATCTTGCCAATTCAGGGCACATGAATTAATAAAATCAAATTTTCAGTCACGCTTCGTCTTTTTACATTTACGTTTTGCAAAGAGTTGTCTGATATCTCTAAAATACAATTGCATAAGTACAGATGCCTTCTCTAAAAACAAAACACATGCTTACAGGGAATGTGATTATTCTCGAAAGTACTTAACTCCTATGACGGAATCCAGTAAGGGATACCTCGGGACCTTTTGTACGTTTCATTATCTTTGCAGGATTGCGGGTATCCAGAACGCAACCTGGGGCATGCAGGTTACGTCTCAACAGGTAGGCGAATCATGATCAACTTGGTCTATCTTCCACATGGCACTAGAAGGTGCCCATTTCCCCAGCGGAGCTGCCGAATCAGCATGCACTCAATCTCAGCATCTAGAATGCTCTTCCCCCAGCTGAGTAGCTCCCCATTGCCTTCCCCAGCAAAGTTGCCAAGTCAACAAACAAGCTTAACACTCAGAATGCTCTATCCCCAGCGGAGTTGCCTCTTGTTGCTCTCCCCAGCTGAGTTATCAACAGCATTCCCCAGCCGAGTTGCCATCCTTCCTCAGCAGAATGCAGAAATCAGGGAATCATCTCCCCACAAAGTCCCCAGCCTCTATTCAGAAGAGCAACGCACGAAGAAGTCACAACAGAGTGAAGAAAGCTTCTACGAACCCCAGCTGGGTTTCTCGTTTATAAGGATATGTCTGTCAGTGACCTATATCCCCAAGCAGATGCATCATTTGATCTACCAATGATCTCATCCCCGGCTGGAGGGTCCATTTCAGGCAGATCGACCAGAGATTTTCACAGCAGTGGGATCCTAATCCCGGATCGGTGTCTCTTTGCATAATCATAGCATTCGCATCATACTATCCCTCAGAGCGTAGCATTCCGTCTAATACGGAGCATTACGGCAAAAATCAAATGCATAGCATAATCATAAGTCATGTTGTGAATTAAACGCTTGTGAATACAGATTACTTTCCCCAAGAGTCCCCATCAGAGTCCCAGCAAAAGCAGCTGCCTCACAAATCACAAACATCGGTATATACACCTTTTGGCACCCGTCCGTGTAATCTTTCCCCAGTAAAGTCGCCTGAACACCCTTTACAAACAAATCACCCTCATTACGGACACTTCAGGACACCCGTCCGTGTCAAATCACCAGCAGAAAGCCAAAGACATCCCCTTTGCACTCACATATACTTGTATATACACCTTTTTTTGACACCCGTCCGTGTCATATCCCCAGCGCAGTCGCTTACACCTTTATCAACTCATACTTGTTAATATTATACTTTTCTCTCCCGACACTCGTCCGTGTCACTCTCCCCAGCAGTTAAGACACTCATCAATACATTATATATACACTCGCTACTCATTGGTACACTTATGCAGATGCTCGTCCGTATCTTGTATACATCACCACCCATATCCCCACAGATTCGACAGTAGTCCTTGTTCTTTGTTAACCAGTTGGTACTCGTCCGTACCATCATCTCAGAGCATTGCGTCTAATGTTTGTTCTACATGATACTCGTCCGTATCATAGTCTTAAGGATGCTCGTCCGCATCTTTGATCCATACACCATGTCAAACACTTATGTCTTCCTGAATATAGATACTCGTCTGTGTCTACTATTCCCCAGAAGAGTCCCTTCAGATGCAACACTCGTCCGTGTTCTTTGTTAACCAGTTGATACTCGTCCGTATCATCATCTCTGAACATGTGTCAGTTTGTTTCTACGTGATACTCGTCCGTATCATAGTCTTAAGGATGCTCGTCCGCATCTTTAATCTATACACAATACCAAACACTTATACCTTTTGTTTCTTGGATGTAAACGCTCGTCCGTGTTTACTATCTCCCCAGTAGATCGCCAACAAAGCAAATCTTTCCCAACACTCGTCCTGTGTTATGACAACCCTGAGAGCAGCCGTACCCTGCTGAGTGGTCGTCCTCCACTTCTTGATGGTCGTCCTCCATCATGCTCATCCGATGGCCGTCCCCATCGTTGATTTTAGCAGCCGTCCCCTGCTAGGTGGTCGTCCTCCACCTCTTGATGATCGTCCTTCATCATTATCCAATGGCCGTCCCCATTGTTGATTTTGGTTATCTGACATTCGTCCTATGTCATGATAAACCCTGAGAGCAGCCGTCCCCTGCTGAGTGGTCGTCCTCCACTTCTTGATGGTCGTCCTCCATCATGCTCGTCCGATGGCCGTCCCCATCGTTGACCTTTTCTATCCGATGGCCGTCCCCATCGTCGATATCTTCGGCAGCCGTACCCTGCCAGGTGGTCGTCCTCCACCTTTGATGGCCGTCCCCATCATATTTACTTTTTATTCCCAACAGAGCAGCCGTCCCCTGCTAGGTGATCGTCCTTCACCTTTGATGGCCGTACCCCATCATCTGTTTATTTCATTTATTCTTTAACCCGATGGCCGTCCCCGTCGTGGTCCCTTTTCCTTTTAGCCCGATGGCCGTCCCCATCGTTGGTTACTTTACCTTTATGAACTTGATGGCCGTCCCCGTCATGTTTCATTAATTCCCAGAGAACCCTACTTTATCTTGATGGCCGTCCCCATCATATTTTGACTTTCCCCAGCTAGTCGGCCGTCCCCGTCTTAGCTTTTCCTTATATCCCCAGCATGTCGGCCGTCCCCGTCATCGCTTTACTTTACACACTTTTCCCAGCATGTCGGCCGTCCCCGTCATTGCTATTTACCCAGCAGTCGTCCTCTGCTCGACGGTCGTCCTCCATCGCCCACACTTACAATATACCTTACTTAATCTATATCCCTTTTCTCCTCTATTCTGTGAGTGCAAATTTTGGACTGTCTTTGGTATTCAACCACAAGTTATCTTGTTTGCCTGTTAAGCCGTTGCTTACACCCTGCACAGCTAACTCATGTTTGAATAGGGGCAGCTGTAAACACCCCAAATTTTCCCTCACCCATTCACACCATGGCTTGTGATCATCTCATATGCATAAACACAATCATACAATCTCATATCTCATGTTTGATTCACTGCATAGTTTCTAAGTCATCTGCACCTAGGGTTTGTGATTTGAGCAATCCCAAAGCTTCTTGAGCCACTCCAAAGGCCACCAATCATCTCAGAAGGGTCCGTGTGTGTTCTTGTATCATGTTACATCCTCACAGAGTCAAAATTGCAGAGGAATCACAAGAACTAGGGTTTGAGTGGATGCAGAGCCAGGTTGAACTGCACAGTTGACCTAAAATTAGGGTTTTGGTTTCAGAGGCCATAACCCTAATTTTTTTGGTCATTCTTGTTTCCATTGGTCTCTATATGGTATAGGGAGTATGCATATCAATTTTCATGAAGAAATTCCATGGGGAAGTCATCTGATCAAGAGTTGACTTTCTGGACAAGTCAGTGCAAAATCAGGGCATCTGAGGCCCCCAATGACCCAACCAATGGGTGATCTTCATCATTTTGAGTGTATATGATCTTTATTTGATCATGGAAGAAGGTTGAAGTGCATAAAATCAAGAATTTAGGGTTTTTGCAAAAGTTGACTTTTTGAGGCATAGTTGACTTTTCAAGAATGCCTCATTTTAGGCCAATTTTCAAGCCTTGATTCTTGATCCAAAAAGGCTTCAAATGGAAAAACTTTGGTCATGAAAGTTGTAGATCTCATCTTTCCCTTTTCAAAAAGTACAAGAACATGATCAAACTCTTCATGGATCAAAAGTTATGGCATTGCAAAGTTAGCAAAAATCATTGATTTTCAAGTTATGCACCAAATGGAAATTTTGCAAAGTCTTGAACAAATGCATTATGCAGCCTCTAATTCACTTCAAACCAGCATGTAAACATTCTCTAAGTTACAAAAATCAGATTTGAACTAAGTTTGCCCTTGGTTTCATGTTTGGTTATGCAAAGGATCACATGTGAAACATAAGCTAACCAACTTGCAAAACACTCATGATCACTTCTTACAACTTGTAAACTTGGATGCTGACCTTGCTAGCTCACTCTTCCCCCCATGCTGCGCAGCCCCTAGGCCTTGTACCAAGCTAGCACTTCACCATACTTCTCTTACACAATTTTTGACTTTTTGCAAAAGGTAACTTACCAATCAATAAAGGGCATGTCTAATCATCTGACCAATGAGAGAGAGTTGTGTGGACAATTTGCAAGCAAAGCATAGCATAAGGCAAGGCTGAAACAACAACATTCAACACTTACACAAAAAACTCACCTCATTGCAAGTTCCTTCGAATCACTCTCCACAGTCTTCAAACACTCAAACTCTCATCATCACTCAACTCACCACACCTCATAGACAAGAAACACCCCAAGCATAAGCCTGAAACAAGCCTGAAAACTCCATTGCCATCATTCACCTCAAGCTGCAGTTTCATTCGAAACTCTTATCCTAGCTCACAAACACACCAACCGACACCACAAACCTTCTCAACACACTTCATAGATCACAAAAAACCCCTTTTCACAGCCTGAAAGTGCCAGAATCTCATCTGCCATTGTTGACTGAACTGAAGCAGTTCCTTTCGAATCTTCTTCTCCAGCCAACACAAACTCATTTTGAGCATTCAAACACACTTGGGGGATCAAGTGGAGCAGCTTGCATCAAAGGAAACAGCCAGAAAGTCCCAAAACTGAAAGCTCCAAATCTCAGGTAGCTCGAAATTAATTTTTCCAGAAATGACTTTTATTGTTACAAACTTGTTCTTCATGATGCACTGATCATTCTGGTACCTTTAGTTTTTGAAATGGTTTTGTTTTGAGCATTTAATTCGTGTTTGAAGCTTACGAACCCTAGAAATTGTTTGCTTCGATTCAGATGATTTAGGAAAGATAAATTTGTTTTAGGTTAGGGGTTTGATTCGTGAGAGTGTTAGGATCATCTCCCAATTCATAGATTTCATTTATGTTACGTTTTTAGGAAGTTTGGAATTTTCAGGTGAGCTTCTGGCCGGAGAAGACGACCGGAAGTCTTCTCCGGCCACCTGAAAGTCATTTGTGCCCTAATTGTGTAATTAATTCCAGTTTGAATGAGGAGCGTAGGATTGCGTTGACTGGTTGACTTCCCACCCTTTTTGATGGCCCAGATTCTCCATTAAACCCTAATCAGGATTAATTAAATTAATTAATTAAGTTTTAGAAGTTTGAATGTGAGCCACACGATCACGCGCGCAGTCAACACTTTTAAACTCAGAATCAATCTCATGCGTCCATTTTGATTACTTCTCATTTTATTTGTTTTATTTCATTTTTATTTCAATTAATTTGTACAATTTATTTAAAATAGCAGAAAATTCATAAAAATTATGAAACTTTTTCTTTAAGGTTTTATTAATTTTTATGACACAAAAACATTTTTATTTTATTTTTTATCATTAAAAAAGTATTTTTAAATATTTAAAAGTTTATTTTTAATTGATTAATGAGAATTAATTAATTAAAAATACTTTTAGGTATTTAAAAATTACAAAAAAATTCATGAAATGTTCTAAGACATTTAGAAACATTGTCCAACCTTCAAACCAAATTTCTTTTTTGATCTTGATGCATTTTAAGAATTCTTCATGGAATTAAATCATATTTTGTGCATTATTTTGATCATATGTTTGAAAATTCATTTCTGCCTATTGGTGAAGGTTGAGACATTGATTCTTTGTGCATTGTTTTCCATTTGACATGTATTTTCAAGGATAAAAAGGCCATGATTTGATCTTGCATTTTCTAATTGATTGGCATTTGTTTTGATAAGAACCCTAAAAAACCCTAATAACTTGCAAAAATCATATCTTGAGATTGGTAAAGAGTTGGGAGTTCCCCTTTGGGCAGGGATTCATCATAGGTCTAGGGTTTCTTTGGGTGCCATTTTCCATTTTTTATCTTAGGGTTTGCTTCTGTTTTTGGTTTGTGTTTGATGTTTGATCCATAAACCCTAATTTGGGCTTTCTCTTGCATCCTTCTTGCATTTCCTTGCATAACATGACTTGCCATTGCATTTTGTGCATTCTTATGATTCATTTGACATCTTAAGACATGTATGAAGCATCATTGATCATTGCATTACATCTTTGCCATGCCATTTGTCTTGTATGCTTCATGACATTTCATGTTTATTCATGTTCCTTAACTTGCATCATTTGCATCCATGACTTTGTATGAACATCCCTATGCCTTGTCTCATGTTTGCAACACTTCATAACATCATAGTCATCATGTGCATGCTTCTGGTTTGGCCTAGCATCATGTCATTTCATTTCATTTAGCATTGCATTGCATTTGTTTCTAACATTTCAGGTGGTAAGTAAACTTGAGAAGTGAATTTGCCTTCACTTCTCATAACTTTTCTTCTCATCTCTCTTGCATAGCATGCTGCATTTATACATGTGTTTGAGTTTGAGCTTGCTCATTCTTGCTTCTCCCACTTTCTTTCTTCAAGTGACTTGACTTCTTGAATGAAGCAAGTCACTTTGCTTCTCTTGATCTTGTTCATCTGCTTCCTGGTGGCTCCTTTGAAGATTGTTCTTGAAAACCTCACAAACCTTAGGATCAACCAAGCATGACAATGAATTAGGGTTTTGATTAGTTTCCCCCCATAGTTTTTACCTTTGTGTCTCTCTTTGAGTCTTCTCTTCCCACCTCATAATCAGGGACTAAACCCTAAAGGCTTTAAGACTTTGTGATTAGGGTTATGCCTGCATCCTTCTCTTAGGATGGAGTGTATAACTTTAATCCTAAGTCTTGAACCCTTAAGATGTTTAAATCTCTTAATCAATTCACTTAATAATCATCAAGACATCACTTGTAACTTGGGCCTTGCATTAGGGTTCTAATTCTTCCTTAAGTGGTTAAGAAGGACTAACCCTAGTGTTAATGGACAAGTCCCCCTCAAGTTGTCTTACAAATCATAAAAAAATACTTCTTCATCATACCATTAACTAAAATCCACTTAATAAAGGCTTGTTTTGTCATGGGTTTAATCCCTAATCATGGATTAAGTTGAGGAGTCTTCCTCAGCTTAAACATTCTCATCTATTATCCTTCTTTTAGGATGGTGTAATGGGTCTGTTTAACCCTTGATTGTGGCTTAACCTCATTACTTAACACTAAACAAAATCACAAAAACATCTAAATAATCACAAGTAGGTTAATGATCTTAATCCTACATCAAAGGTGATTAAGTGTGAGAATCTGACTTCACACTTAAGGTATTCTCATTACCCCTAATCAGAGGGAAGATGTGATGAGTTTACTAAACCCATTGGTTTAGGCTTAAGCTCATTAACTTATGACAAACTTTCAAAAGCAATAAAAGACTGAAAACTCAAAAAACAAACAATAATCGTCTCCTTCGGGATTCTTTTCTCATCATCTTCACTCACAAGCGAGAACTTGCTTCTTCCGTCTAATGCAAGACAGTTAGCACCTGAGCCAGACAGGTCATACACTTGAGCATAGGAAAATAAGCAGTTCACAAGTCAATTCATCTTTCAGTCTCTTTGGGTCGAACTACGGTGTTCTGACTTCCTCATTGCACGAGAGGATACGTAGGCATAACTTAACGGTTATCGAACAAAAGTCTCTGTACATTCCCCCTCCTTCCAGCATTATTCTTTGAGCCTCATTATCATGAGCATCTTATTCTTGTCTTTACACTGACACTTTCATACTTCACATCACTTATACACTTTACACTGACACCTGTACATATTGCTTTCAGCTCTTTATACACAAATTGC
Source organism: Lathyrus aphaca (assembly GCA_963966055.1). Classification (NCBI taxonomy): domain Eukaryota; kingdom Viridiplantae; phylum Streptophyta; class Magnoliopsida; order Fabales; family Fabaceae; genus Lathyrus; species Lathyrus aphaca. Next base: position 54,067,019 of record OZ014525.1, on the reverse strand, counting down.
ACTGACACTACCCCTTTAAAACACAAATCTTCTAAGCGTGGATCCCGTCGAGTACGGCGGACAATCTGGGTGCTAATACCTTCCCAGGTTGTAACCAACCCCCTTTCTCAGTCTCTCTGGTTCGCAAACCGTCTTATCCATCTCTTTCTAGGCTTATGCAGCATTGCCTTTCCTCCGGGATAAAAATGCCTAGCTGGCGACTCTATTCATCTCCAGTGAGTTCACGGCTGTGTGTTCTCATTGTCCCTCTCGCCGACCGTTCGCGTCTGTACCTTTATCTGGGCCAGTCCCATTTTATCGGGAGCGACAGCTTGGCGACTCTGCTGGGGATCCTTATACTGCAACCAGGGCTTCTGGTTCTTTTTGTGGGTTCCTCCTAGCGCTTGATTGATTTGTGTTCATTGGGGTGTTATGTGTTATTTGTGTTTGTATATTTGCTTTATTTATTGCTTTCTGTACAGCTTTATTTACCGCTTTCTTTATTGCATTTGTATATATCATACTGTCACTGTTGCTGGCTGGATCTGGTTTCCTTGTTTTTTTGGTGGGTGGGTATTTCATTGAGAGTTAAGGTCCTACACCTGGGACCTGAGTGACACCTAGGATAGAGTGAATCATATTCTTTCCCATTCCATTTTGGTCTGGTGCGGGAATATGAAACACGGTTCAGATATGGGTTTCTTCTTGAGAACTCTGTGTTGCGGATTTCCTGCAATGCTAGGGGGATCTGGGAAGCCTGCTAAGTCTGGATGACCTTTTAGTTTGACCTTCAGAAACTGAGGTGAATTAGAGGAGGAATTGTTATGGTTATTGTAAACACTGTACCTCCGGGTTAGAAGTGTTTACACTTCTCATAACTGATCCAAGTCTGAGGATCCTTGTTCTAGATCACCACCTGTGAGGGGGTTGGGCTGTTTACAGGTTTGCAGGTACCTTGACCTCAGAATACCCTGTTACTTTGACTTTGTTAAGAATGCTCCATGTTGGATAGTTCTTGTGATTCTAAAACCCTGGACATGTGGCTCTTTATTTGAGTCCCCTACCCTGGTTACTGGATTTTTAGACCTCCATCTGGAATTCTTGAACACACATGGATCTAGACCAAGGCAGTTAATCAGATCCAGCTCAGTCACAAACCCTTTGCATATCATCTGCATTCATACTCATTGCATCATATTAACATGTGCTTATTTGTGTTTCAGGGTATCCACCTTTATCTGGTTTTGGTTTTGACCCCATCTGCAGTTTTGACCTGTCTCCACCAGCATCTTGCTTCAGCTTGTCAGCCATATACTTCAGTTACTTGCACTAGCCAGCCAGTGGCCCACTTCTCAGCATCTTCATCAGCACTTATTCTACTCAGTCCTCAGCACTCATGGCTCCAAAGAAAAGCAACATCACTTACCATTTCTTCCAACCAGACTTATCAGACATCAGGAGGATCCAAACCCTGATCACTCCAGAGCACATACCTCTGTTCAGAGAGCATTATGGGGATATACTTGACTTGGTCATGGATATGGACCCATCTCAGAGAAGCCTGATCCATACCTGCATTCAGTTCTATGACCCCCCATTGAGGTGTTTCACCTTTAAAGACTTTCAGTTGGGACCTCTTTTAGAAGAATACTCAGCATTGGTTGGCTTGCCTATCAAGAGAGAAATTCCTTTCAATCCTGAAATGGTCTATCCCAGCAATGGAGAGATAGCAAAAGCTTTACACCTGGAGCCTGCTTTGATAGAACAGCATATGACATCTAAAGCTGGGATCCCTGGTTTTCATCTTGACTTCCTGATTTCTCAAGCTAGTTTGAAGGCCTCCCTGGGGGAGTGGAAAGCTGTTTGTGCATTGTTGGCCTTAAGTGTATATGGAATTGTGTTGTTTGCAGATGAGCCTCGATTCATCAGCAAGAATGCAATTCACTTGTTCATCCTGAAGCACCCAGTGCCAACCTTGTTAGGAGATCTCTACTACTCAGTACATCAGAGAAATGAGAAGCAGAGGGGGAGATTAGTAAGAATTTGTGCTCCATTATTCCATACTTGGCTCCTCAGGCATCTACCCAGGACAGATGCATTTCTCAACCCTCATCAGCAAAGCAACTGGGCTAAGAGACTCACTGTCCTAACTTCAGCAGATATCAGATGGTGTACTCAGAGCACCAAGGGCAAAGATATGATCACCAGCTGTGGGCACTTTCCCAATGTGCCTCTAATAGGAGTTAAGGGAAGTATCAATTACAACCCTCTGTTGTTCAGAAGGCAATTGGGCTATGCACTAGTTCATACTCCTAGGGAGCAGGATCTAGCTGAGACCCTCTACTGTGAGAACAAGATTAGTCTGACAACTGTTAGGCAGGCTGCCTGGGCCTGGGATCATGTTCAGACTAAGGGAATCACCATTCTGGGGAAGTGCAATAATGTGGCATCAGTCCAATATTATGAGTGGTCCCATGCTAGGGCCCAATTCTCTGGAATGCCTTTCACCATAGAAGATATGCCTGAGTCATCTTCAGCACCACCCCCTGCCACTATTAGTCTGGAGGAGTTTGAAAGCCTGAAGGAAAGGAATGAGAAGTTATCCCAAGCCTTGCAGAAGACCCTCCGGGAGAGGAGTGAAGGTATGAGGGAGATTGAGAGATTAGAGAAATTGAGGATAGAACACTTGACCAAGATTGAGAAGTCTGGGGAGTATATCAACAAGTCTAAAGCTGGTGAGCAGATTCTGAAGAATGCTTGTAAAGAAGCCCAGTTCCAAAGAGCAAGAACAGACTTGTATTTGAAAGAGAGTCAGGCCAGGTGGGTCCGGATCACTGAGGCCCGTACTCTAGAAGACAAGAGAGCTCAAGACAAGATGGAGCAGATGGAAAAGGCCCTGGCAGCAGCCCAGGAAGAAATATCAGAGCTGAAAATCAAAGCAGGATTGAAGAGGTCTAAGGACCAAAGTCAGAGCAGGAAATTGACTGCAGCTGTTGCAACAAGAAACCTTCTCATCAGAAGTCTCACGGAGCGTCCGACTGATCCTGTGACCGAAGCACTTCTCAAGGAAGTTCGTGAGGATGAGTTTGGCCTTGGAGTTTGATCATTTGCTTGTTGTTGTTCCTTTTCCATGTACTTTTGCTTTTTGTGATGTATTTTGGCCCCTTTGAGGGTTTGTGTTGTAAAAATGAACAAGTTGTATTATTTCACCCTTTGTAATATATTTGTGTTGGTTTCTATTTGGGCTCACATCAAAAGCAACTGCAACAGCATCATCTTCAAGGGTCTGGGAGGGTCAAAACTAAAGACCAAACCGGATACCTTGAGAGCAAATAAGCATAACTGCATTGCATGCTAACCCCTTTGTTTGTTTTGTAGGTTTTTGTTTTGTTGTTGCTAACCTCTGTTGTGATGTTCAGGAATTATTGCTCGCCGCCGGGTATTTCCTCTCAACAGGCCACACAGGTATCCAACTAGAATCAACCTTCCGGGAATTCAGATGGATCAAGTTCAACAAGATCTTGCTGATGTCAGAAATCAGCTAGCCAATGAAAGACTGGAGATGAGAACACAGATGACGCAGTTCATGGAGGTTATGAACAACATGGCTCAGAGCCAGGAGAGACTGAGGGCCATGGTGGAGAGGCAAAATCAAGAGGAGCCTCATGTAGGGACTGCAGGCACCAGTAATAATGAAAGGGTGCAACCACATGTGAATCCCCCTGTGTTTGGTCCACATCTACATCCTGAGGTTAACATCCCTGCAAATGTTCAAGGAACAGCCACAGCAGCCAGAGTACTTCAAGAAGATCCTCAGGAGGACCAATTTACAGTAATGGGTGCTGGAGAGGACGCTTATGATAGGAGATTGGATGAAATAGCTGAGAAGTTAAGATCTTTAGAATCTCAGAACTCTTTGGGCTTCGACGTCATGGACATGGGGCTGGTAGACGGGGTTAGGATTCCCCACAAGTTCAAGCCTCCATGTTTTGAAAAGTATAATGGGACTTCCTGTCCCCGAACTCATCTGCAATCTTTTCTCGGAAGATTAAAAGCTTATACAATGGATGAGAAACTTTGGATGTTCTACTTTGAAGATAGCTTGACTGGAGCATCGAGGGAATGGTATTCCCACTTGACAAGGGCAACTGTAAGATGCTGGAAGGACCTGGCAGAAGCCTTCATCCGACAGTATCAATACAACTTAGACATGGCACCCAACAGGACTCTCCTAATGGGAATGTCACAGTCGTCAAGGGAAAGTTTCCGAGAATACGCCCAAAGATGGAGGCAATTGGCTGCTGCCGTTCAACCCCCAATGTCGGAGAGAGAAATGGCAGACATGTTTATGAACACTCTTCAGGGAACGTATATTGACAGGTTGGCTGCTTTCTCTTCCACCAGCTTCGCAGATGTTGTCATAGCTGGGGAGAGAATTGAAAGCCTGTTAAAGATGGGTAAGATCTCAGACAACGGTGCAAGCTCGTCCAGTAGTACAAGAAAGCCTTTTGCAGGCCCGAGAAGAACTGGCGAGACCAATGCCATCCACACCAACAGGGGTAGGCCCCAATATGCTCAGAGGTCAATAGCAGCAGTCACTATCCCTGCTCCAGCTCATCCTCAGCCAGTCTATCAACCTCCTCAACAAAACTTCCAACAACAACCTCAGTATCATCAGAATCAATATCCTCCAAGAAACAACTACAACAACAACAATAGCAACAACAATCAACAGAGGCCATTTCAACAGAGGCCCTCCCAAGCTAACCGAGTGATCGACCCGATCCCCATGCCGTACGCTGCTTTACTGCCACAACTTCTGAAACTCAACCTGGTTGAGCTAAGAACGTTGGCACCGCCGGATCCCAACAGTCTACCAAGAAACTATGACTCCAATGCTAGGTGTGCTTTTCATTCAAACGCACCTGGTCACAGTACAGAAAAATGCAGGGCTCTGCATATGAAGGTACAAGACTTGGTAGACTCCAAGGCTCTGAATTTTGCACCTCCGCCCAATGTCAACAAAAATCCAATGCCACACCATGGTGGTCCTCGAATTAATGCTATTGAAGAAGACCAACAGTCTTATTTGATAACTAGTGTGGATCAGATCAGGACACCATTGGTGGAAATCAAAGCTCAGCTCCGTGAAAACAATATATTTCCGGGGTGTGAACTGGGATGTCCCTACTGCAATATTTCATGGAATGGGTGTGAGGACTTGAGGAATGGCATTGACAGCCTTATTCAGAGTGGCCTACTTCAGATCACTACATCGTTTCCTGCAAATCCAACAACTTCATCAGCAACGGTTTCAGACCCTCCTACAACTGCAGCAACTAATGCTCCCAACAATTCATCAGCACCATCAACAAGTACTTCATCAGTTCTTCCAAATGATCAGTTTTCAACAGTTTCTCCTGCTACAACTTCAGCTTCATTCCATTTCGACTCTCCATCAACAACAGCAACAGTCCTTCCAACGGAACCTCCTACAACTCCAGCAATCAATCATGAAGATGTCTCTACAGTTACCATATTCTACGATCCAGAAAATAACTCCGCCTACCATTCAGAAGGTGCTGCTCCCGCTAGAGCACCAGTCACAATCTTTTATGATCCACAAACAATAACAGTCCCTTCAGCAGCAGCAATCAGTCCGGTCACTATCACGGTGCCTGGACCTGTACCATATGAAAGCGATAGGGCCATCCCTTGGCACTATGGCTCTGACTTGTATTGCGAAGGAAAAAGAATCACTCTTGAAACATCAACACCTGCACCACAAGTAGATAATGTGGGGGGAGGCGGAGGCTTCACTCGAAGCGGACGTCTCTTTGCTTCACAAGTTCAAAGACCTACTGCCGAAGCAGAAGCTGCTGCCAAGGCAAAAGGAAAAGGCCCGGTGCAGGAAGATCCAGCTGCCAAAGAAGCCCTGAAAACTCCATTCGATCAGGAAGTTGATGAGTTTATGAGAATCATCAAAAAGAGTGACTACAAAATTGTGGATCAACTTCACCAGACGCCATCCAAAATCTCCATCCTCTCACTGCTTATGTGCTCCGAAGCCCATCGGAATGCACTACTTAAAGTCCTGCACGCAGCTTACGTGCCTGAGGAGATTACTGTCAACCAATTGGAAACCGTGGTTGGAAATGTTACTGCTAGCAATGGGCTAGGGTTCACCAATTCTGACTTGACAGTGGATGGCCGCAACCACAACAAGGCCTTGCACATAACCCTGGAATGCAAAGGAGCTGTCCTTTCTCATGTGCTGGTGGACACAGGTTCTTCCCTGAATGTCTTACCAAAGAAGGCTCTGGTGAAGTTAGAATATGATGGATTGGCATTGAGACCCAGCAACCTGGTAGTAAGAGCCTTTGATGGTTCTAAGAGATCGGTCCTGGGAGAGATTGAGCTGCCCGTGACAATTGGCCCACAGACCTTTAAAACTATCTTTTACGTGATGGACATTCAGCCCGCCTACAGCTGTTTGTTGGGTAGACCCTGGATTCACGCCGCCGGCGCAATAACGTCTACCCTTCACCAAAAGTTAAAATTTAAGTGGGAAGGTCAAGTTGTCACAATCTGTGGGGAGGAGGACATTTTTGTTAGCCATCTGGCTACTTATAAATACATTGAGATGGATGGAGAGATCCATGAAACAATGAGCCAAGGTTTTGAGGCCTTGAACGTCAATGAAGCATCTGCTGTATCTGGTATCTCCATGTCATCTTACCAACAAGCCCGGAAGGTTGTTGAAGAAGGAACTGCCCCAGGCTGGGGCAAGGTCTTAGCTGTGGAGGAGAAGAAGGACAAGTTTGGGTTGGGTTACAGACCAACTCAACATCAAGCAAAGGCTGCTGGAGAGCCTGGTTTTGTCAGTGGGGGGATGCTTACCCCCGATGCTATCAACTGTCTGGAAGACGAGCTGGAAGAGGAGCGCAACCTGGAGATTTGGATTCGTCCGAAGGTCCCGGGGAGCAGTGTCTCGAACTGGTCTTCCCAGGAAATTATAAGTGTTACTCGAGCAGAGTAATTATTATTTCCTGTATTTTATAAGCATGCATCAAAGTCTTGCATCCTGCCCGAGATGACAAGACTCATTTTGTAATCAGGGCCATATGTACTTTTGTGCAAACAAGATTAAATTATTGAAATATCAGACAATCTTTTTGCAAACGAGTCTTTTTCTTTCTGCTCACTGTTTTTTCCATTTTTCTTTTTGTACAAAAATAAATGGCGGTGTTTTCAAAATGATAACTTCATTTTACTTTTTTCTAAAGCAAGATTAAAATCAATCACTAAAATGAACCAACTTAACCCTTGCAGAGAGTGCCTCCCTGACAGCACCGACAACAGCACGGCTATGACATCGTATGACTTTGACAATCCAATCAATCAAGCTGATGAAGGGGTTGAAGAAGAATATGAGCTTCCTGAAGAGCTAGCCAGGTTGTTGAGACAGGAGGAAAAGGTTATTACTCCTCACCAGGAGGAGATTGAAGTGATCAATCTTGGTACGGAAGAAAACGTGAAAGAAGTTAAAATCGGGGCCTGCCTGCAAGACTCAGTGAAGAGACAGTTGATAGATCTGCTTCAAGAGTATGTTGATGTGTTTGCTTGGTCGTATCAAGATATGCCAGGGTTGGATACCGATATAGTTGTGCACAAGCTGCCTCTGAGGGAAGAATGCCCTCCAGTCAAACAGAAGCTGCGCCGAACTCGCCCAGACATGGCTATGAAGATCAAGGAAGAGGTACAAAAGCAATGGGACGCCGGGTTCCTTGCTGTGACTAGCTACCCGCCGTGGGTTGCTAACATAGTACCTGTGCCTAAGAAGGATGGCAAAGTAAGAATGTGTGTTGATTACCGGGATCTGAACAGAGCCAGCCCGAAGGACGATTTCCCATTACCTCACATTGACGTATTGGTGGATAACACGGCTCAGTTCTCGGTATTCTCCTTCATGGATGGATTTTCAGGTTATAATCAGATCAAGATGTCACCTGAAGACATGGAGAAGACAACATTCATCACACCTTGGGGCACGTTCTGTTACAAAGTGATGCCATTTGGACTGAAGAATGCTGGTGCAACATATCAACGGGCTATGGTAACGTTATTCCATGATATGATCCACAAGGAAATAGAATGTTATGTGGATGATATGATCGCCAAGTCCCTCACAGAGGAAGGTCACCTGGTGAATCTGCTGAAGTTGTTCAAGCGTCTGAGGAAATACCAATTGAAGCTGAACCCCAACAAATGCACATTCGGGGTGCGATCCGGTAAGCTGCTGGGCTTTATTGTAAGCGAGAAAGGGATTGAGGTTGACCCTGACAAAGTCAAGGCTATTCAAGAAATGCCTGCACCGAAAACTGAGAAAGAAGTTCGAGGGTTCTTAGGTCGATTGAACTACATCTCAAGGTTCATATCTCACCTTACTGCAACCTGTGAACCTTTGTTTAAGCTGTTAAGGAAGGAACAAACGGTCAGGTGGAATGAAGATTGCCAGAAGGCTTTTGACAAGATCAAAGAATACTTACAAGAACCTCCAATCCTTATGCCTCCAGTTGAAGGAAGACCTCTGATAATGTACTTGACAGTATTAGAAGAGTCGATGGGGTGTGTGCTGGGCCAGCATGACGAGTCCGGCCGAAAAGAGTATGCAATATACTACCTAAGCAAAAAGTTTACCGACTGTGAACAGCGTTATTCACTGCTCGAGAAAACTTGCTGTGCTTTAGCGTGGGCTGCTCGCCGACTAAGACAGTATATGTTGACCCACACTACCTTATTAATCTCAAAAATGGATCCAGTCAAGTACATTTTCGAGAAGCCAGCTCTTACCGGACGGGTTGCAAGATGGCAAATGATCCTCACAGAATACGACATACAGTACACATCTCAGAAAGCCATCAAGGGCAGTGTACTATCTGAATATCTGGCTGAGCAACCCATTGATGACTACCAGCCTATGAGGTTTGACTTCCCGGATGAAGACATCATGTTCATTAAAGCAAAAGATCATGAAGAGCCTATTCACACTGAGGGGCCTGACCCGGAAGAAGAATGGACTATGATGTTTGATGGGGCTGTTAACATGAATGGCCGTGGTGTTGGTGCAGTACTCATTACACCTAAAGGAGTTCACATGCCTTTCTCGGCAAAACTCACTTTCAACTGCACTAACAACGAAGCTGAATACGAAGCTTGCATTATGGGTCTTGAGGAAGCCATTGACCTCAGGATCAAGACATTGACCGTATTCGGAGATTCAGCTTTGGTAATCAATCAGACCAACGGAAAATGGTACACCCACCAAGATCATCTGATACCTTACAGGGATTATACGAGAAGGTTACTGACTTTCTTTACAACAGTCAAACTTGAGTATATCCCTCGGGATGAAAATCAGTTTGCAGATGCTCTTGCTACCATTTCATCCATGATCAAAGTTCAAGCTACTAACTTTGTACCTCAGATTTCAGTATCGAGACTTGATAGACCAGCATATGTATTTGCAGCAGATATTGCTGAAGATGATAAGCCTTGGTTCCACGACATCAAATGCTTCTTGGAGGATCAAACATACCCACCTGGGGCATCTTCCAATGATAAGAAGACTTTAAGAAGGCTTGCTGGAAGTTTCTTTCTGAGCGCTGATGGATCTTTATACAAGAGGAACTTTGATATGGTACTCCTCAGATGTGTTGACAAGACGGAAGCAGATCTACTGATGCATGAAGTGCATGAAGGCTCTTTCGGTACCCATGCTGGAGGGCATGCAATGGCTAAGAAGCTGTTAAGATCAGGCTATTACTGGATCACGATGGATGCAGACTGTTGTGCTTACGCCAGAAAATGTCACAAATGCCAGATCTACGCAGACAAGGTGCATGTGCCTCCCAATCCTTTGAACATCATGTCTTCACCATGGCCCTTTGCCATGTGGGGCATTGATATGATTGGCAAGATTGAGCCAACTGCTTCAAACGGCCACAGATTCATCCTGGTTGCCATTGACTATTTCACCAAGTGGGTTGAAGCAGCCTCATATGCAAATGTTACAAGACAAGTGGTAGCCAGATTTCTGAAAAGAGATATCATCTGTCGGTACGGAGTGCCCGAGCGAATCATTACTGATAATGGTTCCAACTTGAACAACAAAATGATGGCAGAACTGTGCCGGGACTTCAAGATCCAACATCACAATTCTTCTCCTTACAGGCCAAAGATGAACGGCGCTGTTGAGGCAGCTAACAAGAATATCAAGAAGATTGTGCAGAAGATGGTAATCACATACAAAGACTGGCACGAAATGCTACCATTTGCCTTGCATGGGTACCGCACGTCAATCAGAACATCCACTGGGGCAACACCGTACCAACTTGTATATGGTATGGAAGCAGTCCTACCTGTTGAAGTTGAATTACCCTCTCTACGAGTTTTGATGGATGTTAAACTGAGTGAAGCAGAATGGGTACGGTCCCGATTCGAACAACTGAGTCTGATCGAAGAGAAGAGATTGGCTGCGATCTGCCATGGACAGCTATATCAGAAGAGAATGAAGAAAGCCTTCGATCAGAAAGTTAGGCACCGGGAGTACCAAGTGGGAGATCTTGTGCTGAAAAGAATCCTCCCTCCTCATACAGACCACAGGGGAAAATGGACTCCGAATTATGAAGGACCATTCGTGGTGAAGAAAGTTTTCTCTGGTGGAGCACTGATGCTCAGCACCATGGATGGTGAAGATTTCCCATCCCCTGTGAATTCAGATGCAGTTAAAAAATACTTCGCATAAAATGACCCGCTGGACATAAAAACAGAATGTAAGTCCAGGCAAAAATAGGGCATCCCGGCGAGTCAAAAAACAGAATAAAAGACTCGGGCAAAAGTAAGGGAAAATGAATAAAAAATGTACACCCGCTGAGTTGAAATGCCGCATTGGACAGCTCAGGCAAAAATGGGTATCCCGATGGATTGAAAACCCGAAAGGGCGATCCATGCAAAATAAGGGAATAAGCGAACAACTGCATTCTGAATTCGTCTGCATCACCTACAACTTGGTAAGCTTCAAAGGATCAAGCTTCAATCAGAATCAACTCTCTCCAGAAAGCAAGACGAGAAGAACGTCATTGTCATACGAGTCATAGCAGGAGAGGAAGCTCCTCAAAGCGTCGTCAACACCGCCAGCACTTTATTTCTCAATTTGTAACAATCTCCTCATTTCAGGAGATATGTTTCTTTGACTGTATCTTGCCAATTCAGGGCACATGAATTAATAAAATCAAATTTTCAGTCACGCTTCGTCTTTTTACATTTACGTTTTGCAAAGAGTTGTCTGATATCTCTAAAATACAATTGCATAAGTACAGATGCCTTCTCTAAAAACAAAACACATGCTTACAGGGAATGTGATTATTCTTGAAAGTACTTAACTCCTATGACGGAATCCAGTAAGGGATACCTCGGGACCTTTTGTACGTTTCATTATCTTTGCAGGATTGCGGGTATCCAGAACGCAACCTGGGGCATGCAGGTTACGTCTCAACAGGTAGGCGAATCATGATCAACTTGGTCTATCTTCCACATGGCACTAGAAGGTGCCCATTTCCCCAGCGGAGCTGCCGAATCAGCATGCACTCAATCTCAGCATCTAGAATGCTCTTCCCCCAGCTGAGTAGCTCCCCATTGCCTTCCCCAGCAAAGTTGCCAAGTCAACAAACAAGCTTAACACTCAGAATGCTCTATCCCCAGCGGAGTTGCCTCTTGTTGCTCTCCCCAGCTGAGTTATCAACAGCATTCCCCAGCCGAGTTGCCATCCTTCCTCAGCAGAATGCAGAAATCAGGGAATCATCTCCCCACAAAGTCCCCAGCCTCTATTCAGAAGAGCAACGCACGAAGAAGTCACAACAGAGTGAAGAAAGCTTCTACGAACCCCAGCTGGGTTTCTCGTTTATAAGGATATGTCTGTCAGTGACCTATATCCCCAAGCAGATGCATCATTTGATCTACCAATGATCTCATCCCCGGCTGGAGGGTCCATTTCAGGCAGATCGACCAGAGATTTTCACAGCAGTGGGATCCTAATCCCGGATCGGTGTCTCTTTGCATAATCATAGCATTCGCATCATACTATCCCTCAGAGCGTAGCATTCCGTCTAATACGGAGCATTACGGCAAAAATCAAATGCATAGCATAATCATAAGTCATGTTGTGAATTAAACGCTTGTGAATACAGATTACTTTCCCCAAGAGTCCCCATCAGAGTCCCAGCAAAAGCAGCTGCCTCACAAATCACAAACATCGGTATATACACCTTTTGGCACCCGTCCGTGTAATCTTTCCCCAGTAAAGTCGCCTGAACACCCTTTACAAACAAATCACCCTCATTACGGACACTTCAGGACACCCGTCCGTGTCAAATCACCAGCAGAAAGCCAAAGACATCCCCTTTGCACTCACATATACTTGTATATACACCTTTTTTTGACACCCGTCCGTGTCATATCCCCAGCGCAGTCGCTTACACCTTTATCAACTCATACTTGTTAATATTATACTTTTCTCTCCCGACACTCGTCCGTGTCACTCTCCCCAGCAGTTAAGACACTCATCAATACATTATATATACACTCGCTACTCATTGGTACACTTATGCAGATGCTCGTCCGTATCTTGTATACATCACCACCCATATCCCCACAGATTCGACAGTAGTCCTTGTTCTTTGTTAACCAGTTGGTACTCGTCCGTACCATCATCTCAGAGCATTGCGTCTAATGTTTGTTCTACATGATACTCGTCCGTATCATAGTCTTAAGGATGCTCGTCCGCATCTTTGATCCATACACCATGTCAAACACTTATGTCTTCCTGAATATAGATACTCGTCTGTGTCTACTATTCCCCAGAAGAGTCCCTTCAGATGCAACACTCGTCCGTGTTCTTTGTTAACCAGTTGATACTCGTCCGTATCATCATCTCTGAACATGTGTCAGTTTGTTTCTACGTGATACTCGTCCGTATCATAGTCTTAAGGATGCTCGTCCGCATCTTTAATCTATACACAATACCAAACACTTATACCTTTTGTTTCTTGGATGTAAACGCTCGTCCGTGTTTACTATCTCCCCAGTAGATCGCCAACAAAGCAAATCTTTCCCAACACTCGTCCTGTGTTATGACAACCCTGAGAGCAGCCGTACCCTGCTGAGTGGTCGTCCTCCACTTCTTGATGGTCGTCCTCCATCATGCTCATCCGATGGCCGTCCCCATCGTTGATTTTAGCAGCCGTCCCCTGCTAGGTGGTCGTCCTCCACCTCTTGATGATCGTCCTTCATCATTATCCAATGGCCGTCCCCATTGTTGATTTTGGTTATCTGACATTCGTCCTATGTCATGATAAACCCTGAGAGCAGCCGTCCCCTGCTGAGTGGTCGTCCTCCACTTCTTGATGGTCGTCCTCCATCATGCTCGTCCGATGGCCGTCCCCATCGTTGACCTTTTCTATCCGATGGCCGTCCCCATCGTCGATATCTTCGGCAGCCGTACCCTGCCAGGTGGTCGTCCTCCACCTTTGATGGCCGTCCCCATCATATTTACTTTTTATTCCCAACAGAGCAGCCGTCCCCTGCTAGGTGATCGTCCTTCACCTTTGATGGCCGTACCCCATCATCTGTTTATTTCATTTATTCTTTAACCCGATGGCCGTCCCCGTCGTGGTCCCTTTTCCTTTTAGCCCGATGGCCGTCCCCATCGTTGGTTACTTTACCTTTATGAACTTGATGGCCGTCCCCGTCATGTTTCATTAATTCCCAGAGAACCCTACTTTATCTTGATGGCCGTCCCCATCATATTTTGACTTTCCCCAGCTAGTCGGCCGTCCCCGTCTTAGCTTTTCCTTATATCCCCAGCATGTCGGCCGTCCCCGTCATCGCTTTACTTTACACACTTTTCCCAGCATGTCGGCCGTCCCCGTCATTGCTATTTACCCAGCAGTCGTCCTCTGCTCGACGGTCGTCCTCCATCGCCCACACTTACAATATACCTTACTTAATCTATATCCCTTTTCTCCTCTATTCTGTGAGTGCAAATTTTGGACTGTCTTTGGTATTCAACCACAAGTTATCTTGTTTGCCTGTTAAGCCGTTGCTTACACCCTGCACAGCTAACTCATGTTTGAATAGGGGCAGCTGTAAACACCCCAAATTTTCCCTCACCCATTCACACCATGGCTTGTGATCATCTCATATGCATAAACACAATCATACAATCTCATATCTCATGTTTGATTCACTGCATAGTTTCTAAGTCATCTGCACCTAGGGTTTGTGATTTGAGCAATCCCAAAGCTTCTTGAGCCACTCCAAAGGCCACCAATCATCTCAGAAGGGTCCGTGTGTGTTCTTGTATCATGTTACATCCTCACAGAGTCAAAATTGCAGAGGAATCACAAGAACTAGGGTTTGAGTGGATGCAGAGCCAGGTTGAACTGCACAGTTGACCTAAAATTAGGGTTTTGGTTTCAGAGGCCATAACCCCAATTTTTTTGGTCATTCTTGTTTCCATTGGTCTCTATATGGTATAGGGAGTATGCATATCAATTTTCATGAAGAAATTCCATGGGGAAGTCATCTGATCAAGAGTTGACTTTCTGGACAAGTCAGTGCAAAATCAGGGCATCTGAGGCCCCCAATGACCCAACCAATGGGTGATCTTCATCATTTTGAGTGTATATGATCTTTATTTGATCATGGAAGAAGGTTGAAGTGCATAAAATCAAGAATTTAGGGTTTTTGCAAAAGTTGACTTTTTGAGGCATAGTTGACTTTTCAAGAATGCCTCATTTTAGGCCAATTTTCAAGCCTTGATTCTTGATCCAAAAAGGCTTCAAATGGAAAAACTTTGGTCATGAAAGTTGTAGATCTCATCTTTCCCTTTTCAAAAAGTACAAGAACATGATCAAACTCTTCATGGATCAAAAGTTATGGCATTGCAAAGTTAGCAAAAATCATTGATTTTCAAGTTATGCACCAAATGGAAATTTTGCAAAGTCTTGAACAAATGCATTATGCAGCCTCTAATTCACTTCAAACCAGCATGTAAACATTCTCTAAGTTACAAAAATCAGATTTGAACTAAGTTTGCCCTTGGTTTCATGTTTGGTTATGCAAAGGATCACATGTGAAACATAAGCTAACCAACTTGCAAAACACTCATGATCACTTCTTACAACTTGTAAACTTGGATGCTGACCTTGCTAGCTCACTCTTCCCCCCATGCTGCGCAGCCCCTAGGCCTTGTACCAAGCTAGCACTTCACCATACTTCTCTTACACAATTTTTGACTTTTTGCAAAAGGTAACTTACCAATCAATAAAGGGCATGTCTAATCATCTGACCAATGAGAGAGAGTTGTGTGGACAATTTGCAAGCAAAGCATAGCATAAGGCAAGGCTGAAACAACAACATTCAACACTTACACAAAAAACTCACCTCATTGCAAGTTCCTTCGAATCACTCTCCACAGTCTTCAAACACTCAAACTCTCATCATCACTCAACTCACCACACCTCATAGACAAGAAACACCCCAAGCATAAGCCTGAAACAAGCCTGAAAACTCCATTGCCATCATTCACCTCAAGCTGCAGTTTCATTCGAAACTCTTATCCTAGCTCACAAACACACCAACCAACACCACAAACCTTCTCAACACACTTCATAGATCACAAAAAACCCCTTTTCACAGCCTGAAAGTGCCAGAATCTCATCTGCCATTGTTGACTGAACTGAAGCAGTTCCTTTCGAATCTTCTTCTCCAGCCAACACAAACTCATTTTGAGCATTCAAACACACTTGGGGGATCAAGTGGAGCAGCTTGCATCAAAGGAAACAGCCAGAAAGTCCCAAAACTGAAAGCTCCAAATCTCAGGTAGCTCGAAATTAATTTTTCCAGAAATGACTTTTATTGTTACAAACTTGTTCTTCATGATGCACTGATCATTCTGGTACCTTTAGTTTTTGAAATGGTTTTGTTTTGAGCATTTAATTCGTGTTTGAAGCTTACGAACCCTAGAAATTGTTTGCTTCGATTCAGATGATTTAGGAAAGATAAATTTGTTTTAGGTTAGGGGTTTGATTCGTGAGAGTGTTAGGATCATCTCCCAATTCATAGATTTCATTTATGTTACGTTTTTAGGAAGTTTGGAATTTTCAGGTGAGCTTCTGGCCGGAGAAGACGACCGGAAGTCTTCTCCGGCCACCTGAAAGTCATTTGTGCCCTAATTGTGTAATTAATTCCAGTTTGAATGAGGAGCGTAGGATTGCGTTGACTGGTTGACTTCCCACCCTTTTTGATGGCCCAGATTCTCCATTAAACCCTAATCAGGATTAATTAAATTAATTAATTAAGTTTTAGAAGTTTGAATGTGAGCCACACGATCACGCGCGCAGTCAACACTTTTAAACTCAGAATCAATCTCATGCGTCCATTTTGATTACTTCTCATTTTATTTGTTTTATTTCATTTTTATTTCAATTAATTTGTACAATTTATTTAAAATAGCAGAAAATTCATAAAAATTATGAAACTTTTTCTTTAAGGTTTTATTAATTTTTATGACACAAAAACATTTTTATTTTATATTTTATCATTAAAAAAGTATTTTTAAATATTTAAAAGTTTATTTTTAATTGATTAATGAGAATTAATTAATTAAAAATACTTTTAGGTATTTAAAAATTACAAAAAAATTCATGAAATGTTCTAAGACATTTAGAAACATTGTCCAACCTTCAAACCAAATTTCTTTTTTGATCTTGATGCATTTTAAGAATTCTTCATGGAATTAAATCATATTTTGTGCATTATTTTGATCATATGTTTGAAAATTCATTTCTGCCTATTGGTGAAGGTTGAGACATTGATTCTTTGTGCATTGTTTTCCATTTGACATGTATTTTCAAGGATAAAAAGGCCATGATTTGATCTTGCATTTTCTAATTGATTGGCATTTGTTTTGATAAGAACCCTAAAAAACCCTAATAACTTGCAAAAATCATATCTTGAGATTGGTAAAGAGTTGGGAGTTCCCCTTTGGGCAGGGATTCATCATAGGTCTAGGGTTTCTTTGGGTGCCATTTTCCATTTTTTATCTTAGGGTTTGCTTCTGTTTTTGGTTTGTGTTTGATGTTTGATCCATAAACCCTAATTTGGGCTTTCTCTTGCATCCTTCTTGCATTTCCTTGCATAACATGACTTGCCATTGCATTTTGTGCATTCTTATGATTCATTTGACATCTTAAGACATGTATGAAGCATCATTGATCATTGCATTACATCTTTGCCATGCCATTTGTCTTGTATGCTTCATGACATTTCATGTTTATTCATGTTCCTTAACTTGCATCATTTGCATCCATGACTTTGTATGAACATCCCTATGCCTTGTCTCATGTTTGCAACACTTCATAACATCATAGTCATCATGTGCATGCTTCTGGTTTGGCCTAGCATCATGTCATTTCATTTCATTTAGCATTGCATTGCATTTGTTTCTAACATTTCAGGTGGTAAGTAAACTTGAGAAGTGAATTTGCCTTCACTTCTCATAACTTTTCTTCTCATCTCTCTTGCATAGCATGCTGCATTTATACATGTGTTTGAGTTTGAGCTTGCTCATTCTTGCTTCTCCCACTTTCTTTCTTCAAGTGACTTGACTTCTTGAATGAAGCAAGTCACTTTGCTTCTCTTGATCTTGTTCATCTGCTTCCTGGTGGCTCCTTTGAAGATTGTTCTTGAAAACCTCACAAACCTTAGGATCAACCAAGCATGACAATGAATTAGGGTTTTGATTAGTTTCCCCCCATAGTTTTTACCTTTGTGTCTCTCTTTGAGTCTTCTCTTCTCACCTCATAATCAGGGACTAAACCCTAAAGGCTTTAAGACTTTGTGATTAGGGTTATGCCTGCATCCTTCTCTTAGGATGGAGTGTATAACTTTAATCCTAAGTCTTGAACCCTTAAGATGTTTAAATCTCTTAATCAATTCACTTAATAATCATCAAGACATCACTTGTAACTTGGGCCTTGCATTAGGGTTCTAATTCTTCCTTAAGTGGTTAAGAAGGACTAACCCTAGTGTTAATGGACAAGTCCCCCTCAAGTTGTCTTACAAATCATAAAAAAATACTTCTTCATCATACCATTAACTAAAATCCACTTAATAAAGGCTTGTTTTGTCATGGGTTTAATCCCTAATCATGGATTAAGTTGAGGAGTCTTCCTCAGCTTAAACATTCTCATCTATTATCCTTCTTTTAGGATGGTGTAATGGGTCTGTTTAACCCTTGATTGTGGCTTAACCTCATTACTTAACACTAAACAAAATCACAAAAACATCTAAATAATCACAAGTAGGTTAATGATCTTAATCCTACATCAAAGGTGATTAAGTGTGAGAATCTGACTTCACACTTAAGGTATTCTCATTACCCCTAATCAGAGGGAAGATGTGATGAGTTTACTAAACCCATTGGTTTAGGCTTAAGCTCATTAACTTATGACAAACTTTCAAAAGCAATAAAAGACTGAAAACTCAAAAAACAAACAATAATCGTCTCCTTCGGGATTCTTTTCTCATCATCTTCACTCACAAGCGAGAACTTGCTTCTTCCGTCTAATGCAAGACAGTTAGCACCTGAGCCAGACAGGTCATACACTTGAGCATAGGAAAATAAGCAGTTCACAAGTCAATTCATCTTTCAGTCTCTTTGGGTCGAACTACGGTGTTCTGACTTCCTCATTGCACGAGAGGATACGTAGGCATAACTTAACGGTTATCGAACAAAAGTCTCTGTACATTCCCCCTCCTTCCAGCATTATTCTTTGAGCCTCATTATCATGAGCATCTTATTCTTGTCTTTACACTGACACTTTCATACTTCACATCACTTATACACTTTACACTGACACCTGTACATATTGCTTTCAGCTCTTTATACACAAATTGCACTGACACTACCCCTTTAAAACACAAATCTTCTAAGCGTGGATCCCGTCGAGTACGGCGGACAATCTGGGTGCTAATACCTTCCCAGGTTGTAACCAACCCCCTTTCTCAGTCTCTCTGGTTCGCAAACCGTCTTATCCATCTCTTTCTAGGCTTATGCAGCATTGCCTTTCCTCCGGGATAAAAATGCCTAGCTGGCGACTCTATTCATCTCCAGTGAGTTCACGGCTGTGTGTTCTCATTGTCCCTCTCGCCGACCGTTCGCGTCTGTACCTTTATCTGGGCCAGTCCCATTTTATCGGGAGCGACAAGACCCTTTCGCTTTTCTCACCAAATTTTATGAGATAGCGTTATCGGCCGTAGTGGATCAAGCTCAAGAGTTACCTCTATTCAAGAGACTATTTCCTCATGCTTTGTTGGAAAGAGCCAAAGATTGGTATCTTGACCAAACTCCTATTGTGATGACCGATTGGAATGTTTTGGAAGAGAAGTTCATCGAAAGGTTCTTTTCTCATAATCGTTTCATGGAGTCGAAATGGAAATTTATGTGTTTTCTCAAGGAACTTTAGGGTCTCTAAATGAAGCATGGAAAAGATCCAAGTTTATGATTCGAAAGTGCAAAGGACACGGTTTTGACAAGTTAAAGATTCAAGTCTATGATTCGAAAGTGAAATTATGGTATAGCAGATACTCGAAGATATCCTAACAAGATGTTAGAACACTTGATCTCTTCCTAGTAGGACAAAAGATAAAACAACAATTCTAGTAATAGTACGGAAAGTAAAGCACACACATAAAATTGTAGCTCAATTTTTGTGGTTTCGAATCACGGTCGCTCTGGTACTACAGTTTGATTCATTTTTATCCTATGTAGCTGATTAAGGAAGGGAAATAGATGTCTCCAATTAACCTTGCTTGCAAACTGAGGTTAAACAGTCAAAGCTGTTGGTTTACAGAAGCTGTCAAAAGTGTGGGTCCCTTTTAAATTATTCATAATAAGTTTAGAATATATATATTTTTTCATGATATATGTGAGGGTTTCTTGAATTTGGGTCTGGGAATAAAATGAGTATTGGTAAGATAGGATGAAGTTGTTTTTGTGTTTTTCATATTTTTTTCTGATGTTTTTGGATAGGTCTGAGAACCTATTGTTGTTTTTTGTTTGGTTTGCTCGCAAAAAGCTTACGACCTTTTGCCTATGTACCCCCAAAAAGAGAATTGAGGGGTTAGAGCATCGTAGTTCCTCCTAAAAATGTAGATCTAGGAGGAGAGGTTGATTTGTATCATGGTTAAAGCACATGATGATGATGCTTAAAGTGTTTGTATTTGTGTCTTGATCAAAACCCAAGATTGAAGCTGAAAGTTTGCTTGTGTCCTTATCAAAGCCCAAGATTGAAGTTAAAATGTTTGTTGTAACTGATAGGTTACTTGAATTGCATAGCTCAAGGTATAAGTTGAATGGTATCTTGATTTA
Organism: Lathyrus aphaca; assembly: GCA_963966055.1. NCBI lineage: Eukaryota > Viridiplantae > Streptophyta > Magnoliopsida > Fabales > Fabaceae > Lathyrus > Lathyrus aphaca. The sequence goes on along the minus strand of OZ014525.1, from coordinate 54,046,546 downwards.
CATAGCTCAAGAAAGGTTGAATGGTTGACCTGAATTGCATAGCTCAGGAAAGCTGAATGGGTTATCTTGATTTGTATAACTCAAGAAAGACTGAATGTTTAGCTTAGTTAGAGTCCAAGACTATGACTGTTGGGAATTAGCTTAGTTAAAGTCCAAGACTATGATTGTATTGATGTTGTTAGCTTAGTTAAAGTCCAAAACTATGATTGTTTTGATTGACTGCAAGGTGTTTGACTGTTTTTGCCTTGATTGAAGCCCAAGGTTGAAGCTAAAAGAGGCTCAGTAGAGAGAATTTGTCATCTCTAAGAGGGAAGATTAGTTTTATATGTGTCATGAGTGAAGCCCAAGGTTGAAGTTAAACAATGAAAATTGACTCTTCAGGGAAAGTTTTATCTGTATCATGATTTGGAAGCCCAGGTGTGAGCTTATTTGGTGAGAGTCTGACTCTTGATTTATCCATATTTTATATGAAGCCTAAGATGGGAGGCTGAAAAATTGTTGGGAGACCGACTCTATATGAAAAGTGTTTTGTCTGTTGTTTGATAAAAGTTTGTAAGGTCATTAAACATTCCTTTGTCTGGAGAGGTTCAATTGTACAAAGCTCAAGAGGAGGTTAGCTTGGTCATCCACCGGGGAGAGGGAAACTATTGTATGTGTTTGATTCTAAAGGATACGTTCCTATTATTTTAGGAAGCCTTTGAGGGTCCTTATGTTTAATCCTAAGAGGAGGCTAGGTTACCTATAAGAGGCCCATGGGTCCTTCGATAAAGCCCAAGAGGATGTTAGGGAAGGCTGAGTAATTTTTAAGCCTGAGAGAATGCACCTTTAAAAGGTCTGAGGGTCCTTGAATTAAGCCCTAGAGGAGGATATGTTTTTCCCTAATAGGGTTGTAAGTTATTCATAGGGTTTGGTTTGGTGACAATAACTCGAGTACTTAGAGATTCTAGTAGTGATGCAAATATTTACAGTAAAGATGCATGCAGACAAATAAATGTGTCAGCGAATGTGTTTGAACATTTTTAGTATGTTATTGTTATGGTTTGAGTATTCTTAAATGATTTTTAAGAATGATGTTGGGAGTTACACTAGGAAGTAGAGGCCCAAAATCCCGAGGGAGAGAGAGATTACAGATATATTTTAACATTGTATTCTCTTTGTCATTAAGAGGTATTTTATTATCTTTGCTTTAGTATGAGGTAAAGAAAGATAGTTTTGGCAAACAACTCTAATCTAACAAGCAATAGCAGTTTAAGAAAACAACGAGAATTTAGAGGGAGAAGAGATGGCTCAGAAGCCAATAATATGGATTAAACATAAGGATGCCTATGGAATTTATTTTGTTGATTAATTATCTTTTGATTTCATACACAAGGTAGGGCTTGGGTGCTGAAAAGCTGCCTACTGCCAAGAAAGCAGTTCACTGGAGTGAAACTCAGTCTAGTTGCGGGTGTATTAGATCTTTAGTCATAAAGATGAAAAAATAAAAGGAGATGATACTTGTAAACAAGTGGACCCATAATCTCTATTTAGGAGATTGAAAACTGTTTAAGAAAATAGCTGGAGGAATCAGGACGTATACGGAAGCCTGGCGGGGTTTTAAAATAAACTAGAGAAATTTTAAAACAGTAAGAATGGGTCCTAAACACAGAGGATTCTCCATGACACATTTTCACAATTTATTTTAGAAAATAAAAGGTTATGTCTAAAGAAGTTCACATATGAAAATTCAATACGGTGAAAAAGGCGATTGCGCCGAGTTTTTGGAAAATGGATCAGATGAACCCTAATGGTTCATTTTTAAAAAATGGATGGGTCTTACACTCTAATAGATTCCCAAAAGTGTGATAAAAATCAATTTGAGGGTGATTAAATCAAAACCCTAATTTTTTACATTTTAAATATTAAAAAATATTTAAAACTTTGATAAATTTCAAACATAAATGAAAAACAAGTTGAAACCTTAGATCAATGTTTGAAAATTTATATTTTATCCTTGGGATTACTTGAATATCATTTGAGCTTGAAGAATCAAATGAAAGAAATGATTTTTTAAATGTTAAGAAACAAATAAAATTAATTCTTTATAAAAATATAAAATATATTAAAAAAATATTTTTTGGTGATTTTTTCATGGAATAAAATATTTTAACATTTTTGAGAATTAATGAAAAAAGAATCATTTAAAAACTCAAAAGAATCAGAAAGTTATTAATTTTGGAATGAATGAAATAAAATGATAAAATTCAAAATTTCAAAATTTCAAAAAAGGGTGCCAAGAACACGCGTGAATGGTTCTTGGCCAGAATTTGCAAAAGCAATCGCATCTCATGGAATAGGCATCCATTTGAGATGAAATAAACATCAAAATTGTGTGTTTTGATCCCACGAATTCAATGGAACCATTTTATTTTATTTATTTTGTGTGTGGAGTGAAAAATAAGTGACAAACACTAAAGAACCCTAATTTTTCATAAGCCTCATGAAATTCTACATGATTATGATTTTGTGAAATTGATTGAGGGGAATTACTTAGAATATGATTACGCACACATGATTAAAAGATAGTGCGAGGAAATATGCATGGATTATGAAATGACCAAGTTTGAGACGATGAACTTGGAGTTGTAGCAGCTGAAGTGATTTCGAGTATGAGGTGTTACATATGACTGGTGAGGGTCTGGACATTTTAAATTCATTGTAGTTTGTTTATATCACAATTAAGAGAATAATATGGAAGTATACTTTCATAATAACCCTTTGACAACAAAATTGTTATAGATTTGACATTTCTCTAAGAAATCTTATATTACACGTCAATTAAACTAAGTTAACTATCAAAAATAAATTTGTTATTTATCAATTAAACCATATACTGATGTAATTCAATTAAAATGTCGCATATTAAAATCAATATAAGGATGTGACACTGTAAAAATACCATTGGATATAACTAAATGCACTATTCCAAGACTGAGTATAAGGCACACTTCGTGCTTCTTTTGGTACCAGATGATTATATTAATCATCAAACAAATATCACATATGTCACAGTGGGAAAAATTACAGAGATGCCGCCATATTTTATTCATTACAAAGGAATAGGGGAAATAATGATAAAACCCTAAAGGAAAAGGATAAGAAGGTCATGACAACCGGATAAGGGTTCGGAAGTCGATTAAATGAGAGGAAGGTGTTAGATATCCCTCACCTCTGTTGTACTCAATGGGAACCTCCTATAGTCTATGGTTAAGGGTTGTTTGCTAATGTTTGCCTAATTGTTTATTTGTTGCTTTTATTTACCTAGAAAAGGGTAATTACAATTGGATAAAATGGGAAAAATGTTAGTTTTAAATTAGGCGACTCGTTAGAGTTTCACAACCTTGTGTCTAGGTATTCTTATCGAGTGATGAGAAAATCAGAGTTTACGTAGTTTGAATTTTTGTTGGTTGGTTGATTTTGGTTTACGAAAATAATTTGTCTTGGTTTTGAATTAATTGCGCAAGGGAAAAAGAAGTTGATTTGTCGTACGGGGGGCGAGGACGGAAAAATTAATTGTCGCACTGGATGAATAAAAGAAAAGTCGGATGCCTTGAGTTAATTTTAATTGTGAAAAAGTTTTTATTTTTTTTATCTTTTGAGTTAGTGATTTATGTACGAGTTGAGAATTATTTTCAAGTGGACAATATAGTTAAATTTAATCTTGTCGAGAGTTTAGAAATATGTAAAAATGTATATATACAAGTGAAAAGGTTTCATTATTCTTTCTTATTTTTGGATAAGAAAGTACTCTTGTTAATTGAAGTTAAGTCTAGATAAATATTTTTTGTGCGTTTTTTTACTGGTTTTTTATTTTATTTTTTATAAAAGAGAATAACAAATAAACTAGCAAAATGATAAATTAGCTAAACGGATTAAATTAAGATTATACTAGCAACTTCATTTATGAATAAATTAGAAAAACGAATTATGTTAGTTGAATAATTAAAATCAACAAATAACATTAAAATTACAATTAAAAATAAGGGTATATTATTTAGTTGGATTGGCAAAAGGTGTGAATGCGAGCAATGAAACAAACATTATAGGCCCAGGGCCCAAACCACATAAACTCTAAAAAAATCAAAACAAATGTCAAAAAGAAAATTATTAAAAGGCTTACAACAATAGTTGTTTAAAGTAACCATTGTGATAGGTCGAAACATACAACAAAGGTTGGTTAAAGTAACTATTGTGATAGGTTGGAACCTATAAGCATATTTATTGAGTTTCTTCACAATTCTTAAACAAAACGTTGTCATCCAGTTAGTGAGTATCACCGCTCAAGACACTGACATTAGTGATCCATGCAAAACCTAAAACTTAGGTCAACTTCCAATTTACACGAACTTCATCTTCTACATCCAAACATCTTTTTCCATTTATAACACTCTATTTCTCCAATATACCAAGATCGAAAACATCATTTCTTCCATGAACAAAACTCGAAAAACACAATTTCTTTCATTAACAAATTTTAGAACTCCATCACCTCTTCTCCAACTTGAATAAGACAAGGAAAACATGAGTTTAAGTTAGCAATGTTAGTTGATGTTGTTCTTGTTGTTCTTTTTGTTGTCGTCGTTGTTCTTGTTGTTCTTATTATTACTATAGTTGTTCTTATTGTTGTTGTAGTTGTTATTATTGTTGTTGTTTTTGTTTTTGTTGTTGTTGTTCTTGTTGTTCTACAACTGCATTTTATTTTATTTTATTAAAAGACATACAACAATGGTTGTTTAAAGTAACATTGTGATAGGTTGAAACATACAACAACAATTATGTAGAGTAATCGTTATGGTAGGTAGTGTGCTACTTACTTATAATCATGGTCGCACGAATGTGGTCGAAAGCATTATACATACAATCACACCTTACCTAACAATGATTGGTCCATCGTGGTGGTATACATTTTCCAACCGTTGTGATAGGTGTTTTTCATTGCAGTGTATTCTTTATGAATAATGCTGGTCAATACCCAATTCTGTCCCAAATAGGTAGAGATATCATGCCTACGCCAGTTTTAACTATGACTTCTGAGAGTGCTTTTAGCAAGGGTGAGAGGTTTTTAGAGGTATATAGAAGCTCACTCAAACCAGGAATGGTAGAGACTCTAATTTATGCTTAGAACGAGTTAAGGCCTTCCTTTTACCAATTTAAAGACTTGGAATTCAATGAGGAGTATGAGATTTCTGCTTAACCAATAATGTAGATATTCTTTCTTGAAAATTGTTTTGATGCAATGGTTGGTGTATATCTTGATAAGAGACTAAATTTGCTTTTTTTACAGGTCAACTTTTCCATTGCTATAATCAAGGATGGAATTCATGTGGATTACATCACCATTCATTGTTTGTAATCTCATCTGTCAGAAAAAATGGTACTTTGATAGTATTGATTGATGTTATTAAATTTATTTAACTGTCTTAATGTTACTGCATGTATTTATTTATGTTGGCTGGATTAATTTTAAATTTAGATTTTATATGGTCCTTAGAATGATTAATTTTAATTTTAGTTAAACAACTTAGTTATTGAATTTGTTTTAGTTATAACTTAAAATATGGGTTCTAATAAATATTTAGAATGTATTCTAACAATTTAAATGATACATTTTTAGATGGCCCAAAATCTAGCCCATTTTCTAATAAACCAAAAAAATGAACTTACAAGTTTATTTTGATCACTTTTTAAATTGGGTCATCCTTAGTCCAAATAAAAAATATATTTATTTTCATCTAGGCCTAAGTTTGTTATATGAAAAAACCGAACATAAAATCTGAATCCAAATAAACCCGAATTTGAAAACCTGAATTACCAACTCGATCAAAATTTGATCAACAATGCTCACCCGACTGTTGGACTAGTTAGATGTTTTGGGCCCGAATCATAACCGGCAAGATCCACGGCCCGATCCTAACTTTTACTACTAAAAGCTACTTTCTTAATATTTCATTGCTACTTTAGATTAATGCTCTCTAGCTTTCCTTATTAGTCATCATTAGCATTATTTTTAGCCTTCGACAACTCACTCCCACAAACATATGCAAGACACACTTTTGTTAAAAAAATATTAATATATGCACCTAAGATACATTTAAGAAATCAAAAATTCCATTCTTCTTATGGTTGTTTTTCAAGAGTTCCTTTTTTCCAAAATGAAATGGGATTGTAGAGGCATTATAAATCATAAGATGAAGGCCCACATTTTGATCTTTGATGAATCTCTACCTCTTAAAGTGACAACCATCCGTACGCAGCTATTTTGAATTTTAGGGCCCTTTATTAGACAAATAATGTATCTCATTATGACCCCATCTAACATGATGTGATTGAATCAAAGGATATCGTACCTCCTTGTAAATTGTACAATGTATTATATGCAACTTGACACTATATTATACATTTGCTAAAAATTGATCATTATTCCTATCAAGTACTAAAAAGCAAAGAAGCAGTGTGGTGTAGTGGCGGAGTGGAGCAGGAATTTAGAATTGATGGATCACCTTCAACAAACATAATTTGAATTCAACTTCTAGGCCGGCAAAAGTTGGGTGGCAAAACGGCTACCCACTCTGTCCCATGCCCGTCCCGCCTAAAACTCGCCAAAAAAATAGTGGGGCGGGCATGTCTGCCAAGTTGAAATGAACATAAAAGTTTAGTCTGTTCCGTCAAGATGGCGGATTGACAGACGAACCCGCTTTCGTTTCTTTTTTATATTTTTTAAAATAAATTAAAAGGTTCTTCTTTCTACATTTCAATAAAAAAACATCAAACCAATATTTAAAAAGCATAATTTTTATTAGCCTAAAACATCAATTTTTAGTGAAATAATACTCTTATCATATATAACATCACTTTTAGTATTTTATATCATCTAAATTCAAATTTCAATCCCACTTTTGTCATTTTTCATTAGTAAAATTCAATATACTTGCCCAACAATAGAGACAGAGAAAATAGATTAGTCCTAATAATCTAAAAACAACTTATGTACATATTACAAACTATTTCTAGGCTATTCCAAATACTTAAATAATGTTATTATATATGTGCGACGAGTTTTGGCGGGCGGCAGATTTTGGCGGGACGGACTTTGGCGGGTGACGGGATTTAGCGGGGCGGACTTTGGTGGGTGGCGGGCCTAAAATCTCAACCCAACCCGCCACTTTTTGGTGGGTACACGGGTCGGCCCGGTGGGTCATAGCCCGTTTTACCACCCATAGGCAAAACATCCATGAGAAACTCTATAACTGATTCAAATCTTAAAAAATTCAACAAACTCCCTTGTAGAAAAGACCCCATGTAAAATTAGGTATGATTTAAATTGTTTCCCTCAAATATTTTTCATTATTCTTTCATTGATTTGATCGTTGGAATAACAACTTTACGGATCAACTCTTCTACAGTGCAACGAAAGCACAAATTCATCGTAATAAAATGTTACCTTACAATTTCACCAATAATTTTTAATAATGAATCAAACATAAATTACAATTGCTTAAACATAAATGTTTGTTAAGAAGTTATAATTTTCACCAAACAACTTTATTTTCTTAAATTCCATAATAATCTCTTTTTACCAATACCTTTAAAACAATTTTTTTTACATATAAATAGATCAGTCGATCCAATTTATATTCTCTTTAATTGTATAAAGCAATTACCAATTGTTTTGGCAGGTCATGTATTCTCTCCCTCTCTCTTTCTCTCTAATGTTTAAACCCCATTATCAAGAGTCTCATATATTAATTTTAAAATTTATTTTGGTCCCCTAATTTAAAGAAGATTCATATTGGTCATTTAACTCTTCAAAACGTAAGATCTTAGTCCTTTTCGTCAATTAACGACGAAAAAAATCATTTATCAGTTGCTAAATTTGTTGTTAATTATATGAAAAAGACTAACATGCGCTACATTTGGAAGAGTTAAGAAACCGAATCAATGTCACCGTTTGTAACACGATTCGTAGTAGGATCAATTCTTGGAGGCATAACGGAACAAGATCGAAAGATTAAGAAAAAGATGCAGAACTAGAGAATGATATGAAAGAAATCACATAAGAGGATGAATAATTAACAATGAGTTCAATATATTAAGCGCGAAAGAATGGAAGTATGGATCGAATGCGATGATACCATATTATGCTTCTTGCATGGAAGCTATGAAAGCTCTATGAACATAATAAAGCAATGTAAAAACAAGGAGAAGATGATGAGAATATAGTAATAGATCTCATAGCATTGATAGTGATTAGAAGAGGTATATATACAAAGTATTACAACAAGTAGCTTAAGTTGAAAGTAAACTAACTTAGTGTAACTAACTTGAGCTTAGTGTAACTAACTCAAGGAACTAACTAACTAACTTTTCATTTAACTTAACATAATTGAGTGAAGATAAAACTCAAAAGGTATATAAACTAGTGAGAGAAACTCTCGCTTCTCTCTAGGTTCACCTTAATCAACATTTTTCAAAAATAATCATTTCAACATGCACCAGTTCATTGTTTGAATCTATTCTAAACAAATAACCATAAGACTTGATTTGGGAACTATATCAATGTCTTCGACTTAAATTCCTTAGGAATAGGGGATTCGACATTTGGTGTTAGTTTTCTTGATCGTACTCTCAGTTTGGTCTTTTCGGCATCAGTGTTATTAGATCAAACCAGATTGCGAAGAACATGGAAGCAAGGTAATAATGATAATATTGGTTCCAGAAAGATAGACAAACATATCATAACCAAACATTTCGCACATTTACAATTTAATATCCCCAAGGAGGATCTGGTTTGGTTCGAAAAAGCTTTTGCCGAAGTTGCAATGGTACCAGGAGCAATGTACAAGATTCAAGAATAGCTGAATATGGAAGGATATTTTCAGATCAAGGCTACCCCATTAGGGGCTAACCGCGTGTGTACAAATAAAGTCAGATTTTTTTTATCGTTCCACAGAGATTGTTTAGAGATATATTGTCGCTCTACAGTTGAAATCGTTTTAAAATTAAAGTAACAAAGGGTTTTGGTTGTTGGTAATGAATTGTTTGCATAAGCGATAAAAGTTAATGGTAAAAGTTATCGGATTTGAAATATTTAATAAAACATGCCAAGATTAGGGTTCGACAAACCATTTTGTAAGCATTAATCGATTAAGCAAGTGAACTCGTTACGATGATAGATACAATCACATATCCTCTCAATATGTTTATCTCTAACACATATTGTGAGTTTTACTATTTTGATCCTTTCATGATCTCTCACTCAAACTATCAAAATGATAACATTCAAGTGCAATATTTATGAGCAACAACTCTCATAACTATCTCTAGCCTATGTTCATTGATAGATTAAAACCTAGATAAAGAGTTATAGAATATTTCTCAATCATGAACTAACACAAAGGATAAACCATAAAAACAAGGTTTTTCACCATATATTTATCATCCACAAGTTCACAAACTTAGATCAATGGCAATACATACAAAAGAAAGGAATATCTACCTCTAAACGATGACTTATCGACTATTGACGCTTCCAATTTTCGATAAAATGAAGCTTAAGAGTTTTGTAGCATTTCTTCTAAGTTTCTAAAGTTCCATCCCAACAAAAATGTGAAAGAACATATAAATAATGTGGCTGAAATCGCAGATCGCGCTAAGCGCACCTTCATTAATTGATCAAACCGCCCTAAAGCATGCTCAACAAGCATGTGACCGTGCTAAGCGTGTTCAACAAGCTTGTGACTTTGCTAAGCGTGTTTTCTCCTAGAACTAAAGCTTCAAAAATCTTGTTAGCGCACTTAGTGCGCTCTGGATGTGTTTAGTGCTCCTTCCCTTTTGCAACAACTCCAAGACTTTTTCACAAGTATCTAGCAAGAATATCCACTTTTTCCATTTGAGATGCTAAATCCTACCAAAAATCAACACACAAGTTTAATAACTATATCAATCAAAACAATTAAGTTAGACTACGCTTATTTACTAAAACAAGGGGAAACCTATACAATTGCGATTAAAGACATTCAAAAGGTGCTAAAAACTAAACTATATATTAAAACAATTTAGCTCCTAACAATTCCCCCCAACTTTTTCTTTGTTTGTCCTCAAACAAACATAAGATTTACGCGAAATAAGAAAATTTAACAAAGAAAACACAATCAAATAAGGATGGTTCAAACTTAACTGATGTACCGGTAAGCAATTCTCAATATCAAACTCAGAATCTAAACATGGCCGTGAAATAAATTCTAAACACAAACATTAAGCAATGCAATCACAAGAAGGTGCATGTTCAAACTAGAATAACTTAAATTACTCAAATGAACTTCGTTCAATACTACATGGGACAAAACACTCTCACTCACAAAAGTGTCGACTTCCAGAAAAAACTCATGCATTCATCAAAACATGTCACAAGGAAATCAAGGAAACAAAGATCTCTTAAGGACTTCTAAAGGTTGTAACTTGGCAATGGTTAACAAGAAAGGAATATTTATAAAAGGCCATTGAAATAAAGTGGCAATCAAAAAAATTTCAAAATGAAGAACAAGCAATTTATCCCAACTTAGCCATACCTCAAATCATTTCAATCCATTCCTTTCTTTTCTTTTCTTGGCGTCCTCTTTCATTTTGATTACTTGCTTCTTTTATCTTCTCTTTTCAAGAAACTCACTTTTGAGTGCAATGCATAGCAAACAATACTTTACATTTTTCCTTCTTTCTCAGAAGAGTTCCACCAAATCTCTTTCTTTTTCACTACACAACCATTCTTCCCAATTTTAAATCATTTCTTAATTGATGGACAATATTCTTCGAAAGCATGTTCAAACAAAAGGGCTAAGTGTATAAAAAAATAAAAAAACTTGAATGAATCACAACAATTTTCTTTTAATAACAACCACTATTAAGTGGGTTACTGGGCATTTTACCGATTTTATTTCATGATTAATTCTATTTGTGATGACTCAAAATTGGCTAGAAAATGCTCAAACTACTCACACGGTAAATTAAAGCCTTTTCAGATTGGTGGTTTTTCTCAAAAACAAACAATGCCTAGATCATTTCAATGTTTCCAAGATTTTCAAACGAATAAAGGATTAAACATGAATCGCACGAGTTAAGCAAAATTACTAAATCACTCTTTTTGTGAACAATGGAAAGTCACTCTCTTTGTGGTTTTGTCCTAATTGAGTCCAAGATGATCTCAAAGAACTTCTAAAAGTAGGAAACAATTTTCTCGATCAAAATTACCTCCAAGATATATTTTTAAACGTTGGTTGTTGACAATCCAACTATCTTTTCTCTGCATATCCTCGATCACAATTGCTCCATAGTTTTTCATATTTTTTACAAGAAACAGGCCAGACTATTTCAAATTTAACTTTCCTGGAAATAGTTTCAAACGGGAATTGAACAATAACACCATTTGGCCAACCTTAAAATCCTTTTGACGGATCTTCTTGTCATGATATCCTTTCACTTTTTCCTTGTACAACCATCTAGAAAGATATGCGGCATTTCATATTTCTCCCAATTCATGCAGTTGTACTTTCCTTTTCTCGTCGGCCAAGTTTTGATCAAAATTTAAAAATTTCAAGGCCCACAACGCTTTGTGCTCCATTTCAACGGGTAAATGGCATGTTTTGCGATAAACCATTTAAAACGGAGTTAAGCCAATTGGAGCTTTGTAAGCAATACGGTACGCCTACAAAGCCTCGTCCAATTTTTGTGACCAATCTTTTCTTAAACTTTACACGGTCTTCTCCAAAATCCTTTTCACTTCTCGGTTTGACACCTCAGCCTGACCGTTTGTTTGTGGGTGGTAATGGGTCACAACTTTATGCGTTACACCATAATATTTCAAAACACTTTCAAGAGATGTATTGCAAATGTGTGACCCGCCATCGCTTATCAGAACCCAACACGTTCCAAATCAGGAAAATATGTTTTTCTTTAAAAATGTTATCACTGTTTTACCATCAACCTTCGGTGAAGCAATCACTTCAACCCACTTCGAAACATAGTCAACCGCCAATAAAATATACTCATTCGTAAAAGATGGTGGGAATGGACCAACAAAATCTATGCCCAAACAAATTTTTTTCAACCTCTTGGATATTTTGAAGAGGCATTTTTATCCCCTTTTTCCATTTCCACCAGTTCTTTTGCTAGTGTCACAACTTTGTGCAAGGATATTTGCGTCTTTAAGTAGAGTAGGCCAATAAAAGCCTTATTGTAGGACTTTCGTAGCTGTTCTCGAACTATTAAAATGGCTTCCATAAGGCGAGTTGTGACAATGCCATAGAATAATCTAAGCTTCATCACTCTTGACACACCTTCTTAACAAGTTATCACCTCCTAACTTGAACAAATAAGGCTCATTCCACACATAATAATTTGCATCAGATAAGAATTTCCTTTTTTGATTCCAAGTTAGGTCCTCAAGTATCCATCTGGTTGCTTTGTGGTTAGCAAAATTCGTGAACCAAGGCCAAACTTGTACTCGAAATGATTTTTCATCGGGAAATTCCTCTCAAATTTCCTTTATTGTTCGAGTTACCTCCACATTGATCAAGCAGGACAAGTGATCCACCACCAATTTTTCTGAACCCTTTTTGTCATTTGTTTCCAATTCAAATTCTTGAAGCAAAAGGATCCAACGGATGAGCCTTTGCTTCAAATTCAGTTAGGTTAATAGATACTTGATTGTCGCATGATCAATGTAGATTACAACCTTTGACCCTATTAGGTAAGAACGAAGCTTCTCAAGTTCGTATACAATTGCAAGCAACTCTTTTTAGGTTGTGGCGTAATTTACTTGCGCCTCGTTTAATACTTTTCTTTCTTAGTGTATATTGTAACACCCTAATTTTTGCCATTAAAATTGTGTTTTTCATTTACACTTTGCATACAAACAAGGTCGCGCATTAGTTCTTCTATACTTTTTGGTTGCAAGTTTATGCCTCACAAGGGATCACCATTGCTTTTGTGTTCCTTTTATTTGTTTATGTTTACTAACCTTGAATTAAAATCCAAAAATAATTTGTTTTCTTTCATTAACATTTTTAGGGGAAGAACATGCTAAAAATACCAAAAATAGCAGTCCCACAACTTAAATGAATTTCAATGATAAAAATTCGAAGTTGATTTGCAATCATGTTAATTCATTTGATCAAGGATTCCTCAAGTCTTAATTGTTTTATTCAAGGAATTTCAAGGTTCATGTGTTTATTTCCATGCCTTCTTCGAGGCGCAAAAGAATCAAGCTGGAATCATAACAATGCAATCAAAAGAAAATAAAGTTCAAATTTTGGGTTGGTTAATCGATTAACCAATGTGTTAATCGATTAACCTAGGCGAATTTTGAAAAAAATAATAATTAAGCATCATCTCAGCCCTTGATCTCACTTGAAATATTCTAGATCACATCATTTTTATTCCCCTACATCACTTTGATCATTTCTCACCTTATACCTTCATTAATCACCACTCTTTTATGAATTTCCCTCCAAATTTGAATTTCAAGCCTAATTATCCAAGCCTAATTCCTTTCCACTAAATTCCCAAGCCTAAACTCTTTAAATATTGGCATCATTTCATTCATTTCTCAAGCTTTAGAGAGAAAAAAAAACCTTGCAAAATATCTCCTCAAACCACAAAATTCACCAAAGCTTATTTTCTTCTTTTGAAAGTTATCAAGAATTTGCATTGAATTCTTGATTAACTTTGAGCTAAACCTTCATCTTTTTCATTTTTCTTCATCAATTTCAGTAGATCAAGCTTGCTTATGAAGTAATTTGGAGTTTATTCTTGGTAATTCATCTCACAATTGTTACACATTCATTATCATCATCCATGATGTAGATCCTTGTTGCTTCTTGTTGTTGATCATTTGGATCATATATTGTTGTTTGATTGCAGGGTTCTATTGTATTTTTCACTTTAAAATTTGTGCTAATTCAGTTCATGATCATAAGGGGTTTGGAAAATGTTTTGAAAGAGGATCATGCTAAATTTTTTAGCTAATTTTCTGCTTCTGGTGCAGTGTTAATCGATTAACCAGTTGTAGTACAAACTGGTTAATCGATTAACTAGTGTATTTTTCATGCAAGATTCAAATTTTTGCCGTGTAAACTGATTAACTAAAGTTTTAATTGATTAACACTGCTCTAAAAGTTATTTTTGGCTCTGTTTTGTGACTGTTTTGCCTCCTTTTCCCCCTCTTCCCCTCCTTTCTTATTTTTACCTTGGGAGACATTTTTGGGATTGATTTCTCTTTAATTACAATGGAATTTGGGTGTAGATTAGAGGATATAATACTCATTAGTTCAAATCTATCTTTAAGTGAATTATTTAATTCACTTTAGGTTCTTTGAATTAGTGAAATATTTTCATACTTGGATCCTCCAAAATGAGTGATTGAACTTAAAGATGAAAGAATATCATAAGTGTAAGTCAATTAGGTATTCATCTTTATTTTCGTACGGCATTGCGTTCGGATGACGATTTACATATCGTTCATCTCGCATTCATTAGCATACACGTTATATTGGCTGACCTCATTTGCAGGGTAATTACTTTGTAAATTACTCGGAGATTGCTTAACATAGACCTAAATATGTCGCTATCTCGAAATAAAAATCCAATTAGATACTTTCACTATCATGGACCAGACCTAAAGTGGTCGCGCCACCCTAATGTTGGTTAATCATTTGCATTAGATCCACGATTTCTGAAGCTTGATGCACAGTTGCTTTGGGTATCCCAGTCTTCTTTCAAGTCTTCATCGAATTTGGTCTAATTGCATCGGTTAATCACTATAGTGTAATATACTAAGCAGAATCGGTTCCCTTCTCGGTTTTGGCACTAAGTTCCTTGTTACTCTTTTGGTTGTGGATGATTAAGTTCACCATACCATTATTATGTACATATTATTATTACTACTACTATATTAATATTTTACTTTCCTTCTTGCATCCTATCCACTTTAATTTCCTTCTTGCTCCTTTATTTGTTTTACTTTTATCATGCTTTATCATCCACTATCATGTTTATATTATTGTCATTTTATTTTGTGGTTTTCTTTTCCTTTTTCCATTTGGACACCAAAAGTATTAATAAAGGATTAAACCTCTAAAAAATATGTGATCCTAATCTTGGACTATGGCTACTATCCTTTTCATTGGAATTGGAGTTTTGGAATTAGATTCTAGGACACCTTCCCTTTGCTTTGATTATCATGGAGTTGGTACTTTAGCCTTTATTTGGCCATTTGCTAGCTTATGCTAATAAGGATGGAACTCTTCTACTTATGCTTGGAAGTATCACCAAGTTTGGTTAGATATTTCCTTCTTTATTTCTTTTATTTTATTTTTAGAATAGCCTCTTCAGCTCTTTCCCTTCTTCAATTTTCAAAACCTTCTTTCTTTTTTAAAGGTTTCTTGTTTTAAAACCCTTCACCACTTTAATAAATCAAACCTTGAATTTTGTAAAGTGGCTTTTACTTCTTCTTTTCTTTTAATAAATGTCAACGAACTTAATAATTTTGACTTCAATACAAAAAATAATAATAACCAAACTCATTCAAGTTGTTTTGTGTACTTCTTTTGTTTTCTTTACAAGTTTAGACTATGAGTCTTTTTTTCTAGTCAGGATCAAGTCTCTTAATCTCCATGGTTGTAGTTTGATGTAATTGAGTCTCTTTTCATTCGTGGGGGGTTTAATGGCATACTCGTCGATTTTATCTGAGTTGGCGCCCTCCCTAAAAGGATGTATGAGTCCATGTCCCCATTCTCATGGTAGATTTGTGAGGCTATCCACTTGAAAATGACAAATTATCTTTACTTATTAAAATCAATCAAAACTAACCAACATTCACTATTTGTACCACGGACTACGGGGTTTTGATCTTATATTGTACATTGTGGGTACGTAGGCATGATGTGGTAAACCTCTCCAAACATAAAAACATTTAAAAAAATTAATTCTTTTCTTACTCCATCATTCTCATTTACCAAACCATTTTCAAACCAAAAGTAATAAATATTTCAAAGGGCTCCTGTGGAGTACCACAAACATTTTGGGTGCTAATACCTTCCCATTTTGTAACCAACCCCTTACCCGTTCTCTGCTTTTATCTTTAGCTTTTTGCGTTTAGATTCATTTTAGGATTTATTCGCTCTTTTTTCCTTTTCCTTTTGGAATAAAATAAAAGCGTGGTGGAGACTCTATTTTCCTTGAATTAAGTTAATCATTAGTTTATACTCACGTTTTTTACCGCTACAGAAAAATGACGACTCTCCTATGGAGTAATCTCTATGTGGGTTCATCCTAATTTGAATTATTTATTGCTTTGGTTTGATTTGTTTGTTATTGCTTGTTCTGTTTCGGTTTTGTGATCCTCTGTGAGTGAGATAGATCATGTACCCGGA
This sequence comes from Lathyrus aphaca, assembly GCA_963966055.1. Taxonomy (NCBI): domain Eukaryota; kingdom Viridiplantae; phylum Streptophyta; class Magnoliopsida; order Fabales; family Fabaceae; genus Lathyrus; species Lathyrus aphaca. The sequence goes on along the minus strand of OZ014525.1, from coordinate 54,030,083 downwards.
TCTGAGTGAGCTTATGATATGACGGTGATATATTCTAGGAGATTCGCATGGAGTAGTCATATGCAATGTCGATTCAAGAATCACCACTCAGTTAGGCTTCCTGGGATTACTAATTCCATGACGAGTAGTTATATCATGGCATTACTTTTCCGACCTCGGGTTGATCATACTGAGGATCGAAGAACCCTTAACCCATCCAGTCCATTTTAGGAAACGTAATGCAGAAGTCATCCAGGTTTGGACCTAAGGTGATTTCCACACGATACTACACTCGGAAGAGGTCCTCTTGAGGAATTTATCGGTTTGGGAGTAGTCCAACGTACCAATGATATCCAAAGGATGGTTGTTAACTCCGGGGCCATCTATTAGAACCCTCTAGTTTTCTGTAGGTACAATAAAGAAAAACCTTAGTACATGCCTTTGTGTGTTGGTTCTTATCCCTTAACTCCATGCTCGTGATCCGAACCTTTAAATTTGTGTGCTTTGCGTGATCTTATTTATGGTTGTTGCATCCATGCATTCATCATAAACATCATCGCAACCATTTTTCAAAGAAAACAATTCAGATTTTTGCAAATATGGAAAAAATAAATATTCCTTTTTGTTAAGTTTTAATGACCATGTTCTCGATGTTTCCCATGTTTTCTATAATCGAGTTGATTCCCTGAAAATGGAAGTGAACATTGTATGTCATCGCATCCTTTGCATATATCTACATTCATTCTAGTTGTCCGCGAAGCTCATTCCAGTTGTCTCCTTCTTCAGTTGTCTGTTGATCGTCAAGCTATTTCCTCAACACAAATACATAACTAGTGCTACTTTCAGATTAAGAATGGAAAACCAAAAGCAACCCAACATTTAAGTCATGATGAAAATTTATGAGTTGAAGGCCAGTATGAATAGGCTCACTAAAATGATGCAAATTCTGATTGTTACATGTAAACCATCTCAAAGGATTGTGATCTATGAAGTCTCAACTGATGTTGTTGATCCTCCACTAATTCAGAAACCAACTTTTAGTTGGCCAGAATTTAGGTTACCTCTGAATTACTCGCCACCCTTGGCAACTACTCCAATGGTTGCTCCATCTGTTTTTCCGATCTTTTTAGCTCTGGTTCTCACTAAACCTCAACTTGTTATGCATACTGATGCTCAAGCTACTTATGAGAACTCTCATTTCATGTACCATGCTGCTGGTTCATAGGTCGAAAGTCAAGGTTAACCTGGATACATTGATTAAGTTAGAGAACAATGCTTGACTCTTGAGAAGAGGGTAAGGGGTTTAGAAGGCAAAGATGTCTTTGGTGCCACTGCAATAGACATGTGTTTGGTTTTTAACTTAGTTATGCCCGATAAGTTCAAAATTACTATGTTTGAGAAATACAAGGGGCATACATGTCCTAAAATCCAACTGCTGATGTATTTCCACAAAATGGATGCACATGCCAAGAACGATAAACTTCGTATTCACTGTTTCCAAGACATTTTGAGTGACGCTTATATGAAATGGTACATGGGACTTGAGAAGAACTATATCCAGAGTTGGAAAGGTTTATCTGATGTTTTTGTAAAGTAATATAAATACAATCTGGACATGGCACCTGACCTTCGTAAACTTTAAAACACGTCTCAAAAAGAGAACGAATCATTCAAAAAGTACGCTTAGTGCTGGAGAGAGCTAACTGATCAAGTGGAGTACCCTTTGGCTAAAAACGAATTAAATGGTTTGTTCATGGACACTCTTCAACCATTCTTTTGGAAGAAGATGGTCGGAAGTGTATCATCTAGATTTGCTGACCTAGTCACTATTAATAAAAGACTAGAAGAAGGTATCAAGAAAGGTAAGATTAGCAATGCTGAAGTTGTAAAAGCAAGGCTTCTCAAAGATCATTTTGAAGATAACAACTCAACATCAAGTCTTGATAGCTTAAAAAGGATTGTTCAAATTTTGATCAAATAAAACATGTTCATAAAGACTCGAGTATATTGATCGAAAGGTTTACGATTATTTTTCATGAAGCAATAATATTGATAAGTGTTCATTTTTAGGGTGCATTTGTGTTTTAACTTTAGAACAAAAACATTGCATTCATCACTTTCTGCTGTACTGGTTTCAAAAGGAATATTTCACATTTTTCCTCAAGTAACCGGTTACCTTATAGGTAGTAACTAGTTACTTCAACCCTGTTTTCAAATTTTTTGTTACGTTACAACGTGTAATTGGTTACCCTATGGGTAGTAACCGGTTATCAATATTCAGAAGTGAAAAATTGCATCTTTTCAATAAAAGTGTGTCTTTCTATTTTTTGTTCAAAACATAGCACCCTTTAGTAGTTTTTGCATCTTTTTAAAGGGGTGTCTTAACACTTATAAATACTCATAATGATCAGAATTTTTTCCTTTACCTCCAAAAAATTTCATATTTATTTTCTTACTCACTTATTCTATATTTTCATAAATATTTTGAGTACACTTATTCAAAATATTCAAAAGTGAAACTTTACATTAAAAATTTCATATCTTTTTAAAGTTTCATTACATACATTTGCGAACACTTATATATATTATTGTGAGTGAAAATATTCATCAAAGGAGAAGATCAATACTTGTATTGATAGAAAGTTCAAGACTTCATCAATTTTATCTATTCAAGAACAACTTATTTCTTTGAATCATTATTACTATTTATCCTTAAGTTTGTTAGGGATAAATTAGTGGGATTAACTTGCTTTCAGGGTTGTTGAAAGTAAGTGTATGCTTTGAAGAGGATTGTTCTTCTAGCACTTGAAATACCTATAAGATAGATAAGTAAGCATCACCGTAGTGTGAATAGGCTGTACAATTCTCTAACTATAGTGAAATCTCTTTCAGTTGAAAGGGGACTGGACATACTCTTGGATTGTAAGGGGAACCAGGATAATTCTCTTGTGTCAATTTTCTTTTCGCACTTTATTTTTCAAGTCCTTAATAACTTCGGAAAAAATATCAAGAATCAGAAAAACTTCGAAGAAATTTTTGACAACCTAATTCACCCCCTCTTAGGCGTACTTACAAGTTACAATTGGCATCAGAGCAGATGATAGGTAACCTATTCCTATTCGATTCAGATGGCTTCCAGATATAATAATCTTGTATTCAGATACGGTGGTAGTAGCAGCAAGCCTCCTTTGTTTTGTGGCGAATATTTCAACTTCTGGAAGATTCGCATAAAGGCACATTTAGAAGCACAAGGAAGTCACATATGGGAGGCTGTTCAAAATGGTCCTTTTATTCCTACAATGGTTGTCAATGAAGTTAGTTCAATAAAGCCTCAAGGATCTTGGGATGATGATGACAAGAAAATGGTTCTCTATGACAAAAAGGCGATAAATCTTCTACAAAGTGAACTTGGAATGGATGAATTCTTCAGCATATCAACATGTACAATGGCCAAGCAAATTTGGGATACTCTTGTAGGAACTTACGAAGGAACCGCCGAAGTTAAAAGATCCAGATTGAACACGTTAAGTCAAGAGTACGGGTTATTCAGAATGCAATCGGGAAAATCAATCCTCGACTTGAAGAAAAGATTCGTGCATTTTACAAATCACTTGAATGCACTTGGTAAGACACTAACTAATGATGAACTTAATCTTAAAGTGCTTCAGTCTTTATCAAGAGAATGGCAACCCAAAGTGACAGCGGTTCCTGAAAAGAAAAGTCTATCAACAATGACATCCTCTACTTTATTCGAAAATCTTCAAGAATATGAGACGGAACTTGGACGTTTGGAAAAACATGAGACTCAAGAAAAGAAATCCAAGAGCATTGCCTTAAAAGTTGATTCCAAAGAAGTGGAGAAAGAAGACAATCCCGAAGAGGACGAAAATTTTATGCTTCTTGTAAGAAGACTAGGAAAATATTTTGGTGCAAAAAATAATATTAGAAACTCTAGTTTTATGAGAAGGAAGAAATTTTCAAAGAACAAAGAGAAAGAAACATCAACATCCAATCAAGACATTAAATGCTACGAATGTGGAAAGCAAAGCCACATCAAACCGGAATGTCCTAAACTCACAAAGAATCGTGACAACAAAGGGAGAAAGGATTATAAAAATAAGGCATATATTACTTAGGATGATAACGAAATAAGTTCTTCATCGGACTCTGATAGTGATCAAATCACAAATTTAGCATTTATGGCATCACATCATTCTGACAATGAAGACAATGAGGTTAGTAGTGATTTCTCAATTTTTGATAATGATGCTCAAGGAGCAATTGATGAACTTTTAAGTGAATGCAAAATTCTATATAAAACTATTTTATCTCAAAAGAAACAAATATCAATTTTAGAAGAAAATATTGAGAAAATGGAAAATAATTTTAAAGATGGAAAAGAAGAATTAATTAAGATTTTTGTATGCACTAAATGTGAGTCACTTTCATTTCGAATAGTTCAATTAAAAAAAGTCCTAGAAAGATATGAGAAAGGAAAAATTGGATTGGAATGTGTTCTTAGTAATCAAATATACTCAAATGATAAAAGTGGTCTTGGTTACTCAAAAGTTTCTAAACCATCTTTAAACAAGACCATCTTTGTAAAAGCTAAAGAACAAATTCCTAAAGAAAAAAGTGACAAGCATAAAGTGGTTCATCAATATGCTAAAAAGAAAATAAATAATAAAAAGAAATCAACTACCTACCAATTATTAGAGTGTACCACCAAAAATACAAATTAACCCTTCACCAAAATTTCAAACATGCCTAACCAAAGGATATAATTGAAAATAAAAAAATAAACCTCCAAAGAGCTCTAATAACACTTCTACGTGCCATGTGTCACTAACCCATTGGTCCAATTTGTTTCATTCCATTTCCCTCCATCAAATCTATAATCGTGACAAAACATGGTCAGTACAACACGTTTCACACCAGCTGCCTAGCCAATATCATTTCCTCTCCCACGTCATCTTTTGAGAAGAACAAAAACACTTCCATTTCTTCTTCATTGTCGCTGGGAATCAAGGTGTGAGAATCAAGGATAGAGCTTCATCTGATTCTATATTCTTCTTCTTCTTTGGTGACACAATTTTTCTTCGAAACGTTTTTGATTTCATAGTGTTATGTTTATCTTCCTCCTTTGCATTTTCATTTCATCAGAGTTTTTTGTTTCACTATAAAGTTCCCTCCTTTGACTATAGTTGAGGTTTATGATTCAAAGATTCAGTTTTTACTAATCCCCTGTTTAAAGTTTGTATTTTTACCGTAAAGTTTTTCATTTCATCTGCTCACATTTTTTTTTATGAATCGACCTAAAGTTTGTGTTTTTCCTCAACTTAGTTGTCCTAAAATGGTTTAACAAATGAACTATTTAAGATGGTTGAACATATGGTCACATTTTTTGTCATTGTTTTTGGACGACATTCATCTGTGCCACTGATTTTGAGTTTTTGAGATTTTACTATGAAAACCTGTTTCTATTTCTGTAAAGATGTTGCTATATTTTTGTGCAGATTTTATTATCCTTATGGTTTTAGTATGGTTTTAAGATGGTTGTTGTCATGGTTTTTAGATGGTTGTATCCTTATGGTCACCATGTTAATAAATGTTATTTATATGTTGGGATTCTGCTTTGAATACATGTTATGTTGACGGTAAGTTGGGCATGGTGGGTGGTTGTGAAGACATGTATTAATATGTTGTCAACATGTTAAGATTCTGTTTGGAAACATGTTTCACACATTCTGTGAAGATGTTGCATATTGCTTGTGAAGATTTTGATTTTGAGATTTTGTTATATTATTCTTAGTTTTTAGACATGTATCCTAAATGTCTCATAATATAGGTTTCTTGATGTTGTTTTTCAGTTGCAGCCGATGTCGCGAGCACCGATTTTGATTGTTGATTTAAAGGTATGAAGCAATATGTTCAAACTAGCCATTCGTGTCACTGATTTGTGGATCGTCATTGAGCACAATGGACAATAGAGGTTCGAGTGTATTATTCAAGACATCAAGGTATGCATTTCCATTATTTATTTCCGTAGTTTCCTATCAAACAGTTTCAAATATGGCTTAACATTTTTTGATTGAATAGGGGGATAAGACACACGTAATCACACGCAACCGAGATTTCGAAACATGGAGGGAGAAGTTACAAGAACATCTGACATATATGGTCTATAATGGTGACCTGTTGAACAATGATTTTCCTTTTAGGACATGTGAAAATGCATTGAAGTTGTTCTTAAATGGAGGAACCACTGTATCATCAGTTGACCTACCAGACATACCACCGCATCAATTCGAGTTTAAAGCCATTACCAATATCTTAATTGGTGATTTTCAAAAGAATCGCTTATATGGTATTCCTTATATGTCTCAAGAATTTATGTTTCAAATTATGTTTATCTATTTGCATCGAATAACCATTTTTAACTTTGATCAAACAGATATCATAGGTGTGCTCAACCAAGTGGTGAAGTCGCAAGTTTCAGGAGGCGGGAAAAAGAACTGCGTCAACATCATTTTATCCGATGAAAGGTATGTATCACAGAATGCTTGTTATATCTCTTTTCAAACTAATCATTTTAATTAGACTAACACGTCAAATCTATTTATGCTAAGTGGGAATGAAATTGATTGTACACTTTGGGATGCACATGCCAAGCAATTCATGGCATACTCTACTGGAAATGCTTCACAAGGCCATTGTGTTATCATTATAACTCATGCGATGTTCCAAAATTCTTCAGGTATTCTAATACTTGTGTGACACTATCAATTTGTATACTTACTTGAATCATAACTCACTGTTGACTAATTCTCTTCTTGAAGAGACGGTAAACTGTATGTTTCAAATGCTTGGAATGGTACCAAGCTACTTATTGATTATGATCATCTTAAGGTCACTTCATTCAAATCCAAGTAAGGAAGTCTTATTGTATCTAAGCATTTCACTTATTGATCTAATATTTCTTATCATGTCTTTTTTGAAAAGAATTTTCATTAGTCTAGCTTCCAAAGTGACTAAGCTCGTGAGTGTTGTGCTTTAGGGTGGAAAACAATGTCAATACGTCGGTTCTGTCTCAGCCCCTCTCCCAACCAACTGCCTCGCAAGTATCGTTCTTAGACCGATCATTCTCCTACACTAATGATGTCAAAACAATAGGAGACTTGATTGCACTTCAAGAAGTAAGGCTCTTGATTTCAACTTAGTTGTATTTGATTGATTTATTTTTTCATGCTATAGCCATTTACTAGCTACCTGTATGCATTGGTTATGCACAACAAACCTTCTGCAAAACGTTTGGAACGACACTTAGGTTCAAGTCATCCAGGTTTGGCTGGTATTATGAACAATGTCCTGGATGTAAGATAACTAATAAATCTCCCGAGAAACCATTCATCTGTAACTGTTCTAAAAATAAACCGCCAGCACTCACCAAGTAAGTACCTTATATGTATGGGTTACTATATAGTCATTAATGTTTAATTCAATAATGTTTCTATATAATCATTTGAATCAATCTCTAACAATGGGTATAAGATTGAAATTTAGGTGGAAAGTGATGAAGCCATTGGTTGTTTTGTGTTTCGGGACAAGGAGTGCATTCAGTATGTTGAAATGCCGGTACATGAATTACGAGAGATAATGAAAAAGGTATGTGATTGGAAGCATTGTGTTGGAAAAGACAGTTACATTCTCTTATAGTCTATAAGATGTTAGTTGGTCTATGGTCTATATGATGTTATTTGTGCTATTGGAATGATATATTGTTAGGTAGTTCATTCTCCTATGGTTTATATGTTGTCAGGCAAGTTTATTGGTTTGATGTATTCTTATTTGAAAAAGAGTGTTACATTACTGTTAGGAGATGTTCAAACTTAGCATTGCACTATAAAATATGTTCAAACATAGCAATGTTAACAGTATGGTCTATTGGTTTGATGTAGTTCTCTGTACATAATGAATGTTTAAAAAAGAGTGTTACATTACTACTGCTATGTATTGAATGCACTTGATATGTTTGATGTTGGTTTCATCTATTGGTGTGATATATTGGTATGCATCTGTATGTAGTCAAACGAAGATCACCCACAAATCTACCCTGAAAATTTGGACAAACTGATTGGGAAGGAGTTTGTGTTTCGCGTGAAGTTTCAGCCGAACTATAAGCAGACATCTGTTGTGAAGCTTACAGAGGACCAAGACGTAATTTAAACGTTCAAAGATGCAATTAATCCAAATGAAATTTGTAAAGTAATTATTAATAAAATTCATCTTAGTGAGTTAGTATAATATATGTTATCTGACCATATAGATTGACAAATTTGTAGCTTACTTCTACAAACACCATGAATGCCTTGACTACGAAAGGAAAACAACCAGTTATTATGGAGGACATACCCGACAATGACAATGGGACTCCTAATTCCCCCCAGTACAGTAAGTTTTGTCAAAAGTTTGATTCTTCAATTTAGTTGTAGTAGTTCAAAAAGAATGCATTATGTAAAAAATATAGCTTAACGATGGTGTTTCTATTCCAGCCAACCATGTCTGTAAATCAAAGCTGGAGTGACGAAGCATATTCGAGCAATACCCCGTCGAAGAGTTTGTCCCAAGATCAGACAATTGATGAATTAGGATCTCCAAGTATTTTGTCACCCAAGATGTCAACTACCAAGTGTGCTAAGAAGCCGAAGAAAGTTTGAGTAACTGACTTCATAATACTTCAAATTGATACACATTGTTGTTTGATTTATTGGAGATCATTCTGATTATACTAATGAATTTCCTAACCATCTTTGATTGTAATAGATTCGTTAAGAAAAAACACTTTATTTAATGTCTTAGTAGTTCATGAAGCTTATTTTGAAAACTTTGTTTCGTAAGCTTATTTTGTTCAGCACCAATGTAGAATTCTTATGCAGTATTAAACTTACTTATGCAATACTACATGTTATTAAATGCATACATGTTTGATTAATGTTTTATCATTTTGAATTTTAGTTAGCACACTCATTTAGTAGTTCCTTGTCCCTTCATTAAGAAACAATATCAATAATGAACAAAATAGTTACTTGTGCATTGAATATGGATCTGACTCTAGCAGATCAGGTTGGAAGCATTCTTAACATTTGATTCTAGCAGATCAGAATTTTGTATGAACATTTTTGAACATAATTGACTTGATGGGTGGTTTTTACCATTTACTTGAACAGAATGCACTATGAACTTAAGGCAACCACTGTGATTTTGATGCATATTATTGTGGATTAAAAAAGCTTTGTAAAAATTTAAGTGATGAAACTAAGTGGCCAATTCTTGGTGAAGGATGGAAAATAGTTATGTTCACAACATCTTAACTAGAAAGCTTTGAAATACAGACACATTAACTTCTATGGTCATGGTGGTTGGTGTAACATAGTTGTTAGTGAGCAACATGTATATTGTGCCTGTCTTATTTTTTTAGTGACTCATAGTGTTCTACTTTTACTTTTACTTTGTAAATTGGTTGCACTACATGCGCTAATTTTCTTGTAATGAATTTGGCTTAAGTTCAGACAACTATTCAGGTTTCAATTTTGTATTTTAGACATTTTTCATTATAGTTAAAATGCGAGGCATGTAATTAATGGCTATCAATTACAATGTGAGGCATATAATACCAGGTTTCATTATAGTTAAAATGTGAGGCATATAATACCAGGTTTCAATTTTGTATTTTAGACATTATTCATTATAGATGTTGTTTTTACAATGCCATGCAAGTTAAGTATTCAGATACCAAGTTCTCATAATGAAACTTAACAACAAAAGGGACTCTAGAAATTTCATAACATACACAGAACTTGAACTTTATTGATTTACATGCAACACACATTCATGTAACCCTTTATTAAATTCTCAAGCAACACTGAAAGAATTTGCTGTACAACATATATTAATTTGGTTGATATATCACTTCCATATCAGCCACTACAACATATATTAATTTGGTTGATATGCTAGAGTAAGGTTTATATATTATTTTGTTTGATATGCTAGAGTCAAACCTATTTGATTGAACATGAGATATGTAACAAATGCTCAGAAAAAGATTGATACATATAAGGTGTTTTTTCTATCGAACGTAACAAAAATTTGTTGGAATTCAGCATACAAAACAAAATTCTGATACCAAAGGGTAACTTTCTATCAAGGTTAATTAAATTTACTCTCACCATTCACTAAAATAAGTAAGTTTTGTGACAATAAAGGTTATGTGAATACTTTTTATGCTAGAAACACAATATGGTGAAAATTGCTTTTTCAAAATTTGCTGATTTTTTTTCAGTATTTGCAGTGCATATCCAATTTGTTTGGCAACATATATCACGTGCTTTATGTATTATTACGTTGTATTCTTATTTTTTGCTTGGAAATAGTACAATTTTTGAAAACAACTAAGCAACATAGTGGCATAGTGGCTAACAAAATAGTCTTTATGGTCGGCAAAGAATGGTTGCTATAGCGCATCTCATAATATAGACTCATTTCCTAATTAAGCTATTAGACAAAAACATTAGCCCTGTAAATCAAACCAGCACATAACTTAGGCCCATGTTTCATCATCCTATCCACTTAGTAACGATGATTTAGTTAGTAACACCAATTAGTTTCTAAGAAATAATTAGTGCCTTATATTTGGTTTACAACTAATCTGGTTTGATTTTTTATTATATTTTGTTTGAAGGGAAAATCAAATAATATTGAAGTCCTTGAACTATATATTTTCTTTTGTTTTTGCAACTTAGTCAACTATAAGTTGAATGAGGGAGGGAAAAATGAAGTTGGTTACCAAGACAAGTCTTGAATCGGGAATCATCATTTGAAAATGGTTAACCTATGAGGTAAGAGAATCAAGTCCCTTAACGCTTTCCAAGCATAATGTTATTTGTTCTTTATGGAATCATATTTGTGTGACTCTTTCATTTTTGCTATGGATTCAATACTATAAGGAAATATGAGTGGATCTTTCAAATTTGCTATGTCAATTTTGGTTGTGATTTTAGCATGTCACTTTAGTTCATTCAGTCTCATTAAGTAAGGTTCAATCATGTTATGGTTATATAATACCAGGTTTTCTATGTCATTGCAAATATTTGTCCTATGTCCATAGCATGTGTATCCATGCTATCTCCTTGATTCTAGCATATAAGCTGCATTGTATGGATTCAAAGTGTGTTTGACTTTTGTATATATTAGTAAAATTATTTGTGCTGAGTTTTAATTGTTTGAATTTGTGGCTCCTAGAACTGACCAAGGTGTTTGAATTTTTTCTTAGTAACTTGTTTGTTTTCTACTTATGCTATCATATGATATATATGATTTGAAAATATTTGCTTGATAAATGTGTGTAACATGAATGATATAAATATCTCTTGGTTACTTCTTTAGAATGGAATTGGAGTTGTTTAATAACATGGTTCTTGGTTTCATTGGTGGATTTGCATATGGGTGGGTTCTCTTATAAATCCAAGGTTAGTTCTAGGAGCCACAAATGTATTTGTTTTAACTATAATATTGAGATTGTCATGCATATTCATATATTGCATTAATCATACATGAGTTGTGACAACCAAAAACAAGGTTGATTGTTGTAGTTGACAATTCTTTTTAAAACATTCAAAACACGAATGTTTTTTCACGAGAAGTTGAATATATCTCTGATGGTTTTCCTGTAAGAAACTAAATTCTGCAGTTAAAATATTTTCGGACACTTTTTCTACTATACTTCCACTGGTGGAAATTTTACTCAAAAACTGCCTTTTCTTATTTCTCTGCTTTTTTACTTGCTCTTCTCAAAATGACAGCATAAAAGGTCTTTATATAGACTCACAAGCTTTAGCTATTCTAGGAAACTTAATAATTAGTAAATACTATTAATTTGCCCACTATCTCTTGGCCTTCCAATTACAACAGACTCTTAAACTCTCCATTAACTTAATAGTAAAAACTCATTAACTATAACATTAAAGTTTATTCAACAAAACTCCTCTGTAAACTTAAATGTTTCTTCTATCCATCATGCCTATCAATTCTTGCCTCTGTCGAAGATTTCTTTTGATAGTGGTTTTGTGAAAATGTCTGCTGCTTGATCTTGACTTGCTACATGCTTCAATTCGACATTTCCTTCCTTCACGTGTTCTCGAATAAAGTGGAAGCGAATGTCAATGTGTTTGCTCCTTTCATGATTTACTGGATTCTTTGCTAACTCAATTGCTGACCTGTTGTCAACTTGTATTGTTGTTGCACCTTTCTGTTCTAGCTCCATTTTACTCATCAATCTTCTGAGCCATATTGCATGACACACACACCAGGATGCTGCTACATATTCTGCTTCACATGTCGAAAGTGTTACTATTGGCTGCTTCTTAGAAAGCCAAGTGAATGCAGTATTTCCCATGAAGAACACATATCCAGAAGTGCTTTTTCGATCGTCTATGTCTCCGCACCAATCACTGTCAGAGTAACCAACCAACTTGTATTTGTCTGAATTCGAGTAGAACATCCCAAGCGATATTGTTCCTTGGATGTACCTCAAAATTCGCTTCAATGCCTTCCAATGTGTGTAAACTGGCTCCTCCATGAATCGACTTACAATACCTACACTTAATGAGAGATCTGGTCTTGTACATGTGAGATAGCGAAGACTTCCTACCAAACTTCGATATTTGCCTGCTTCGACACGTTCTCCTCCATCAAATTTCGACAACTTTGTTCCTGGTTCCATTGGCGTCGAAGTCAGATTACAGCTTTCCATCTTATATCTTTTCATGATTTCTTTTGCATATTTTTCTTGTGAGATGAAGATTCCTGTTTCGTCTTGTCGAACTTCCAGACCAAGAAAAAATCTCATCAGGCCTAAGCCTGTCATTTCAAATTCACGTGTCATTGTGCTTTTGAATTCTTCTATCATCTGATCATTACTTCCCAGAAAAATAAGATCATCGACATAAAGAGCAACAAGTAATACATCCCTTCCATTTTTCTTCACATAGAGGGCATGTTCGTACGGACATTTCTCGAAGTCGTTCTCCTTGAAATATGTGTCGATACGTGTGTTCCATGCTCGCGGTGCTTGCTTCAGCCCATATAGCGCTTTCTTCAATTTCAGTACCTTCTTCTCTTCTCCAGCTTTCATGTATCCGAGTGGTTGTTCAACATAGACTTCTTCTTCGAGTATTCCATTCAGAAAAGCTGTTTTGACATCCATTTGAAATATTGGTCATTTGAATTGAGCAGCTTGAGATATGAGTAGTCGAATTGTCTTCATTCTTGCGACCGGTGCAAATACTTCGTCATAATTAACTCCTGCTTTCTGTTTGTATCCCTTCGCAACAAGTCTCGCTTTGTATCGCTCTATTTCTCCTTGAGCGTTCATCTTTTTCTTGAATACCCACTTTACACCAATGGGTTGACTACCTTTTGGCAATTCAACTAGCTCCCAAGTGTTGTTGTGATTAATCGCCCTCATCTCTTCGTCCATGGCAGTTTTCCATTTCTTGTCTCGTACTGCTTCTTCAAAACTAATGTTTTCAGCGTCTGCCAAGAGACATACAAGGTGCACTTCACTTGTCGACTTGTCCTAATCTTGCAAACTTCGCATTCTAGGTTGTAGAGGTTCATCTTCGTTGTCAGAATCTTCAATGTTTGTCGAAATGTTTGGTGGTACAGCGACAAATGATTCTTCAACTTCGACAGTAGCTTCTGTCGAACTGTTCCAGTCCCACTTACTTGCTTCGTTTATTCGAACGTCTCTACTCACTATCACCTTCCTTCTTATGGGATCAAATAGCTTGTACCCTTTTGTTTTCTCATCATACCCAATGAGTATGTATTTCTTACTTTTGTCTTCAAGCTTCGTTCTTCTTTGATCTGGTACGTGTGCATAAGCCACACTTCCAAATGCTTTGAGATGAGAAACTGTTGGCTTCTGTTCACTCCACGCTTCTTGTGGTGTTTTATCTTCTAACTTCGAATGTGGACATCGATTTTGAACGTAAATGGCACATTTTACAGCTTCTGCCCAAAATTCCTTTGGCATGTTCTTGCTTTTAAGCATTGAACGAACCATGTCAAGGACTGTTCGATTTTTCCTTTCAGCCACCCCATTTTGTTGGGGTGAGTATGCTGCAGTTAGAAATCTCCTTATACCCTGCTCTTCACAATACTTCATAAAAGTTGTCGAAGTATATTCACCACCTCTATCTGATCGAACTGCTTTAATGTGTCTGTCAGTTTCCTTCTCTACCATTACTTTGAACCTTTTGAACACCTCGAATGCTTCAGACTTTTCTTTCAAGAAATAAACCCATGTCTTCCGTGAGTAATCATCGATAAAGGAAATAAAGTATTTTTTGCTACTGAAAGATTCTGGCGTGATTGGCCCACATATGTCGGTGTGAATCAATTCAAGGATATGCTTAGCCTGATATTCTGCCTTCTTTTGAAATGAGGTTCTTGTTTGTTTGCTAAGTACACATTCTTCACAGAACTTTCCTTCATAATCCATATCTGGTAGTCCATGCACCATGTTCCTTTTCGCCAATCTCTTTAAGCCAGCGTCATGTAGATGACCAAAGCGTAGATGCCATAGTGACGCTTTGTCTTCGACATTTACTTGTAAACATTTTTCTCAAACGTTTATCAGATTCAGTTTGTACATTCGATTTCTCTCCATTTCGACACGAGCAATCAGATGTCCCAGCTTGTCCTTCAAATGCAGTATTCGTTCTTTCATAAGTATTGAATAACCTTTTTCTGTAAGTTGTCCCAAACTCAAGATGTTGGTTTTGAGATTTGGTACATAATAAACATCTTGAATTGACCCAATCAACCCATCTTTCTGCAAGTAACAGATCGTTCCCTTGCCTTCGACCTTCACTTTCGATGCATCTCCGAAAGACACATTTCCATCTTCAATCTTTCTCATTTCTTTGAACAAGTGTTTGTGACCACACATATGGTTACTTGCTCCTGAGTCAAGATACCAAACATTGTCATTTATGTTGATCTCATTTTGAGCCATCAAGAGAAAACCTTCATTTGCTTCAGCTTCCAAAGTTAGATTGGTTGTTTCTTCTACCTTCTTTTCGATTCGACAATCTTTTGCAAGATGTCCCACTTTATCACAGTTATAGCATTTTAATGAGTTGCAATCCTTCGCATAATGACCATACTTGCCACACTTGTAGCATTCAAAGTTTGAATGGTTCGACCTACCACCTCTTTGACCACGTCCTCTGCCACACCAATTTTGTTGGATCGACTGTCCTCTCCCGAAATTGCTGCCTCTACCACTTCGACCACTGTCACGTCCTCCACGACCACGTCCTCTTCCTCGAAAATTTTGAGAAAAGAGTACCTTTTCGTCTTTGATTTGCTCCTTGGTTTGATTTGCGTCCTCTACTCCTTCTTCCTTCTTTTTCATCTTTCGTTGTTCGTGTGCTTCGAGGGAACCAGCGAAGTCTTCGACTGAGAGTGTCGAAAGGTCCTTCGACTCTTCTATTGCACACACAATATTCTCAAATTTATCTGTTAAAGATCTCAAAATCTTTTCGACAACTCGTGCATCAGTTACTGTTTCGCCATTTCTGGTGAGTTGGTTCACCACCTTTTGTACACGCGTGATGTAGTCAGATACATTTTCTGACTCCTTCATCTGCATCCTCTCCAATTCTCCACGAAGAGTTTGGAGTCGAACTTGCTTTACTCGATCTGCTCCTTTGAACACTTTCTCTAGCGTGTCCCACGCTTCTTTTGACGTAGTCGAACCGGCAATCTTTTCGAAGCCTGATTCATCAACAGCCCTAAACAACATGTATAGTGCCGTTTTATCCTTCGATCGCGTCTCTTTCAACGCCTTGTTTTGAGCTGCCGTATATCCCCCAATATCTGTTGGTTCTTCAAACCCATCTTTGGTCACCTCCCACGCGTCTAGAGATCCGAGAAGTGCTTTCATTTGGATACTCCAGTTTTCGTAATTTAACTTCGTTAGCCGTGGCAACGGCATTTGATTCATCATGTTTGCCATTAGCTCTGATGCCAATTTGTAAGAAACTAAATTCTGCAGTTAAAATATTTTCGGACACTTTTTCTACTATACTTCCACTGGTGGAAATTTTACTCAAAAACTGTCTTTTCTTATTTCTCTGCTTTTTTACTTGCTCTTCTCAAAATGACAACATAAAAGGTCTTTATATAGACTCACAAGCTTTAGCTATTCTAGGAAACTTAATAATTAGTAAATACTATTAATTTGCCCACTATCTCTTGGCCTTCCAATTACAACAGACTCTTAAACTCTCCATTAACTTAATAGTAAAAACTCATTAACTATAACATTAAAGTTTATTCAACATTTCCAAGATAAGTACGAGGGAGCTAAGCTCCAACAGAAAACCGGAGCTATGAATGTCATGGTTTCCCATGCCGACGAAGCAATTCAAGACAACATTAAAATGTTGCCACTTCTTACAAACAAGTTAAATAATTCCTTTGGCATTCGCGACGACACCGGTTCTTCCTAGCAAATTTTCTTTTCTCAACATTTATCTTCAGTTGCCAAAGAAAATTGGTGCTAGACTTTATTCCTGTAATTGTATTGGTGATGCATTTTGATCCATAAAAGACATTTAGAATTGTTATGCATTCATAGATAATATTAATCATTGATTTGCAGTCAATTTACTTGCTTAACTTCTTAAAGTGGATTCTTCACTGTAGAGTTGATTTACAGTGAGTTTACTTGCTTAACTTCTTAAAGTCACTTGCTTTACTTCTTAAAGTGGATTCTTCACTGTAGAGCAGGTAGATCCAAATTTTACGGTCATCAAATAAATTCTTTTGTTAAGAGGTTTACTCTACTCTGAGACCTTTACCAAAATTTTCTGCATTGATTGTGTATTATCTCTACCAGGTCCAGCAATCAATATTTGATCAATTGTAGATGGTAATTTATTAAGTTATTGGATCTTTTTTTTGGTCATCCAGGTTACAATTAAAATGTTATATTGATTAACATTAGCTTGTAGGGAAGTAGTTCCTTCATTTGCCAAAATCATGAGGCAGTCCTCACTTGGAAAGAAGCATTTGATTAGACCATTGCTAAGAACAAAAATCACTCGACTGTTCAATCGATGTTCATGGTATGCTGCTACCAAACTGACAATGGAAGTTTGAGTATGAAAAAAATGATTTATATGGTTTACTGTTTTGCATATTGAATATGATTTTTAAGTAAGGCTATTGTTTTTGTGTGTAGATCTAGTTTTATCTTCTACACATGCCTATCATAGGCAATCAAGTCACAAAATGATTTATATAATTTGTTTATAAGATTTTAATATATCAAGGTTAAGCTGCTAAAACATATTTGTTAGTCTTTTTTATTAGTGTGGCTAATACATTTTAGTGTTGTTTCATTAGCTTTCATGTCCTCTAACAGCACCTAAACAACAAACAACTTGTGTCACAGAAATATATATTCTTTGCCCACCATAAAGTAACATTCTTGGCTGAATTTTTGTAGGCATCTCAGAATTTTTTTCAGGCCTTCAGTGAATTGGTTGGTGCCCGAGAGCTCAACTTAAATATCTCACTCCAGATTTCCATTTCAATTACTTAATAGAAATCAACAATGGTTTAGTAACCCGTAGTAACAACGTTTGATGATATATAGGTAGGTATAATCCTCGGAATATTTTAGTAATGTTTGAAATTTGGTCTCTTCAAGATTCGATCCTGTTTGTAAATAAAATGATTGAATCTGTATGATTTTACTCTTCAAGATTCGATCCTATATATAAATAAATTGATTGAATCTCTCTCACATTGCATAAACTATGATTTATATACCGATATCACATTCAGAATAAGTTTCATTCAGAGTTTGTACATGAATTGTTGTTTCTCCAGTCTGAAACTAACCTCTCATAAGATCATTGAATAGTCGTATTTTGTGTTTAAGAAATAATGTCTAAAACTCAATTCCCATTTCTTTGGCCTGAATAAACCTGAGCACTTATTATACTTGATTTGTTAAGACTTCCTCCATTTCAACTATTCATTGCTATATCTATAATATAGTGTATTATGAACTTATGTTTCTATTTGTTTTAATATAGGGACAACATGATGGATAACACACATTACAAACCTCTTCAAGTAAGTTATAGTCGGTTATGTATGGATTCTCTTAATGTCATATTTGATAATACAGTCCCAAAGTTTAATGCAATTATTTTCTTTTTTAGGTCTGCTACACAAAACGTAAGGAATAATGATGATCACGGTATGAGTATGCGTAAGATTTCCGCCAAAAGAGCAAGAATGAGGAGATACCAACCGCTTAAGGCCAAACAATCTAAAAGAATCAGATTATTCAAAGAGCACCCTCAATGCAAACTTAGAAACCAAAACCATACTCAGACTTTAACCAACCCAACAACCCAATCATAAGAGCACCACTTTCGGATGTTACCACATCCGCTTCGAACAATAGACTTATCGATCAAATCGTCAGATATGGTAAGATAATTGATTCTATATTGCATGGAACTGTCCCAACACCGTCAATGCATACATGTCGTACACCACCAAAAGTCTTTAATGTTTATAACTTGGGGACAAACCTTATGTCACGGTTCAGGAACCCTATTGACATGTCGCAAAAGGAGAATGTCTTTGTTGTAGAAGATCATGATGGTCACAACCCGAATAACACTTCGATGTAAGTAATTAATTATTGAACTATTTCATACTAAATTTCCTTTTACTAATCAAGCAAACACTGTACAGCAACAACACCCATTCCACAATGCAACAAGTGAAACGCGGTCGAGGATGTCCAAAAAAAGTACTTGGGACCCCATCTTTAGTGTCGAATCTTAATCACTGTGAACTACATGAGACATCCCAGAATCATACATTTATACCTGAGTAAGCTTTTTTACTATAAATACGTTTTGTGTCAAATGTTCTTGTCCTAATCATGAGGTAATGAACTAGAGAAATAATATTTTGAGTTTTTGGTTTAACAAGTTTTTGGTTACTAGTTTAGCAGCTATTATATATTGTTTAAATGTATTATTTTCTATCCAATTTAGGGAGATTTGAATTATTACAGCAACATAGGTTTGACCAAAAGTTATAGTTCACAAACAAGTGGCACTGTCTTAACACCAAGGAGTAACGTGATAACGACTTCGTCTTTTCCATACACGTGAGTGATGTCATTATATATTTATATATATTATGAAAACATGTAATACTCTTGGCATTACCATACTTATTTACACTCTTTAAACTTTTGTTAACAGCAGCCCAAGGATACATATACTAGTTCCGGATACGAACACATCGCCTGACACAATGAAATCTGCTTTGAATGTTAGTCCCTCAACCTTTACACCGGCTGCTAATGCTGATTTCGATAGTGATGACGACGGAGATGATTCTGACTACGATTCATTCACAGGTAATGAAGTTGTATTTTTTTTAAGTTTTTACTTGTCATTCAATGAGGATGTAATAGGTTGAATGCCATGGTGATGGGGAAGAATTTTTTTTAAGATGCTACTTGTCATTCAATGTAGATGTACTATGAACATTTTAAAAAAAAATTTAGTAAGAACTACATGTTCTTCCTATAAGTATATATAGAGAAAGCTCTTTGTGAGATTACATTGGGGTGAACTAAATTTACTTGAATTATGGTTTTTACCATTTGGTTTCATATCATTAGTATAATATTGGCCCGGGAAGTGATATCTTAGTGTTGAGGACAAAATGTGAATTTCTTTGATCTTAAGACAACCATATAAAATATTGATGGTAAAAACAATATAATTTCTTTCTCTATGTTGTATTAGCACTTTCGATATGACTTTTGTGTAAGACAATGCTACTTTGGTAGCTAAGTTCCCTACCTTTTTATGTTTTCAAGTTGATATTTTTTCACGAGTTTTTATAATATATGTACAAAAGGTAGACAATCTGATGATGATGAATTCCTTGGTGAAGAATTCCCTTTACCACCATTTTCAACGGCTAACCAACTAGACGTAAATAATGAAGGTAACCATAACAAATTGGATACTACATATAACTTTTTGTTCTTTTGATACTAAGTTAATTTGTTATTCTATACAAAAATTCTTGTATCATATAGAGTACTTCGATTTGGGAGACCCATTGATTTCTTGTCGATATTGTAAGGCTATGATGTGGTATCAAGAAAGGATGCACAAACACAAACATTCTGCAAATCCGAAGTTTCATTTATGTTATGGAAATGGTAAAGTCGAACTTTCATTTTTAAAAGATCCACCACAGCTGTTGAGACATCTCTTGTTTGATCGTAATTCCATGGATAGTAAGAACTTCCAATCATAAATAAGGGCAAACAACGTGATGTATGCATTCACTTTACCAGGAGCTAAATTGGACAACATATTCAATAATGGTCGTGTCCCACCTACTATTAGAATCCAAGGTCAAGCTTGCCACCGAATCGGGAGTTTGTTACCACCAGAAGGAAAAGCACCAAAATTTGCGCAACTTTACGTATATGACACAAAAAATGAAGTTACGAATAGAATCGACAGTCTCAGGTAAAAAAACAATTTTTGGTTTTATCTATATTTTATTCAAAGAATACTATTTACTAATTAATTGTTCAACTTGGTTGTAGTGGTCCTTCAAACAACATCTTGCCACAGACTGTCCAAAAGTTATCAGATATGTTGTACGCACATAATATACATTCCAAGAGTTTCTTAATGGCTAGACACTGGCTCAATCAAAGCAATCTTCATAATTTAAAACTAAGGTTGATTTCAACAAGGTCTACCGATGGTAGATTGTACAATCAACCAATGGTTTCTGAAGTGGCAACTTTAATTGTGGGTGACATTGACACTGCTGAGGAAAGAGACATTATTGTATAAGCCAAAGGGCGGGGGAACTTCAACGCATTGATGAGTTTCATCCAGCATATTTGGCTTACGAATATCCATTGATTTTTCCTTATGGAGAAGATGGGTACAGAGACAACATTGCACACAAGGATCTTCCAATTTTTGATGACAACTTAAGGAACCGACTAACTATTCGAGAATGGTTGGCATTCAGAATACAAAGTAGGTGTAATGAGGCTAAGACATTGTTATCATCCAGGAGATTATTCCAACAGTTTCTGGTGGATGGTTACACAATGCTTGAAGGAGAAAGATTAAATTGGATCAGGAAAAACCAATCCAAATTAAGAGTTTCAAAGTATACAAGTCTACATGCTGAGGAAGATCAAACACAAGGAGCAAGCATAGGAAAACGAGTCGTGAAACCATCCTCTTATGTTGGTAGTCGGACATTTATGGATCAGTTGTACTATGATGGCATGGCAATTTGTAGTAAGGTTGGTTTTCCGGATCTTTTCATTACTTTCACATGTAATCCAAATTGGCCTGAAATTCAAAGATTGCTTGGTCCTTTAAATTTGAAACCACAAGATAGACATGATATCATTGCTAGAATATTCAAAATGAAGCTTGATAACCTCTTGGCAGACGTGACGAAGAAGGGTGTTTTAGGCAAGGTTCTTGCATGTAAGTTTACCATTTCTTTTATCTGTTTAATACCCTTTTATTTTAAGTAGATTATAATTATATATAAATGCATTCACTATCTGATTAGAGGGAATATTTAATTGAATTATGATCTTAACCGATTGCACTTTCGTTTTACTTAACATTTCATGTCAATTACAGATATGTACACAATTGAGTTCCAAAAGAGGGGTCTCCCACATGCACATATTCTGGTTTTCTTGCATCCATCAAACAAATACCCCGCTCCTGAAGACATTGACAAAATCATTTCTGCTGAAGTTCCCAATCCATTGAAATATCCAAAACTTTATAGTCTGGTGATAACACACATGGTACATGTGTCGCTCCCACCAGAATGACACACAGGGCCAAGAGGGGTACAGACGCGAACGGTCGGCGAAAAGAGAGGGAAATGAATAGAGTCGCCAGCTAGGCATTTTTATCCCGAAGGAAAGGTAATGCTGCATAGACCTAGAAAAGATATGGATAAGACGGTTGCGAACCAGAGAGACTGAAAAAGGGGGTTGGTTACAACCTGGGAAGGTATTAGCACCCAGATTGTCCGTCGTACTCGACGGGATCCACGCTTAAAAGATTTGTGTTTTAAAGGGGTAGTGTCAGTGCAATTTGTGTATCAAAGCTGGAAAGAATGCAAGTGTCAGTGTAAAAGAAGTGTGAAATGTATAAGAGAAGTGTCAGTGTAAGGAAAAAGTGAAATGCTCATGATAATGAGGCTTAAAGAATAATGCAGGAAGGAGAGGGGATATACAGAGACTTTTGTTCGATAACTGTTAAGTTATGCCTACGTATCCTCTCGTGCAATGAGGAAGTCAGAACACCGTAGTTCGACTCAAAGAGACTGAAAGATAAATTGACTTGTGAACTGCTTGCTGGTCTATGCTCAAGTGTATGACCTGTCTGGCTCAGGTGCAAACTGTCTTGCATTAGACGGAAGAAGCGAGTTCTCGTTTGTGAGTGAATGAGATGAGAAAAGAATCCCGGAGGAGACGATTATTGTTTGTTTTTGTGTTTTCAATCTTTTATTGATTTTTGAGATTTGTCATAAGTTAATGAGCTTAAGCCTAAACCAATGGGTTAGTAAACTCATCACATCCTCCCTCTGATTAGGGGTAATGAGAATACCTTAAGTATGAAGTCAGCACCTCATCTTTAATCACCACGATGCAGGATTAAGATCATTAATCTACTTGTGATTATTTAGGTGTTTTTTGGAGTTTTTGTTTAGTGTTAAGTAATGAGTTTAAGCCATAATCAAGGATTTAATGGACTCATTACACCATCCTAATAGAAGGATAATAGATGAGAACATTTAAGCTTAGGAAGACTTCTCAACTTAATCCATGATTAGGGATTAACCTCATGACAAAACAAAGCCTTTATTAGGGTGGATTTTAGTTAATGATAAGATTAAGAAGTGGATTTTATGGTTTGTAAGACAACTTGAGGGGGACTTGTCCATTAACACTAGGGTTAGTCCTTCTTAACCAATTAAGGAAGAATTAGAACCCTAATGCAAGACCCAAGTTACAAGCTTGATGTCTTAGTGAATTATCAGATGGAATGATTAATGGATTTAAACACATTAAGGGTTTAACACTTAGGATTAAAGTTATACACTTCATCCTAATAGAAGGATGCAGGCATAAGCTTAATCACAAAGCCTTAAAACCTTTAGGGTTTAGTCCTTGATTAAGAGATGAGAAGAGAAGACTCAAAGGCAAAACTAAATGGGGGACTAATCAAACCCTAATTATTATCATGCTTGGTCATTCCTAGGGTTAATGAGGTTTGCAAGAAGAGCTTCAGAGAAACCACCAGGAAGGAAGCAGATGAAAGGAGCAAGAAGCAAAGAGAAGCAAAACAACTTGCCTCACTTAAGAAGACAAGTTGCTTGAAGAAAGAAGGTAAGATGGACATGAATGAGCAAGCTCAATCCAATACACAAGATAAAATGCAGCAAAGATGCAATAGAGATGATAAGAGAATGTGAGAAGTGAAGGCAAATTCGCTTCTCAAAGTAACTTACCACCTGAAAAGTTAGTGAAAGAAATGAAATGCAATGCAAATGAGATGCAATGTCATGATGAAAACCAAAGTCATAAGAATTTACATGATGTTAATGATGCTAAGAGATGATACAAACATGAGGCAAGACATGAGAATGATCATACAAGGACAATGGATGCAGATGAAGCATGCTTTGAACCATGAATGTACATGAAAAGTTATGAAATGCACTGGACATATAAAATGGAAAATGAAAGATGCAATGATCAAAAATGATTTTAATATGTCCTAAGATGTATTATGAATCATGTGGATGCACAAAATGTCATGGCAAGTCATTGGATGCAAGCAAATGAAAGAAGGATGCAAGAGAAGGCACAAATTAGGGTTACATGCATCATGCAAAGCAAAAATTCAAAACCAGAAGCAAATGACATGATAAAAAATTGAAAATGCAACCAAAGATACCCTAAACCTATACAAGCTCACTGCCCAAAGGAGAGGATCCAACTCTTAACCTAGTGAAAGTTATGAATTTCCTAAGTTGGCTAGGGTTTTGGGGTACCTCACCAAGAAAAATGCTAAACAAATTGAAAATGCAAGATCAAATCAAACCAATTTTATCCTATAAACTACATGCTATGAAGAGTGCAATGCAAGAAGAATCATAATCCAACTCTCAATGGTTAGGCAGAATGAAATTTTTAAAGATTGAACCAAAATATTGCCTTAAAATGAAATTAATTCCAATGAAAATGATCAAAAGGCATCAAGAACAAAAAAGAAATTTGGTTTGAGAGTTGGACAATGTTTCTAAATGTTTCTAAATGCTATGTGAATTTTTTCGTGATTTTTAAATACTTAAATGTATTTTTAATTAATTAATTTTCATTAACTAATTAAAAAATAATCATTTAAATGATTTAAAAATAATTTTTAATGCAAAAAATAAAAATAAAAATATTTTTGTGTTCTGAAAATTCATGAAACCCTTGACAAAAATTTTCATAATTTTTAAATGATTTTAGCTATTTTAAAATAAATATGCAAAACAAATAAGAAAAATATGAAAATAAATGAATTTAATGGAAAAGTCAAGCAATCCAAAGGATGAGATTCAAAGTCAGAGAGCGGGAGTTGACTGGCGCGCGTTTGAGTGGCTAGGATTGATTCTGGCAAATTCAAATTTTAATCCTAATTAATTAACCTAATTAATCTGAATTAGGGTTTAATGAGAGATCCAGGCCCTCCATTCGCGCGGGAGTCAACAAAAGTCCTCAAAATCAAAGGTCCACATTCAAACTTGGCTAAACCTAATTATCAAACCCTAATCATTTTCAGGTCACCGGAGACGAGCTCCGGTCGTCTTCTCCGGTGACCCCCTTCCCTGAAAGTTTCAAAATCACTCCCTAGGTTATTTCTGGAGCTCTAAAGCTCCAGATCACTTCCTCTCACCTCCCTAAACTCGTCCCTGCCCTCAAAAACAATTTATCTCTCACCATTAACAAGATTCGAAAGGAAGAACAAAAATGGCAGAAATTTCAGTCAATCAATACAAGCTCATTTCTACACCATTTTCAAAATTTCAAAGTCCAGTATGATCAGGAGAGCATGCTTTATCATTTAGAAACTAAAAATAAGAGTTCTGGAAAAATGTTTCAAGAAGGTACCTGAGCTTGAGCTTTCTCAGTTTGGGACTTTTGGGCCTTCTCCCTTGGTGCAATCCACTCCTCTTGAACTCCTGATGAAGTTTTGATACTTGGAAGGAATTTCTTTTGGCTGATTTGGGAGTTTGCAAGCCAACTGGTCAGAAATCGTGTTTGGTTTATGGGAGGTTTTTGGCTATTTCAATGGTTGGTTTGTGGTCAGTGAGTCATCTTGAGATCAATGGTGGAGTTGGTTTTATGATTGGTTGAGTGAGCTGAGAGATTCGAAAGGTTTTGCAAGTTGGAGAGTTTTTGATAACTATGGAAATCTGAGGTTTCAGCTTGTGTTGTCTGTTGTGTTTTGTCTCTTTCGGTCCACTTATCACTCTTGGATAGGTCAGAGGAGTTGGTGTGGCCTAGCTTGATTGGTATGGGTCTTTTTTGCAAAAAGTCCAAGTTAGGTGTACTTGAGGTATGTGCAAGTGTAGGGCTGTGATAGGGGCATAGTTTGGCTCAGCTGAGTTTAGGGAGAGCCATGGAAATGGATTAGAAGCAATGCAGCAAGTGGATTAGGGTTTGTAATAGGTTTTGCAACTTTGTCCAATTTTGCCCCTTTTGTGATTTCTTGATCCACAAGTCATGAAAATGGGCAAACCTTTGGTGCATTATGACTTTTAGGCTTTGGCTTATGTTTGTACAAAGATTAGAAGTCACTTTGAGGTCTCATTTTGCCTTGGCAAGTGGTTTTGCAACTTTGCCTCTTTGGTGCAAAACTTGAAATTATGTGATTTTGTCCAACTTTGACAAGCCATAACTTTTGATCCAAAATGAATTAGAATGAGTTCTTGTACTTTTTGAAAAGGGAATGATCCATTCTACAACTTTCATGACCAAAGTTTTCTCATTTTAAGCATTTTTGAATAAAAAAGAAAGGGTTGAAAAACTTTCCCAAAATGGCAAGTTTCCATTACAAGTCATTTTCCCAAAAAGGCAACTTTGCAAATGGCTTGAAATTCTTCAATCTTGTGAACTTCTAACATCTTCTATGATCAAATAAAGATCATACACATTCAAAATGATGAAGAACACCCCTTGGTTGGGTCATTGGGGGCCTCAGATGCCCTGACTTTGCACTGACTTGCTCAAGAAGTCAACTCTTGATTAGATGCCTTCCCCATGGAATTTCTTCATGAAAATTGATATGCATGATCTCTATACCATATAGAGACCAATAGAAACCAGAATGACCAAAAAAATTGGAGTTATGGCCTTTGAAACCAAAACCCTAATTCTAGGTCATCTGTGCAGTTAAACCTGGCTCTACTTCCATGCCATTCTCAGTTCTTGTGATTCTTTGAATTTCTTGACTTTGTGGGGATACAATATGATGCTTGAACATACATGGACCCCTTTGAAGGGATGAATGACCTTTGGAATGGCTCAAATGGCTCAGGGATGGCTCAGATCACAAGCCCTAGATGCAGATGACCTAGAAACAATGCAGTGAAGCAAAAATGCAATATGTGATGCTATGATTGAACATATGCACATGAAAAGACCACAAGCCATGGTGTGAATGGGTGAGGGCAAATTTGGGGTGTTTACAGCTACCCCTATTCAAACATGAGTTAGCTGTGCAGGATGTAAGCGACGGCTTATCAGGCAAACAAGATAACTTGTGGTTGAATACCAAAGACAGTCCAAAATTTGCACTCACAGAATGAAGAAGAAAAGGGATATAGATTGTAAAAGGAAAATAAAGTATATTATAAAGTGCGAGCGACGGAGGACGACTGTCGAGCAGAGGCCGACTGCTGGGGATAAAGCAACGGCGGGGACGGCCGACATGCTGGGGAAGATGCGGGAAATAAAGCAATGACGGGGATATAAGAGATTATGATGGGGGACGGCCATCAAATAAAGATATAAGACTCTCTGGGGAACATAGGTAAATGATGGGGACGACCATCAAGCTCAAGGCATAAATGAAATAAATGATGAGGTACGGTCATCAAAGGTGAATGACGATCACCTAGCAGGGGACTGCTGCTCTGTTGGGGATAAGATGAGGGACGGTCTTCTAAGGTGAAGGACGATCACCTGGC
This sequence comes from Lathyrus aphaca, assembly GCA_963966055.1. Taxonomy (NCBI): domain Eukaryota; kingdom Viridiplantae; phylum Streptophyta; class Magnoliopsida; order Fabales; family Fabaceae; genus Lathyrus; species Lathyrus aphaca. The sequence goes on along the minus strand of OZ014525.1, from coordinate 54,002,666 downwards.
AGGGTACGGCTGCCGAAAGTATCACGACATAGGACGAATGTCGGATAAAAAGGTCGACGATGGGGACGGCCATCGGATAAGTATGATGAAGGATGATCATCAAGAGGTGAAGGATGATCACCTAGCAGGGTACGGCTGCTCTGAAGGTATCATGACATAGGACGAATGTCAGATAACAAAATCAATGACGGGGACGAGCATCAGATAAAATGATGAAGGACGATCATCAAGAGGTGAAGGACGATCACCTAGCAGGGGACGGCTGCTGAAATTATCACGACATAGGACGAATGTCGGATAGCAAAGGGGTTCTAATGAATAGAGGCTCCACTGGGGAAATGATGAAGGACGATCATCAAAAGGTGAAGGACAATCACCTGGCAGGGTTCGGCTGCCGGAAGGTATCATGACATAGGACGAATGTCAGATAGAAAGAAAATAAATCAACAAGATTGGTTGGGACTCTTCTGGGGAATAGTAGACACAGACGAGTGTCTAAATTCAAGAAGACAAAGGTGTCTGACACGGTGTGTAGATTAAAGACGCGGATGAGCATCCTTAAGACTACGATACAGACGAGTATCGGTAGAAACAAACACTTGACGCATGTTCAGAGATGATGATACGGACGAGTATCAACTGGTTAACAAAGAACACGGACGAGTGTCGAATCTGAGAGGATTTAAGTGGCATACAAGATACAGACGAGTATCTGTATAAGTGAAAAGATGATGAGTAACAAGTATGCGTGAGACACGAACGAGTGTTTGACTTGCTGGGGAACGTGTGACACGGACGAGTGTCGGAAAAAGGTGTATTGTAGACAAGTATTTGATTTCTAAAGTGTTTGGATAACTATGCTGGGGAAGTGTGACACGGACGGGTGTTGGGGAATTTTATATATCGTATATGAATCTGTGAGTGCAAAGGGGATGCTTTGGCTTTTTGCTGGGAATATGACACAGACGAGTGTCAAGAGGTATCTGTAATGTATAAGTGTTTGTTTGAAAAGAAAGCCCGGGCGACTTTACTGGGGAATGATGACACGGACGAGTGCCAAAAGGAGTGTGTTTTTGTATTTGTGAGTGTAAGGCAAATGCTTTGGCTCTTCGCCGGGGAATTTGGGAAGTCTTCTGTATATCGTTGATGGATTGTCAAAATTTGAGTTTACACATGGCTTATGATTATGCAATATGTTTGATTTTTGCCGTAATGCTCCGTATTAGACGGAATGCTACGCTCTGGGGGAAAGTATGATGCGAATGCTATGGTTATGCAAAAGATACCGATCCGGAATTCGGATCCCGTTATTGTGGAGATCTCTGGCTGATCTGCTTAAAGTAGGTGTTCCAGCTGGGAATGAGATCATTGGTAGACATTCATGACTCTGCATGGGGAAGTAGATCACCGATAAACCTATCTTGGTAAGGAGGGGCCCAGCTGGGGTTTGTAGAAGCTTTCGTCACTCTGTTGTGAGATCCTCAGGTGTTGCTCTTCTGGATAGAGGCTGAAACTCTGTGGGGAGACGGTTCCCTGTCTATGCACTTGGATGGGGAAGAAGAAAGATCACTGAAAGATCTTCCTAGAGATTTCTGTGGGGATCCTGCTGAGGATGATACTTGGCAACTCAGCTGGGGATATGAACACCTTCTGGTGCTGCTCTTTGAAGGAAATATTGGAGAAGTGATGTCTGGCAACTCTGATGGGGAGGAAGCATCTCTGGTCTTGCTTGGGGAAGGTGTGTTGAGGAAATAATGATTTGGCAGCTTACTGAGGATAAACTTTCATGCCCCATGTTGTGCTTTGAACACCTGCAATCCTGCATGACAAAGAGACGTACAAGTTTTCCCGAGGTATCCCTTACTGGATTCCGTCATAGGAGTTTAGGCACTCCCGGGAGCAAATATATTATTTCCTGTAAGCATGTGATTTAGAAAAGGCGCATCTGTATTTATGCAATCAATATCATAAGGACGTCGGACATTTTGCAAATGAAAATAAAATGTACGAGACGAAGTACGACCGAAAATCTGATTTTATTAATTTGTGTGCCCCGAATTGGCAAGATACAGTCAAAGGAACAGATCCCCTGAAATGAGGAGATTGTTACAAAATTGGGAAACAAAAGGTGCTGGCAAAGTTGATGACGCTTCGAGGGGCTTCCCTCTGGCTGTGACTCGTATGACATTGACATTTTTCTCATCTTGCATTCAGAAGAGGGTTGATTCTGACCGATGCTTGATCCTTTCGAAGCTTGCCGTGTTGTAAGTGATACAGATGAATTCAGAATGCAGTTGTTCGCTTATTCCCTTATTTTGCGTGGGTCGCCCTTTCGGGTTTTCAATCCACCGGGATATCCATTTTTGCCTGAGTTGTCCAATGTGGCTTTTCAACTCAGCGGGTGTACATTTTATTTATTTATTTATTTTCCCTTACTTTTGCCCGAGTCTTTTATTCTGTTTTTGACTCGCCAGGATGCCCTATTTTTGCCTGGACTTACATTCTGTTTTTATGTCCAGCGGGTCATTTTATGCGAAGTATTTTTTAACTGCATCTGAATTCACAGGGGATGGGAAGTCTTCACCATCCATAGTACTGAGCATCAGTGCTCCACCGGAGAAAACCTTCTTTACTATGAATGGGCCATCATAATTTGGAGTCCACTTGCCCCTGTGGTCCGTATGAGGAGGGAGGAGTCTCTTCAGCACAAGATCTCCTACTTGGTATTCTCGGAGCCTGACTTTCTGATCGAAGGCTTTCTTCATTCTTTTCTGATACAGTTGCCCATGACAGATTGCAGCTAACCTCTTTTCTTCAATCAGATTCAGTTGTTCGTATCGGGATCGGACCCATTCTGCTTCATTTAGTTTAACATCTATTAGTACCCGCAAGGAGGGTAATTCAACTTCAACAGGTAGGACTGCCTCCATACCATACACAAGCTGATACGGTGTTGCCCCAGTGGATGTTCTGATTGATGTTCGGTACCCATGCAAGGAAAACGGTAGCATTTCATGCCAGTCTTTGTAGGTAACCACCATCTTCTGCACAATCTTTTTAATATTCTTATTAGCTGCCTCAACAACGCCATTCATCTTTGGCCTGTAAGGAGATGAATTTTGGTGCTGGATCTTGAAGTCCCGGCATAGCTCTGCCATCATTTTGTTATTCAAGTTGGAACCATTATCAGTGATGATTCGCTCGGGTACTCCATACCGACAAATGATATCTCTCTTCAGGAATCGGGCTACCACTTGCCTTGTAACGTTTGCATATGAAGCTGCTTCAACCCACTTGGTAAAATAGTCAATAGCAACCAGGATGAATCTGTGGCCATTTGAAGCAGTCGGTTCAATATTTCCAATCATATCAATGCCCCACATGGCAAAGGGCCAGGGTGAAGACATCACATTCAAAGGATTCGGAGGTATATGCACTTTATCCACATAAATCTGGCATTTATGGCATTTTCTGGGATAAGCACAACAGTCTGCATCCATTATGATCCAATAATAGCCTGATCTTAGCAACTTTTTAGCCATTGCATGCCCTCCCGCATGGGTACCAAAGGATCCTTCGTGCACCTCGTGCATTAACAAGTCTGCCTCTGTCTTATCAACGCATCTGAGGAGTACCATATCAAAGTTTCTCTTGTACAGGGAACCATCAGTATTTAAGAAGAAACTGCCAGCCAGCCTTCTTAATGTTTTCTTATCATTGGAAGATGCCCCAGATGGGTATGTCTGATCCTCCAAGAAGCACTTAATGTCATGGAACCAAGGCTTATCCTCTTTAACAACATCTGCTGCAAATACATATGCTGGTCTGTCATGTCTGGATACTGCAATTTGAGGCACAAAGTTGGCAGCTTGAACTTTGATCATGGATGAAATGGTAGCCAGAGCATCTGCAAACTGATTTTCATCTCGAGGGATATACTCAAGCTTGACTGTTGTGAAGAAAGTCAACAACCTTCTTGTATAATCCCTGTAAGGTATCAGATGATCCTGGTGGGTGTACCATTTGCCGTTGGTTTGATTGATTACCAGAGCTGAATCTCCGAACACAGTCAAAGTCTTGATCCTGAGGTCAATGGCTTCCTCAAGACCCATGATACAAGCTTCGTATTCAGCTTCGTTGTTAGTTCAGTTGAAGGTGAGTTTTGCCGAAAAAGGCATGTGAACTCCTTTAGGTGTAATGAGTACTGCACCAACACCACGACCATTCATATTAACTGCCCCGTCAAACATCATAGTCCATTCTTCTTCCGGGTCAGGCCCTTCAGTGTGAATAGGCTCTTCATGGTCTTTGGCTTTTATGAACATGATGTCTTCATCGGGGAAGTCAAATCTCATGGGCTGGTAATCATCAATGGGTTGCTCAGCAAGATAATCAGATAATACACTGCCTTTGATGGCTTTCTGAGATGTGTACTGAATGTCATATTCTGTGAGAATCATTTGCCATCTTGCAACCCGTCCGGTAAGTGCTGGCTTCTCAAATATGTACTTAACTGGGTCCATCTTTGAGATCAATAAGGTAGTGTGGGTCAACATATACTGTCTCAGTCGGCGAGCAGCCCACGCTAAAGCACAACAAGTTTTCTCGAGCAGTGAATAACGTTGTTCACAGTCGGTAAACTTTTTGCTTAGGTAGTATATTGCATACTCTTTTCGACCAGACTCGTCATGCTGGCCCAACACACACCCCATTGACTCTTCTAATACTATCAAGTACATGATTAGAGGTCTTCCTTCAACTGGAGGCATAAGGATTGGAGGCTCCTGTAAGTATTCCTTGATTTTGTCAAAAGCCCTTTGGCAGTCTTCGTTCCACCTGACCGTTTGTTCTTTTCTTAACAACTTGAACAAAGGCTCACATGTTGCTGTAAGGTGAGATATGAACCTTGAAATGTAGTTCAATCTACCTAGAAACCTTCGAACTTCTTTTTCTGACTTTGGTGCAGGCATTTCTTGAATGGCTTTGACTTTATCAGGGTCAACTTCAATCCCTTTCTCGCTTACAATAAATCCCAGCAACTTACCGGATCGCACCCCGAATGTGCATTTGTTGGGGTTTAACTTCAGTTGGTATTTCCTCAGACGCTTGAATAACTTCAACAGATTTACCAGGTGGTCTTCTTCCGTGAGGGACTTGGCAATCATGTCATCCACATAACATTCAATTTCTTTATGGATCATGTCATGGAATAATGTTACCATAGCCCGTTGATAAGTCGCACCAGCATTCTTCAGTCCGAACGGCATCACCTTATAACAGAACGTGCCCCAGGGTGTGATGAAAGTTGTCTTCTCCATGTCTTAAGGTGAAATTTTGATCTGGTTGTATCCTGAAAATCCATCCATGAAGGAGAACATTGAGAACTGAGCTGTATTATCAACCAATACATCAATGTGAGGTAAAGGGAAGTCATCTTTGGGCTGGCTCTGTTCAGGTCCCGATAGTCCACACACATCCTCACCTTGCCATCTTTCTTAGGTACTGGTACAATGTTAGCAACCCACGGAGGATAGCTAGTCACAGCAAGGAACCCGGCGTCCCACTGTTTTTATACCTCTTCTTTTATCTTCATTGCCATGTCTGGGCGAGTACGGCGCAATTTCTGTTTTACCGGTGGGCAATCTTCCTTTAGAGGCAGCTTGTGCATAACAATGTCGGTGTCTAACCCTGGCATATCCTGGTAAGACCAAGCAAAAATGTCCACATATTCCCGAAGCATATCAATCAGTTGCTCTTTCACTGAATCTTGTAAGCAGGCCCCGATCTTAACCTCTTTCACATCTTCTTCCGTACCAAGATTAACCGTTTCAATCTCCTCCTGATGAGGAGTGATAACCTTCTCCTCTTGCCTTAACAACCTAGATAGCTCTTCAGGTAGCTCATAGTCTTCTTCAACCCCTTCATCGGCTTGATTTATCGGATTGTCAAAGTCATACGAAGTCATAGCTGTGTTATTGTCGGTGCAGTCTGAAAGGCACTCTCTGCAAGGGTTTAGATTGTTCATTTTAGTGATTGATTTTAATCTTGTTTAGAAAAAGTGAAATGAAGTTATCATTTTGGAAAACATTGCCACTTTATTTTTGTACAAAAAGAAAAATGGAAAACAGTGAGCGGAAAAGGAAAAGACTCATTTGCAAAAGATGTCCGATATTCATTGATTGATCTGTTTGCACAAAATTACAAGATGGCCCGATTACAAAATGAGTCTTGACATCTTGGGCAAGATGCAAGACTTGATGCATGCTTAAAATATACAGGAAATAATAATTACTCTGCAGGAGTAACCCTTATAATTTCCTGGGAAGACCAGTTTGAGATATGGCTCCCCGGGGTCCTTGGACGTATCCAGCTCTCCAGGTTGCACTCATCTTCCGACTCATCTTCCAAGTTGTTCACAGCATCCGGGGTGAGCATTCCCCCGCTGACGAAGTTGGGCTTCTTGGAAGCCTCTGATTGATCTTGTTGAGTTGGTTTGTAACCCAACCCAAATCTGTCCTCCTTCTTCTCCACAGGCAGCAGCTTGCCCCAGCCTTGGGCAGTCCCCTCTTCAACAACCTTCCTGGCTTGCTGATAAGACGTCATGGAAGTTCCTAGTACAACAGATGCTTCATTAATGTTCAAAGCCTCAAACCCCTGGCTCATAGTTTCATGGATTTCTCTATCCATCTCTATGTACTTATACGTAGCCAGATGGCTAACAAAGATGTCCTCCTCCCCACAGATAGTGATGATTTGGCCTTCCCACTCGAATTTCAGCTTCTGGTGAAGGGTAGACGTAACAGCGCCAGCGGCATGGATCCAGGGTCTACCCAACAAACAGCTGTAGGTCGGCTGAATGTCCATCACATAGAAGGTAATTTTGAAAGTCTGTGGGCCAATCATCATAGGCAGATCAATCTCCCCAAGCACTGATCTTTTAGAGCCATCAAATGCTCTCACCACCAAATTACTTGGACGCAGTGCCAAGCCATAATACTCCAGCTTCACTAAGGCTTTCTTTGGTAGAACATTGAGTGACGACCCAGTGTCCACCAGTACATGAGATAAAACAGCACCCTTGCATTCCATGGTAATATGTAAAGCCTTGTTGTGGTTACGTCCCTCAGTTGTTAAGTCGGCATTGGTAAAGCCCAGTCCATGACTGGTATTGACATTTGCTACCACAGTTTCTAGTTGATTAACAGTGATCTCTTCTGGCACGTATGCTGCGTGCAGGACTTTCAGTAAAGCATTCCTGTGAGCTTCAGAACACATCAACAGGGATAATATAGAGATCTTTGAGGGAGTTTGGTGAAGCTGATCCACCACCTTGTAATCACTTCTCTTTATGATTCTCATAAACTCGTCTACATCCTGTTCAAAAGATGTCTTCTGAGTTTCTTTGACAGCCGGCTCTTCAAATACCACACTCTTTCCTTTTGCTTTGGCAGCAGCTTCTGCTTCGGCATTAGGTTTTTGTGTTTGTGAGGCAAAAAGGCGTCCGCTTCTGGTGAAGCCTCCGCCTCCCCCAACATTATCAATTTGTGGAGAAGAGGTTGAAGAATCCAAAGTGATTTTCTCCCCGTTGTGTCGCTCCCACCAAATGACACCTCAAAAGTCAGAAGGGGTACAGACGCGAACGGTCGGTGAAAGGGATGAGAACACACAGGAGTGAACTCAGGAATGGATAGAGTCGCCAGCTAGGCATTTTTATCCCGAAGGAAAGGTAATGCTGCATAGACCTAAGAAGATATGGATAAGACGGTCGCGAACCAGAGAGACTGAGAAAGGGGGTTGGTTACAACCTGGGAAGGTATTAGCACCCAGATTGTCCGTCGTACTCGACGGGATCCACGCTTAAAAGATTTGTGTTTTAAAGGGGTAGTGTCAGTGCCATCTGTGCATCAAAGCTGGAAAGAATGCAAGTGTCAGTGTAAAAGAAATGTGAAGTGTATAAGTGAAGTGTCAGTGTAAGAACAAGAATGAAATTCTCAAGACTATGAGATTTAAAGAATAAGGCTAGAAAGAGGGGGAAAATACAAAGACTTTTGTTCGATAACTGTTAAGTTATGCCTACGTATCCTCTCGTGCAATGAGGAAGTCAGAACACCGTAGTTCGACCCAAAGAGACTGAAAGATAAATGACTTGTGAACTGCTTACTTGCCTATGCTCAATTGTATGACCTGTCTGGCTCAGGTGCAAACTGTCTTGCATTAGACGGAAGAAGCAAGTTCTCGTTTATGAATGAATATGATGAGAAAAGAATCCCGAAGGAGACGATTATTGTTTGTTTTTTTGAGTTTTCAGTCTTTTATTGCTTTTGAAAGTTTGTCATAAATTAATGAGCTTAAGCCTAAACCAATGGGTTAGTAAACTCATCACATCTTCCCTCTGATTAGGGGTAATGAGGATACCTTAAATGTGAAGTCAGCATCTCACACTTAATCACCATGGTGTAGGATTAAGATCATTAACCTACTTGTGATTATTTAGATGTTTTTTTGTCTTTGTTTAGTGTTAAGTAATGAGATTAAGCCATAATCAGGGATTAAACAGACTCATTACACCATCCTAATAGAAGGATAATAGATGAGAATGTTTAAGCTGAGGAAGACTCCTCAACTTAATCCATGATTAGGGATTAACCTCATGACAAAACAAACCTTTATTAAGTGAATTTTAGTTAATGATATGATGAAGAAGTGAATTTTGTGGTTTGTAAGACAACTTGAGGGGGACTTGTCCATTAACACTAGGGTTAGTCCTTCTTAACCAATTAAGGAAGAATTAGAACCCTAATGCAAGGCCCAACTTACAAGCTTGATGTCTTGATGATTATTATGTGAATTTATTAAAGGATTTAAACACATTAAGGGTTTAACACTTAGGATTAAAGTTATACACTCCATCCTAATAGAAGGATGCAGGCATAAGCTTAATCACAAAGCCTTAGAGCCTTTAGGGTTTAGTTCCTGATTATGAGATGAGAAGAGAGGACTCAAAGAGACACAAAGGTAAAAGCTAAGTGGGGGACTAATCAAACCCTAATTGTTATCATGCTTGGTTGTTCCTAGGGTCTGTGAGGCTTAAGAGAGAAAGAATCTTCAAAGGCCACCAAGGAGGAGCAAGATGAAATGAGAAAGAAACAGGATGAAGTAAGACAACTTGCTTCACTTAAGAAGACAAGTTGCTTGAAGAAAGAAGGTAGGATGAACAAGAATGAGCAAGCTCAAGCCAATACACATACAAAAATGCAGCAATTATGCATAAGAGAGATGAAAAGAGATTGTGAGAAGTGAAGGCAAATCCACTTCTCAAAACAACTTACCACTTGAAAAGTTAGCAAAAGAAATGAAATGTAATGCAAATGAGATGAAATGTGATGATGCAAACCAAAACCAGAGGCATGAATATGATGTTAATGATGCTAAGAGATGATGCAAACATGAAGCAAGGCATTAGAATGATCATACAAACATATGGATGCAAGAGGAGCAAGCTTTGAAACATGGATGTACATGAAAAGTTATGAAATGTAATGGACATATAACATGGCAAATGCAAGATGCAATGATCAAACATGATTCTAATATGTCCTAAGATGTATTATGAAGCAAATGAATACATAAAATGTCATGGCAAGTCATGGTATGCAAGCAAATGGAAGATGGATGCAAAGGAAGGCATGAATTAGGGTTATATGCAACATACAAAGCAAAAAATCCAAAACCAGAAGCAAATGACATGATAAAAATTTGAAAATACAATCAAAGGAACTCTAAACCTACACAAACTCACTGCCCAAAGGAGGGGATCCAACTCTTAACCTAGTGAGAGTTATGAATTTCCTAAGATTGCTAGGGTTTTAAGGTACCTTGACAAGAAAAATGCAAAATAAATTGAAAATGCAAGATCAATTCAAGCCAATTTTATCCTAAAAACTACATGCTATACAAGATGCAATGCAAAAAGAATCATTGTCCAACTCTCAATGGTTAGGCAGAAATGAATTTTTGAAGTTTGAAACAAAATATTGCCTTAAAATGAAATTAATTCCAAAGAAAAGTATCAAAAGGCATCAAGAACAAAAAAGAAATTTGGTTTGAGGGTTGGACAATGTTTCTAAATGTTTTTGAATGTTACATGAATTTTTTTGTGATTTTTAAATACCTAAAAGTATTTTTAATTAATTAATTTTCATTAACTAATTAAAAATAAACTTTTAAATGATTTAAAAATAATTTTTAATGCAAAAAATAAAAATAAAAATATTTTTGTGTTCTGAAAATTAATTGAACCTTTGACAAAAAATTTCAGAATTTTTAAAGATGTTTTGCTATTTTAAATAATTCGTGGAAATTAAATATGAAACAAATAAAATTAAAATGAATTTAATAAGAAAATGAGAAAGTATGCAAATCCAAGGGCTGTGGTTCAAATTGGGACGCGCGGGAATTGACTTAGCGCGCAATTGAACGGCCATAATTCAAACTTGCCTAATTATGTCATTAGCCCTAATCCTAACCCTAATCACTTTCAGATGACCGGAACAGTGTTCCGGTCATCTTCTCCGGCAGGCTCCTCATTCAATCTCTCTTAATACGCCATGAAACTTCACAAATCTCTCCATAATCACTCATTAGACAACTCTAAACAAGAATCCAGCAATCAAAATCATTTATTTCCACTCGAACTCAAGAATCAAAACAAAAAGCATTTCACGGGCAAAGTTTCAGAACAAGCATACAACCTCAAAACTCAATCATTTTCAAAAGTAAAAGGTTCAGTGCATTCAGGGAAGCATGTAGATCATTTTAGAAACAAGAAATAAGAGTTCTGGAAAAATGAATTTCCATGGCTACCTGAATCGAAGCTTTCAACCCAAGAGCTTCTGGACCAGTTCCTTGCTTCCAATCAACTCCACTGACCTCCCTTAAGTGTTTGCAAAGCTTATTTGGAGTTTGTTTGGGCTAGTTTGAGAGATTGCTTGAGTTCTGTTCAGTGAAGTGAGGAAATCGTATTTGGTTTGTGTGAGGTTTTGGGTTGTTTCAATGGTTGGTTTGTGATCAGTGGAACATGCTGAGATCAATGGTGAAGTTTGTTTTTGTGTTTGAAGGCTGTGTTGTGTGATTCGAAGCAAAATGCATATGAGGCATAAACTTGGAACTATGGCTTGGGGAGAGCTTCAACATGAGTTGTGTTATGAAAATGAAGCCTTGGAGTGTGTTTGTAAAGTCTGGATTGGGCAGAGAGTTGTTGGTGGCCTGTTGTGATTGGTATGGGCAAGTTGCCAAAATGTCAACTTGACTTGTACTTGAGGTATGGGCAATGGTACAACTTGCTTTTTGGCTTGTCTAGGCTCAGCTGAGTTTAAGGATGTCCATGGAATTGGTTTTGAGGCAAATCAGCAAGTGGATCAAAGCTTATGAGATGTTTTGCAATTTTCACAAAGTTTGGCCCCTTTGGAAATTCATGAAGTTCAAGGCATCAAAATGCATAATTCTTGGGCCAATTCTGATTTTTAGAAGTCACATGATCATGTTGTAATGAGTTTGTGCACATTTGAAGTCTTTAGAATGCTTGATCATACCATTTTGCAAAATGTCTCTTTGGTGCATAACTTGAAATTATGTGATTTTGGCCAACTTTGACAAGCCATAACTTTTGATCCAAAATGAATTAGAATGAGTTCTTGTACTTTTTTAAAAGGGAATGATACATTATACAACTTTCATGACCAAAGTTTTCTCATTTGAAGCATTTTTGAATCAATTTGAGGAGATTGAAAAACTTTCCCAAAATGGCAAGTTTACATTACAAGTCACTTTCCCAAAAAGGCAATTTTGCAAATGGCTTGAAATTTTCCAATTTTGTGAACTTGCAACACCTTCTATGATCAAATAAATATCATACACATTCAAAATGATGGAGAACACCTTTTTGTTGGGTCATTGGGGTCTCAGATGCCCTGATTTTGCACTGACTTGCTCAAGAAGTCAACTCTTGATTAGATGCCTTCCCCATGGAATCTCTTCATGAAAATTGATATGCATGATCCTTATAACATATAGAGACCAATAGAAACAAGAATGACCAAAAAATTTGGAGTTGTGGCCTTTGAAACCAAAACCCTAATTTTAGGTCATCTGTGCAGTCAAACTTGGCTCTGCTTCCATGCCCATCTCAGTTCTTGTGATTTTTTGACATTCTTGACTTTGAGAGGATATAATATGATGTTTGAACATACATGGACCCCTTTGAAGTGATTGATGACCTTTGGAGTGGCTCAAAAGGCTCTTGGATTGCTCAGATCACAAACCCTAGATGCAGATGACTTTGAATTAATGAAGTGAAGCAAATATGCAAATTGAGATGCTATGATTGAACTTATGCATATGAAAAGATCACAAGCCATGGTGTGAATGGGTGAGGGCAAATTTGGGGTGTTTACACGTTGCAGTAAAGATCAGAGCCATAATGCCAAGGTATGGCATTACTGCTATCATATGGAACTGGTCCAGGCACCGTAATGGTAACTGGACTGACTGCTGTAGAGGAGGGTACTGAAATGGTGTGTGGATCGTAGTAAATGGTGACTTGTGATCTGGAAGGAGGTGCCACTGTTTGTTATTGAAAGTTGTTGTTTGGAGGAAAATTTGATGGATCATAGTAGATGGTGACTGCTGAGATATCTTCACTAATTTCTGCTGATGTTGTAGAAGTTCCTGCTGAATAAATGGGTGTTGATGCTGTAGAAGATTCTGCAGAATAAATGGATGCTGATGTTGTAGAAGAAAGGGTCGTTGACATTTGATTTGTTGAAGTGATGGGTGGAGCCATTGTTGATGATATTGATGAATCGGTCGGAATGATTGTTGCTGCAGTTGTAGGGAACTCAGGAATTGTTGTCAGAGGAATTGCTGGATTTGTAGGTGCCGTTGTTGTGATCTGAAGTATACCACTCTTGATAAGACCATCTATGCCGCTTCTCAAATTATCACACCCATTGACTGAAATGTTGCAATACCCACAACCGAGCTCACACCCGGGGAACATCTGGCACTCTAGAAGCTGAGCTTTAATTTCAACCAGAGGTGTTCGAATCTGTCCAACACTGGTTATCAAGAAAGATGGCTTGTCTTCCTCAATGGCATTAATTCTTGGTCCTCCATGATTAGGCATGGGATTCTTGTTGACATTTGGAGGGGGTGCAAAATTGAGGGCTTTAGAATCCACCAAATCTTGTACTTTCATTTGTAAAGCCCTGCATTTCTTAGTATTGTGGCCAGGTGCATTGGAATGGAAAGCACATCTGGCGTTGACATCATAATTCCTTGGAAGATTGGAGGGATCTGGAGGTGCCAATGTCCTTAATTCAACCAAGTTGAGCTTCAGGAGTTGTGGCAATAAGGCATCATAGGGCATAGGGATAGGATCAATCACCCTATTTGCCTGTGACGGTCTTTGCTGAAAAGGTCTTTGTTGTTGATTGTTGTTGTTGTTGTTGTAGGCTCTTTGTGGCGGATACTGAACTTGTTGTTGATAATGTGGTTGCTGTTGTGGTTGATATGCTGGTTGCTGAGGAATTGGAGCTGGAATTGTGACAGCTGCTACTGATCTGTGAACATACTGAGGCCTGCCCCTGCTGGCATGAATGGCATTTGTCTCACCGGTTCTTCTAGGTCCTACAAAAGGCTTCCTGGGATTACTGGACGAACTTGCACCATTATCAGAAATCTTGCCCATTTTCAAAAGGCTTTCAATCCTTTCCCCAGCTATGACTACGTCAGTGAAACTGGTGGAAGAAAAGGCAGCTAGCCTATCAATATATGTCCCTTGCAGAGTATTCATGAACATGTCGGCCATTTCTCTTTCCGACATGGGTGGTTGGACAGCAGCAGCAAGCCGTCTCCACCTTTGGGCATATTCCCTGAAGCTTTCTCTGGAGGACTGAGACATTCCCATCATAAGGGTCCTATTAGGGGCCATGTCCAGATTGTATTGGTACTGCCTGATGAAAGCTTCAGCTAAATCCTTCCAACATCTGATAGTAGCTCTGGTTAAGTGCGAGTACCACTCCCTTGAAGCCCCAGTCAAACTATCTTCGAAGTAAAACATCCACAGTTTTTCATCCGTGGTATATGCTTTAAGTCTTCCCAGAAAGGATTGCAAGTGAGTTCGTGGACAGGAAGTTCCATTGTACTTCTCGAAGCACGGGGGTTTAAACTTGTGGGGAATCCTTACCCCATCCACTAACCCCATATCCATTACATCAAAGCCTAGGGAATTTTGAGACTCCAGAGATCTCAACTTCTCAGCAATTTCATCAAACCTCCTATCATAAACTTCATCCCCAGCTCCCATTATAGTAAACTGCTCTTCTTGGGGGTCTTCTTGTAAGATCCTTCCCCCAGTAGTATTTCCTTGCACATTACCCGGGATGTTGACTTCCGGATGTAGATGAGGCCCATATACTGGTGGATTAACATGAGGCTGACCCCTTTCATTGTTACTCGTTCCTCCAGTTCCCAGATGGGGTTCTTCTGGAGTTTGTCTTTCTACCAATGCCCTTAACCTTTCTTGACTTTGGGCCAAGCCATTCATTACTTCCATGAATTGGGTCATTTGGTTTCTCATCTCCAGCCTTTCATTAGCCATCTGAGTTCTGACCTCTATCAGATCTTGCTGTACTTGATCCATTTGGATACCAGGAAGGTTGTTGCGAGTAGGATACCGGTGCAGACGGTTGAGAGGGAATACTCTTCTGCGAGCAATATTTCCTGAGATCACAACAGAGTTAGGAACAAATAATGACAAAACCTACAAAACAAAACAAGGTTAGTATGCAATGCAGTATGCTTATTTCTTTTCCAAGGTATCCGGCTTGGCTCTTGGTTTTGACCTTTCCAGACCACGAGGAAGATGCTTTGATGTTGTTTGTGAAACTCATTGAAACAAACTAACGAACACATTACAAATGGTGGATCATACATAGCTTGTTTTTACAATATATGCCCCTGAAGGGTCAAAATACAATCATAAAAAGAAAAGTACATCAAGTGGAAATAACAACAAGCAAAAAAAGTCAAACATCTAATCCAAACTCATCCTCCTTAACCTCCTTCAAAAGTGCTTCAGTTACAGGACCAGCCGAATGCTCTGTGATGTTTCTGATGAGGAGGTTTCTGGTGGCAATAGCAGTGGTCAACCTCTTGTGCCTATCTTGGTCCTTTGACCTCTTCAAACCAGCCCTAAGCTTTAACTCTAAAATCTCCTTCTGGGTTGCCAGCAAAGCTTCTTGTTGTTTCCTTTCATTGGCCTCCAACTGCTCAATCCTGGCCTGAGTTTTCTGATCTTCTTGAGTACGAGCTTCAGTGATCCTGACCCACCTAGCTTGACTTTCTTGCAGATAGGGGTCAGTCCTAGCTTTCTGAAACTGCGCCTCTTTACAGACATTCTTCAATATTTGCTCCCCAGCTTTTGATTTCTTGATGTAGTCCTCTGCTTTCTCAATCTTGGCCAGATGCCCCTCCTTAAGCTTCTCCAACCTCTCAATGTCTAGACGACCATCACTCCTCTCCCAGAGGGTCTTCTTCAGAGCTTGAGACAGATTCTCATTCCTCTCCTTCAGCTTCTCAAACTCTTCCAGGCTGACAGTGGCTGCTGGCTGAGCTGTAGATGGACCAGGTATATCTTCAATGGTGAAGGGCATTCCAGTAATCTGAGCCCTAGCATGAGACCAATCATAGTATTGAGCTGAAGCAACATTATTGCACCTTCCAATAATAGCCATCCCTTTTGTCTGGATGTTCTCCCAAGCCCAGGATGCTTGTCTGACAGTAGCTAGATTAGGCTTTATCTCACAATACAAGGTCTCAGCTAAATCTTGTACTCTAGGAGGGTGAGCCAAAGCATAACCCATTTGTCTTTTAAACAGCAGAGGATTTTAGTTGATACAACCCTTTACTCCTATCAAAGGTACATTTGGGTATTGCCCACAGCTAGTGATGATGTCTTTGCCTTTGGTGCTCTAGGTACACCATCTGATGTCATCTGAAGACAAATCAATAAGTCTCTTAGCCCAATTCTTCTGTTGGTGAGGATTCAGGAAGGCATCTGTCTTGGGTAGGTGTCTGAGCAACCAGGTGTGAAATAGAGGAGCACAGCATCTCACCAACTTTCCTCTTTGCTTCTCATTCCTCTGATGAATGGAATAATAGAAATCTCCCAGCAAGGTGGGCACTGGGTTCCTCAGAAGAAACAGATGAATGGCATTCTTGCTGATAAACTTGGGCTCATCTGCAAATAGTATAACCCCATATATGCTGAGGGCTAACAGTGCACAGACTGCCCTCCACTCTCCCAAGGAGGCCTTCAGGATGGCCTGAGAAATCAAGAAATCTAAGTGTAAACCAGGGATTCTAGCCTTTGTTGTCATGCTCTGCTCAATCAAACTAGGCTCCAGGTATAGTGCTTTTGCCACTTCTCCATTGCTGGGAGAAGCCATCTCTGGGTTGAAGGGGATCCCACCCCTGACAGGCACTCCAATCAATGATGAAACTTCCTCCAACAGAGGTCCTAGCTGAAAATCTGAAAATGTAAAACATCTCAAAGGAGGGTCATAAAACTGTAGGCAGGTGTGGATCATGCTTCTCTGGGAAGGATCCAGGTCCATGACCATATCAAGGATGCCTCCATAATGCTCTCTGAATAATGGGATGTGGTCAGGGGTGATAAGTGACTGGACCTGCCTGATACCAGTCAGCACAGGCTCAAAGAAATGGTATGAAATGTTGCTTTTCCTAGGTGCCATGACTGCTGATGAAGGACTGAAGACAAGTGCTGATGAAGATCAAGACTGGTACTGGAGATGAGCCACTGATAGGCTGATGCTGGTGATGATGAAGATGACTGAAGCAGACAACTGATGAAGATAGCTGAAGCAGATAACTAATGAAATAGAGGTCTAAGCAGATGAAGGGGTCAAAACCAAGCCAAAATATAATGTGGATACCCTGAAAAACAAATAAACAAATGTTAAATGATGCAATGATGATGTATGCAAATGATATGCAAGGGTTTGTGATCAAGCTGGATCTGATTACTGTCTTGATATAAAGTCCATGTATGTTCAAGAAGTCCAGATGGAGGTTCAGAAATCCAGTAACCAAGGTGGTGGACTCAAATAAAGAGCCATATGTCCAGGGTTTAATCACAAGAACTGTCCAAAGTGAAGCATTCTTAAACACAATAAGTAACAGGGTATGATGTGGCCAATGGTACCTGCAAACCTGTAAACAGCCCAACCCCCTCACAGGTGGTGTTCTAGAACAAGGATCCTCAGACTTGGATCAGTTATGAGAAGTGTAAGCACTTCTAACCCGGAGGTACAGTGTTTACAATAACCATAAAAGATCCTCCTCTAATTCACCTCAGTTTCTGAAGGTCATAATAAAGGTCATCCAGACTTAGCAGGCTTCCCAGATAGCCCTAGCACTACAGAAAATCTGTAGCACAGAGTTCTCAAGAAGAAACCCACATCTGAACCGTGTTTCATATTCCCGCACCAAACCGAAATGGAATGGGAAAGAACATGAACCACTCTAGCCTAGGTGTCACTCAGGTCCCAGGTATAGGACCTCAAACTCTCAATAGAACCCCACCCATCAAGACAGAAGAACAGATCCAGCAATGATAATGACAGTATGATGTATAAAACTATAAATAAAAGCAATAAATAATTGTACATAAAGCAGTAAATAAAGCAAATAAACAAACATACATAGCACATAACACCCCAGTAAACACAAATCACACAAGCGCTAGGAGGAACCCACAAAAAGAACCAGAATCCCTGGTTACAGTATAAGATTCCCCAGCAGAGTCGCCAAGCTGTCTCTCCCACCAGAATGACACACATGGCCAAGAGGGGTACAGACGCGAACGGTCGGCGAAAAGAGAGGGAAATGAATAGAGTCGCCAGCTAGGCATTTTTATCCCGAAGGAAAGGTAATGCTGCATAGACCTAGAAAAGATATGGATATGACGGTTGCGAACCAGAGAGACTGAGAAAGGGGGTCGGTTACAACCTGGGAATGTATTAGCACCCAGATTGTCCGTCGCACTCGACGGGATCCACGTTTAAAAGATTTGTGTTTTAAAGGGGTAGTGTCAGTGCAATTTGTGTATCAAAGCTGGAAAGAATGCAAGTGTCAGTGTAAAAGAAGTGTGAAATGTATAAGAGAAGTGTCAGTGTAAGGAAAGAGTGAAATGCTCATGATAATGAGGCTTAAAGAATAATGCAGGAAGGAGAGGGGATATACAGAGACTTTTGTTCGATAACTGTTAAGTTATGCCTACGTATCCTCTCGTGCAATGAGGAAGTCAGAACACCGTAGTTCGACTCAAAGAGACTGAAAGATAAATTGACTTGTGAACTTCTTGCTGGTCTATGCTCAAGTGTATGACCTGTCTGGCTCAGGTGCAAACTGTCTTGCATTAGACGGAAGAAGCGAGTTCTCGTTTGTGAGTGAATGAGATGAGAAAAGAATCCCGGAGGAGACGATTATTGTTTGTTTTTGTGTTTTCAATCTTTTATTGATTTTTGAGATTTGTCATAAGTTAATGAGCTTAAGCCTAAACCAATGGGTTAGTAAACTCATCACATACTCCCTCTGATTAGGGGTAATGAGAATACCTTAAGTATGAAGTCAGCACCTCATCTTTAATCACCACGATGCAGGATTAAGATCATTAACCTACTTGTGATTATTTAGGTGTTTTTTGGAGTTTTTGTTTAGTGTTAAGTAATGAGTTTAAGCCATAATCAAGGATTTAATGGACTCATTACACCATCCTAATAGAAGGATAATAGATGAGAACATTTAAGCTGAGGAAGACTTCTCAACTTAATCCATGATTAGGGATTAACCTCATGACAAAACAAAGCCTTTATTAGGGTGGATTTTAGTTAATGATAAGATTAAGAAGTGGATTTTATGGTTTGTAAGACAACTTGAGGGGGACTTGTCCATTAACACTAGGGTTAGTCCTTCTTAACCAATTAAGGAAGAATTAGAACCCTAATGCAAGGCCCAAGTTACAAGCTTGATGTCTTAGTGAATTATCAGATGGATTGATTAATGGATTTAAACACATTGAGGGTTTAACACTTAGGATTAAAGTTATACACTCCATCCTAATAGAAGGATGCAGGCATAAGCTTAATCACAAAGCCTTAAAACCTTTAGGGTTTAGTCCTTGATTAAGAGATGAGAAGAGAAGACTCAAAGATGACTCAAAGGTAAAACTTAATGGGGAATAATCAAACCCTAATTATTATCATGCTTGGACATTCCTAGGGTTAATGAGGTTTGCAAGAAGATCTTCAGAGAAACCACCAGGAAGGAAGCAGATGAAAGGAGCAAGAAGCAAAGAGAAGCAAAACAACTTGCCTCACTTAAGAAGACAAGTTGCTTGAAGAAAGAAGGTAAGATGGACATGAATTAGCAAGCTCAATCCAATACACAAGAAAAAATGCAGCAAAGATGCAATAGAGATGAGAAGAGAATGTGAGAAGTGAAGGCAAATTCGCTTCTCAAAGTAACTTACCACCTGAAAAGTTAGTGAAAGAAATGAAATGCAATGCAAATGAGATGCAATGTCATGATGTAAACCAAAGTCAGAAGCATTTACATTATGTTAATGATGCTAAGAGATGATACAAACATGAGGCAAGACATGAGAATGATCATACAAGGACAATGGATGCAGATGAAGCATGCTTTGAACCATGAATGTACATGAAAAGTTATGAAATGCACTGGACATATAACATGGCAAATGAAAGATTCAATGATCAAACATGATTCTAATATGTCCTAAGATGTATTATGAATCATGTGGATGCACAAAATGTCATGGCAAGTCATTGGATGCAAGCAAATGAAAGAAGGATGCAAGAGAAGGCACAAATTAGGGTTACATGCATCATGCAAAGCAAAAATTCAAAACCAGAAGCAAATGACATGATAAAAAATTGAAAATGCAACCAAAGATACCCTAAACCTATACAAGCTCACTGCCCAAAGGAGAGGATCCAACTCTTAACCTAGTGAAAGTTATGAATTTCCTAAGTTGGCTAGGGTTTTGGGGTACCTCACCAAGAAAAATGCTAAACAAATTGAAAATGCAAGATCAAATCAAACCAATTTTATCCTATAAACTACATGCTATGAAGAGTGCAATGCAAGAAGAATCATCATCCAACTCTCAATGGTTAGGCAGAATGAAATTTTTAAAGATTGAACCTAAATATTGCCTTAAAATGAAATTAATTCCAATGAAAATGATCAAAAGGCATCAAGAACAAAAAAGAAATTTGGTTTGAGAGTTGGACAATGTTTCTAAATGCTATGTGAATTTTTTCGTGATTTTTAAATACTTAAATGTATTTTTAATTAATTAATTTTCATTAACTAATTAAAAAATAATCATTTAAATGATTTAAAAATAATTTTTAATGCAAAAAATAAAAATAAAAATATTTTTGTGTTCTGAAAATTCATGAAACCCTTGACAAAAATTTTCATAATTTTTAAATGATTTTAGCTATTTTAAAATAAATATGCAAAACAAATAAGAAAAATATGAAAATAAATGAATTTAATGGAAAAGTCAAGCAATCCAAAGGATGAGATTCAAAGTCAGAGAGCGGGAGTTGACTGGCGCGCGTTTGAGTGGCTAGGATTGATTCTGGCAAATTCAAATTTTAATCCTAATTAATTAACCTAATTAA
Source organism: Lathyrus aphaca (assembly GCA_963966055.1). Taxonomy (NCBI): domain Eukaryota; kingdom Viridiplantae; phylum Streptophyta; class Magnoliopsida; order Fabales; family Fabaceae; genus Lathyrus; species Lathyrus aphaca. Next base: position 53,981,868 of record OZ014525.1, on the reverse strand, counting down.
TCTGAATTAGGGTTTAATGAGAGATCCAGGCCCTCCATTCGCGCGGGAGTCAACAAAAGTCCTCAAAATCAAAGGTCCACATTCAAACTTGGCTAAACCTAATTATCAAACCCTAATCATTTTCAGGTCACCGGAGACGAGCTCCGGTCGTCTTCTCCGGTGACCCCCTTCCCTGAAAGTTTCAAAATCACTCCCTAGGTTATTTCTGGAGCTCTAAAGCTCCAGATCACTTCCTCTCACCTCCCTAAACTCGTCCCTGCCCTCAAAAACAATTTATCTCTCACCATTAACAAGATTCGAAAGGAAGAACAAAAATGGCAGAAATTTCAGTCAATCAATACAAGCTCATTTCTACACCATTTTCAAAATTTCAAAGTCCAGTATGATCAGGAGAGCATGCTTTATCATTTAGAAACTAAAAATAAGAGTTCTGGAAAAATGTTTCAAGAAGGTACCTGAGCTTGAGCTTTCTCAGTTTGGGACTTTTGGGCCTTCTCCCTTGGTGCAATCCACTCCTCTTGAACTCCTGATGAAGTTTTGATACTTGGAAGGAATTTCTTTTGGCTGATTTGGGAGTTTGAAGCATTTTTGAATCAAAAAGAAAGGGTTGAAAAACTTTCCCAAAATGGCAAGTTTCCATTACAAGTCATTTTCCCAAAAAGGCAACTTTGCAAATGGCTTGAAATTCTTCAATCTTGTGAACTTCTAACATCTTCTATGATCAAATAAAGATCATACACATTCAAAATGATGAAGAACACCCCTTGGTTGGGTCATTGGGGGCCTCAGATGCCCTGACTTTGCACTTACTTGCTCAAGAAGTCAACTCTTGATTAGATGCCTTCCCCATGGAATTTCTTCATGAAAATTGATATGCATGATCCCTATACCATATAGAGACCAATAGAAACCAGAATGACCAAAAAAATTGGAGTTATGGCCTTTGAAACCAAAACCCTAATTCTAGGTCATCTGTGCAGTTAAACCTGGCTCTGCTTCCATGCCATTCTCAGTTCTTGTGATTCTTTGACTTTCTTGACTTTGTGGGGATACAATATGATGCTTGAACATAAATGGACCCATTTGAAGGGATGAATGACCTTTGGAATGACTCAAATGGCTCAGGGATGGCTCAGATCACAAGCCCTAGATGAAGATGACCTAGAAACAATGCAGTGAAGCAAAAATGCAATATGTGATGCTATGATTGAACATATGCACATGAAAAGACCACAAGCCATGGTGTGAATGGGTGAGGGCAAATTTGGGGTGTTTACAACATGGACCTTGTGGGGTAGCAAATCCTAAATGCCCATGCATGAAGGATGGAAGGTGTTCAAAGTACTATCCTAAGAAATTTCAAGATGTCACAATTGTGGATCAAGAAGGATATCCAGTTTGTAGAAGGAGAGATCAAGGTAATACAATTAAGAAGGGTGGAGTCACACTTCATAGTGGTCATGTTGTACCCCATAACCCAAGTTTGTTGATGAAATAAGAGGCACATATAAATATGGAGTGGTGCAATCAATGTACATTGTCGCTCCCTCCAAATGACACCTGGTCAAATGGGGTACAGACGCGAACGGTCGGCGAAAGGAGATGCGAGAACACACAGGAGTGAACTCACAGGAAAAGAATGAGTCGCCAGCTAGGCATTTTTATCCCAGAGGAAAGGTAATGCTGCATAAACCTAGAAAGATATGGATAAGACGGTCGCGAACCAGAGAGACTGAGAAAGGGGGTTGGTTACAACCTGGGAAGGTATTAGCACCCAGATTGTCCGTCGTACTCGACGGGATCCACGCTTAAAAGATTTGTGTTTTAAAGGGGTAGTGTCTGTGCAATCTGTGTATAAAAGAGTTGAAAAATGATGTACAGGTGCCTGTGTAAAAGAAGTGTAAAGTGTAATATATACAGTGTCAGTGTAAGGACAAGAGTGAAATGCTCATGATAATGAGGCTAAGAGAATGATGCTGGAAAGAGGGGGAATATACAGAGACTTTTGTTCGATAACAGTTAAGTTATGCCTACGTATCCTCTCGTGCAATGAGGAAGTCAGAACACCGTAGTTCGACCCAAAGAGACTGAAAGATAAATTGACTTGTGAACTTCTCACTTGTCTATGCTCAAGTGTATGACCTGTCTGGCTCAGGTGCAAACTGTCTTGCATTAGACGGAAGAAGCAAGTTCTCGTTTGTGAGTGAATGTGATGAGAAAAGAATCCCGAAGGAGACGATTATTGTTTGTTTTTGTGTTTTCAACCTTTTATTGCTTTTGAAAGTTTGTCATAAGTTAATGAGCTTAAGCCTAAACCAAAGGGTTAGTAAACTCATCACATTATCCCTCTGATTAGGGGTAATGAGAATACCTTAAGTGTGAAGTCAGCATCTCACACTTAATCACCTTTGATGTAGGATTAAGATCATTAACCTATTTGTGACTATTTAGATGTTTTTGTTGTTTTTGTTTAGTGTTAAGTAATGAGGTTAAGCCATAATCAGGGATCAAACAGACTCATTACACCATCCTAATAGAAGGATAATAGATGAGAATGTTTAAGCTGAGGAAGGCTCCTCAACTTAATCCATGATTAGGGATTAAACTCATGACAAAACAAAACCTCTATTAAGTGGATTTTAGTTAATTATAAGATGATGAAGTGAATTTTAGGGTTTGTAAGACAACTTGAGGGGGACTTGTCCATTAACACTAGGGTTAGTCCTTCTTAACCAATTAAGGAAGAATTAGAACCCTAATGTAAGGCCCAAGTTACAAGCTTGATGTCTTGATGATTATTAAGTGAATTGATTAGAGGATTTAAACACATTAAGGGTTTAACACTTAGGATTAAAGTTATACACTCCATCCTAATAGAAGGATGCAGGCATAAGCTTAATCACAAAGCCTTAAAGCCTTCAGGGTTTAGTCCCTGATTATGAGGTGAGAAAAGAAGACTCAATGAGACACAAAGGTAAAGCTAAGTGGGGGGACTAATAAAAACCCTAATCATTGTCATTCTTGGTTGTTCCTAAGGTTTGTGAGGTTTACAAGAAAGATCTTCAGAGGAACCACCAGGAAGCAGATGAAAGGAGCAAAGGAAGCAAAGTAACTGGCTTCATTTAAGAAGACAAGTCACTTGAGGAAAGAAAGTAAGAAGAATAAAAATGAGCAAGCTCAATCTCAAACACAAGACAAAATGCATCAATGATGCATAAGAGAGATGAAAAGAAAATGTGAGAAGTGAAGGCAAATTCACTTCTCAAAGGACTTACCACCTGAAAAGTTAGCAAATGGAATGAAATGCAATGCAAAATGAGGTGAAATGACATGATGCAAACCAAAACCAGAAGCATGAGTGTGATGATAATTATGCTATGGGATGATACAAACATGAAGCAATGCATGGGGGTGATCATACAAGCATATGAATGCAGGAGAAACATGCTTAGAACCATGAACATACATGAAAAGTTATGGAATGCAAATGACATACAACATGGCAAATGAAAGATGTAATGATTAAACATGCTTCTAATATGTCTTAAGATGTCTAATGAACCAAATGCATGCACAAAATGCTATGGCAAGTCATGGTATGCAAGCAAATGGGAGATGAATGCAAAAGGAAGCCCAAATTAGGGTTTATGATCAATGCACCAAACAAAAACCAAAACCAGAAGCAAACATCAAGATAAAAAATTGAAAATGCATTCAAGGGAACCCTAAACCTACACAAACTCACTGCCCAAAGGAGGGGACCCAATTCTTAACCTAGTGAAAGTTATGAATTTCCTAAGATTTTTAGGGTTTTAAGGTACCTTGTCAAGAAAAATGTCAAACAAATTGAAAAATGAAAAATCAAATCATGCCAATTTAATCCTACAAACTACATGATATGCAAGACACAATGCAAAAAGAATCAAAGTCCAACTCTTAAAGACTAGGCAGAAATGAATTTTCAAAGATTGGATCAAAATAATGCCTTGAAATAGAATTAATTCCATGGAAAATTATCAAAATTCATTAAGATCAAAAAAGAAATTTGGTTTGAGGGTTGGACAATGTTTCTAAATGATTTTAAAGGTTTCATGAATTTTTTGGTGATTTTTAAATATCTAAAAGTATTTTTAATTAATTAATTCTCATTAATTAATTAAAAATAAACTTTTAAATGATTTAAAAATATTTTTTAATGCAAAAAATAAAAATAAAAATGTTTTTGGTTTCTGAAAATTAATAAAAGTTTGTATAAAACTTTTCAGAATTTTTGAAAATGTTTTACTATTTTAAATAAATTGAACAAAACTAATGAAATAAAAATAAAATAAAACTGAATTTAAATGAAGGTATGCGCATCCAAGGGACAGGATTGGTTCTGGGGATATTTGGTTTGACTTTGCGCGCGATCTAATGGCCACAATTCAAATCTGGTTAAATCAGGTTTATGAATTAATTAATTTGGATTAATTAAGTCAACGTGGATTAGGGCAAAATGGTGAGATCCTGAACGTCCAAATGCGCGCGGGTCAATACATCCAAGGGGTATTATTCAAACTTCATTAATCACTCAGATTAGGGCTAATTAACTTCAGGTGGCCGGAGAAGACTTCCGGTCGTCTTCTCCGGCGAACCAAAACCCTAGATTTTGCTATAGGTCACCAAACATGAAATTTCTTCCACAAAAATGATCCTGCCCCCCATCTAAACCTAAACCCTCTTTCAAAAATCATTTATTTTCATTAACAAGCTTGAATCGAAGGCAAATGTGAAACACGGGCAAACTTTCAGAGAGACATGAAATGGTCATCTCTTACTCATTTTCAAATCTAAATACATCCAGATGATCAGTGCAACATATAGATTCAATTTGTAACAAGAAAATGAAGTTCTGGAAAATTTGTTCTTGAGCTATACCTGAGATGGAGCTTTCTGGTTCTGGGCTTTCTTAGCTGTTTCTTGGTGCAAACTCACTCCTTTGAACCCTCTGATGATGAAATGAAGCTTAAGAAGCTTTGAGAATGGCTGGTTTTTGAAATAGCAGAAGTTCTGCTCAAGGGAGGGTGGAAATCGTATCTTTGATTCAGGGAGTTTTAGGCAATGGTGATGGGTGGTTTGTGACCAGGGAAGTGTGTTGAGTTGATTTGTGAAGTTGGTTTTTGTGTTTGCTAGCTGTGCTGAGTGTTTCGAAGGCTTTTGCAAGTTTGAGCAAAAATGATAACTAAGGCTTGTGGGCAAGATCAGAGTGTGTTGTGTGTTGTGTTAGGCTGGCTTTTGTCCATGTATCAAAGGGGGATAGGTCAGAAAGTTGTTGTTGGCCTATGGTGATTGGTATGGGTCTTTGGCCAAAATGTCAACTTGATGTGTACTTGAGGTATGGGCAATGGTACAACTTGCTTTTTGGCATGCTTGGGCTCAGCTTGAATCAAGGAATGCTGTGAAAAAGGTTTAGAGGCAATGCAGCAAGTGGTTTGTGACTTGTGATAGGTTTTGCAAGTTGATTCAAGTTTGGTTCCTTTGAGAAATCTTGCTCCATAAGTCATAGAAGTGAGTGATCCTTTGGTGCAATCTGACTTTTAGGTCTTGGTACATGTTTGTATGAAGATTAGAAGTTTGTTTGATAGCTCAATTTGCCTTGACAAGTGAATTTGCAACTTTGCCTCTTTGGTAGAAAACTCCAAATTTTGTGATTTTTGCCAACTTTGATAAGCCATAACTTTTGATCCAAAATGAATTAGGTCATTTTCTTGTACTTTTTGAAAAGGGAATGATCCATTCTACAACTTTCATGACCAAAGTTTTTCCATTTGAAGCATTTTTGAATCAAAAAGTAAGGGTTGAAAAAGTTTCCTAAAATGGCAATTTCATTAAAAGTCAAACTTTCCCAAAAAGTCAACTTTGCAAATGACTTGAAATTCTTCAATTTTGTGAACTTCTAACATCTTCCATGATCAAATAAAGATCATACATAATCAAAATGATGATGAACACCCTTTGGTTGGGTCATTGGGGGCCTCAGATGCCCTGATTTTGCACTGACTTGCCTAGAAAGTCAACCCTTGATCAGATGACCTCCCCATTGAGTTTCTTCATGAAAATTGATATGAATGATCCCTATACCATATAGAGACCAATAGAAACAAGAATGAACAAAAAATTTGGAGTTATGGCCTTTGAAACCAAAACCCTAATTCTAGGTCATCTGTGCAGTCAAACCTGGCTCTGCTTCCATGCCAATTTCAGTTCTTGTGATTTTTTGACATTCTTGACTTTGAGAGGATATAATATGATGCTTGAACATACATGGACCCCTTTTTGAAGTGATTGATAACCTTTGGAGTGGCTCAAGAAGCTCTTGGATTGCTCAGATCACAAACCCTAGATGCAGATGACTTTGAATCAATGCAGTGAATCAAAAATGTGATATGAGATGGTATGATTGAGTTTATGCATATGAAATGATCACAAGCCATGGTGTGATTGGGTGAGGGCAAATTTGGGGTGTTTACATACATCAATCAAGTATCTTTTCAAATACATCAACAAAGGTTCTGATAGGATCTCAACTCTTATTTTTCCTAATAACAATGGCCAAGATGGTAATATTGATAAAATCAAACAATACCTTGATTGTCGTTATGTCTCACCAAGTGAAGCTTGCTGGAGAATATTCCCTTATTCAATTCATGGTAGAAAACCAGTTGTTGAACAATTGCTTTTTCACATGGAAGGAGATAATTTAGTATACTACAAATATTTTGAGCAAATATATACTCTTCTACTTAAGCCAAGTGTCACTAAATCAATGTTTACTTCTTGGTTTCGAGAAAATGATCAATATGAAGAAGCAAGGTCTTTAACATATGGAAAATTTGTGTCAAAATTTGTATATGACAAGAGGAAAAGGTGTTGGAAACCACGTAAAAGAAGTTACAAATTGGTCGACTAATTTGGGTTCCACCACCAACAACTGGAGAATTGTATTATATGAGAATGTTATTGACTGTGAAGAAAGGGTTAAGATCTTATGATGAATTAAAGACAGCTGAAGGATTCAAGCACAATACTTTTAAAGAAGCATGTTTTGTAATGGGCTTCCTACAAGATGACAGAGAGTTTATTGAGGCAATAAAAGAGGCTTATAATTGGGGTTCTGGAGTTTTTGTGTGCAAACTTTTTGTTAGAATGTTATTATCATCTTCAATGAATCGTCCAGAACATGTTTGGATTAACACTTGGCGCTACTTATTTGATGGGATTCTTCATGAACAAAGAATTTTGTCACAAAATCTAGGTTACATTATTACATATTGCAAATATATATATATATATATATATATATATATATATATATATATATATATATATATATATATATGACACAATAAGGATTATGTTTTATCCTCTATTAAATTATTTACAACATAAGATAGAGTGAACTTTGTTTGCTGCAATTTTGTTTTTGTAGATTTGACATTATCAGACGAGGATATTCAACAACTCACTCTTATGGAAATTGAGAAGCATCTACAGAAAAAGAGAAGAAGTTTGAAAGAATTTAAGTCAATGACATATCAAAATGATTATGTGCTTGACTTTCTTGAAAATATATTGATATATGATGAAAGACAATACGACATCAAGGCTCAAGAAGAGATTTTCAACAATCTATTTCAAAAGTTGACAGGTATTGATCTTATAATGATTACAATATAATTTCTCTATAATATATTAAGAAAGTTTTAATTGTTGTCCATCTTTATTGTCATGAACTCAAACACATTTGTGGTACTTATGATATATTGTTCATGAATTAGATTGTAGGAATTATATTTTCAACGTATTCATAAAAATGAATAGTGATCGGTATTCCTTCATTAGCTTTTGTGACATGAAGTTATTAAATTTATTCGTGTAGTATATATTTAGGAATCAATTGAGAAACTTTTATGTTGTCTTATTTATTATTGTAGATGAACAACTTGGCATCTTCAGAGAAGTTATGCAAGCAGTCACAAATCAAAATGGAGGAGTATTTTTCTTATATGGTTATGGTGGGACTGGAAAGACTTTCATGTGGAACACACTTTCTGTTGCTTTGTATTGTCAAGGAGATAATGTGTTGAATGTAGCATCTAGCGGAATAGCAAGTTTGTTGTTACCAGGAGAGAGAACAACACATTCAAAATTCAAAATTCCAGTTCCATGTTTGGAATCTTCCATCTGTAACATTGAGTAAAAATCAAATCTTGCTAATCTTTTGAAAGTAACAAAACTCATTATATGGGATGAAGCTCCTATGGCTAATAAGTTTTTTTTGAAGCTCTTGATAAGTCTTTGAATGATATAATGAGTGATGATGACTTTGAATGTCAACAAAGTTTTGGAGGCAAAGTTGTAATTTTTGGTGGAGATTTCAAACAAATTTTACCTGTTGTGCCAAGGGGTACTAGGTCGGATATTTTCCATGCAACAATAAATGCATCATATATTTGGGACCATTGTAAAGTGTTGACTCTAACAAAAAGTATGAGGTTGCGGAGTGGTTCTAATATAGCCAACTTAGAAGAAATTAGGCTATTCTCAGATTGGATTTTACAAGTTGGCAATGGAAAAGTATCAGAACCCAATGATGGCTATGTTGAAATAGATATTCCTGAAGAGCTACTCATTAGAGATTTTGTGGACCCTATTCAGTCAATCGTTATAAATACCTATCCAGATCTAATTCAGAATTACACAAATCAAAATTTTCTACAGTGTCGAGCTATTCTAGCATCAACTATTGAAATTGTTGATGACATCAATGACTACATCACTAATATCCTTCCAGATATATTTTTATCTATGTTAATATTATTATTTGTTTAGGTAAATAGATTAATTCCATAGTTGATGTAGTACATAGAGAAGTCCAATTCATATTTACTCTTTTCTTTATCAGTGTCTATTTAGATAACTTTAATTATAGAATCAAAAATTTATTAGTCATATTAAATGTTTCTTTTCAAATATACTAATAGCTAAACTTTAATATCTGTTATTTTTTATGAAGGTGAGTGTAAAGAATATCTGAGTTATGATTCCATTGATAGATCAGAAGAAAATTATAATAATGCTTTTGAGCATTTAACACCAGAATTCTTGAGTTGTCTTAACACTTCTGGTTTGCCTAACCATTCTTTGAAGTTGAAAACTGGCACAATGTAACACGGTGGGAGAACTGACTTTTAGTTAAATGTTACAGATAGCAAGAGTCGCCACCGACTTTTATTTTATCCAAAAGGAAAGGACATAAAAGAACAGGAAAGACCTTAAAAATATTTTGAGTTCGGGGGGTAGGTTATACAAAGGGAAGGTGTTAGCACCCTTTATATCCATGGTTATCCATGGGCTCTTAATTACTTAGCTCACTTTAAACTGTTTTGAGAAAGGTGTAGTATGTGATTAAAAATTTTCTAAGTACTTTATAATGATCCTCGTATGGATGTATATAAACACTTTGTTTTGAAAATTTGTTTGAAATGTGAAGTGTAATGAAGTATTTTGAAAAGTGAGCAAGTACTTAAGAGGAACCTACCCTATATTAAGTATTTACTGTTCTTATATGTTCTTTCAATGGTAAGACTATCCCTATTATTAAGGAATAGGTGGTCATTACCTTGGATGTGATAAGGGACATGTGAAGGGTCATCTGAATATAGGCAACTGCAAGGTGTCTTTAGCAATTTGTAGGGACTTATCATCTTTTATTCGAAGGGACAAGATCATTTATCGTAGGCAACCTCGAAGGGACTTGATCTTATAATTTAAAGGGACTTGATGATATTTTATGAAGGGACTTTGCTTAAGACACCTTACTTGACCTTAAAAATAGGCAACATGAGAGGTAACCCTAGAAAGTGCAAGATAGCGATCAAAGATTGACTTACGTGTGTGAGTGTTTATATTCAAATATTTATCTGATTTAAGGTTAATTATCTAAGTTATTTTAATTTCACATAGTTATACACACCCTATAGTTACTAACCATGGCAATAAAAATATTTACAAAAATAAAATAGAAACAAAAAATAAATCTACGACTATTACAAGGCTTTCGCAATTACATAATAATAGAAACAATTAATAATAAATATAATGAATAAGCAATAATTTAAAGGTTAGTAATAATGAAATAATAATAATAATAAAAGGGGTTAGTAAAAATATAAAGAAAGTAAAATTTAAGAGAAATATTATTTTTAAAGTTATATAAATATTTAGAGAAATTTTTAGAATAAAATAGAACAATTAATAATAATAATAAACAAATATTAATTATTTACATATTAAACAAATAATTAATAATTAATGATACTTTATAAAAATATTAGATTAAATATTTAAAGGTTATGAAAAATTAGGATTAAGAAAATTAGGGTTTTATGAAATTAGGGTTTTGGAATTAATCTAAACCTAATTATTTCACTTATTTACAAAAATATATACATAAGAATAATATAAACATATTACAAAATAAATAGAAACAATTTTACATTTAAGAAAATAAATTATGATTTTTAAGAATATAAAGAAAATAGTATAATATTATTTAGAAATTAGTTTTATAATTTAATAATTAATAATTTAAACAAAATAAAGTTTGTTATGTGAAAAAAAATAGAAAATAGGAAGAAAATATGAACAATTGGCCAAAAAGATAGGACCTGGGATTTGAACCCAGGTCCCTTACCTCAATACGCAGCATCAAAACCAATCAGGCCAGCATGCGCTGGTGATAATACTATGGAACGAATTCATTATATTTTAATCCTGCTAAAACAAAATAATTATGAACAAAAATGTGGGAACCTGGATTCGAATCCCTGAACCATCAATCAACAATCAAACACTCCAACCACCAAGCCACATGGGCGCGTCTGCTATACAATCCACAACAAATCATAATATATTAAGTTATACGAATAAATGGAAAAATTAGTAAAAAGAATGCTGCAACCAAGAATCGAACCAAGGTCCTGAGCAACAATACGCGCAACCCTTACCACCGGGCCAACCTACACTTGTTGAAACAAAATAGAAAACAATTCTAAAAATATTAAATCAAATTTTTGAATTTTCCAGATGGCGCCAATGGGTCATCTTCTTCCTTGGGATTTCGCAGGTTTACCTGCGAAATTACCTGCCAAAACTCCTGCGTTTTTTTCTGCATGTGAAAACCTACAAAACTCATACAGTACCATTTACACACAGTTTTGTCAAATTAATCACATAAATATGATCCAGACAGTATTTGTAATTGATTTATGGTTTTAGAAGGCATTTATATTCACTTAATTGGGAAACCCCAATTCGAAGGTTATGAACCCTAAAATGGCATTCTACGATTTAGCCATGGTTTCTTCAATCCAATCACCCAGAATTCATCACAAACATCCACTAAACACAAATCATCAAACAAAATTAGTTAATGACACGTGAATGATCAAGAACGAAAAATAAAAAAATATGAAAAAAGTTTGGATTGGATTCGTCAATATGAGATGTTATGGAGCAATGTGATGATTGAGATACGATCAATGATGTCCAAGGATCATGTTTGAACCTTCAAAATTCCTTGAAACCTCCTGCAAATCAAAAACTGAATGTATGTTTTTGCTTGAATTTTTGAAGTTTGATTATTGTTCTTGGAGGCTGCAATTCGTGTTCTCTTCATTGGTTTATGTTGTATATATATCATAGAACATAATTAGGTCAAAAAATCAATCTTTACTTTGGACTTTTGGATAGTTTGAGATTGAAAAAGATATGCCTTCAAAATATTGAAAAAATTTAATATATCCTTGCCATTGTGGTTGATCTGATTTTCCATGATCTCAATCACTTTAAATTGATCTTTATGACTTTCTAGAACAAAAATCCTATCAAATATTGAAATTTTTATATTTTATTTTGATTTAAAATGATTTTTAATGTAAAAAATCATAATAAATAAAATAAAATGAATAAAAATTTGAATAAATAATTTTTAATTCGTGCATGATGTCATGGAAGTGTTTGGGTCATAAAAATGCAAGCCCATTTAGAGAAATTTGGTTCTAAAGTCCCATTTGCTTCATAAACCTCTCAAAAATTTCCCAACTTTGCAAAGGCATAAATCCCTCAATTTTAAGGCTATAAAGGTGTTATTGGACATTTTGGAAAGCTTAGAGAGTCCTCTAACCAACCTCTTTGGTCTCATGTCCATATTTTTTTACCATTTTCAAGTTATGCCCTTTGGAAGTTGTTGACATTTTGTTGACTTTTGAAATGACCTATAATGTCTTAGCTCATACCTTCCAAATGAAGCATTTTTGGGCTTGGCTTGTGAGACACAAAGTTGTAGGGAATTCAATTTCCTTCAAAATGAGCTTTGGATGGAAAAAATTTGATGAAGCATGTGAATGTTATGGCTGGTCAAAGTTCAGTTGGCTTTTCCTGTGAAAACCCTAATTTTGAAACTCCTGATTCTTGATGATCTGAAATCTCCTTGATGAATCATGATCAACCCTTGATCAAATGATGAATTTTACTTCATATACTTGATGTTGGCAAAAAATCATGAAGTTTGACTTTGGTTTGACCACAGTTGACCTTAGTTTGACTTTTTATCTACTTTGACTGATTTTAGCCTATCTGATCATCTGACTGAGCAAACCTTTTGGGAAAGCCTTGAAACTTGACATGGGGATTCTTGAAGACATATAGGATGTTATGAAGCTCACTTGAAGCCTTGGAAGTCCATTTAGCCTGATGAAAGTCAAAACCCTAGTTTAAGATGCATTGCTTAGGAGGATGCATTGTCTGAGGGAGTTGTCAAACTTTCTGACTAATTGTGATCCTTGTGAACCTCTTGAGATACCTTGTGAACCTCTTGGGACACCTTAGTACACAATGTCTTGTCTTGGTGAGGGCAAATTTTGGGGTGCAACAACTGCCTCTTTTCAATTTTCTGAAACCTGAGGGGTTAGATTGGTATATGTGCCATTCGTGACCTGGAATGTTGAAGGGGATTGAACACAAAAGCCCAAAAATTTGCACTCGCCGGTGCGTAAAGTAACACTGATGATTAGTTGTATATGCTTAAGTGGGCTTGAAGATTCCACTTGGAAGAACTGGAGATGGGCTTATAGATGCCATCCATACTATCAGGAGGTGATAATATCTTGATGTTGATACTGGATATCAGTACTAGGTCTTCGTATAGGCTGTCTCTGAATCGTTTATGCAACATGGTATTAATTGAATGCTAGCACTAGATCTTCGTATAGATCGTCTCTGCATTATCTCTAGGGAAAATAATATCCTTCATTAAGTGTCAGGGCTTAGATCTTCGTATAGATCGTCTCTTAACCATATCTAAGAACATCCTTTAATTTAAGTGTCAGAACCAAATCTTCGTGGCGATTTTTTTCTGAATTAAGTATCAGCACTAGATCTTCGTATAGATCGTCTCTGAACTGTTTTGAATTGTTGAATAGACCAGTAGAAATAAATCTTCGTGACAATTATCTCCTCTGGAAATATCCTGGATTAGGGAATAGATCTTCGTATAGACCGTTTGCCTACAATCCAAGGATAAAAGAATATCAGGATTAAATCTTCGTGACGATTATACCCCTTGAAAATATCCTGGATTAGGGAATAGATCTTCGTATAGACCGTTTGCCTAATATCCAAGGACCACTTGAGTAATGATTATCAGCAATGAATCTTCGTGGCGATCATCCCTGAATTAAGTGTCAGCACTAGACCTTCGTATAGATCGTCTCTGACCTGTTGTGAATTGTTAATAGTATTTTACCTGTATATAACCATCCTGCAAGGAAAAGGTTAGTTTATGCAATATGTATGCATGCATGGCATGGTGCATCTAAGTAAATGTATTATGCATTTATGGATATGCTATGGTATGATGTAAATGATGTATGTATGAATCATGCAGCCTGAAGCGTCTGGATATCTTTGTATAACAACTGCTGGCTAGGGAAAATAAATCCCGCTTCGTTGCTGAAGAATATGAGGAACTTGTTCCCGTCTTGTTTGATAGTATAGTATTTATAACCTCCCGTCCTCGTTTGTCGTACTTCTATTGAAGGAATAAGTTCTCGAGTATCCTGGCTGAGGATAAAAGAGATGGACATAAATTCAAGGGGAGATGTAACTCGAAGTATTTATAAAGATAGATTTTCCCTGCTGGGGATTTGTAGTTGTCTTGTGGGGATAAACCGGAGAAGCTTCGTTGAATTCCTACCTTCGTTCGTCCTTAGTAAATACTATTACTGCATTTTATGCATTTCTAGTAAACATCAATCATATTCAAAAGCATACATACATTCAAACATAACCAATGGACGTTTTCGTTTAGGTAAACAGGGTAAAAGTAAATCTGGATTCAAAGACGAGATTTTATTTATATTATAAAGTGACCTATACACAGGCAAGTTTGTACAAGGAGACAGAAATCCTAGTAAGAGGAATTTGTCGTAAAAGTTTTACAAAATAAAGAAAAACAGCTATGTGAGAAATAATCCTATTGAGTTTCAATTCTACTATTGCCATTATCTTCAAGTATCTCATCTTCTGCTGTTGAGACGGAAACGATTGGATTGATCCTTATCTGTTTGAACTTGATTTAGGTAGTACCATCAGTTGAAGTTACATGAGTGATCCAAACGAGACATAGTCATACGCTTTAATCCCTAACTTTTGCCTGGATTGCCCTTTCAGGTTTTCAATCCACCGGGATACCCTTTTTTGCCCAAGCCGCCTTTTCAGGTTTTCGACTTGCCGGGTGTACATTTTTTATATATATCCCTAATTTTTGCCCGAAACCTTTTGGTTCGCCGGGATGCCCTTATTTTTTCCTAGGCCAGTCAACCTAGCAGGTGTCTTTTTATGCGTAGTATTTTTTAACTATGTCTGCGTTTATGGGCTATGGGAAATCTTCACCATCCATAGTAGTAAGCATCATGGCACCTCCTGAAAATACTCTCTTGACTACAAATGGTCCTTCATATGTAGGAGTCCACTTGCCCCTAGGATCACCATGTGGTAATATGATACGCTTGATTACCAAGTCACCATCCTGATATACCTTTTGCTTAACCTTCTTATTAAAAGCTTTGATCATCCGTTTCTGGTACATTTGACCGTGACAAACAGCTGCCAGCCTTTTCTCATCAATCAAATTTATTTGGTCAAGTCGAGTCTGGATCCACTCATCTTCATCCAAGCCTGCATCCTTCATGATTCTTAAGGAGGGGATCTGAACTTCAATAGGCAGAACTGCTTCCATACCATAGACTAAGGAGAATGGGGTTGCCCCTGTTGAAGTACGTATTGTAGTACGATAACCATGAAGAGCAAATGGTAACATCTCATGCCAATGTTTGTAAGTAACAGTCATCTTCTGTAGAATCTTCTTAATGTTCTTGTTAGCAGCTTCTACTGCCCCATTCATTTTCGGACGATACAGAGAAGAGTTGTGATGCTTAATCTTGAACTGCATGCAGAGATCAGTAATCATAGTGTTGTTCAGATTAGAGCCATTGTCTGTGATAATCCTCTCAGGAATGTCGTACCTGCATATGAGATTATTCTTAATGAATCGAGCCACCACATTCTTAGTAACAAATGCAAATGAAGCTGCCTCCACCCACTTTTTAAAGTAATCAATAACAACCAGGATGAAACGATGCCCATTAGAAGCAGTAGGCTTGATCTCACCAATCATATCAATGCCCCACATGGCAAAAGGCCAAGGAGCAGTCAACACATTCAATGGAGCTGGAGGTATATGCACTTTATCAGCATAGATTTGACACTTGTGACATGTTCTGGAATGTTGATAGTAGTCAGCTTCCATGGTAGACCAATAGTAACCTGCTCTCAATATCTTCTTTGCCATAGTATGACCACTAGAATGAGTGCCGAAGATCCCATTATGCTTATCTTCCAAAATCTCGGTTGCTTCCTTCTTATCCACACAACAAAGCAAAGTTGAATCATGATTGCGCTTGTACAAAATTCCATTACTCAAGAGGAACTTAGCAGAAAACCTCCTCAGAAACTTCTTATCTTTGATAGATGCCCCTTCAGGTAACTCCTGAGTTTCAAGATATTTTTTCACTTCATAGAACCAAGGCTTTTCCTCTCCTCCTTCAACATCAATCTCATTACAGTATGCAGGCTTCTCAAATCTATCAATAGTAATCTTGGGAGCTTCATCATCCCAGCTAATCTCAAACATAGATGCCATGGTGGCTAGTGCATCTGCCAACTGATTCTCTCCTCGTGGAATATGTCCAAAAGTAATCTCTTCAAAATATGGGATCAAAGACAACACATGCTCTCTGTAAGGAATGAGATTTTCATGCTTGGTATCCCAATCTCCTTTAATCTGACTCACTACCAAGGCTGAATCTCCATATACGTCCAGGAACTGAATCTTCATATCAATGGCGGCTTTGATTCCCATGATACATGCCTCATACTCAGCCATGTTATTGGTACAATAGAAACAAAGTCTTGCAGTAATCGGGGTATGGCAACCTTCAGGGGAAATGATCACAACACCAACACCATTGCCAAGCGCATTAGAAGCTCCGTCAAAAACCATAGTCCATCGGGATCCTTGTTCAGGTCCGTCATATTGTCCAGGTTCTTTGGTAATAATCATAATGTCTTCATCAGGGAACTCAAAACTCATTGATTGGTAACCATCCACTGCTTGATGAGCCAAATGATCAGCTACAACACTTCCTTTAATGGCCTTCTGAGTAGTGTATTGTATATCATATTTTGTTAAGATCATTTGCCATCTCGCTATTCGTCCGGAGAGAGAAGTTTCTCGAATATGTACTTGATTGGATCCATCTTTGAAATCAACAAGGTAGTATGAGTCAACATATACTGTCTTAGTCGGCGAGCAGCCCATGCCAAAGCGCAACAAGTTTTCTCGAGCAGTGAGTATTTTGTTTCACAGTCGGTAAACTTTTTGCTCAGGTAGTATATTGCCTGCTCTTTTCGACCAGACTCGTCATGTTTCCCCAACACACACCCCATTGAGTTGTCTAACACTGTTAAGTACATAATCAAGGGTCTTCCATCAACTGGTGGCATCAAGATTGGAGGTTCTAAAAGATATCTCTTGATTTCATCAAAGGCTATATGGCACTCGTCATTCCATTCCATTACCTCATCTTTCTTCAACAACTTGAAGATTGGCTCACAGGTAGCAGTTAATTGGGAAATAAATCTTGCAATGTAATTCAGTCGTCCCAAGAAACCTCTAACTTCCTTTTCAGTACGGGGAGCTGGCATCTCTTGTATAGCTTTTACTTTTGCAGGGTCTACTTCAATACCTTTTCCACTGACAATGAAACCCAAGAGTTTACCAGACCTAACTCCAAAAGTACACTTGTTTGGGTTCAATCTCAACCTGTATTTCTTCAACCTCTCAAACAGCTTATGCAGATGATCAAGGTGTTGCTCTTCATTCTGGGACCTGGCTATCATATCATCCACATATACCTCTATCTCATGATGAATCATATCGTGAAACCATCTTCAGGTGCCATCTTGATTTGATTGTAACCAGAGAAACCATCCATAAAAGAGAATACCTTGTGCTGAGCAGTGTTGTCTACTAGAACATCAATATGAGGAAGTGGAAAGTCATCTTTAGGGCTAGCTTTATTCAAATCTCTGTAATCCACACACATGCGTACTTTACCATCTTTCTTGGGTACTGGTACCACGCTTGCAACCCATTGAGGATAGGAAGTTACAGCTAAGAACCCTGCATCAAACTGTTTCATCACCTCTGCTTTAATCTTTTCTGACATTCTCGGACGCATGCGACGAACCTTCTGCTTCTTTGGACGACAATCTTCTTTTACCGGTAAACGGTGAACCACAATGTTTGTATCCAACCCTGGCATATCTTCATAGCACCAAGCAAAGATCTCCACATAATCACATAGCATCTGAATTAGTCTGCTCTCAACACCATCTTCTAGTTCAGCCCCTATCTTGACCTCTTTCATGTTGTCTTCAGTTCCCAGATTCACAACTTCGATTGGCTCTTCATGTGGCTGTATAGCTTTCTCTTCTTGTTGTAACAACCTAGTAAGCTCTACAGGTACTTCACAATCTTCTTCCTTTCCATCTTCAGCTTGATAGATCGGATTCTCGAAATTATAATGGGCAATAGTAGAACTGTTATCAACAGGATCCAGAGTGGATGAGGATCTGCATTTTAGTGACGTGGGTGTGTGTAAGAACAAATAGCTGATAAAACAAAAAATAAAAAATAAAAATAAAAGAAAGACAAGGAGCACAATATTTACGAAAACGAAACGTCCATTGATTTTTATTGAATGAAGTATGCAAATGAAATGACATCCCGAAACAAGCATACCATTGTGCCCCGGGTAAGACACAAGGCTTAAAAGTTTAATTGTTTGAAATTACAAAAATAAAAACACAGTAATAGTATTTACTCCTGACTAAAGGAGATAGGAATAACGTCTTCGGTCTTCTAGTTGTTGAGCCCATCACCCACAGTAGGAAAAATCCAATCATCCAGGTTGTAGTCTTCACTATAGTCACCCACAACATTAATTTGATCTCTCATGACCCCTTGATTGGTGATACAAACAGCACGAGCACGAAGAACAACCTTCTGGGATTCTGCAGTGAAACCCAAACCAAACTTGTCAGACTTATAAGGGATATCAGGAAGCTGACCCCAAATAGTACAACCACCTTCTTCAACCACAACTCTAGCATCTTTGAGGGAGGCCATTGTAGGAGGTACTCTGGTAACCACAAAAACTCTTTTAACAACAGGGGGAGCTTCAGTAGCAGGAACGACCCAAGGAACTACCTCAAATGTCTGGCCAGGAGTCTCAACATATTCACCCTCCACCTCAACATATTTAAAAGTATTCCCATGACTGACCATGTATTCTTCTTCACCATAAACAATGACAATCTTTCCTTTCACCGGATATTTCAACTTCTGATGTAAAGTGGAAGTTACAGCACCTGTCCCATGGATCCAGGGGCGCCCAAGCAAACAGGAGTACGCAGGACGAATATCCATTACAAAGAAAGTAGAGTCGAAGACTTGAGAGCCTACTTTGATCGGGAGATCTACTTCTCCATGTACCACTCTTCTTGAACCATCAAAGGCCCTCACTACTACATTACTTGGTCTTAACACAACATCTTCAGGACTGAGCTTGTTCAGAACCTCTTGAGGAAGTACATTCAATGAAGAACCATTGTCCACCAACACATGAGACAAGGTAGTGCCTTTACATTCAATGGAGATGTGCGGAGCTCTGTTATGATTCCTCTTGGTAGGAGTCAAATCAGCATCATAAAAACCTAACCCATTATCATAAGTCAGATGTGCAACACAATTCTCAAATTGATCCACAGAAATCTCATTTGGCACATGAGCAGTCTTCAAGAACTTGATTAAGGCTTTAGCATGAACCTCAAAACACAACAACAAAGATAACATGGAGATTTTGGAGATTTTGGAGGGAGTATGCCCCAACTGGTCAACAATATCATAATCACTCTTGCGAATGATCTTCAGCACTTCTTCAATTTGTTTAGAGAGATTTTCAGCAGTCGGTGCCTCGGCTTACACAGGTTCAACCACAGGACCTTTGCCCCGAGCATCAGTACTGGGCTCAGAAGTGGAGGTGGTAGTTGGGGTAACTGCACTTTTGGAGGTAGCCTGAGGAGAGAAAATTCTTCCACTTCTGGTGATCTTACTAGATCCAACAATATTATCAACATCAAGGTTATCATCAGGAACAGGTGCATCAGTCAGAGGTTCTTGCTTGACATCATGGATGTAAACATCAGAACCGTAATTCCAGGGTATAGCTTTATCAGAAGTATAAGGGACAGGGCCAGGAGTGGTAATAATCATAGGAGCCACTCTAGCTTCAGCAACAGTCTTCACAGGGCCTTCAGCAGTAATCCTGACAGGACCCTTGGAGGTGATCCTGACAGGGCCTTTTGAGGTAATCTTCACTGGCACTTTATCAACCATAGCTACATCTTCCAGCTTCGTACTTCGAGTTAGATGTTCACACATACTTTCCACAGAAGGTGTACTCTCAAACAATATAGTGTAATTGTCCATGAGGCGTTGAATACCATCTTTCAACTTCCAGCAACTATCAGGTTTGTAGGCACAATAAAAACAGTCTTCATTACAACCTGGAAAGAAACCAACCTGGACCAGCTTCTTCTTGATAATGGATAAGGGAGTAGTCACATCTGCTACTGAGGAAACATATGAAACTTCATCAACAGCATTAACAGTCTTCTCATGATTGTGCATGGGAGCAGTGATCACATTTGGAGTCCCAGGAGGGTCAAATTCAATTTCTCCAGCTTCAATCATATCTTGAATCTTGTTTTTCAACACCCAGCAGTTGTTGGTGTCATGTCCCGGACTATTAGAATGATAGGCACATCGTGCATTAGGAATGTATCGAGGAGAGGAAGTATTAGGATTCTGAGGAGGGTCCTTCAAAGTAATGAGTTCCCCTTTCAACATGTGTTGCAAGGCTTGGGCCAGTGACATGTTGATCTTGGTGAATTATCTTCTAGGCTTCTGTTGATTGTTTTGTTGTCGTTCTGGTGCTGCAGGAGTAGGATTGGAGACGTGAACTGCTCCCACAGATTGGTGACTCCTGTTATGACTATGTTGACCATACACAAATTAGACTCCTTCTTTCCACTAGGGGGCTTCTTAGCAGTGTTTGATGAAGAGGCACCCACCTGTATCTTACCACTTCTTATACCACTCTCCACACGTTCTCCAGTCATTATCAGTTCGGTGAAACCAGATGACGAACTTCCAATGAGGTGACTATAGAAAGGACCACTCAATGTACTCATAAACATATCTACTAGCTCCCTGTCAGTCAGAGGAGGTTGAACTCTGCCAGCCAGGTCTCTCCATTTTTGGGCATACTCCTTGAAACTCTCTTTAGCACCCATAGACATGCCTTGGAGCTGCATACGAGTAGGTGCTAAATCAGCATTGTATTGGTATTGCCTATAGAAGGCCTCAGCAAGATCATTCCAATCACGAATATTAACACTTTCCAATTGGTAGTACCATTCCAATTGAGCTCCAGACAAGCTCTCTTGGAAGAAATGAATCCATAACTTCTTATCAGCAGTATGTGGTTGAATCCTCCGAACATAGGATCTCAGATGCAACTTAGGACATGAGACACCATCATACACCACAAAAGCATGAACCTTGAAACCAATAGGTATAACCACTCCAGATACTAAACTCAAATCTTCAAAATCAAGCCCAGAAGATTTTTGTAACTCCATGGCATTCATTCTGTCTACTAGCATCTTGTACTTCTCCTCACCAGCAGGATTATGATAATAATTTGCTTCAGAATCAGAATCTCCCACAGTATCATGGAGACTACCTCCCTCTTTCTCAGAATTTTCAGACTCAGAATCCTCAATCTGTTCCTTTGTCTTGATAGGACCTCTGAACCTTCTTCCCAGATTAATAAGGCCTCCTGATTTCCTGGTCTTCTTCTTCTTCTTAGCCAGTAGTGTCTTCAGCTCATCCTGTCCCTTGGACAAGTTCAGGATCAACTCTTAAAATTGTGCATTTTGAGCCTGTAGATCTTTGACAGTCTGTTCAAGAGCCATTTTTGCTTAAATAAACATTGAGAAGATAAGATACCTGTTCATAAGAAACCTGTGATGCAATGACATGGTATGTAAATGCATATGCAATGTTTTCAAGGACTGCAGGATTTAAATTTGTTTAAACAAACAGGAAGTAAACTTTTATTAGTAATCAATAAACTTGTTTGCCCCTTGGGCTTACAATAAAATGAAATGAATACAAATATGGGGTTTTAACTCTCCCATGGACATTTCCTCTTTGTGTTGAGGTAGGAATTGAGATTCCGCTCCTCGTGAAGTTGTTTTGTTAGCTCCAGGATTCTTTCTTGACTTGCTTTGTAATGAGTCTCAAAAGTATCTCTTTGCTCCTTCAACTGGATCCAGGACCTTTGTAACTCTTCCATGTCAGTGGGCATGTCTGGATGAAGAATGATATAAGAAGTATCTCCTTCAGCAACAGGCTCCATAGTAATTGGCAGGATAGCAGGATATGGCATCATAAGATGGTAACTTTGCAGATCGTTGTCGTAGTCGAACATAATACCCTGAATAAGCATGTCATGAGGACCATCACTCCGAGCGTAACCAAACTGGCGTAGAGCTAAAGAAGGGTTGTAGGTAATGCCCCATCTTATGCCAAGGAGTGGCACATTAGGGAACTCTCCACAATGGTCAATGATAGTAACATTCTCCATAGATCGAGAACACCAATGAATGTCTGAATGAGAAAGTGACATGATCCTCTTAGACCACCTTAACCCTTGTACATTCTTCATCACTGATCGAGGAAGGTGAGAAATAAACCACCTAGACAATAGAGGTATACAACACATCAGAGTTCCTCGTGCCTTCGTAGTACGGGTATGAAGAGAATGTAAGATGTCTCCAAGTAATGTAGGCACTGGATTTCGAGTCAAAAATATGTTGATGGCGTGTACGTCTATGAACTGATCTGGATTGGGGAACAACACTAAGCCATAGATCAATAGGGCTAAGATCTCCTCGAAAGCATCATAACTCATAGCCTTCAGGAACACTTGAGATTTCTCCATCAATACCTTAGCAAGAATACCCTTAACTCCACTTCTTGTTTCTAGAACAATGTATGATTTCTTTAAATGTAGAGCTGCAGCAATAGCCTCAGGTTTAGGCTCTTTTTCCAAGCATGTGAAAGGTTTCTGATCAAGGATAGGTATACCCAGAAGCTTGGAGAAGTCTTCCATTGTAGGAACCAACTGATAGTCTGGGAATGTGAAGCAATGATGTTTAGGATCAAAGAACTGAAATAGGACACTCATCATGTCTTCATTGAACCATGCAGTGACTAGATCCAGTAGGTGACCATGCTTCTTGATGAACTGGGAGTTTTCAGAAACTTGAGAGACTAACTCCTTAAGCTTGGAAGGTATTCCTACAAAGTTGATCCGGATAGTATTCCTACGAGCAGAAGCCATGACCTGCAACAAAGAACAAAGATAAATCCTTTGGTCCTTGAAATGGTTAGTGAAAATGCTATGCTTATGATGCATGATGATGTCATGATGTTATGCTCAATCACAAACATGTGGCACACACAAACAAGTCACACAATAGCCCTAGGTTTGAAGGCTTGCATGAGGTTTAAAGGTAGATACCCTCCCCTGAAGTTTAGATGGTTCATCTTGTCCTATAAAGTAACTAGGTTCTAAGGGATCTCAATATCATTGATCCTTCACAAGGGTGGTTGTTCAGTAGGCAACTTACTTGCTGAAATTCTGGGATCAGGTACGTGATATCGAATCAGATGTTTAAACACTTAAAGACTTAAACAAAACTTAAAGTGCAGGTAAATTAAATAACACAGGAAATTGTTAACCCAGTTCAGTGTATCTCCACACTTACATCTGGGGGCTACCAAGCCAGGAAGGAAATCCAATATAAGTAATATTAATTCTGGAATTAAACCAACCAGTTTAATCCTTCACTTAATATCTACCCAAGGCAATTTCTACCTAAGACACAACTTAGATATGAGTACCTACTCACTCCCCCTCAATCACACAGTGATATTTTACAATGTTTAATAAAATTGAAGTCACACTTCAAACACAACAGCTTGATTTTACTTAACAGTTTCAATAAAGACACAATACACTTTTTGCTTAAAAGCTCATAAAGTGATACATAACTAAAACCTGCTATTAAACACAAACACCCTTCACAGTCTTCTTAATTTCGTACCCTCTTCTGAGAGTTCCTGTTCCTTAAATAGATGCTTGGTTTTTGGACTTTCTGTAAATTATCCAGTCCTGATAAGTCATGCTGTCATCACCTTGAATTAGGGTTTGTTACTTCCTTGATTCAAGGTGAGTTAGTTATTCTGTTACACTGAAATCAGATGACTAAGCTCCCTACAGACTCGCCTTGTATTGTTTATCTATTCACAATTAATTCCAGATAAATTCCCTGAATTTACTCAGTTCTGTTATGCATCATTTAAGTCTGGTAGCAGGTTTACGATGTCACAACATCTGGTGTGACATCCTTATGTCTGAACTTAATTCATTAACTTATACTCTGTTTGACAATGTCACAACATCTGGTGTGACATCCTGATCTAAGTTCAACACTTCTTGTTGGTCAAAAATTCTGCCAATTCTTAACATCTACAAACTCCCCCTTTGGCTAATTTTTTGCTAACACAATCTTCTTGTTTTATCAGAGTGCAGCAGAGTTCTTTTCTGTTGAATCATGTGAAAGTTATAATAATTTGCTCCCCCTCAAACCTGTATGTATACTGACTTGTTCAACAGAATTTTCTATAAAAAGAACTTAGTTCAGAAGCAGGCATTAAACAGACAAACAGCTGCAGCATTGTTCATTACTTCTCCCCCTTGTTAGACATAAATTGGGGCCAAATTTTACACAAGCAGAGAGAAAAAACATTCAAAATTACAAAGCCAACATTACAATGCTGAAACAGGCAGTACACTTTCCACACATATTTTCACTCAGATTCATCATATTCAGTATCCTCTTCATCTTCAGACTCATCATCAGATTCATCAGCATTCTGAGCAACCTCTTCCAGCTCCAGCCTTTGAATTATTTCCTCAAGCTTTTTCTTCCTGGCATCCAGCTCTTTGCAAGTGTTCTTGAGTTCTCCAATCAAGGAAGCTTTGGATATGGGAGTCTTTGCATTTGATGGTCCAGCAGATGTCCCACTGGGAGCTTCACCATACGCAGCATGATGGCTCAAGAACAGTTTGTAGTGGAAGGCCAGTGGACTTTCTCTCTTGCAGACTGAATCCTTCTCAGTGAGGATTCCTGTATATTGGTTGAGGATGATTCCACAAAGCAGAGAGGGAAAAGCTATGGGAAGCTTGGTTGCTGAGGTTCCTGCATGCTTTAGGGTTTGATCAAAGATGTAAGCCCCAAAGTCCAACTTTGTTTGGGTGCCTACAACACAAATGAATCTTCCCAATCCAGTAGCTATTGAAGAAGTATGGTTGGTAGGGACCCAGTTGACAGTACCAATTCTATGCAGCGTAGCATACTTCCTTATAAGCAAGCTAACAGAAGTTTGCCTTTGACTGGCCAAGTTTTGACCTGGTTGGCAGTGATGATCTTACAGACTTGGTTGTCAGTTTTCCCCAGCTCATTAGGCCCATCAGATTCTCTCCCTAGGTAATGATTTATAACCCTAGGAGAGAATTCAACACATCTCCCTCTTACATAAACCTTTCTGAAATCTTCTGACTTTCCATCAGCACACCCTTCTTGCAGATTGACAATGAACTCCTTGACCAGCAGCTCATAGCAGGGTGAAAAATTTGAAACAGTCTTGAATAAACCAGCAGAGGATATTAAGTCTATTACCTCAGTGCACTCCAATGCATTGCTGCCTAGTTCTCTTTCCAGAGCCACTCTTCTTTGGTAGACATACTTCCATTTGCTCACACTAGAGACATGATGGAAGGACACATTATCAAGAGGAGCTTCAGGAACAACAGAGGCAGACCTAGGAGGTGCTGGCTTCTTCCTTGGTTGGGATGTTGGGACATCTTCCTCAACATCTGAGTCAGGTGGTGTAGCAGCTTTCCTCTTTTGGGTACTCACCTTGCTCCATTGCTTAGTAGGTCTAAATGCAACTTTGACCTTGTCTTTCTTTGGAGTTGATGGTTTCTTTTCAGGTGTTGCATGTGCAGCAAGCCTCTTCTCCTTCCTAGCCCTAAGCCTTTTGGCTATGCTAGGGTTAACAGATGCAATGATCTCTGTGTCAGAGTCATCATCTATGGTTTCAACAGGAGGAGGTTGGGAAGCCTTCTTTTCAGCAGTTTGATCAGCAGAAGCTTGATCATCAGTGGCTTCATCATCATCATCAGTTGAGGCCTTGTTCTGGTCCTCAGATGCTTCAACATTTATTGGGACATCCTGTTGAGCAGGAGTGTCCTCTTCAGCCTGATTGCTTTGTTCTTCTTGTGGAGCAGACATGCTGTTCAGGGGAACAGATACCCCACACACCACTCTTTGTTCAGATAGAATCCTGTTCACAAGATGCTTGATAGATGCATCCACATAGTCAGAAGCTTTGGGGGTGGTACTTGTAGATGAAGGAGTCCCCTTGCTTTTGCTAAACACATGTTCCTTTGCTCTTCTTACCTTTGGAGTTCTAGGTTTTTGAGCAATAGGGACACTTTCTTTGATTTCTTCTATGGGAGTAGTATCCATTGGTACCATAGAGATTGGGGTTGCATGCACTACATCTTCTTGGTTGAGACTTTCATCAGTGAAGTTAGGGTTTTGATGTTGAGACATTTTTCGAATGTAATGGAAGAAGAGTTTAGGTTTGATTGATTTTGATGAGCTCAGAAAATCAGCTTTAGCATGCAAATCATTTTTAGGAGATAGTGAGGAGATGAAGAGCTGAGAACACGTTTGAGCTTTTATAATATCTGTTACTGGTGGAATTCTTAAGAGTGGAATACACAGAGTTACTGACCAGAATGGTGCTGCCATCTGGTGATCATGCCACACGATGTCATAGGACATGTTGGCACTTCTCCATAACTACTATATTTCACATAAGCAGATTCCCAATTTACCCCTTAGGTTTTCAAATTGGGTAGCATCCAAGGCTTTAGTAAATATGTCAGCCAATTGCAGATCTGTGGCTACATGTTCTAATGAGATCACCTTCTCTTCCACAAGATCTCTGATGAAATGATGCCTGATATCAATGTGTTTAGTCCTGCTGTGTTGGATAGGATATTTTGAGATGTTAATAGCACTTAAATTGTCACAGTACATTGTCATGACATCTTGTGGGACATTGTATTCTGTGAGCATTTGCTTCATCCATACCAACTGTGAACAACTGCTACCAGCTGCAATATATTCAGCTTCAGCAGTGGATAAGGATACACAATTTTGTTTCTTACTGAACCAAGAAATCAAATTGTTTCCTAGAAAGAAGCATCCTCCTGATGTGCTCTATCTATCATCAGCACTTCCGGCCCAGTCAGCATCACAAAAGCCAGTGAGAATTGGTTCACATCCATGAGAGTACATTATGCCATAGTCACAAGTACCATTGACATATTTCAAAATCCTCTTAACCTGGTTTAGATGGCTTACTTTTGGCTCAGCTTGATATCTTGCACATACACCTACTGCAAAAGCTAAATCTGGTCTGCTAGCAGTCAGATATAATAGGCTTCCAATCATGCTTCTGTATAAGCTTTGGTCCACATTCTCACCCTTGTCATCCTTTGTCAGCTTTAAATGAGTGGGGGAAGGTGTTCTTTTGTGACTTGCATTGTCCATCCCAAACTTCTTGACAATGTTCTTTCCATACTTGCTTTGGGATATGAACATGGAGTCCTCCATCTGCTTGATTTGCAGTCCAAGAAAGTAGGTTAGTTCTCCTACTAGGCTCATCTCAAACTCAGATTCCATTTGAGTAACAAAATGTTTAACCATCCTGTCTGACATCCCACCAAAGACTATGTCATCTACATATATTTGAGCAATCATAACATTTCCTTCTTCATCCTTCACAAACAAGGTTTTGTCTATTCCACCTTTCCTGTACCCTTGTTTTATGAGAAAAGTGGTCAGTCTTTCATACCATGCTCTTGGGGCTTGCTTCAGACCGTAAAGAGCCTTCCTTAGTTTGTATACATGATCTGGACAGCTTGGATCAACAAATCCCTTAGGCTGCTCCACATATACTTCCTCATTAAGGTACCCATTTAGAAAGGCACTTTTAACATCCATTTGAAATAGCTTGAACTTTAGGATACAAGCAATTTCTAGAAGTAGTCTGATTGATTCAAGCCTTGCTACTGGTGCAAAGGTTTCATCAAAGTCTACTCCCTCAATTTGTGTGTATCCTTGAGCTACAAGTCTAGCCTTGTTCTTTGTAACAACTCCCTGCTCATTTGACTTGTTCTTGTACACCCATTTAGTGTCAATCACATTTATGTCATCAGGCCTAGGAACAAGATCCCACATTTCATTCCTTGTAAACTGGCCTAATTCTTCTTGCATAGCAGAGATCCAGTACTCATCATTCAGAGCTTCCTTGATGTTTTTAGGTTCTATCTTTGAAACAAAGCAGGAGCCTGAAATCATCTCTCTTGATCTAGTGATTACACCACTATTGGGATCACCAATTATCAGATCTTTAGGATGATCTTTCTGGATTCTGATGGAGGGAGGTTTGTTGGATTGTTCTATCCTTGCCTCAGTTAGAGTGAAGTCAGGATTATCACTCTTTATTTCAACTTCAGTCTGACTGTCAGCAGATGTTCCAACATCATCAGCTACATCTGCAGAGGCATCATCAATGATCACATTTATTGTCTCCATTATAACCTTGGTTCTGGAGTTAAATACTCTGTAGGCTCTGCTATTTATGGAGTATCCAAGGAAAATCCCTTCATCACTTTTATGATCCATCTTCCTTCTTTGATCCCTATCAGCCAGAATGTAACATTTACTTCCAAACACATGAAAGTATTTGACTGTAGGTTTTCTGCCCTTCCAGACTTCATAGATGGTGGACAAGGTTCCTTTTCTTAGAGTAACTCTATTGTGAATGTAACATGCTGTGTTCATAGCTTCAGCCCAAAAGTACAGTGGTAACTTTTTAGCATGAATCATAGCTCTTGCTGACTCTTGGATAGTTATGTATTTCCTCTCAACAATCCCATTCTGTTGAGGGGTGATAGGAGAAGAATACTCATGATTGATTCCTTCTGAAGAACAAAAATCTGAGAATTTTTTATTCTCAAACTCCTTTCCATGGTCACTTCTTATTCTGACCACACAACTTGCTTTTTCTCTTTGTATTCTTTGGCACAGATCTTTGAATACATCAAACACATCAGACTTTTCTTTGATGAAACTTATCCATGTATATCTTGAAAAGTCATCAACAACCACATATGCATATCTTTTTCCACCAAGACTCTCAACCTGCATTGGTCCCATAAGATCCATATGCAATAATTCCAAAACTTTGGAAGTTGTCAGATGTTGGAGCTTTGGATGTGACATCTTGGTTTGCTTGCCTATTTGACATTCACCACACACTTTACCTTCATCAATCTTCAGTCTTGGAATACCTCTTACAGCCTCCATAGATATGATCTTCTTTATTCCTCTGAGATGAAGATGACCCAGTCTTTGGTGCCACAGCTTCACTTCTTCTTCTTTGGCTAAGGAACAAGTTGATGTGAGACTGAAATCTTGAGGTTCCCACATATAGCAGTTGTCTTTTGATCTGGCTCCTCTCATGACAACCTTCTGTTCTTTATCAGACACTATGCATTCAGTCTTGGTAAAGTTTACACTGTAACCTTGATCACATAATTGGCTTATGCTGATTAAGTTAGCAGTCAATCCTTTTACCAGCAGCACATCATCTAGTCTTGGTACATCTGGGCAGTCCAAAGTCCCCACTCCCTTGATTTCTCCTTTTTCTCCATCTCCAAAGGTTACATATCTGGATGAGTGTGACTTTAAGTCTACCAGCAGATTCTTCAATCCAGTCATGTGCCTTGAGCATCCACTGTCAAAGTACCAGTCTTCCTTAGTTGATACTCTGAGAGATGTATGAGCTATATAGGCAACAACCTTCTTTGACCATTTTTGCCTGTTGTGAGGTTTCCTTTGATGCATCTGCCCTGTGTGGTGTCCATCTTTAGAATTCCAAGGTTGTCTGTTGAACTTGTTCTTGGGCATGTATTTGTAGCTTTGATCAGCATGAAGACTAGCTTTAGGTACCCATACTTTCTTGATGACCTTTGTCTTCTGCTTAGGGGGTTGCTGATATATTTGATTTTGATGTCTATGCAGCACCTTTTTGATGACATCTGTCTTCTGCTTAGGGTGTTGCTGATATCTCTGAGTTGGATGTCCATGCAGCTTGTAGCAAAAAGGTTTGATGTGACCAAACCTTCCACAATGATGGCATCTCCATCTTTGATATTTCTTTTTCATCATGTTCTTGTCATGATGTTGAGACATCTGTTTGGACATCTTGTTTGACTTCATGGGATTTGAAGTTGTTTTGCTGGTGCTAGCCTCAAACTTTTGAGCTTTATTAAAACCCAGCCCAGTCCTATCCCCTGAGTGCTTGTTGTTGTTGAGAATGACATCCAGTGTGTTTGAGCTACTGTTCAACATTCTGACAGATTTGGACATATGCTACAATTTGAAGTTGAGTAGGCTTACTTCACTTTTCAAAGTGTCAATGATCTCTAGATTACTTGTCTTTTCAGCCTTTAATTCCTCAATCTGCTTCTTCTGCTGTATATTCTCCATGCATACTTCAGTGCTCCTTTTACACAACATCTTGTATGATTCTTCAAGCTCTTCAAATGTCAGCTCCTCATCACTGGATCCCCCTTCAGATTCACATACTCCAGCTAGAGCAGTGATGTGCTTTGCAGATTCTTCTTCTGACTCACATCCTGAGTCTTCATCTGACCAGGTCACAGAGAGACCTTTCTTCTGCTTCTTTAGATAGGTTGGGCATTCACTTCTGATGTGTCCATATCCTTCACATCCATGACATTGAATCCCTTTTCCTTGGTTGGTCTTCTCATCATAATTTGACCTTCTATTAGAATCATAAGGTCTTTTATTCTCAGAAGAGTTTGAGTTTCTTCCACTTGGTCTGGACCTGTTTTCCATTCTTTTGAGAATTTTGTTGAATTGTCTTCCAAGCATAGCAATTGTTTCTGATAAATTTTCTTCAGGGTCTACTTCATGACTTTCTTCTTCTTTATCAGTATTTGAGACCAAGGCTATGCTTTTGTTTTTCTTCACAATTGTATTATTCATTCCCATCTCAAATGTTTGAAGGGAACCAATGATCTCTTCAACCTTCATTGTGCATATGTCCTGAGCTTCTTCTATAGCAGTAACCTTCATGTCAAATCTTTTTGGTAATGATCTGAGAATCTTTCTCACCAACTTTTCATCACTCATCTTCTCACCCAAAGCACCAGAAGTATTAGCTATTTCTAGAATGTTCATGTAAAACTCATGAATGGTCTCATCTTCCTTCATTCTCAACTTTTCAAACTTGGTGGTGAGAAGTTGAAGTCTTGACATCTTCACCTTTGATGTTCCTTCGTGAGTGGTTTTGAGAGTATCCCAAACATCCTTGGCCAGCTCACAGTGATGCACAAGTCTAAATATGTTCCTATCAATGCCATTGAATAAGGCATTTAAGGCTTTGGAATTTCCAAGTGCTGAATCTTCTTCCTCCTTGCTCCACTCTTCTTCAGGCTTCAACACTTTTGCCCCATCCTTATTGTCTAGGACAGGGTGCTCCCATCCTTTGTTGACTGCTTTCCAAGCCCTGTTATCAAGTGATTTTAAGAATGCTACCATTCTTGGCTTCCAGTAGTCATAGTTGGAACCATCCAGTATAGGTGGTCTATTCACAGATCCTACATCTTTGTCCATGTTCCCAAAATTTGCAGTCCCTAGATCTCACCCAGTTAAACAGGCAGGGTGCCTGCTCTGATGCCAATTGAAATTCTGGGATCAGGTACGTGATGTCGAATCAGATGTTTAAACACTTAAAGACTTAAACAAAACTTAAAGTGCAGGTAAATTAAATAACACAGGAAATTGTTAACCCAGTTCAGTGTATCTCCACACTTACATCTGGGGGCTACCAAGCCAGGAAGGAAATCCAATATAAGTAATATTAATTCTGGAATTAAACCAACCAGTTTAATCTTTCACTTAATATCTACCCAAGGCAATTTCTACCTAAGACATAACTTAGATATGAGTACCTACTCACTCCCCCTCAATCACACAGTGATATTTTACAATGTTTAATAAAATTGAAGTCACACTTCAAACACAACAGCTTGATTTTACTTAACAGTTTCAATCAAGACACAATACACTTTTTGCTTAAAAGCTCATAAAGTGATACACGACTAAAACCTGCTATTAAACACAAACACCCTTCACAGTCTTCTTAATTTCGTACCCTCTTCTGAGAGTTCCTGTTCCTTAAATAGATGCTTGGTTTTTGGGCTTTCTGTAAATTATCCAGTCCTGATAAGTCATGTTGTCATCACCTTGAATTAGGGTTTGTTACTTCCTTGATTCAAGGTGAGTTAGTTATTCTGTTACACTAAAATCAGATGACAAAGCTCCCTACAAATGCGCCTTGTATTGTTTATCTATTCACAATTAATTCCAGATAAATTCCCTGAATTTACTCAGTTCTGTTATGCATCATTTAAGTCTGGTAGCAGGTTTACGATGTCACAACATCTGGTGTGACATCCTGATGTCTGAACTTAATTCATTAACTTATACTCTGTTTGACAATGTCACAACATCTGGTGTGACATCCTGATCTAAGTTCAACACTTCTTGTTGGTCAAAAATTCTGCCAATTCTTAACATCTACACTTGCCAACCAAAACCCTCCAAGTTTAGAATCTCAATGAGTGTAGCATCGAGTATCAACCAACTTCAGTCTTTACCAAAGCCGGCTATCTCACTACTTTCTAAAGGCCAAGATGTGATGACTAAAGTTCTAAACGTTAGTTAGTCTATTGACAACATATGGCAGCCTCATATTATCCTCAACTTTACTTAAGGAACATAAGCACCAACCAAGAAGTCACACTAACTATGGCCACCAGATCAACCATATCGGTATACGCCGTACAGTTTCCTTGGTCTATTGCCATTTACCTAAGGTACACTAGATCCGGGATAGGATCTTTCACACATAAGAGCCCCCAACAAGTAAAGTAAAGCAAACAACGCAAACAAGTTTAAAGTGATCTAATTCCTAAGGGTACCCCTCTTTTATATTATCCCCAGCAGAGTCGCCAGTTCTGTAACACGATGGGAGAACTGACTTTTAGTTAAATGTTGCGGATAGCAAGAGTCGCCACCGACTTTTATTTTATCTAAAAGGAAAGGACATAAAAGAACAGGAAAGACCTTAAAAAGATTTTGAGTTCGGGGGGTAGGTTATACAAAGGGAATGTGTTAGCACCCTTTATATCCATGGTTATCCATGGACTCTTAGTTACTTAGCTCACTTTAAACTGTTTTGAGAAAGGTGTAGTATGTGATTAAAAATTTTCTAAGTACTTTATAATGATCCTCGTATGGATGTATATAAAGACTTTGTTTTGAAAATTTGTTTGAAATGTGAAGTGTAATGAAGTATTTTGAAAAGTGAGCAAGTACTTAAGAGGAACCTACCTTATATTAAGTCTTTACTGTTCTTATATGTTCTTTCAATGGTAAGAATATCCCTATTATTAAGGAATAGGTAGTCATTACCTTGGATGTGATAAGGGACATGTGAAGGGTCATCTGAATATAGGCAACTGCAAGGTGTCTTTAGCAATTTGTAGGGACTTATCATCTTTTATTCGAAGGGACAAGATCATTTATCGTAGGCAACCTCGAAGGGACTTGATCTTATAATTTAAAGGGACTTGATATTTTATGAAGGGACTTTGCTTAAGACACCTTACTTGACCTTAAAAATAGGCAACATGAGAGGTAACCCTAGAAAGTGCAAGATAGCGATCAAAGATCGACTTATGTGTGTGAGTGTTTATATTCAAATATTTATCTGATTTTTAAGGTTAATTATCTAAGTTATTTTAATTACACATAGTTATACACACCCTATAGTTACTAACCATGGCAAAAAAAATATTTACAAAAATAAAATAGAAACAAAAAATAAATCTACGACTATTACATGGCTTTCGCAATTACATAATAATAGAAACAATTAATAATAAATATAATGAATAAGCAAATTTAAAGGTTAGTAATAATGAAATAATAATAATAATAAAAGGGGTTAGTAAAAATATAAAGAAAGTAAAATTTAAGAGAAATATTATTTTTAAAGTTATATAAATTTTTAGAGAAATTTTTAGAATAAAATAGAACAATTAATAATAATAATAAACAAATATTAATTATTTACATATTAAACAAATAATAAATAATTAATGATACTTTATAAAAATATTAGATTAAATTTTTAAAGGTTATGAAAAATTAGGATTAAGAAAATTAGGGTTTTATGAAATTAGGGTTTTGGAATTAATCTAAACCTAATTATTTCACTTATTTACAAAAATATATACATAAGAATAATATAAACATATTACAAAATAAATAGAAACAATTTTACATTTAAGAAAATAAATTATGATTTTTAAGAATATAAAGAAAATAGTATAATATTATTTAGAAATTAGTTTTATAATTTAATAATTAATAATTTAAACAAAATAAAGTTTGTTATGTGAAAAAAAAATAGAAAATAGGAAGAAAATATGAACAATTGGCCAAAAAGATAGGACCTGGGATTTGAACCCAGGTCCCTTACCTCAATACGCAGCATCAAAACCAATCAGGTCAGCATGCGCTGGTGATAATACTATGGAACGAATTCATTATATTTTAATCCTGCTAAAACAAAATAATTATTAACAAAAATGTGGGAACCTGGATTCGAACCCCTGAACCATCAGTCAACAATCAAACACTCCAACCACCAAGCCACATGGGCGCGTCTGCTATACAATCCACAACAAATCATAATATATTAAGTTATACGAACAAATGGAAAAATTAGTAAAAAGAATGCTGCAACCAAGAATCGAACCAAGGTCCTGAGCAACAATACACGCAACCCTTACCACTGGGCCAACCTACACTTGTTGAAACAAAATAGAAAACAATTCTAAAAATATTAAATCAAATTTTTGAATTTTCCAGATGGCGCCAATGGGTCATCTTCTTCCTTGGGATTTCGCAGGTTTACCTGCGAAATTACCTGCCAAAACTCCTGCGTTTTTTCCTGCATGTGAAAACCTACGAAACTCATACAGTACCATTTACACACAGTTTTGTCAAATTAATCACATAAATATGATCCAGACAGTATTTGCAATTGATTTATGGTTTTAGAAGGCATTTATATTCACTTAATTGGGAAACCCCAATTCGAAGGTTATGAACCCTAAAATGGCATTCTACGATTTAGCCATGGTTTCTTCAATCCAATCACCCAGAATTCATCACAAACATCCACTAAACACAAATCATCAAACAAAATTAGTTAATGACACGTGAATGATCAAGAACGAAAAATAAAAAAATATGAAAAAAGTTTGGATCGGATTCGTCAATATGAGAGTTATGGAGCAATGTGATGATTGAGATACGATCAATGATGTCAAAGGATCATGTTTGAACCTTCAAAATTCCTTGAAACCTCCTGCAAATCAAAAACCGAATGTATGTTTTTGCTTGAATTTTTGAAGTTTGATTATTGTTCTTGGAGGTTGCAATTCGTGTTCTCTTCATTGGTTTATGTTGTATATATATCATAGAACATAATTAGGTCAAAAAATCAATCTTTACTTTGGACTTTTGGATAGTTTGAGATTGAAAAAGATATGCCTTCAAAATATTGAAAAAATTTGATATATCCTTGCCATTTTGGTTGATCTGATTTTCCATGATCTCAATCACTTTAAATTGATCTTTATGACTTTCTAGAACCAAAATCCTATCAAATATTGAAATTTTTATATTTTATTTTGATTTAAAATGATTTTTAATGTAAAAAATCATAATAAATAAAAAAAATGAATAAAAATTTGAATAAATAATTTTTAATTCGTGCATGATGTCATGGAAGTGTTTGGGTCATAAAAATGCAAGCCCATTTGGAGAAATTTGGTTCTAAAGTCCCATTTGCTTCATAAACCTCTCAAAAAATTTCCAACTTTGCAAAGGCACAAATCCCTCAATTTTAAGGCTATGAAGGTGTTATTGGACATTTTGGAAAGCTTAGAGAGTCCTCTAACCAACCTCTTTGGTCTCATGTCCATATCTTTTACCATTCTCAAGTTATTCCCTTTGGAAGTTGTTGACTTTTTGTTGACTTTTGAAATGACCTATAATGCCTTAGCTCATACCTTCCAAATGAAGCATTTTTGGGCTTAGCTTGTGAGACACAAAGTTGTATAGAATTCAATTTCCTTCAAAATGAGCTTTGGATGGAAAAAATTTGATGAAACATGTGAAAGTTATGCCTGGTCAAAGTTCAGTTGACTTTTCCTGTGAAAACCCTAATTTTTAGAAACTCCTGATTCTTGATGATCTGAAATCTCCTTGATGAATCATGATCAACCCTTGATAAAATGATGAATTTTACTTCATATACTTGTTGTTGGCAAAATATTATGAAGTTTGACTTTGGTTTGACCACAGTTGACCTTAGTTTGACTTTTTAACTGCTTTGACTGAGTTTAGCCTATCTGATCATATGACTGAGCAAACCTTTTGGGAAAGCCTTGAAACTTGACATGGGGATTCTTGAAGACATATAGGATGTTATGAAGCTCACTTGAAGTCTTGGAAGTCAATTTAGCTTGATGAAAGTCAAAACCCTAGTTTAAGATGCATTGCTTAGGAGGATGCATTGTCTGAGGGAGTTATCAAACTTTCTGACTAATTGTGATCCTTGTGAACCTTGTGAACCTCTTGAGATACCTTGTGAACCTTGTGAACCTCTTGGGACACCTTAGTACACAATGTCTTGTCTTGGTGAGGGCAAATTTTGGGGTGCAACACACAACAATCATGTTGATAAGGATTTTGGATCAATCAGATGGACTTTGTAATGGTACATGGTTGACAGTTACTAGGTTAGTAAACCATGTAATATAAGCAAAGATAATTTCTGGTACAAATATTGGTAACACTATTTACATACCAAGAATTTCTTTGTCTCCTTCTCAATCTCCATGGCCATTCAAACTGATCAGAAGACAGTTTCCAGTTATAGTGTCATTTTCTATGACTATCAACAAATCTCAAGGTCAATCATTGGATTACGTTGGTTTATACTTGCCCAAGAATGTTTTTAGTAACAAACAACTTTATGTTGTTATTTCAAGAGTCAAGAGTAAAGCTAGATTGAAGATCTTAATACATGACAAAGACAATAACTCCTTGGCTAAAACAACAAATGTTGTCTTCAAAGAAGTTTTTCACAATGTCATATAGGTACATTTTTAATATTTATCATATGCCAGATACATTGATTAATATTTTCTCTTTTATTACAATATTACCTAACATGTCCAATTCTTTATTAATTTGTTGCATGGATAATATCCGATCTAACATTAAATGATGCTACATGATATCTTATTAAATTTGGCAAAGTTTAATATAACATTAAATGGTGATACATGATATCTTATTAAAGTTGGTCAAGTTTAATATAACATTAAATGGTGCTATATGATGTCGTAATTAAATTTGGCCAAGTTTAATATTGCCATGCAAGATATCTGTTGACTGGATCTTCAACTAATTGGTATTTCTAGAGTTTGCAAAATATTTTTATTAACATTTGAAATTTCTCATGTTAGGTGTTTTTGATGGTTGTTGCAACTGGGAGATTATGGACCAGTTAGCTTTTGAAGGGCTCATTATTGGAGTTTTTTTTCCGTTTTATAGTTTGTTATTACAAAATTCATATCTTTCACATATATACAATTGTGAGACATTTCGATTTTGTTAGTACTGCAATTTTGTAGTTTCATGTTGATCTAGAATTGTGTCACTGTTAGAAAAAAGGAGAATTATTCTAAAATAATTGTTGTTCTATTCGTCATTTTATTGATTTTATGAAAATTTGGTTCATTTTAATCAAATGATGGTTTCCAACACCTTTGTCAATGCTGGATAATTAGGGATTCAATTTAGCACTATCAATGAATTTTAAAGCAATTAAATAATACGAGATACAATATAATGAGTTTGTGTCATTTTGATTTTGTTATTTCTATTTCACAAAGTCACATATGTTATAGATAGAAATAGCTATCAGGTTGACATGAAAATGATTACAACTAATTTTATAATTTAGAAATAACTTTCCCGTGCGGACGCACAGGTCTTCTACTAGTATTATAATAAGAAGAAATCTTATCCCCATAGATATAAAAGTAACTTTGAACCCACTTGTTCCTATTATGGTATAAAAGGTCATACTCCAAATGCTTGTTATGTTAGAAATTTTAGTGTTGCTCAAGGCCATTATGTATGGGTTAAGAAAGGGACTAAC
Organism: Lathyrus aphaca; assembly: GCA_963966055.1. Lineage (NCBI taxonomy): Eukaryota > Viridiplantae > Streptophyta > Magnoliopsida > Fabales > Fabaceae > Lathyrus > Lathyrus aphaca. The sequence continues at coordinate 53,943,464 of OZ014525.1, read as the reverse complement.
TTTGAAGGACCCAAGGCAATTTGGGTACCTAATAAAACTTAACTCTTTTTTGTAGGTATGCTTGAAGAACTCTTCAAATCAATGGCATCTTGATAGTGGATGTTCGAGGCACATGACAGGTGACTTAAGTAAATTTCACATCTAACGCTTAAGGCCATAGGATTTGTTACTTATGGTGACAACAACAAAGGAATAATTCTTTGCGTAGGCATTGTTGGTTCACCGCCTTCAACAACTATAGAAGATGTCCTTTATGTAGAAGGTCTAAAGCATAGTCTCCTTAGCATTAGCCAATTGTATGACCGAGGTTTCAAAATCAACTTCACTAAAAAGGAATGCTTGATAGAAAATGAAGTTACTCATGAAGTAATGCTAAAAGGTAAAAGAGTTAACAACATATTTATGATTTCCTTTGATAACGTGTCTTTGAATGTTAGGTGTCTCTTGGAAAGCAACAATGAATCATGGTTATGGCATAAGAGGTTTGCTCATATTCATATGGAGCACTTGAATAAATTGATCAAACATGACTTAGTTATTGGATTACCGAAGATTAAATTCATCAAAGATAGGTTGTGTGGCGCTTGCCAAAATGGAAAGCAAACCAAATCAACTTTCACATCCAAAAATTTGGTGTCCACAACTAGGCCACTACAATTGTTACACATGGATCTCTTTGGTCCATCAAGAACAAAAAGCTCCGGAGGTAATGTTTATGCATTAGTAATTGTAGATGATTTTTCTAGGTACACTTGGACTTTCTTCTTAATGCAGAAAAGTGAAGCTTTCAAAGCATTCAAGAAGTATGCAAAACAAAAACAAAATAAGAAGTCTCTTACAATTGCCTCCATTAGAAGCGAATTGACTTTGAAGAAACTTTCGCTCCGGTGGCAAGGTTAGAAGCTATTCGTTTATTACTTGCTATGCATGTACAATGAATTTTCAGTTATTCCAAATGGATGTCAAAAGTGCCTTCTTGAACGGATACATCAACGAAGAAGTCTATGTCAAACAACCCCCGTGCTTTGAAGACTTCAAGCACCCTTCACATGTATACAAGTTGAGAAAGTGCTCTATGGACTAAAACAAGAACCAAGGGCATGGTATGGTCATCTAAGTAATTTCTTATGCGAAAAAGGTTTTGAAAAAGGCAAGGTAGACAAGACTTTATTCATTAAAAAGATAAAGAATAATACCTTACTTGTTCAAGTCTACGTGGACGACATCATCATCAGTTCAACAAATAAGGAACTATGTGAAGAATTTGCATTGATGATGTATGGAGAGTTTGAAATGTCTATGATGGGTAAGATGAATTACTTCCTTGGATTGGAAATCAAGCAACTAAAAGATGGAATATTTATCAACCAGTCAAATTATTGCAAAGAGTTGTTAAAGAAATTTGATATGGATGGTTGTAAAGCTATGTCAACACCAATGGGATCCCGAACCTACGTTGATCAAGACGAATCGGGAGTACTATCGGTTGATATTACAAAGTATCGAGGTATGATTGGTTCTTTATTATATTTTACGGCAAGCCGTCCTAACATAATGTTTAGTGTGTGTTTATGTGTTCGCTTCCAAGCAAATCCAATGAGTCACATCTCACGGCGTTCAAAAGAATCATGAAGTATCTCAAGGAAATGACGAATGTTAGCTTATGGTATCCTAAAGGTAGTGTTTGTAATTTAATCATTTATTCTGATGCGGATTATACAGGTTATCAAACAGATAGAAAGAGCACGAGTGGAACATGTCACATCATTGGAAATGCACTAGTTTCGTGGTCCTGTAAGAAACAAGCATGTGTTTCTCTTAGCATGGCCGAAGTGGAGTGCATTCCAGCAGGTAGCTGTTGTGTATAAAATGTTTGGCTAAAGCAACGATTAAGCGACTACAAAATTGATCTTGGATGCATTCCTATCCGGTGCGACAACACAAGTGAGATCAACATTAAAAAGAATTTGGTCATGCACTCAAGGACCAAACACATCGGCATTCGACATCATTTTCTCTGTGATCATGTGCTTAAAGGAGATGTTGAAGTCACCTTTGTAGATACACATAATCAACTTGTGGATATCTCTACAAAACCTCTCGCGAAAGAAACGTTTTTCAAGATTCGGCGAGAACTTTGGTATTCTCGATGAAGGTGACATCTAACTCTTCTAAAAATATTTTGTATATAGTCAAGATACATGAAAGTTAATTTATTTAACAATGTGGTATGCTATAATAAATTACATGATATTTTTTGTCGGTTATGGTTTTTCTTATTTTCGCCCACTTAAATTTCATCGGTTGTTAAATTTTGTTTGATCAAAAGTTGCCTTATGATATGTGCTAGCATGTTTGAAAATCTTTTTATCAAAAAACTTCACCATTTTTTCTGTGCAAAGCTTCTGGGTTTTTTTTTTTTTGAAAATTTGGCAGGCGTAACCGGTTACCTTATATGTAGTAACCAGTTTCCTGTTGACTTTTGCCATTTTCTGCGCAGATTTTGCACGCGTAACCGGTTACCTTATAGGTACCTTATTGGTAACCAGTTACCACTGATACTTTTTGAATTTTTTTAACGTTTTCTTTAAAATTCAGAATGTTTGATTGTTTATTTTAAATGCTTTTCGTCTATTTTATGTGTGATAAAAGCAATTTTTGGAACACAAGCTAGGTCAAAAGCCCTTCTTGGAAACTCATTCTACATTCATTCTCTCATCTTCCCAACCTTCTCTCATAAAACCTTTGACTCCATTAAACTCCAAAATCAAACCCTCTCATATCTATATAACCTCCACTCACTAGAAAACTTCATCTCCACCTCTCTCAAACCCCTTAATCCGAAAATCAAACTAAACCCTAACCTTCAAAACTCGTTCATGGCCTCTTCAAGAAATAGGGGTAAGCAAGTTGTTGTTGAAATATCTGACTCTAACTCAGCTCAGGAACAGTTCATGAAGCCCCAAAACCAAAGATGGCTTGATGTCGACATTCAATCGAGAAAGTTTATGAGCATCAAATATGTGAAGTTTGAAGACTTTCCATCTCATAGCTTCATCTTTGAAGCTCTTCTTGCTGACTCCAGTGTCAAGGAGCTGGTATCTGAAGTTAGAACCATTTATCTCGATATGGTAAGACAGTTCTTTCATAATGTTTCTTTTGGACATGATGAGTTTGTAGATGAGCAACTCACTGCTACAATTAACAAAAAGGCTATTTCTATGACTATTGAGGAATTAGGAACAATTTTAGGTGTCCCATCTGAGGGAGATGATTTTAAAGTAGGATTTATGCTTGAAACTGAGAGATGTAAATTTTTTGACTCTTTAGCATATTTCATTCATAAGTTCAGAGGGACTCATGACGACTTAATCGGTAGACAAGTGCAATCGTCGAGAGTTATTAAGTATGCTAAGTCCTTAACGGTTAGTGACCGTATGTTGCATTATGTTTTAGCTTATGTGTTGGTTCCGAAGAACTCTAACTTTATTCAGGTTAGTGAACTTGAAACGAACTTGTTTCGGTCACTCAAGGAATCATGGCCAATTAATTGGGTTTTGTCATTTTTCATCACATGAAGCATCAGTTAAACCTTGGTAACGGTCTCCCTTACATTCGTTTTGTTTCAAAAATCTTAGAACATTTCAAGATTTCTAGTTCAAGGGAACATCACTTTGAAACGATGGCAAAGCAACATGAAATTAACTCTCTCACAACTACTAAGAACATTGCTATTATGGTTGGTCCGAATGGATTGTTCCGATACAAGGAAGATGTCGATACTCAAGCTGCTCAAGCTGCTCCTGAAGGTGGCTACATAAATGAATTTTTATATAATGAGATTGTGATCTTGAAAACCACTATGAACAATAACCATCAAAAGACCACTAGAAGCATTTGTAAACTCATGAAGATGTTCCAGAAGTTCACTCCTAGTCAACCCTTAAATACAGAAGTTTCAGATGATGATGGAGAAGAGATGTATGAAGATGCTTCCAGAAGTGAATAGATCTAGTGTTTTTTTATCTATGTTTTTATTTAATTGTTTAGACTTTAATTTCTAAGTTTCTTTATTATCATATTGTACAATGTTTACATTTTGTTCCGTATTGTTTTTGTATCGTATTGTGATGCATTTTTTTCAAGTTTTAGTATATCTATGTGTTCATTGTGTGTATGGCTTATCCTTTTATTGTTTATGTTTATGTGCTAATATTTTTCAAGAACTTTTCCCATCCTTTTCATGGATGACAAAAGGGGAGAAGGATATTGTATGCTCTCTTGTTTCTTTTAATGCAAATTTTTTTAAACTCCTAAATATCACATTGATGGGGAGCACCATCAAAGGGGGGGTCTTGGAGAAACAAAGAACAAAACTTAATTTTTCACATCTTTTGGTTGTCATCATCAAAAAGGGGGAGATTGTAAAAGCAAGGCTTCTCAAAGATCATTTTGATGATAACAACTCAACATAAAGTCTTGATAGCTCAAAAAGGATTGTTTAAAGTTTGATCAAAGAAAACATTTTCATAAAGACTCGAGTATATTGATCGAAACGTAAACGATTATTTTTCATGAAGCAATAATATTGATAAGTGTTCATTTTTAGGGTGCATTTGTGTTTTAACTTTAGAACAAAAACATTGCATTCATCACTTTCTGTTGTACTGGTTTCAAAAGGAATTTTTCACATTTTTCCTCAAGTAATCGGTTACCTTATAGGTAGTAATCGGTTACTTCAACTTTGTTTTCAATTTTTTTGTTACGTTTCAGTGCGTAATCGGTTACCCCATGGGTAGTAACAGGTTACCACTGTTCAGAAGTGAAAAATTACATCCTTTTAATAAAAGTGTGTCTTTCTATTTTGTATTCAAAACATAGCATCCCTTCATAATTTTTGCATCTTTTTAAAGGGGTGTCTTAACACTTATAAATACTCATAATGATTAGAATTTTTTCCCTTACCTCCAAAAAATTTCATATCTTTTTAAAGTTTCATTACATACATTAGTGAACACTTATATATATTATTGTGAGTGAAAATATTCATCAAAGGAGAAGATCAATACTTGTATTGATAGAAAGTTTAAGACTTCATCATTTTCATCTATTCAAGAATAACTTATTTCTTTGTATTATTATTACTATTTATCCTTAGGTTTATTAGGGATAAATTAGTGGGATTACCTTGTTTTCAGTGTTGTTGAAAGTAAGTGTTTTCTTTGAAGAGGATTGTTCTTCTAGAACTTGAAATACCTATAGCATAGATAAGTAAGCATCACTGTAGTGTGAATAGGCTGTACAATTCTCTGACTATAGTGAAATCTCTTTCAATTGAAAGGGGACTGAATGTACTCTGTGATATTGAGGGGAACTAAGATAATTCTCTTGTGTCAAGTCCTTAACAACTTTGGAAAAAATATCAAGAATCAGAAAAACTTTGAAGAAATTTTTGACAACCTAATTCACCCCTCTTAGGCGCACTTACAAGTTACAAAAACTTTTTTGTACTGCAAGAAAGTCTCATGGGAACTTTTAAAAGAAAAAAAGATGGTAATGCTTATGTTGTTTCAAATAAAAGGAAACCTTATCGCAAGAAACAACGATATGTTCAACCATATGTAGCTGCAATTGCTCATGTTGTTAAAGCTCAACCAGCTCGAGCTTAAGCTCTTCCTCGTCCTTCTATTGGAACAAATTAGTACTGCAACAGGATATATTATGATCTTATATTGATGACCTACATTGAGTTGTACCCTTCCTTGATTCAAAACGTTTGGATTACTACTAGGCCTCTGCCTCCTATTCCAGATCCTCTTCCAAACAATTACAGGACTGTCGTACCTCAAAAAATACGATCCTAAAACAAACAACAGAGTCGCCACCTAATTCTATTTATTCTAACTAAAGAAAAGGGAGATATAGACACAACCTAAATCGGATAAGAAATGGTCAACGAAACCACTAATCTAAGTTCGGGAGTCAGTTACGCAAAGGGAAGGTGTTAAGCACCCCTCACGTCTGTTGTACTCAACAGGAACCTCTTAGTCTAATTTGCGCTTAAATGTTAACTTGTATTATTGTCTTCTTTTAATGGTTGCTTTTAATGTTCCAATTATTATTTGTTATGGAGAAAGGTTAATTTGTTTATTATTGTGCTCGCGAAGGATTAAAATCCCTGTGCCTACGTATTCCCTTGTGCAATGAGAAAGTCAGAGCTTCGTAGTTCGTGCAACTACGATTGTTTTTTTTAATTTGAACGATTGTTTGAAAATGCTTTCTAATCTGCTAAGCATTGGCTTAACTGCTCGCGATAGGAGGCTGAAGCGCTAGCTTGTTTGCGAGATCGAAAGATTCAAACAATGTTCGTTTAGAGGAAAAATATTTAATCTTTATTAAGGTGTTCTAAACGAGAGGGCAAACAAACCACAACGCGTGGGGTTAGCCCAGGAGCGATTGCATTCAAGAACGTGCGGAGTGCTAGACTCCGGAGTTCAGTTACTCGTTGATTAATTATGGAAAATAGTTTGTATTGGTTGGTAAGTTTTAAATTGTATTTAAGTATGAAAGAATGAATGAGTCACGTCGCGTGGGGCTAGCCCAGGAATGACTACATTCAAGAACGTGCGGAGTGCTAGACTCCGGAGCTCTAAATTTTCGTAATTAATTTTTAAATCAAAATATTGGATATACAAGAGGGTAAATGAATCACGTCACGTGGGGCTAGCCCAGGAGATATTCATTTTAGAACGTGCGGAATGCTAGACTCCGGAGCTCTATTCTCTTGTATTTAAATTTTAAGCGATAAATACCGTGCGGATGGCGGTCACATAAGTGACCGACTTACGTGTGTGTGAAATGTAAACGTATATTATTATTATTATTTTTTTAAAATGTTTATTTGGCGTTGGACCAAACAATTAACTTGTCTTCAAAAGTGGTCATTTTAAATGCGAGTGTAAACACTTCGTATCTTGACAAGTTATAAACGAGATGTGAAAGTAACAACCAAAACCCAATACGAGTCGTCCATCCTCGTCACAACCAAATGACAAGTAAAACGAACATGAACAACATATGTATAAATAAATAAACATAACGTAGTTAACTAACAAAAATATAAAATTTTTGACGAAATAATTAACGAAATAAACATCTTAATTAGATTAAAATTTTTAGTAAACAATGAAAACATTCTTTCTTAAAGAAATATTTACTTAGAATTTGTTAATTATATAAAAGAAGATAAAACAAATAAAGACAAAATAAAAAAAAGAAGAAAAAAAAAACGGATGGGCCAAGCGGGGATGGGGTGCTAAGAGCAAAGCCCGTAGGCCCATGAAGTGAAAACCGGACGGGTCGGGTCTGACCCGGATCCGGTTCGGTGTCTTTCTTTCCTAAAAGGGATTAACATGCCCTAGGGTTTTAGCGGCCAATATTATTCTAAAAGAGGAAAATGAAACTCAGCTCTCAAACTTCTAACATTTCCGTCTTCCCCAACCGCAACCTCCTATCATCATCTCTCAAATCAAAACTCCATCCGGCCCTCTCTCCAAATATACCTCACAAACACCCCTCACCCCACAATAACCTCTCGAACGAAACTCAAAACACAGACGAACAAAGTTCCGTCCTCAACACTCTCCAATTCTCGGCGAAACAAACTAACCTCTTCATCAACCGATCAAATAACAATGACAATATGTGCGAGAAAAATAAGGAGAAGACTTACAAATAGCGAGAAGTTCAAAGGTTAGCTTTCCGAATCTCCGTCACGCCTTCGTTCTCTCTGTTCTTCAAGTTGTGGCCAACGTCCGAATCGAACAGTGAAATGAAAGTTGTATTAAATCTTCTTCTCAATTCTTGGTTTCTGTTTTTTTCTTGGAACGAAATTTGAGGGTTTTCGTTTTTTTGATTCCTCCCTCCCTTCATATGAACATAACTCTCCCTTTTTATAGTAGAGGAATTAGGGTTTTTCTTGCCATTACTTCGCTTGCTGGCTTGTACATAACAAGATTAATCAAACTTTTTCAAAAACTGAGACTTTCCTTTCTTGTGATAAGGCCATTGCTGTGTTCTATAAAACCAAAACTATTCCCTCCTCTTTTTCTTCAAGCATTGGACTCTTTATCACCTTTGCCTCTGACTATTGCTACTCTCTCCTTGATGCAGATGATGAGGTTTGAAACGCATAGGCAAGGTATTACCATTTTAATGAATGCTTTGGTCAAAGTTCTGTTTTCAAATTTTCTTCATGTTCTTTTTGGTGTAGGTGTTTTGAGACAGCTATTGAAGGTACAAAGGAGGCAGAGGGTGGCGTGTTGTCTTGGAGTAAAAATACAAGAGTAACAGGAACAGTCTACGGTTCTGCTATAGCAAGTTTGCTTGTACTTTTTTCTCAATTTTGGTTGTTTGTGTGAGAGAAAGGGGTCCCCATTAGTTTGATGTTAGAGGCTGTTGTTATCGTGAAGGAATGATATCGAAGTTATTTGTGAGGTTCACAGAAGATGGATGTAAGCTCCCTTTTTTTTCAGAAATCCGAAGTTTTCCTCTTTTGTGATAAAGCCCTGCTGTTATCTAACTCTTGCTATCCTATTTTTGATACAGGTGATGGGACTTGAAACATCGGATGGAGCAACATCGAAATCGGCGATAATCCCTTTGGTCATAAACTTTTGGTCCATACCCTGCTGTGTATTGCAGGAAGAACGTATCAGAAAGAGTGTAAGTCAGCCTGTTACCTTCTCAATCTTAAAGAAGAAGAAACTCCCCCTTTTTTTTGTCAAATCCGCTTTAAACATGTGATATGTTGATAAGCCAATTCCTAATCGTCTTTTTCCTCAAATCTTGCAGGCTCCTTCTGCCCATTTTGGTGTATAGTGGTAGCAGTTTCTTGGGGTTTGTGGCTGCTGAACACATAAGAGTATATAGCAGGTGGATGGCATGTGAATCTGATATTTCACCTTGTATGGTCCCTACATACTTTCCAGCTTAAAACAAGATGTTTCCTTTTGTATATTATTTTCTTTGACCGTGTGCACTATTCTAGTTACAAATCTGGGTGCACTTTGATACTACGTTGGAGCTTGGGGATTAAGGAAGAGACCGATGATGCATTGATGAAAGCTTTTGAACAAAGGTGAAATTGACTAAAGGATCACGGACAAAACCTTCAGTTTTTAGACCCCCCTTAAACCATAACATGGATGTTAATTGTATGAATGACTTACAATTTTACTTTTGTAAGCTTGGACTTGTATTATGTAAAACAAACAAATTTTATTTGTGAGCCTTTAATAAAAATTTTGGGTAGGATCTTTCGAATTATAAGCTTTGTTGAACTTGCACCATATTGCCTCTCAATCGAATTTTAACCTCTTCATTAAGACCAAATTTGAAATCAATCAACTAAAGTCCAAAGGTCGAATCTTGGAAACTTGAGGTCGAATGCATCAAATTAAATATGGTTTAAAAGTTCACTTGAAGGCGAAAATGGACCCAACTTGAAACATTACTTGAAAATGAAATAACCAATGTTTGCGACTAGTGATCATAACTTGAATAACCAACCGTTCATGAATTAACCACTTGAAACAAACTTAAGACAAGGTTGGGCTTTCCATAAGAATATCTAATGCACTTTCCTAGTCATACTATTTTATTGAGACAAAGCCATGAGATCAACTGACACAACCCCTAGAACGAATCTTCTAAGCTTTTTTCATATAATAACCCTAAAACTATATTGGAATTTTTAACTCCAAAGCCCAATAGCAACTCTTTGGTATCGTGATACCAGCCTTGAACAAACTCGCAAATGCCTTATTCTTTAAATATGCATTATATCTCGAAATATATTAAAGTAATTATACAATAACCAACTTGAAATGCGTACCCAAAAAAACAAAATGGTTCAACGACTTAGAACCAAACAAATGTTAATTGACTAAGCCCGGACACCTCCACTTGAGAGTTCGATAGAAACCAAGCCATCCGGAGGATGCATGACAAAGTTGTGTATGATATGAGCATGACTTGAATGCCATATGAATGTGCGGGACACAAACCAAACGTAAGAAGAACGAGGTCAAAATTTAGGGTATGACAGCTGCCCCTATTTAATCATCTTGAACACGAATGTACGAGTAATGAAGATTTTTTTGAACATTCAAGGTGGAAGAGGATTAAATAACAGAATACCTAAAATTTTGGCCGAAGATGCAGATGGATGATATGCAATGCATAATGCAAGACAAGGGTTGTAACGCTGCTGGGAAGAAAATGACACTACTGGGGATAAGACACACATGACTGGAGTACAATCCACACGAGGAATTCATCTTGAGTGAAGCCAGACGAAAACTGTCTACAAGTCCTAAGATGACTCGAAATCTTTTGAACAAAAATTCCACTTTGAGGAAATCTATTGCCGAGATTTAAAACCTCATTTGGAAATACCTTCTGTCGGGGCATTAAAATGAACCAAGAATCTACTGCCGAGATCTTGGATAGAAAAACAAATTCTGTTGGAGTCTAATGGAGATCTACTACCGAGATTACTAGAGAATCTAAGAATGAGATACCTTCTGCCGAGGTATCAAAATGAACCAAAAATCTACTGTCGAGATCTTGGAACAAATTCTGCCAAAGTCTACTGGAGATCTACTGCCGAGATTACCAGAGAATCTAAGAATGAGATACCTTCTACCGAGGTATACTATGAAATTCCTGCTGCCGAGGATTAACTGATGATACACCTGTTGCCAAATCTTCTGCCGAGATTTAGCTAAGGATGCCATTGTCGAGATCATAAAAAGTAAATACCTTCTGCCGAGGTAGACTGGAAATCTTCTGCCGAGACTTGCCAGAAATAAAAGGAATCACCCGTTGCCAAATCTTCTGCCGAGATTTAACTAAGGATGTCATTGAATATAACTTTCACCATACTTCCCTTCTTCTGAAAGAGACAGCCATATGACGGAGAACAACTTCGCGCTCAAACTTCTCAACTTGTATGGAAGAGATAGCCATTTGATAGATTGGAAAATTCACAACAAACTTCTCAACTTGTCTGGAAGAGATGGCCATTTGTTGGAAAAGTAAAAGATATTCATATCAAACTTCTCAACGTATACTGGAGGAGATAGCCATTTGATGAAAATTGGAAAATTCTCAACAAACTTCTCACCTTGTCTGGATGAGATAGCCATTTGTTGGAAAAATAAAAGAGATTCATATCAAACTTCTCAACGTGTCTAGAAGAGATAGCCATTTGATCGATCTTCACCACACTTCCCTTCTTCTGAAAGAGATAGCCATATGATGGGGAAAACAACTTCACGCTCAAACTTCTCAACTTGTCTGGAAGAGATAGCCATTTGACAGAAATTGGAAAATTCTCAACAAACTTCTCACCTTGTCTGGATGAGATAGCCATTTGTTGGAAAAATAAAAGAGATTCATATCAAACTTCTCAACGTGTCTAGAAGAGATAGCCATTTGATTGATCGTTCACCACACTTCCCTTCTTCTGAAAGAGATAGCCATATGATGGGAAAACAACTTCACGCTCAAACTTCTCAACTTGTCTGGAAGAGATAGCCATTTGACGGAAATTGGAAAATTCTCAACAAACTTCTCACCTTGTCTGGATGAGATAGCCATTTGTTGGAAAAGTAAAAGAGATTCATATCAAACTTCTCAACATGTCTAGAAGAGATACCATTTGATAGAACCCTAACCTTGCTGGGGATGAACAAACTGCTCAAAAATAGACTGCCATCTGTGGATTTGCCGGGAGATCCACATATAAGAAACAAGCTTCTCAGATAAAGAGACTGCCACTTGTTGTCAGGTGTAAGTATTCCAAGAGAATGTTGCAATAACACTGTTGGAAAACAAATATTTGTCTTCAACGGGGGAATCTTCAATAAATTCCCTCTAGGAGACAAAAGTTCAAAGGTGCAAAAATAAATGCACTTTCCATTTGGAAATCCAAATATCAAAATCGCCAAAGACCAAATTCAATCCAGGAACGAGCCGGAAAGAAACTGTCAAGCAAGACGCTAACCCATGAGGAATGGATTCAACCGGGATTTATTCTATCCAAGTGTGGAAAGGAGAACTAAAGGAAAATCTTCCACGAGGGTAGAATCTCAGTGGGGAATTAGAAAAAATGTACATTTTTTGCCTAAGGCTGACAACTCTATTTGGAGAGAGGCACATCACTTGGGGATAAACACGACCAAGGTGAAGGTAGTATGCATCAATGGATGCAACATGAATATGACTATGAAACCCAGAAATGATGTACATGTATGTGTATGCATTATGTCTATGCTGACAAACAGACAAAACAAACACGCAAGATAGATTGGTAGAAAACAAACAACTGGATACCCGACCAGTCTTAACAAGACGTGAGCGACTATCAGGGTAAAGAGCCAACCAAGGAGCAAAAGTCCTACTACAAAGCTCACATTTCTTCAAGGAGGGAGAAAACCTCAAATTGGGAAATATATCCAAGAAAATTTTTTACCCATAGCACAGTTGGCTTTGACAAGGATGAAATAGCTTGTTCTCTGCCGGGGAAAAAAATCAACAGTCTACCGAAATGATTTTAAATCAGGCTCAACTGGGTACATCAGGCCTAGCATCTCACCAGAGGCGCTGGGTAACAAAAGGATTTTATCGCAGAAAAAATGAGTCACACACGTAACACTTCAACGACCCATATTAGAGAATCCTGAGTATGTCGCACTCAACGAGACAATTATTTCACATCTTGCAGTCTAACCATTCTTGGAACAACCATTAACACCCATCTTTTAGTTCGCCAATTCAGTAAGCACACGCGCACATTAAAACAAATATAGTAAAAGGATTTTTGTTTCGAAAATCATTATTGTTAATAACAGTGTCATTTTTGAAATGAAGATAGACTAAGAATTGTAAGTAAAGGAAAAGGCTCAAATTTTCATTAATGGAATTGTAATCTGCCAATAGCAGGATTCCATGGATCTTTACAAAAATTGGAATAAATGGTAATTAAATGGAAGAGGCTACATTAAAATTACAATGATCTTTACTTTTTCTAACAACTTTGAATCCCCAGTATTCTTGAGCTCGAATCAGATTTGAGGAATTCTTGGCACACGACGTCGTCATCATAGTCCAATACGGTTACTTGCCGTTATCCCTAACTTTTGCCTAGATTGCCCTTTCAGGTTTTCAATCCAGCGGGATGATTACTTTCTGTTTATGTCTCTAACTTTTTCCTGAGTCGCCCTTTCGGGTTTTCGACCCACCGAGACGCTCTTTTTTGCCTAAGTCGCCCTTTCGGGTTTTCAACTTACCGAGCTGTTCTTTTATTTTTTATTAGGCGAAGTATTTCTTGACTGTATCTGCATTTGTAGGACGGGTGAATTCCTCGCCGTCCATCGTTGCGAGGATTAATGCGCCGCCCGAAAAAACTCTCTTGACAACATACGGGCCATCATAATTAGGAGCCCACTTGCCCCTAGAATCTGATATAAAAGGCTGAAGTTTCTTAATCACGAGGTCGCCTTCCCTGAACACACGAGGATGAACCTTCTTATCAAAAGCCTTCTTCATTCTTTGTTGATATAACTGCCCATGGCATAAAGCTGTCATCCTTTTCTCTTCGATCAGATTCAAGTCATCATACCTGCTTTGGCACCATTCAGCTTCCGTTAACTTAGCTTCCATCAAAACTCTCATTGACGGGATTTCAACCTCCACAAGGAGCACTTCCTCCATACCATATACAAGTGAGAAAGGAGTTGCCCCAGTCGATGTACGGACCGAAGTGCGATATCCGTGTAAAGCAAAGGGAAGCATTTCGTGCCAATCCTTATAAGTAACAACCATCTTCTGAATGATCTTCTTGATATTTTTGTTAGCGGCTTCCACTGCACCATTCATCTTGGGCCTGTAGGGAGAAGAGTTATGATGTTCAATCTTGAACTCCGCGCACATTTCCTTCATCATTTTATTGTTCAGGTTTGATCCATTATCAGTGATGATCCTACTTGGGATACCATACCGGAAAATGAGGTTGTTCTTGATGAATCAGACTACCACCTGTCTAGTCACATTGGCGTAGGAAGCTGCCTCTACCCATTTTGTAAAGTAATCAATGGCCACTAGAATGAAACGATGTCCATTGGAAGCTTTCGGCTCAATCCTACCAATCATATCGATGCTCCACATGGAAAAAGGCCACGTAGAAGAAAGAACATTGAGAAGAGTCGGAGGGATATGGACTTTATCAGCGTAAACCTGACATTTATGACATTTCTTCACATACTTGCAGCAATCGGATTCCATTGTCAACCAGTAATAACCTACCCTCAGCATCCTTATAGCCATAGCATGTCCATTAGCGTGAGTGCCGAATGAACCTTCATGAATTTCCCTCATTAGCATTTCTGCTTCATGCTTATCTACGCACCTGAGTAAAATCATATTGAAATTTCTCTTGTACAGTACATCTTGACTCAGAAAGAAGTTACCAGCCAACCTCCTTAAAGTCTTTCGGTCCTTGTTGGATGCCCCGGGCGGATATTCCTGGTGTCGTAAGAAACACTCGATGTCGTAGTACCATGGTTTATCGTCAACAACTTCTTCCAAGGTGAACACATAAGCGGGTCTATTGAGGCGCATCGTTTTGTCGATTTACAACAATCATGGAGGATATGGTAGCCAAAGCATCGTCCATTCTGTTCTCACTGCGGGGTACTTGGTGAAAATCAATTTTATCAAAGAATGTCAAGATCCTCCTTGCATAATCCCTGTATAGAATCAAGTGAGGTTGTAGAACTTCCCACTTCCCTTTGATCTGATTGATTACCAAGGCTGAGTCACCATATACATCTAGGTTCTAGATTCTTAAATCAACTGCTTCTTCCAGGCCCATGATGCAAGCTTCATACTCGGCTTTATTATTGGTACAGTTGAACGTCACTCTCGCGGCGAAAGGGATATGAGCACCTTGGGGAGTTACAATCATTGCCCCAATTCCTTTTCCATACAAATTTACAGCTCCATCGAAAATTAATCCCCATCGGGACCCCGGTTCTGGCCCTTCGTCAAGCGGAAGCTCGTCACAATCTTTCATCTTCAAATACATGACATCTTCGTCTGGAAAATTGAACTTTACGGGTTCATAATCGTCAATGGGTTGATGGGCCAGATGGTCGGCTAAAACACTTCCCTTGATAGCCTTCTGAGTGTGATACTCAATATCATATTCTGATAGTAACATCTGCCAACGAGCAATTCTTCCTGTCAGGGCCGGTTTTTCAAAGATATACTTAATCGGATCCATCCTTGAAATCAACCAAGTAGTGTGATTAATCATATATTGTCGGAGACTTCGGGCTGCCCAAGCTAAGGCACAACAGGTCTTCTCGAGCATGGAGTATCGAGACTCACAATCTGTAAATTTCTTGCTTTGGTAATAAATGACATGCTACTTCCGTCCTGTTTCGTCCTGCTGCCCGAGCACACAACCCATGAAATCTTCTAGTATTGTCAAGTACATGATCAGAGGTCTTCCTTCCACTGGAGGTACTAAGATAGATGTTATCAAAAGCCCTTTGGCAATCTTCAGTCCACTTGCAGCTTTGATTCTTTCGCAGGAGTTTGAAGATCGGCCCACAGGTCGCAGTCATATTAGAAATAAATCTAGAGATGTAATTCAAACGACCTAAAAATCCCCTTACTTGTTTTTCCCTCTTTGGCGCGGGCATCTCTCGGATGGCCTTGACTTTTTCGGGATCTACTTCGATACCTTTCTGGCTAACAATGAAACCCAATAACTTCCCTGAACGAACACCGAATGTGCATTTGCTGGGGTTCAGGCGAAGTTTGTACCTCCTCAAATGTTGGAACAACTTCAACAGATATTCCACATGCTCTTCCTCAGTTCTGGATTTAGCAATCATGTCATCAACGTATACTTCGATTTCTTTGTGCATCATGTTATGTAACAGTGTTGTCATTGCTCTTTGGTAAGTTGCACCTGCATTCTTCAAACCGAAAGGCATTATTGGGTAGCAAAATTTTCCCCAAGGTGTAATGAACGAGGTCTTCTCCATATCCTCTGGAGCCATTTGAATCTGGTTATACCCAGAAAAACCATCCATGAATGAGAAAACTTTAAACTTAGCTGTACTGTTGACCAACATGTCGATGTGGGGTAGTGGGAAATCGTCCTTAGGACTGGCTTTGTTCAAATCTCTATAATCGACACACATTCTGACTTTCCCATCCTTCTTCGGCACTGGTACTATATTGGCTAACCATTGTGGGTACTCGGAGGTGACAAGGAAACCTGCGTCAATCTGCTTCTGAACTTCCTCCTTGATCTTGATAGCCATGTCGGGGCGTGATCTCCTCAACTTCTGTTTGACCGGCGGACATTTTGGTTTCAAAGGAAGGCGATGTTCCACGATACGGGTATCCAATCCCGGCATATCCCGGTAGGACCAAGCAAACACATCCGCATACTCTTTCAAAAGTTCTATCATTCTTTTCTTGACGTCGGGAATGAGTAGCGCGCCGATTTTGACTTCCTTCCTATCCTCTTCTGTCCCCAGATTAATTACCTCCACCGTTTCTTTGTATGGCTGGATAGTCTCTTCCTCATTCTCCAGTAGTCGCGAAATCTCATCAGGGACCTCTTCGTCATTATCTTCTTCGGCCTCAAATACCGGGAACTCAAAGTTGGGAGTAGGCAATGGGTCATGCTTTTCAATGGGGTTTTTTATGATTAATCTGCACATGTGATTGGTGTTTTATTTTAGAACTAGACAAATGGAAGCGTATGCAGATATTTGAAAATAAATCTTTTTTTTACTATTTTTATTTATGCAAATATGTATATGTTTATTTTTGTAGGATTACCACTTTTCCGAAAAGCAAAAAGTAAAAAAATAACAAAAGATAAAGGAAATAAAAAAATAACACTTTCATTAACGATTGTTTAATTTTCGAAACAAAATGGCCCAACAAAATAACTCTCTTGCTTTGGGCAGAGCAAAGAGGAGAAAAAAATTCTTAAACTGCATAAAGAGAAAACCCTACAAAATACTCTCTCGCCTTGGGCAGAGCGAGAGGTTAACACAAAATTATTACTTAGAAAGACGAACAACAGATGGGACATCAACAGCAGTCCAATTCTGGCATAAAGCTTCATGTACAACAAAGTCTGGTAAATCCTCTTCAGAATCATCTTCAGTAATCGCGTCTACTTCTGGTGGAGTCGGACTCATGAATCCTCCACTGCGGAAACTTTCCTGTATTGGGCAAATGACCCCTTCATCTCTTGTAAATTTTGCAGATTCGGGCGAAAAACCAACTCCTTCACGGGCCTTATTCTCACTTAAAACCACGACCTTTCCCCACCCTTCAGACGAACCACTCTCAACAACTTGTCGAGCATCCTTGAAAGAAGAAATGGATGCCCATTTCTTCTTTATTTGTTTATCAGCAATGGTTAGGGCCTGGAAACGAGTTCCAATAGCATCTTTCGGTTCCACATACGAGAAAGAGGAAAGATGGCTTACAATCATAGCCTGTTCCCCAAACACTATCACCAGCTTTCCTTGATTTACAAACTTGAGTTTTTGATGAAGAGTTGAAGTTACGGCCCCTGCGTGGATCCAAGGGAGACCCAATAAGCAACTGTATGCAGCCTTGATATCCATCACTTGGAACGTGATTTGAAAGGTATGAGGTCCAATCGTTATAGGAAAATCCACTTCCCCAATAACAGTTTTTCGGGACCCATCAAAAGCTTTGACAATATCCCCACTGACTCTCATAGGAGTGCCCTGAAAAGCTAACATCGAGAGAGTTGACTTTGGCATGACATTTAGTGAGGAACCGGTGTCTATCAGCACACTAGACAAAGCATCGGTCTTGCAATTAACAGATATATTCAGTGCCATGTTATGGTTCCTTCCCTGCTCCGGGAGCTCTTCGTCACAGAAGCTAAGATTGTTACAAACAATTATGTTTGCAAAAATATTATCGAATTGGCCGATGGTAACATCATGGTCCATGAATGTTTCCTCTAAGACCTTCTGCAAAGCTTCCTGATGCGCCTCAGAGCTCATCAGAAGAGACAGGATTGAAATTCTTGAAGGCGTGCTTAAAAGTTGATCCACTACGTTGTACTCACTTTTCCTGATCAGCTTTAGCACTTCATCATCTCCCTTGCTTTGATTTGTATTGCTTGATTGGCCTACTTGTTTAAAAGTGTTCTTCAATGGGGTTTCTTTATGCATCACAGTTTCTCTAGCTTTGTTAGGGAATACCCTCTCGCTTCTAGTAACTCGGCTGACATCAGCAATGTTGACAATGGATGGTAATGGAACCTCCTTTCCATTTTCAATCATGGTTGCACTATATCTGTATGGTATGGCCTTTCAGACTTGTATGGCATTGGTCCTGGTACAGTAATGACCAATGGAGTTGTAGTGGTCCTTCTACTGTCGTAGGTGATCTCTATGGGTCCTGGTTCATTAAATTGTGGTATTATGACAAATGCCTCTTCATCAATTTCAACATCATTAGGGTTTCTGGGATACATTATTCTAATAGACCTCTGATCCAACATTCTTTGGAGATCTTCTCGTACTACGCGACACCCCCGCGGATTAACGGAACAGATTCTGCATGCATCGTAATCATGTATCCCATTATGGAAGTAGATAAGCTCTGCCAGTTCTGCATGCTTTTGCACTAAGGAACCTCTAATCAATCTGACATCGTAAACAACATAGTCTCCTGGACAACTATGCACCATATTCACTGAGGCCCCCCAATGCGGAGGCAAAGGATTCGCTTGAATATTTGGATTGGTATCTTTAAAAGTCAAAACACTGTTTTTAATCAACCTCTGGACATCAGCCTTAAAGCCATAACAGTTTTCGATATTGTGGTCGGGCCCACCTTGATGATAAACGCAGAACTGGTCAGCTTTGAACCCATCAGTGGGATTCCTGGGCGGAGGGAGGGGAGGTCTTGTTTGAATATGCCCTTTCTGTAGTAGAGCTGGAAATAATTCTGCGTAAGTCATTGGTATGGGGTCGTAAACGTATGTTCTCGGAATACGATTGTTGTTGTACTGGGGGTGAGCCTGTTGTGGAGCCTGTTGTTGTCGTTGCTGCTGGAATTGTTGGGGTTGATGTTGATGTTGTGGAGTGGTTTGTTGATTTTGAGGAAAATGTAGTCGGTAAGTGGGGCCTGAAGCTGGATTAACAACCGGGGTAATTGCGGCCACCTGCTGCTGATAATTTCTTCTCTGATAAATGGCACTAACGTCTTGCTCTTTCTTTTTGTGGAAACCGTTTCCGAATTTCCTGATGCCGCTGGATGATCCCGCTTCCTTCACTAAGCGCCCTTCTCTAACGGCCTCTTCAAGCCGCATTCCCATATTTACCATTTCAATAAAATCACTAGGTGCACTTGCGATCATACGGTCATAATAGAACGTACTCAACATCTTCAAATAAATCTTGGTCATTTCTTTTTCTTCCAGAGGGGGATATATTTGAGCCGCGACCTCACGCCACCTTTGAGCATATTCTTTGAAACTTTCCTTGTCCTTCTGTGACATGCTCCGGAGTTGATCTCTGTCCGGGGCCATGTCAAGGTTGTACTTATATTGTCAGACGAAAGCCTCTCCTAGGTCATTGAAGGTTCGGATTTTCGCACTATCTAAACTCATGTACCACTTTAGGGCGGCACCTGTCAAGCTGTCCTGGAAATAATGAATCAGTAACGGGTCATTGTCCTGCTGGGTGGACATCTTCCGGGCGTACATGATTAAGTGGCTTTGAGGACATGAGTTTCCCTTATATTTTTCAAACTCAGGCACTCTGAACTTGTGCGGAACCCTGACATTAGGGACTAAGCAAAGATCAGAAGCCTTTGTTCCAAACAAATCCTGGCCTCGAAGAGCCCTAATCTCATTTTGCATCTCTAGAAAACGATCTTGGAACTCATCCAAGCTCTCGTCTACTCCTACGTTTTCTCTTGGTGTTGTGTGGAAGGGGGGATCTTCATTGTAATGGGCGGTGTGTACTACAGGCTGAGGAGTAGTCATTACAGCAGTGACGTGTGAGATGTGTGGTTGATGAATCTCTGGTATGAAATCACGAGGGATGCCCCAAGGGAAACCAGTGGTTACAACATGTTGGGAATCGTTGCTAGGAGCCGCAATCGTTGGGATGTCCATGGCCTCGGTCCTCTGTCCAGTCTCTAGAGAATTTTGAGATGTCTGATTCTGCACAGCGGCCATCGTCTCCGTCATATTGGTAAGCCTCTCCAAACTATCCTTTAAAGCAGACACTTCTCCCCTAAGCTCTTGATTTTCCTGCTCGAGTCTCTCCATCCTCCTTCGACGGTCGACTCCAGTTTTGTACAGACGAAACAGTTTGACGACTGGGTAAAAGACACGCACGAGCCTCATGTTTTAACAAATGCAGCAAATGATGGAAATGTATGAATGCAATGCCACAAAATATCAACTTCAGGAAAAACAATCACAAATACCTGAGTTTTAATGTGCAGCATTCAAAACATCATAGAAGTCAAGGACTAAAGGAAAACTCCAAGCTTCATTCATTATCAAACATCAAGACTCAAAACATAAAGTACAAAGATTCTGGTTCGTTAACTGTTACAAAAATAACGCCAATTCTCTTCTTAAATAAACAAAATAAATAAAGGAAAAAATTACAACAGTAGGACTAATTCTTTGATCTTTGTGCACTACATTCTTTCACCTCTTCCTTGAAAGTCTTCAACATGGTCTGGAAAATCGAGAGAAAATAACTCACAGCTGGGTAGGATCCATCGTCTTCGAATTCCCCTCTTGCCATAGAAAGCCGGAAAGGTAATTCCTCCATCTGCAAGTTGCACCATTCAATAAGCCGATTAAGCTTATCACGATACATATCTCTTTCTTTAATCCGAACTTGTATAGCTTGCTCATATCCTTGGAAATGACCTTGCACCTCATCTCTCACTAACTCCCAAATGTTGCGATCTTTAAGCAAAGCCTCATACTGTTCCTTCCAATACCGGGCGTTTCCTTCAACACGATTCACCTCTTGACATTTGTAATCCCAATCTTACATGGTGAACTTTGAGACATTCATGGCCTGAATTCTAAGTTCATATTCCTGATTTGAGCTTCTTACTGCCTCATCAAGGGCTGTGGTGAGCTCTGCAATTTTCTTTTCAAATTCAGCTCTTTCAATCTTTGCTTTTTTAGTCGCCCGTATATACCAATCTTCATTATTCGCACTCTTTCTGCAAACTCTGTTTAAATCTTCTTTTAAGTGAACCACCCTACCATAAGTCTGGTCTAGACACCCTTTGACATTGTTTTTCTTTCATTCTTCTTCATCATCTTTTTCTTGAATTGCTTCGAACTGGGCAGTTTTACGAGTCAGGTCATACTTTAATTCATTCCTCTCGTAGGTGACCCGGTGCAATTTTGAACTGAGTTCTTCATTTTCTTTCCTAAGATTAGCTACTTAATTCGAAGTTCCTCTACTTCTTCCAAGGATATTGGTTCATGCGCAGGAGGTTTGGGGAGTGCTTATCCGGAAAATGGTAGCTTGACGATTTGGACCCTTTCGAGAACCCACTGTCGGTAAGGTGTCCTGACCACTCCATCTCTTTTCCTTAACTCAGAGCCCTTGGTGTGAATCTTCTCCCAAGAACAACATATTCTGAAAAGTAATGTTGGATCATCCACACCTCTGTTATGGAGGATCATCTCTTCTAACTCGGTGTCCTCTGGCTTTCCCAGCATAAGGTACTCGTGTTGCCGTATGGCCAAGATGGGGTTGTAACTAATGCACCCCTTTGATCCCATCAAAGGTACATTTCGGAAATTCCCACAACTCATAATGATGCGGTCAACATCCAACTTATTAGGGTACCATGTGATGTCCCTTTCAGTGAGGGAAACCAACATTTGAGACCATTCCCCGCCTGTCATTTTGGGGATCAAAGCATGGCGTTTGAAGATGTGAGATGTGAGCCATTTATATAGCAAAGGGAAAAAAAGGTCAAAACAACGCCTTTCTTCTCATGACGGAGGTGGAGATTATAGAACACGTCTGCCAATAGTGGATACACCGGGCTTTGACCTTCTTTCCAAACTGCCCAGAATACGTTAATTTCCGCCATGTCAATGAAATCTTCGAAGGTTGGGAATAAAACCAAACCGTAAATGAGGAGAGCTAACACATTGACTGAAGGAGCCCATTGGCGTTCCCTTATTAACCTCTTGCTTTCTTGTTCTAAATATAGCCTTTGGAAACCCCAAACTCTCTCTTTTGTTTCCAGTTAGCTTTAGCTGTGGCAGTGGGAATCTGAAGAGCTTCTGCTAATACTTCTACCTTAAGATCATGGCTAACGAGGGTGTAAGGCGCCTTTCCCTTCATAGAAAAACCCAAGAACCCTTCAAACTCTCCTAGAGACGGTGTTAGCTGAAAGTCCTAAAGCAAAAAACTTCGCATCGGGGGATCATAGAACTGTGCCAAGGCTGTGAGGGCTGGAATTTGCACATCGACTTCCAGGAGATGAAGCACTTGGCCAAACCTTACTTCAATAGCCCTCTTGTAGGAAGCGGGAATTTTCTCCAAGCAATCCATAAGAACAGTGGTATTTGGTGAGAAAGCTTTCAACTGCAGAGTCTTCCTTTTTCCTGAACTCATGACTGTTTTGAATGCGAGAAAACAAATGGATGTGTTTCCCTGAAATAACAAGATGTGTAAGTTATGATGCATATGCTACATGATCATGAATGCACAAAGCTGGATCCGAGATAACATTGGGAGCTCGGAACTCCTAAAATGTAGGCTCTAGAGGGTTGGTCTATATCTTTCTACCCATAATACCCACTCACATGGTAGCTTTCTATAGCGATGGTATAAGGAAACTCAAGGTCATGGACGTTTATCGTGCTAACGCCCCGCCGCAGGCCAGCTGCATTGTGACGATAATAACGATAAGGTCTACCTTGAGTGGAGTTCTCATGTTAGACTGATAAAGGGGCGAGCCCTCGAGCCTAACATTACACAACTACCAAAAATCGAACAGGTCCTAGGGGGTCCCAGAATCACAGCCCTTTCGTGAATCAGGTCACGCGACAGGCTAGCTGCGTTGCAACAAGATCTACGAAAAGTCTAACTATCTGGGGGAGCTTTCATGCTAGGCGTGCAAGGAGCGAGTCCTTGGAGACTAACACTAATAACATCTAATTCTAAACTTAGGTGTTCCCTCTTCTTTTTCAAAATTCAAGTACACATTCATACCCGTGACGTAATCCCAAGATCCAACAGGAGAATATAATAATGAACAATATAATGAAAAAGGAAAGCAATAAACGAGCATATAAAATATTGATAGTAAATAAGGAAGACAATCAAGACAAAACAACAAACAAGCACAAACTATCCTAAGCTAGGCTCGACTCTCTTATGCTTAACACATTTAAGTCCCCAGCAGAGTCGCCAGCTGTCGTACCTCGAAAAATACGATCCTAAAACAAACAACAAGGTCGCCACCTAATTCTATTTATTCTAACTAAAGAAAAGGGAGATATAGATACAACCTAAATCAGATAAGAAATGGTCAACGAAACCACTAATCTAAGTTCAGGAGTCAGTTATGCAAAGGGAAGGTGTTAAGCACCCCTCACGTCCGTTGTACTCAACGGGAACCTCTTAGTCTAATTTGCGCTTAAATGTTAACTTGTATTATTGTCTTCTTTTAATGGTTGCTTTTAATGTTCCAATTATTATTTGTTATGGAGAAAGGTTAATTTTTTTATTATTGTGCTCGCGAAGGATTAAAATCCCCGTGCCTACGTATTCCCTTGTGCAATGGGAAATTCAGAGCTTCGTAGTTCGTGCAACTACGATTGTTTTTTAATTTGAACGATTATTTGAAAATGCTTTCTAATCTGCTAAGCGTTGGCTTAACTGCTCGCGATAGGAGGCTGAAGCGCTAGCTTGTTTGCGAGATCGAAAGATTCAAACAATGTTCGTTTAGAGGAAAAATATTTGACCTTTATTAAGGTGTTTTAAACGAGAGGGCAAACGAACCACAACGCGTGGGGCTAGCCCGGGAGCGATTGCATTCAAGAACGTGCGGAGTGCTAGACTCCGGAGTTCAGTTACTCGCTGATTAATTATGGAAAATAGTTTGTATTGGTTGTTAAGTTTTAAATTGTATTTAAGTATGAAAGAATGAATGAGTCACGTCGCGTGGGGCTTGCCCAGGAATGACTACATTCAAGAACGTGCGGAGTGCTAGACTCCGTAGCTCTAAAGTTTCGTAATTAATTTTTAAATCAAAATATTGGATATACAAGAGGGTAAATGAATCACGTCACGTGGGGCTAGCCCATGAGATATTCATTTTAGAACGTGCGGAATGCTAGACTCCGAAGCTCTATTCTCTTGTATTTAAATTTTAAGCGATAAATACCGTGCGGATGGCGGTCACATAAGTGACCGACTTACGTGTGTGCGAAATGTAAACGTATATTATTATTTATTTTTTTAAAAAAAATGTTTATTTGGCGTTAGACCAAACAATTAACTTGTCTTCAAAAGTGGTCATTTTAAACGCGAGTGTAAACACTTCGTATCTTGACAAGTTATAAACGAGATGTGAAAGTAACAACCAAAACCCAATACGAGTCGTCCATCCTCGTCACAACCAAATGACAAGTAAAACGAACATGAACAACATATGTATAAATAAATAAACATAACGTAGTTAACTAACAAAAATATAAAATTTTTGACGAAATAATTAACGAAATAAACATCTTAATTAGATTAAAATTTTTAGTAAACAATGAAAACATTCTTTCTTAAAGAAATATTTACTTAGAATTTGTTAATTATATAAAAGAAGATAAAACAAATAAAGACAAAATAAAAAAAAGAAGAAAAAAAAAACGGATGGGCCAAGCGGGGATGGGGTGCTAAGAGCAAAGCCCGTAGGCCCATGAAGTGAAAACCGGACGGGTCGGGTCTGACCCGGATCCGGTTCGGTGTCTTTCTTTCTTAAAAGGGATTAACATGCCCTAGGGTTTCAGCGGCCAATATTATTCTAAAAGAGGAAAATGAAACTTAGCTCTCAACCTTCTAACATTTCCGTCTTCCCCAACCGCAATCTCCTATCATCATCTCTCAAATCAAAACTCCATCCGGCCATCTCTCCAAATATACCTCACAAACACCCCTCACCCCCCCCCCCAACAACCTCTCGAACGAAACTTAAAACACAGACGAACAAAGTTTCGTCCTTAACACTCTCCAATTCTCGGCGAAATAAACTAACCTCTTCATCAACCGATCAAATAACAACGACAATATGTGCGAGAAAAATAAGGAGAAGACTTACAAATGGCGAGCAGTTCAAAGGCTAGCTTTCTGAATCTCCGTCACGCCTTCGTTCTCTCCGTTCTTCAAGTTGAGGCCCCCAATGACCCAACCAAAGGGTATTCTCCATTTCACTGGGTCATTGGGTGTGTGTTGCTTTGAGTTGCCTTTTTGGGAAAATGACTTGTATTGGAAACTTGCCATTTTGGGAAAGTTTTTCAACCCTTTCTTTTTGATTCAAAAATGCTTCAAATGAGAAAACTTTGGTCATGAAAGTTGTAGAATGGATCATTTCCTTTTCAAAAAGTACAAGAACTCATTCTAATTCATTTTGGATCAAAAGTTATGGCTTGTCAAAGTTGGGAAAAATCACATAATTTCAAGTTTTACACCAAAGAGGCAAAGTTGCAAAACCTCTTGCCAAGGCAAAATGTGACTTCAATGTGACTTCTAACCTTTGCACAAACATAAACCAATGCCTAAAAATCAGAATGCACCAAAGATTTGTCCATTTTCATGACTTATGCTTCAAGTAATCACAAAGGGGCCAAAGTTGTACCAACTTGCAAAAACTCTTGTAACCATGCCTCTACTTGTTACAGCTCACAAAATCTGATCCACAAGAACTCCATGATCTCAGTTGAGCCAAGCCATGCCCCTATCACAGCCTCCCACTTGCCCATACCTCAAGTACACCTAACATGGACTTTATGCAAAATGGCCCATACCAATCAGCATAGGCCACACCAACTCCACAGACCTATCACAATGTGATAAGTGGACCAAAAGCAACTCAAAGCAACACACACACACAAGCCTGAAACATCTCACAAGCCATAGTTTCAAAATTTCACCTCTTATGCACTTTCTTTCGAAACTCATCAGACAAGACACAAACATCAAAACAAACTTCATAGAATCACTCAACATGTTCCCCTGATCATTTCCCAACCCTCATTTGTCCCGGAAACCACCTCAAACAGAAACACGATTTCCCCCCTCCATTGACCTGAGCTTCTGCAAACTCCCTCTAGAGACCATATAAACTCCAGCTAAGCATCACAAACTTCTGGGGGGGATCATTGGAGCTTGTTTGGACCAAAGAAGCAGCCAGAAAGTCCTTGTTTCGAAAGCTCCAGTTCAGGTGAGCTCAAGAACTTTTTTTCCAGAACTTTAATTTCTTGTTATAAAATGGTTCTATGAGTTGCACTGATCATCTGGATGTGTTTGGTTTTGAAAATGGTCAAGAAACAAGCATGTATTGACTGTCTGAAAGTTTGCCCGTGAAAATGTTTTTGCTTGTTTCTCTTGATTCACGAAAAATAAATGATGTTTGTTGTAGGGTTTTTGTTTAATGATGTTCATAGATTGATTCTGGAGAGTTTAGTGAGGTTTTGATGCGTTTTGAGTGAGATTGAGAAATTGATTGGCCGGAGAAGATGACCGGAACACTGTTCCGGTCATCTGAAAGTGATTAGGGTTAGGATTAGGGCTAATGACATAATTAGGCAAGTTTGAATTTGGACCGTTCATTCGCGCGCGCAGGTCAACTCCCTCCCCTTTTTGTTTGAATCTCAGCCACTGGATTGGATTACTTCCATTAATTCATATTTTTAATTCATTTTTATTGCATTTTCTTTCTCATTTATTTTAAAATATCAAAACCCATTATAAAAATTTTATTTTTTGCATGCTAACTTAAAATATTTTTCTCATTCTGAATATAATTTTATTTTTATTTTTTACATTAAAAATTATTTTTAAATTATTTAAATGTTTATTTTTAATTAGTTAATGAAAATTAATTAATTAAAAATACATTTAGGTATTTAAAAATCACAAAAAAATTCACATTGCATTTAAAAACATTTAGAAACATTATCAAACCCTCAAACCAAATTTCTTTTTTGTTCTTGATGCATTTTGATCATTTTCTTTGGAATTAAATTCATTTTAAGGCAATATTTTTGGTGCACACTTTGAAAAATCCATTCTGCCTAACCATTGAGAGTTTGATGATGGTTCTTCTTGCATTGTATTCTTCATGGCATGTAGTTTATAGGATAAAATTGGTCTGATTTGATCTTCCATTTTCATTTTGTTTTGCATTTTTCTTGATAAGGTACCCCAAAACCCTATCCAACTTAGGAAATTCATAACTTTCACTAGGTTAAGAGTTAGATCCCCTCCTTTGGGCAGTGAACTTGTACAGGTTTAGGGTATCTTTGATTGCATTTTCAATTTTTTATCATGTCATTTGCTTCTGGTTTTGAAATTTTGCATTGCATGATGCATGTAACCCTAATTTGTGCCTTTCTTTGCATCCATCTTTCATTTGCTTGCATCCAATGACTTGCCATGGCATTTTGTGTATCCACATGATTCATAATGCATCTTAGGACATATTAGAATCATGTTTGATCATTGCATCTTTCATTTTCGATGTCATATGTTCATTTCATTTCATAAACATTCATGAACTTCTATGGTTCAAAGCATGCCTCATTTGCATCCTTATGCTTGTATGATCATTCTCATGTCTTGCCTTATGTTTGTATCCTCTCTTAGAATCATTAACAACATGTATATGCTTCTGACTTTGCCTTGCATCATGACATTTCATCTCATTTGCATTGCATTTCATTTCTTTTAGCTAACTTTTCAGGTGGTAAGTTGTTTTTAGAAGTGAATTTGCCTTCACTTCTCACAATCTCTTCTCATCTATCTTGCATCATTGCTGCATTTTATCTTTGTGTTTAGAGTGAGCTTGCTCATTCATGTTCATTTCTTACTTTCTTTCTTCAAGCAACTTGTCTTCTCAAGTGAAGCAAGTTGTTTTGCTTCTCTTTGCTTCTTGCTCCTTTCATCTGCTTCCTTCCTGGTGGTTTCTATGAAGATCTTCTTGCAAACCTCATTAAACCCTAGGAATAACCAAGCATGATAATAATTAGGGTTTGATTAGTCCCCCATTTAGTTTTACCTTTGTGTCATCTTTGAGTCTTCTCTTCTCATCTCATAATCAAGGACTAAACCCTAAAGGTTTTGAGGCTTTGTGATTAAGCTTATGCCTGCATCCTTCTATTAGGATGGAGTGTATAACTTTAATCCTAAGTGTTAAACCATTAATGTGTTTACCTCCTTTAATCAATTCATCTTAATAATCATCAAGACATCAAGCTTGTAACTTGGGCCTTGCATTAGGGTTCTAATTCTTCCTTACTTGGTTAAGAAGGACTAACCCTAGTGTTAATGGACAAGTCCCCCTCAAGTTGTCTTACAAATCATAAAATCCACCTCTTAATCTTGTCATTAACTAAAACCCACTTTAATAAAGGCTTTTTTTTGTCATGAGGTTAATCCCTAATCATGGATTAAGTTGAGGAGCATTCCTCAGCTTAAATGTTCTCATCTATTATCCTTCTATTAGGATGGTGTAATGAGTCCGTTAAATCCTTGATTATGGCTTAAACTCATTACTTAACACTAAACAAAAACAACAAAAACATCTAAATAAATACAAGTAGGTTAATGATCTTAATCCTACATCATGGTGATTAAGTGTGAGGTGTTTACTTCATACTTAAGGCATTCTCATTACCCCTAATCAGAGGGAAGATATGATGAGTTTACTAACCCTTGATTTAGGCTTAAGTTCATTAACTTATGACGAACCTCAAAAAGCAATAAAAGATTGAAAGCACAAAAACAAACAATAATCGTCTCCTCCGGGATTCTTTTCTCATCATCTTCACTCATAAACGAGAACTTGCTTCTTCCGTCTAATGCAAGACAGTTTGCACCTGAGCCAAACAGGTCATACACTTGAGCATAGGCAAGGAAGCAGTTCACAAGTCAATTTATCTTTCAGTCTCTTTGAGTCGAACTACGGTGTTCTGACTTCCTCATTGCACGAGAGGATACGTAGGCATAACTTAACTGTTATCGAACAAAAGTCTCTGTATATCCCCCCTCCTTCCAGCATTATTCTTTAAGCCTCATTATCTTGAGCATTTCATTCTTGTTCTTACACTGACACTTCTCTTACACACTTCACATTTCTTTTACACTGACACTTGCATTCTTTCCAGCTTTGATACACAAATTGCACTAACACTACCCCTTTAAAACACAAATCTTTTAAGCGTGGATCCCGTCGAGTACGACGGACAATCTGGGTGCTAATACCTTCCCAGGTTGTAACTAACCCCCTTTCTCAGTTTCTCTGGTTCACAACCGTCTTATCCCTCTTTTCTTAGGTTTATGCAGCATTACCTTTCCTTCGGGATAAAAATGCCTAGCTGGCGACTCTATTTATTTCCTTCTCCTTCGCCGACCGTTCGCGTCTGTACCCCTTCTGACCATGTGTCATTTTGGTGGGAGCGACAAGGTTCACAGAAGATGGATGTAAGCTCCCCATTTTTTTCAAAAATCCGAAGTGTTCCTCTTTTGTGATAAAGCCCTACTGTTATCTAACTCCTGCTATCCTATTTTTGATACAGGTGATGGGACTTGAAACATCGGATGAAGCAACATCGAAATCGGCGATAATCCCTTTGGTCATAAACTTTTGGTCCATACCCTGCTGTGTATTGCAGGAAGCACGTATCAAAAAGAGTATAAGTCTGCCTGTTACCTTCTCAATCTTAAAGAAGAATAAACTCCCCCTTTTTTTTGTCAAATCCGCTTTAAACATATGCTATGTTGATAAGCCAATTCCTAATCGTCTTTTTCCTCAAATCTTGCAGGCTCCTTCTGCCTATTTTGGTGTACAGTGGTAGCAGTTTCTTGGGGTTTCTGGCTGCTGAACACATAAGAGTAGATAGCAGGTGGATGACATGTGAATCTGATATTTCACCTTGTATGGTCCCTACATACATTCCAGCTTAAAACAGGATGTTTCCTTTTGTATACTATTTTTTTTTACCGTGTGCACTATTCTAGTTACAAATCTGGGTGCACTTTGATACTACGTTGGAGCTTAGGGATTAAGGAAGAGACCGATGATGCATTGATGAAAGATTTTGAACAAAGGTGAAATTGACTAAAGGATCACGGACAAAACCTTCAGTTTTTAGACCCCCCTTAAACCATAACATGGATGCTATGAATGACTTACAATTTTACTTTTGTAAGCTTGGACTTGTATTATGTAAAACAAACAGATTTTATTTGTGAGCCTTTAATAAAAAATTTGGGTAGGATCTTTCGAATTATAAGCTTTGTTGAACTTGCACCATGTTGCCTCTCAATCGAATTTTAACCTTTTCATTAAGATCAAATTTGAAATCAATCAACTAAAGTCCAAAGGTCGAATCTTGGAAACTTGAGGTCGAATGCATCAAATTAAATATGGCTTAAAAGTTCACTTGAAGGCGAAAATGGACCCAACTTGAAACATTACTTGAAAATGAAATAACCAATGTTTGCGACTAGTGATCATAACTTGAATAACCAATCTTTCATGAATTAACCACTTGAAACAAACTTAAGACAAGGTTGGGCTTTCCATAAGAATATCTAATGCACTTTCCTAGTCATACTATTTTATTGAGACAAAGCCATGAGATCAACTGACACAACCCCCTAGAACAAATCTTCTAAGCTTTTTTCATATAATAACCCTAAAACTATATTGGAACTTTTAACAACAAAGCCCAATAGCAACTCTTTGGTATCTAGATACCAGCCTTGAACAAACTCGCAAATGCCTTATTCTTTAAAGATGCATTATATCTCGAAATATATTAAAGTAATTATACAATAACCAACTTGAAATGCGTACCCAAAAAACCAAAATGGTTCAACGAATTAGAACCAAACAAATGTTAGTTGACTAAGCCCGGACACCTCCACTTGAGAGTTCGATAGAAACCAAGCCATCCGGAGGATGCATGACAAAGTTGTGTATGATATGAGCATGACTTGAATGCCATATGAATGTGTGGGACACAAACCAAAAGTAAGAAGAACGAGGTCAAAATTTAGGGTATGACAAGGACATATCTTCACAGTGAGTTTCATCAAGGTGGAACTGGCCATGACTTGGAACACAGTTTTACACTGAAGGCTAGAGCGCAAAAGCTTATCAAAAATAACATTCTTTCCTTTAAGGATATTAATCCCAATGTTGTCAGCAACCATCTGTCGAATCATGGGAAGTGAATCTTCCAGACGACTTCAGCAGTCAAATTATCTTGAAGACTAATTTTTTAGACAAGACAACTCATCATTGTCGTTGATTGATCACTAGGCCATTATTTCTTACTGTTTGCAATTTTCTTCAATTGTATTGACTTGTTTGGTTTTAAACTTTGTTTATACTTTCATGTTAATATTAATGAAATGAGCATTGTAATGTTTTGATTCATTTTTTTACTGTGTGCATATTTACACTTTCATATATTTCCAAGATCATTCTTCTTTATCAAGCTTTTGTTCATACAATGATGGGAGGGAGGATGATGAAAACGAAATACCCATAATTGTTATTGGTATGATTTCAATTGAAACTTGGCTGATGATGTACAATTATTATTTCAACTCCCAAACACTAGAGAAATAAGGAAGTTAATTCCTTGTCAACCCTCTTTGAGCCATGAAGTTGGAGTTTCTTTCTATACAAAAAAACCTGCAATTTTAACATGGGGATGGGTAGTTCTCAATTAATTCAAATGTGAATTCAAATACAAGTGAATCATTCAAGACACCGTTCAATAAAGGTTGCAATATCAAGCTTTCCTTCACACACATCAAAGAAGTGTCGAAGATGTCTTCCAATTCAAAAGCCAATGTTGATTCACCGTAATTATTAAGCCAGACAATCATTATCTTTCAAAAACAATGATGTTAGAAAATAAATAAATAAACAAAGACCTCAAAGTCAAAACCTATGAAGGAGACTTAGACAAAAACCGGGGCATCCCGGTAACTGTAAGTTCAAATGACACAGTTCAGGCAAGAGTTAGGGATACTAAAAAAGGCATCAATCAAGAGGTCACCAAAATCTTCAACAAAAACAAGATGAGTGGACCAAAGTCCTCACCAAAAATAACAAAAGGGATAAGTGACTTCTATCTCAAAATCCCTGGCTTATGAACTATCTTCATCTGTACAATCCCAAATTTCTCGGAACTTGAATGCATAAGTTGAGTTAATTGAATGTAGGACTGAAGATCATCACCAAGATTGGGTTGGGTACAAATAAACTTTGAGCATATATCCTTTGTTTCATAATTCGTGAACTAGACCACGTTACAACCTTCAAAAGACCTAATTGAATCCAGGTTTCTTTTGAAAAGCATACTACAACAAGGTTGCGTAAAATGACTCCCAAATTTGTTGCTAATCATTTGTTTCTTACTTTTGCTTTCTCTTTCATTTTTGTCTAAACAACTGTGTTTTGACAAGTTTTTTTTTCATTTACTTTACATCAATAATTTCATTCCAAAAATGATTTTTTATTTCAAAATTTTGTATGAACATTGCATTAAAATTCCCATGTTTGTACACACATTTTTTATATGCAGGCAAACTTTCCTCATCAAGGGAATTTCAAACAGTTAAAAAAATTGGTTAGTGATCCTATCAGGGGCAAGTTCCTTCCAGATCCTATGGTTGAATATTTTGTTTCTCAATGCAAGTTATTCTCATATTTGGTTAACTACAAGATCCCTTTCAAGATTCATATTGGGTTTAGCCTTTTCAACATTCATCTCAAGAATTGAAGACATTTTCCCGACAGTAGTCAGAATTGGAGCCTTTATCAGTTTATCATCATTAAGTCAATCAATATGGGGCAACCTTATTCAAGAATCCCCAAGCATACTTTCATGATTTTTCTCAAAAGATTATTAACATGATATAGTTTCCTGGTGAGACAGAGATATGTTCAAGAGCAGCATCTCTAATCCACAAGCAGAAGGGTAGTGATCTCCGTGTTGAGGAATCAGTCCATCATTTTCACTCCCAAACGCGTATAAACTTGTTGATTTTCACTCATAAAAAGAGTTTAAACTTATTTTTAGAATTTTTCATACATTATGCATTTACCAGGGTGTTTTATCCCCATTTTCATATTCAATTCATTCAAGAGTGTTTTAGTCCTCATATGCATTTTCCGAGGTCATGTTGTTTTCAACATCTTACCTTGTGATCAAAGTCCAACTTACTTGGCACCTACCAATGTACTTGTTTGTCTCTTCTTACCTGATTTTATTCTGGATGTTCTTGTTTGTTTTGATGTTTTCCCAGAATCCTTTTTAAACCTATATCTGATGTTGTTCTATATATGTTAAACCCTTATCTGATGTTCTTCCTTTATTATGATGTTTTACCATAATCCTTTTCACCTCTATCTGATGTTGTTCCAAATATGTTAAACCTTTATTTGATATTATTCAAAATATTCTTGTTTGTTTTGATGTTTACCCGAAACTTTCACCTCTATCTGATGTTATTCCAGATATGACGAACCTTTATCTGATGTTTTTTTCTTCATATATATGGTATTTTGTGTTCTGATGTTTCTCCGGAACCTTTTTGTGTATATTTGATGTTATTCCAGATATGATTATACCTTATTCTGATGTTATCCCAGAACTTTTACCTTCTTTTGATGTTTTTCAGATATCCCTTGTTTTAATGTTTTTCTAGAACCTTTTCTTTGCCTATCTAATGTTTTTCCAGATATCTTTGTAGTTCTGACGTTCTTCTAGAACTTAATCTCATACACTCAATGATTTTCTAGTTAGTTCAGGTGTATCTTTAGATTATTTCCTTTTATCTCATGCCATTCTCGGATGTCCCCAATGAAGTCATCAATGTCATTCTTGAATGCTTCTGATGTACTTTCTAGGACTTTTGTCACTTCATTCAATGCCACTCTTGGATGTTGTGACTACTTTTGTCCAATGCCATTCTTCGACATCTTCAGATCTTTTATGGTCTCTTAGGGTCAAAAATCAGGTTTTTATATTTAAGTCTCTTCCATCTTGTCAAAACAAAGATGTCAATCTTCATATCTCTAGATTGAAGAAACTTAAATAGGGACAACTTTAGCACCCTAATTTTTGCCCCTGAGATTGTGTTTTTCATATGCATTTTGCATACAAACAAGATCGTGCATTGGTTCTTCTATCCTTTTTGGTTGCAGGTTTATGCCTCACAGGGGATCACCATTGCTTTTGTGTGCCTTTTATTTGTTTATGTTTACTAACCTTTAATTAAAATCCAAAAATATTTTGTTTTCTTTAATTAATATTTTCAGGGGAAGTACAGGCTATAAATACCAAAAATAGCAATCCCACAGCTCGAATGAATTTCACTAATAAAAAGTCAAAGTTGATCCGCAATCATGTCAATTCATCTGATCAAGGATTCCTCAAGTTTTAATCGATTTATTCAAGGAATTCCAAGGTTCATGTGTTTATTTCCATGACTTCTTCAACATGCCAAAGAATCGAGCCTGAATCACAACAATGAAATCAAAAGAAAAGAAATTTCAAATTTTGGGTTGGTTAATCGATTAACCAATGTGTTAATTGATTAACTTGGGTGAATTTTGAAGAAAAAAAAATATAGCATCATCTCAGCCCTTGATCTCACTTGGAATATTCTAGATCACATCATTTTTATTCTCCTACATCACTTTGATCATTTCCTACCATATACCTTCATTAATCACCACTCTTTTATGAATTTTCCTCCAAATTTGAATTCCAATCCTAATTTTGATTATACAAGCCTAATTTCATCCCACCAAATTCCCAAGTCTAAAATATTTAAATAGAGACATCATTTCATTCATTTCTCAAGCTTTAGAGAGCCAAAAAATCTCTTGCAAAATATCTCCTCAAACCACAAAATTCACCAAATCTCATTTTCTTCTTTTGAAAGTTATCAAGAATTTGCATTGAATTCTTGATTAACTTAAAAAGATATGTTGTTGTTTAGTTGTAGTTATTTTGTTTGAAATTGAAATTGAGATTAAGATATTATTTTTAGGATTCTTTATGTAGCTTTTATCTTGTTCTGATGAACATGTCAAGATGATATTAGAGTGACAGAAAATACAGTTGAGTTTATTATATCTATTATTGATTGTTTATTCATTAACCCCTCTTTGAACATATAACTCATTAAATTGAATTTGAAAATAATAATATGAAAAATCATGTTGTCTTTAAAAAAACATCTTAAACTAATTAATGGTTTTCGAGTATTATGTAAATTATTATTCAACTCACGTTCTTTAATGGTTAAAATTTCTCTCAATACCTCTAGTTTTTGTTGAACTTTAATATATGCTTGTTCATTTTGCAAAGTATCCAATTTCATCATTGGAAGAATGAACTAGTAGAGAAGACAATGTTGAATGATGAACTTGAAACATTGAACGAAATTTCACTACTACAAAATAGATCTTTCGTAGTACCCATTTTACAACGGTCTTCTTGTTAACTGTGGTAATAATGTTTTGTGGGCACTTTTTTTTTTTGGAATTTACTGAAAGAAATTTCACAACTGTCATAGGTACCAACCGTGGTGAAAAGTGGCGTCTGGTCATGCATTCGAATCCTAGCACCTATAGTTTTGATTTTATTTATTTATTAAAAGACATACAACAATGGTTGTGTAAAGTAAATGTTGTGATATGTAAAAGACATACAACAACAGTTGTTTAAAGTAACCGTTGTAATAGGTATAGTTTTTTTTTTAATTTTTATTTATTGAAGTGAGTGTGTTTATTGATTTTCTTCACCGTTCTTAAGCAAATCATTGACGTCCATTTTGTGAGTATTAACGCTCAATGCACTACTATTAATGATTCATGTGAAACCTAAAACTTAGATGAACTTCCAACTTAGACGAACTTCATCTTTTACCTCCAAACATCTTCTTGCATTTACGATACTGTATTTCTATATTAGACCAAGCTCGATAACATCATTTCTTCCATTAACAAAACTCGAAAACATTATTTTTTCATTAACAAATTTCAGAACTTTGTCTCCTCTTCTTCAACTTGAGACAAGGAAAATATGGATTCAAGTTAGCAATGTTAGTTGTTTTTGTTCTTGTTGTTTTTTTTGTTGTTCTTTTTGTTGTTGTTGTTGTTGTTGTTGTTGTTGTTATTCTTGTTCTTGTTGTTGTTGTTCTTCTTCTTCTTGTGCTAGCTTCTTATTGTTGTTGTTGTTGTTGTTACTTTTGTTGTTGTTGTTGTTCTCGTTTTTCTTTTTGTAGTTCTTGTTGTTCTCGTTGTTGTTGTTGTTCTTGTTGTTGTTCTTGTTCTTGTTCTTGTTATCAATGTAGTTAGGTAAAGCATGTGTAAAAATTAAAAAAATTGTTGACGGACCTATAATCACAGTTGTTTATCACAACCGTGGTTAAAGATATTGCGTTTTACAATTTATTACCACGGGCAATAGACTGTGATTGTAAGTAACGCATATACAACTACACACTACATAATAAGGTCGGTCTCGCGTGATGGTATTTCTTTTCCAACCGTTGTTGTATGTGTTTTCCGTAGTAGTGTTTTAATCGTTAAAGACCAAGAGATGAATAATGTGATACATGAGCTCGAAAATCATAGATTAATGTAAGCTGTTATTTAAATATAACATAATTTTTCATATAATTATTTTGTAAACCAATTTAAAAAGTTATATGTTCAGTTAATGTTTAGTGAAATAAACGAACCACATTAGATATAATAAACTTAATTGAGTAATACTCGTCGGTTAAATGATAAAATTGAGAGGAAATATATTTTCACCATTTAAAAATTTAAAAAAATTATCAACGAGGATCAAATCATGACTATAAAAGTATTCTTGTAGGTGGAATTTCAATCAAATTGACACACTTTTATTGATACATATCATATCCAATCGAGATTTAAGATGTTTTCCGTAACTGTGCATTAATTCAACAAATTCACTACAAAATTTTATATTTTCTCCGTTCTAAAATAAGTAACTCAGTTGATCATTTCAGACAAATTAAAAAAATAAATTAAAGAGAGAATAATATATTTAATAAATTATTCTTTTGAGAATGATAAAAATAATATTAATTAGATTATAAAATTAAAAAACATACATTAAATAATTTTATAACATTTCTTTTATTCTAAATAGATTCATTGTGGGAAGGAAAGAGTAATTGTTAGGGATCTATGAACTCAATCACTCTTTCATGATAAAACACATTCGATGTGGCTCTAAACTTTAAAGTATTTTTTTCTTGAACTTGTTTTGAATTTTGGGATTTTTGTTGTTGATGTTGGAACAAAGCATATGCATGGATGGAACGTTCTGCTCTAACTGATATATTATAAAGCAAGTTATCAGTTCTGCGGTTCTGCATTTGTTGTTGCAATCGTTTTCTCATATTGTCAGAACCACTATTACTATTTACTACCACTTGTCCATGTTCCAAATTTTTTTCTCAGTTGTCTCAACAAACCATTAAAGTAAGAGCTCTTATATTTAAATACTTCTAATTCTCCAACACTTCAACATTTTATTTCCTTTCTGTCACATCTATCACACTAATTTCTCTATTATTTTATCTCTTTCAAAGTATAAATTGGATGTACGAGGGTTCATAGATCATCTTCCACAAAATTACAATCTTGTTTTTATTTTATTTTTTACCATTTTTTAAAACAAAACAAGAAGAATAAATTTATCAATTAAATTAATTTACTTTCATATTTATATACATTGTTAACAAATAAAATATATATATATATATATATATATATATATATATATATATATATATATATATATATATATATATATATATATATAT
Organism: Lathyrus aphaca; assembly: GCA_963966055.1. Taxonomy (NCBI): domain Eukaryota; kingdom Viridiplantae; phylum Streptophyta; class Magnoliopsida; order Fabales; family Fabaceae; genus Lathyrus; species Lathyrus aphaca. Next base: position 53,905,197 of record OZ014525.1, on the reverse strand, counting down.
ATATATATATATATATATGAAGAGAGAAACAAAATGTTAATTCAATTTGCATCTCCTTTTATTTTTTACATGATGCAGTCATTAATTCAATTTGCATCTCCTTTTATTTTTTAATGTAATCTCCAATTGGATTGATCTGTGCTTTGCGATGTTACTTTTTATTTTTTTTAAACAAGATTACTTTGAGAATAAATGGGAAAATGGTCCTTTGTATAATTTTGGTGGAAAAGTGATTATTTTGATAAATAATTTCTCAAAGATCATTTCCACAAAATAACAATCTTCGTATTATTATTTTGACCATTTGTTAAAACAAAACAAGAGGAATAAATTTATCAATTAAATTAATTTATTTTCATATTTATATTATTTTTTATTAAATAGATTTATTTGAAAAAATTTAATCTATATTTACAGGAGGAGAGAGGTGGGAGAAACAAAATGGTATTGCATCTCCAATAAGAAAAAAAAAATTAAATTGCTTGAGTTACTTTTATTTTTCTAAATAGTAAATTTTTAAGAATTTTTTATCAATTTTACTCTAATGGTGATTATAATAAGTAATCTATATTTGTTGAATATTGAAATTGATTATGGTTTTCTTTTTTAGTTTTCCGGACTTAGAAATTTTTAGGCCTAAATTTGTGACGTAGGAGGTCCAACTTCCAGAAATTTATTCTAAAGAGATTCATGGAACTTTCTAGAAGATAGGGATAAGTTATAATTTTTGTAGAATAATAAAGAAAATATTAAGGAGTGAGTTATAGTCACTAAATTAAGTTTGTGGTGGCTAAATCTTAGTCGTTGATTTAAGAATGTCACTAGTATAAATAGAGGTGATATACTTTAGTTTGTATCAAGTCAAAATTATAAACACCGAATAACACAAATAGTATTCCTTTTTCCAGAAGTTTACTATCCTCTCTTAAATAGATAAAACTTTCTCCACCTACCCAAAAATGAGCAGTGAACGAAATATGGCTCTAGAAGATGAATAAAAAATTGTGATAAAAGGTAAAGGAAGTATTCCCGTTCTATTGAGTAATGAAAATCATCAATTCATTTTTAATGTTTACTATATGCCAAACATGAAACTAACATCTTGAGTCTAGGTTAAGTCTTAGAGAAAGGTAATGACATTCAATTGAAGGATAATAATCATTCTACATAAGATCATTCAAGTAAGTCTATTGATTTTGTGCCTTACATCAACCACCTCAATCAAGTATGTGAAAGATGTCTACTAAGAAAATAATTCAAAATGAGCTTTCTTGAGGAATCAAACTCAAGAGAGTAAGAGTCGTTGGAATTCATACACACAAATGTGTGCGTTTTGATCAAGCTAATATGACTCAATAATAGTAATTATATCATTTTCTTTATTGACAATTTTCAAGAAAAGCATGTATATACTTTTTAAAAGAGAAATATTATTTTTCTAAATTTTTGAAAAGAGAAAAACAGTTTTTAGAAAGTAAATCAAACATGCCCTAAGTGTTTGAGAATTTAAAACATTTTAAAGTCTATGTTTAGAAGGAAAGTGGCTTTGTGATCAAAGCCATGAGATCCACCGAGGATGAGAGTTAACTTTAAATAAATTCCTGAAGTGTTGTGAAGAAAACAACATTCGATGGAAATTAATAGGGCAGAAAAACCCCCAATAAAATAGAGTAGAAGAGAGAAAGAACATGAAAAATCCTTAAGATGGCGAGGAGCATGCTCAAAAGCAAGTGACTATTGATAAGTGTCAATTAGTGTTATTATATAGTATAGTTTTTGGCACTTTTCAAGAGTATATTTGGACTTCTAATGTGTTTTCCCTTTGTTTCTAAATAATTTTCATACTTTTGTTTATTTGTTGCAATAGTGTCGATTATTTAACTTTTGTTTTATGATTTTTAGGTTGCATATTTGGAATGAAGAAAGCAATTCATGATGACTCTCTTTGGAATATTCTTGAAGATTTTGGATTGTTTGAGCTCGTTGCATGCTCGCTAAGCGAGCTCCAAGCGAAGGAGTCAGTAAGTTTCTCGCTAAGCGAGGGTCTCAGCTCGCTTAGCGAGTAATGGCGGTTTAGCATTTAATGAAGGCACGTTTAGCGAGCTCTACGCTTTTCAGGATTGTATAAAGGGTTTCACAACTCATTTTCTTGGGATAGCTTGATAGTTCTTAGAGAAAAAACCCTAGAATTCAGATTTTCTCTTATTTTAAAAGAATCGGCGCATCAATAGTCAGGAGATCGTCATTAATTGATGCTTTGTCTTCTTCATTTCTTTCTTTCAATGGAAGCTTCCATGATTATGGCTAGCTAAACCCTTTATATGTCAAGGTTAGAAGGCAAATAGGTCTTTTCTTTGTATGCATAGGCTTTGATCATTGTGTAAGAACTCTTGATGATAAATATATGATGAAAAACTTTGTGTTTATGAAATATATTTTGTGTTGCTTCATGATTGAGAAATGTGTTCAACATTTGACCTAGGTTTTTCATCCACCAAAGAACATAAGCTAGAGATAGTTATGAGACTTGGTGTTCACATTGTATTGATCTTTAATGTTACCATTTTGATAGATTGAGTGAGAGATCATCAATGGATCAAAAATGGTAAAACTCACATTTTGTGTTAGAAATAAACATTTTGAGAGGATATTGTGACTATGTTTATCGTCTTAACGAGTTCGTCCACTTGATAGAAACTATATGTGCAAATGGATCTATCGAACCCTAACTTTGGCATGTGCTTTTATAATCTTTCAACAAACAACATTTTTAACTTGTAGTTTTTTTATTTGAATGCAAAAATTAAGCTTTTCGTTACCGAAACCAAAAAACCCCTTTGTTACTTTGAGTCTTAAACTAGCGCAACTTTAGAACGGCTTAAATATCACAAAACAATCTCTGTGGATTGATAACAAAACCCTTATTCTATTTGTACTCCAACAAATTGGCGCCGTTGCCAGGGATTGTTATTTGATATTATAAGCATCGCAATAGTTGCTAGGTTTTAGACTTGTTATTCTTTTTCTTGAACTTTTTAATTTGTTTGGTTAGTGTTTACAGCTTTTGTTTATGCGAGGAAAGCTTCTTGCGGACCAACTTCTTTTTGATCCTGAGATTGAGAGAACTGCATGGAAGTTGAATAGAAAGACAAGACGGAGGAAGCAAATAGCTAAGGAAAGACGAGAAAAAGGACAAAGATCAACTTCTACTTCAACACCACTCATTCCACCGTTGACACCAACCATGACAAATCACCTCCACTTTTGACACCGTGTGTAAATAGCCCTAATAACACGGCTCAGTTTGTCAACAACACCCACAATGGCCGAAAAGCTGAGATGAAGACCGAAACTCTTAATTTATTGTAAGGGAGTCCATTCACGGGAATGAACCATGAAGACCCATTTGCTTTTCTCACAAAATTTTATGAGATAGCATTGCCGGCCGGAGTTGATCAAAATCAAGAGTTAGCTTTATTTCGAAGACTTTTTCCTCATGCTTTGCTTGGTAAAGCAAAGGATTGGTATCTAGATCAAACTCCCGCGGTGATGATGGATTGGAATGTTCTACAAGTGAAGTTCATTGAGAGATTCTTCTCACACAACCCTTTTATGGAATCAAAGACCGCGATCTTCGTGTTCTCTCAAGGTGCTAACGAGTCCTTGAATGAAGCATGAGAGAGATTTAAATCCATATTACGGAAGTGTAATGGCCAGAGATTCGATGAATTGACACAAATCCATATATTTCGAAATGGTCTCCAACCTAATTGTAAAACCTTGTTGGATGCTACTTCGGGTGGAGCTTTGTTGTCAAAAAGTGCGGAAGAAGCGACAGATATTATCAACCGTATGGCTCTCAATGACTTGCATAGTCAAAATCATGGAAATTCTATGAAGAAATCTGGAGTGCTTGAGTCAGGAACAAATGATGCGATCCTTGCACAAAGTAAGCTTCTTTCTCATCAAGTGTAGCTTTTGACGCAACAAATGTTGAAACTCCCACAACAATTTAAGGAGATGCAAGAGTATCCGGGCAAGAACAAGCAAGTCGCTAGTTGTGAGTTATGTAAGGGAGATCATGAAACCGAATATTGTCCACCTCCGGGAACCGAAGAAGTAAATTACATGCACAATAATCAAGGATTCCAAAGACAACAACAACCTTATCAACAACAACATCCTTACAAACAACAACCTTCTCAACAACACCATTACCAACATCAACAACATCAAGGATATCAACCTATGAGATATTACTAAAATAACCAAGGTTATGACGGTAGTTCATCTAATCGACAAAATCCTTATGTTGCTACACCACCATCGGTTGCAAATACAAAGTTGGAAGACACATTGCATCAATTCATTCAAATGTTTATGGCCAACCAAAAGTCAAATGATGCGGCGATAAAAAACCTTGAAAATCAAGTTGGGGAACTTGCAAAACAAATTGTTGAGAATCAATTGGGACCTTCTTTTTTCCGCCAACACTCAAGTTAATCCTAAAGAGCATTGCAAAGCTATTGTTACTAGGAGTGGGAAGGAGATGGCTCAGCCTAAAGAGAATAAAGGGGTGGAAGAGAAGATTGATGGTGTAGTAGAAGAAGTTAGTGATGAGGAGGAAGTTGAAAAGAAAAAAAAAATTGATGAATTAGTTGAAAATAAATATGATGATTTGGTTGAAGTTGAAAATACAAAAGTGGAGGATGAGAAGAGAAAAAAAAGTAAATAGGAGAGTGAAGAAGGGAAAAGAAGTTATGAACCAAATTCCTAAAAACATGTCATATTTGACTCAGAGGTTTTATTAAATATTTGACTCAGAGATATTTTTGATAATCTCAAATTGGACCAATTAGTGTTACTAACTGATAGATATTGTTGTATTTGTTAAAAAAAGATAAAAGAAGAGAAAGTTAGTAAGAAGGGAAAGAAAGAAAAGAAAGAAAGGGAGAAGAGAAAGAAGAAGGAAACCTGGAAGAAGAAATTCATGGAAGAGCTTGCTATCATTTCTTCATCATCTTCATAAAACTCCTCTTCATTGTAGAGGTAGGTTCTAGTTAGACACTTTTGTTTATAGAATTGTAGTGTTTTTGAGTTTTAGGTCAAAATGCTAGAATTCATAGAATCGGTAGTTTGAACGGTTGAAAACCGATAAAAATGCATGAGCATGCTGACATTAAGTGTAGGAACATTATTGTGAATTATTTTGGTGATTGATGATGTTTTGAATGATTTTTGGAAGGGGTTTGGTATGATATAAACGTGTTTTTCTGCCATGGGTTTCTGGTTAACCGGTTAACCCAGGGTGTTAACCAGTTAACATAACTGTATTGAGCTACTGTGTTTCTGTTTCTGGTTTGGTTAACCGGTTAACCCTAGGCGTTAACTGGTTAACGTTGTAGGTATGGGAAAATGTTGTTTTGTTCAAACTTTAAAAATTCATAACTTTTTACTCGGTTATCTGATTTAAGTGTTCTTTATATTGTTTTAAAGCTAAAAAGATGTACTATTATATGATTCCGAGAAACATTATTTTTACTCGACTTTTCTAATTAACCGTAAATATGTTAGTTCTGAAGTTGTGAGATAAAGGAAGTAAAATGGTATAACTTGTGAGATTACTAGGATTACCCTAGGTCGTTGCGAAACATTAGCGTGCTATACACTAGGCTTCCGTAATAGTATGGTATAAGTCTTGAGGTGGGTAGATCTGGGTCCCACGGGAAGTGTCCATAAAGGCTAGAGGTATGTATTCACGAGTGGGCCTCTGTAAGTCTGGTTTAAGTCTTGAGGTGGGTGGAACTAGGTCCCACAGGAAGCATCCGTAAAGACTTAAGGCGTGTATGTACGTTATCCTTCTAAGAAGTTTGAGTAAGTCTTGAGGTGGGTAGATCTTGGTACCACGGGAAGCATCTGTAAAGGCTTGAAGGAGTACTACACAGGGTTCTTTGGGGAGTCTTGTGTAAGTATTGAGGTGGGTGGATTTAGGTTCCACGGGAAGCATCAGTGTAAGTCTTGAGGTGGGTGGATTTAGGTCCCACGAGAAGCATCCGTAAAGACTCCAGTTGTGTATCACATCGAGTCCTCTGTATAGTCTCGTGTAAGTCTTGAGGTGGGTGGATTTAGGTCCCATGGGAAGCATCAGTGTAAGTCTTGAGGTGGGTAGATCTTGGTCCCACGGGAAGCATCCATAAAGGCTTGAGGAATCATTGGTTAGGATGGTAGTGACTTGAGGTGGGTGGATCTTTGTCCCACGGGAAGTCTTGCCGATAATACTTGAGGTGGGTATTCCTTTGAGTCCCATGTGAAGTGTTGAGAGCGTTGTATGGACGTGTCCATCGTGTTTGGTTCCTTGTGGAAAAAGTGACCAAAGACCTGAGTAGTATTAGAATTAAACCCTTAGAGCCGATAGAACTCTAAGATAGGGAACCCACTGAGATGTTGTTATCTCACCCCACTATTGTTATTGATTTTCAGGTATCTTTTATAGGTCTGAGTTACAAGTGGAGCTATGCTCGGGATGTTTCAAGAGAAGCATAGATTTAGTTTTCGCTGTGTAATTATCTTGTACAATAATGGATATTGTATTGATCTTAGCATTTTATTTTTAGTGTGATTTCCATGTCTTGTACCATTGTTGTATTATGTTTTAGAATTGGTCAAGAATGAGAGTTGTACCATTAGGCACTTATGATGGTGTCAGTACCAAAATAACACTTGTATGATATTATTCTAGATATATATTATATGGGCATTATAGTTGGTATTAGAGCAGGTCGTATCCTCGACCTAGCCTTGAAACGTCATAAGTAAATCTTTCATGCCTCCTAAGTGTGTCTTTCCGGCATGGTTCTTAATATTATATTATGCAGTATTGGGCCTGATCAACCTAATGTTATGTATGTGATAGGTAGAATCTTCGTTGTACGACCATGAGGACTCTGAAGTGTTGTCGTAACTTGTGCTGTGAGAGTAGGCTCAAGCCAGGAGTTGTTAGAAGAGAGAGCTTTGGTCAGCTTGGTTGGAGTCTTCTTAAGAGTTTTACTTCCTGTAACATGGGATTGTAGAGAAGTGTATGGTTTGAGAAATCCTTTGGTATGGATAGAGTCTGAAAGGTACAAATATCTGCAAGATGAGTGGCCAGTGCATCGAGGAACATGTAGAGTCACTGGTAGAGAAATATTGGTCACAGATATGGACAAGAGTTTTGAGGAACGTGTGACCTAAGGTTCAGGAATGAGTAAATTGTTGGTGTTTCAGTTCTAAGATCGTCGTGGCATCATAGATGAACAAGAGTACTTCAAGGTATGTATTCGGAAAATACCTTACGGATGGATATGCGTTACAAGTTAAGAATGTCCATTTGAGAACCTAAAGTCGTGGTGAAGCGTGAAGAGAAACACAAGGATGTGATTACATGTTTCTAATGAGACAAGTATACCCCAGATGAAGAGTAAAAGGTCGTTGTTGTATTTTCGATTATGATCAAGGAGACAAGGTTTAGAGTAATACATCAGGGTGTTGTATTTAGTAAGGGATCAATTCGGAAAGTGTTGAATTACCCAAGAATGGTATGAGGTATAATACCGGAGGAAGAATAAGTTTTACTTAGTAACTTGAGGTGTATTTGGAATGGACCAGATGAAGTTGTGTTAAGTGTTAGAGTAAGCACATTAGATTTGGGAGAACTCTAGTAAGACAAATTATGTTTGGGTATGAGACGATTACCGCAGAGCATGAAGTGAACAAGGTATGGAAATAGTAATAACAACGCATTATGTGAAAGTGATATCAGAAAGTATTTTTGGACGAATGTACTATGGAGTTGTTAAGTTGTTATTGAAACTAAAATTAAAGAAGTGTAAGCAATGTTGATTCGCCCATTAGGACTCTGGTAGTGTGATTACTATATGTGTAAAATTGTTTGTTGGTATGGTTGTAACTTTTGGACGTGATTGGAATGAGTTTGGGAGGTTTAGGTAGCAATAAAAACCAGAATTGTGCTTCTGTGTTTGAAGTGATCGGATTACCCTCTGGGTAGTACACAGTTACAGAATTGTGTTTCTAAATCTCTTTTGGATACTGGAATTTAAGTTTTACACGGAGTATTCGGATACCCTCCTTGTAGCGGCCGGTTATCATTGTTAAGTTTCAGAAACTTATTTTCTAAGATTCTTACGTTTTGACTGGAGTGCCCGATTGAAGCGTTCTTGATACCGATAGGAAGATGTGGAGACTTTCTATGCAATGATTATTATAAGGTAAGGGAACCCCGGTTAATGTGTAAGTATATGCAGCAAGGTTTTTCAAATGAGTGTCTTACCTCAGTTTTCAAGTGTAAGGAAAAATCTTATATTTGTAAATGATTGGAATATATTTGGAATTTAGTATGGATTAAGAATGTTGTTGTTTTAATTCTAGCCAAGGAATTAAAGGGAGAGGACAATGTTGAGTACTAAGAAATGAGATATCCATTATTTTGTTTACCCGATAAGGATTGTGTGTTGGATTTTGCTTACGGACGAACCAAGTGTTAACTTATGACTAAAAACCCTTTTGAGGTTGTCATTGTCGTTTTCCTACTAACTCTGTAGTGCGGGTGGAATCGAACTATTCCGTTGAGTATTCATGGTGTGACCATAATAGAAATAGTAGTTCTACTTCGTCGCTTGTTGTAGTATGTGATCTGCATGTTGTGCCTATTCTGTGTTACCTTGAGTTGTGAGCGGTGGGTGATTGTTGCACATGTCTTGAAAACCGCGAGTGAGAATCATCTTACAAGTTAGTGTAGACTGGATTAATATTTTCAGTTGGATTGTTTGTTAACATGAGGAACAAGTTTAGTCGTGTTTGACCGTTTAGCCTCGGATAGGTAATCGATTGACACATGTGTAACACGGTGGGAGAACTGACTTTCTATAAATGTTGCGGATAGCAAGAGTCGCCACCGACTTTTATTTTATCCATAAGGAAAGGACATAAAAGAACAGGAAAGACCTATTTTAAAATACTTGAGTTCGGGGGTAGGTTATATAAAGGGAAGGTGTTAGCACCCTTTATATCCATGGTTATCCATGGGCTCTTAGTTACTTAGCTCACTTTAATTGTTTTTGGAAAGTGTAGTGTGTGATTAGAAATTTTTCTAAGTACTTTGTAATGATCCTTGTATGGATGTATACAAAGCCTTGTTTTGAAAAATGTTTAAGAAAGTGAGGTGTAAAAAAAGTATTTTGAAATGTGAGCAAGCAACTAAGAAATACCTACCCTAGATTAAGTCTTTCATGTTCTCGTATGTTCTTTCAATGGTAAGACTGTCCCTATTATTAAGGAATAGGTAGTCATTACCTTGGATGTGCTAAGGGACAAGCGTAGGGTCATCGTATGGTCATAGAAGGCAACTTAAGGGATGTCTTTAGCAATTCGTAGGAATTATCATCATTTATTCGAAGGGACAAGATCATTATTCCGTAGGCAATCTCAAAGGGACTTGATCTTTTAAACTGTAGGGACTTGATGATTTTATGAAGGGACTTTGCTTAAGACACCCCTATATTCGAGGGACTTGACCATTTTTAAGGCAACTGAGAGGGATAACCTAGGAAGTGCAAGATGGCGTTCAAAGATCGACTTACGTGTGTGAGTGTTTATATTCAAATATTTATCTTATTTAAATTAATTTTCTAAATTATTTTTAATCACATATAGGTTATGCACACCCTAATATTACTAACCATACAATAAAATATTTACGAAATAAAATAAAGACAGAAAATAAACCTATAAATATTACATGGCTTTAGCAGATACATAATAATCAAATAAAAATAATAAGAATAAGAATAATAAATATACCACAAAATATTAGCAATAATAAAATATTAATAATAATAATGATTAGAATAATAAATAAAGAAAATAAAAATTTAAAAAGAAAAAAATTATTTTTAGGTTAGACAAATATTAGAAAATTTTTAAAGGTTAATTAAGAAAATATAAATTTTTTAATAATAATAAGCAAAATATTAAATTATTTACATAATAATAAAGATAAAGATTAATATATTAATTAGGGTTTAGAAAAAAATAAGTTAATTTTTTTAGGGTTAATAGAAAAATTAGGGTTAATATTTTAATTAAGAAAATTAGGGTTAAGAATTTAGGTTTAGAATTTAAATAAGTTATTTACAAATTATATAAAAATAAAGTTTATATACAAAATTATTTATGAAATTAATTAAAATGACTAATCAAGAAAAATTATGAGAATAATGAAAATATAAAGTTTAATCGATGTTTTAAATAAAATTAATAGTTTTAATATAAAACAAATTAATTAAGATTTAATTATATAAAATAAATGAAATAAGTGATAAAAAAAAGGTGGGGAGGCCTGGTTTTGATCCCAGGACCTCCTCCTTACCACAACAAAACCAGACCACTGGGCTAGCACGCGCTAGTGAACAAAGAGTGAATCCAAATCAATAAATATAAAACCTGTTAAATATGATAAAATAAAACAACAAAATGGCAAAACCTGGGAATTGAACCTAGGTCAATTGGTCTTCACACGCGCACGCACTACCAGTTGAGCTACCAGCCTGCTTTGACAATATAACCAACACAAATCATAATAAAATAAGACAAATTTTCAAACTGAATTTCCATGCCAAACTTTATCTTCTTTGTTTGAATTTCCTGCGAATTTTCATATGATTCTTCCTGCGAATTTACCTGCAAACCAGTTTTCATAGGTTCTCCTAGTTTTCTTCAATAAGCATCAAACCTGTAACGATTCTCAAAATTGATCATATATATACAATCCTCATGTTATTTGCAGTTAGACTATGGTGTCATATTTCATTTATATTTATTAAATCATGAATCCCCAATTCGAGAGCTCTAACCCTAACAATGGCGTTTCACGATTCAGGTCATGAACCTTCAATCTAATTGTCCAGAAAGTATCCTAAGGTCATTACAAACACAAACCAGCCATTAGAATCAATTAATAATGCATCAAAATATGAAATTGAAAAAGACATTAATCTTGAACAAGAACGATTCGGTTAGGGCATATGAGAAGGTTTTGGACAATGTGAATGATGCAAATGCGTTCTATGATCCTCAAAGTGTTTCAACCTTGAGAAAGCTTGGAAACAGCCTCTAGGGTCAAAACCGAATCTCACATTTTCTTGAAAATTTTGAACTTTGTTACTTTTTTCTTGGCTGCAAAAATTTGTCCCCAATGCAATGGTCTTGTTGTCCTTATATCATAGAGTGAATTAGGTCAAAAATCTTATGGATTTGTGGGCTTTATGATGTAGCTTGATCATGAAGAAATCAAATATTTGAAAATCACCAAAAATCAAATCTAACAATGCCAAATTGATTATGCACGAATTTGGATGTGATCAATCAACTCTAAATGATGTTTATGACCTTCTAGAATCACAATCCCATCCAAATATTTGATTTATATATTTTATTTTAATTTAATTTGCATTTTAATGAATAAAATTCAAATAAATACTAAATAAAAATATAAAAAAAATCAGATAATACTTGGTTTGGGTCGTGCTTGAGGATATCATGAAGATTGGATGGTAATTTGGTAGGCCCATTTGACAAAAATTGGTTTTAAGGCTTCATTTGCTTCACATACCTCCCAAAAATTTCCCAACTTTGCAAAGGCACAAATCCCTCAATTTTAAGGATATGAAGGTGTTCTTGGACATTTTGTAAAGCTTAGAGAGTCCTATAACAAACCGCTTTGGTCCCATGTCCATATCCTTTACCATTTTCAAATTATGCCCTTTGGACGATGTTGACTTTTTGTTGACTTTTAAAATGACCTATAATGTTTTAGCTCATACCTTCCAAATGAAGCATTTTTGGGCTTGGCTTGTGAGACATAAAGTTGTATAGAATTCAATTTCCTTCAAAATGAGCTTTGGATGGAAATATTTTGATGAAGCATGTGAAAGTTATGGCTGGTCAAAGTTCAGTTGACTTTTCCTGTGAAAACCTTAATTTAGAAACTCCTGATTCTTGATGATCTGAAATATCCTTGATGAATCATGATCAATCCTTGATCAAATGATGAATTTTACTTCATAAACTTGATTTTGGCAAAAAATCATGAAGTTTGACTTTGGTTTGACCACAGTTGACCTTAGTTTGACTTTTTAACTACTTTGACTGATTTTTGCATATCTGATCCTCTGACTGAGCAAATCTTTTGGGAAACCCTTGAAACTTGACATAGGGATTCTTGAAGACATATAGGATTCTATGAAGCTCAATTGTGGCCTTGGAAGTTCATTTAGCCTGATGAAATCCAAAACCCTAGTTTAGGGTGCATTGCTTAGGAGGAGGCTTTGTCCGAGAGAACTTCTAAGCTTTCTGACTAATTGTGAACCTTGTGAACCTCTTAGGACACCTTGGTACACAATGCCTTGATTAGGGGAGGGCAAAATTTGGGGTGCAACAACATGACTTTTGGGGAGGACTTTAGGGAATCGTACTTTCTGAACTATAAGTCCGTTTTGGTTTCCGTTCGAAGTATCAGAGGATAAAATGTTGGACTTTCTTTTGAGCATGTTTTGGTAGACAGTAAATGATCTGAAATTTTGGTGTGTTGTTGTTGCAACTACTGAGGACCTAAATTGAGAAGTTATAAGAGACTCATGAAGTGTGATCTTCCATGGAACATTTTGGTGTTTGAATTATTGCGTGGATAAGAGATGAACAATTGGTCAGTTCATATATCATTAATTCTTAATGTCAGTTATGGACTCCGTAAGAGTAATACCAGATGTGTGCAGTTGAGTCGTACTCAGAGATATGGATTTTAAGATACCCTTCCAGGTAAGAGTGAGAGGTGAATGTTCCGAAGTTAAACATTTAAATTGGATCGTTTAAGGAATGAGGCCCTTGAGAGAAACGGTTTTGAATGAGAAGTTATGTGTAATATTCAAAGGTGAGTATGTGGAATATTGTATGCGATAGGAAAGTGTTATGGAAATACGCAAGTATATAAGGATCATTTAAGTTTGGTACGAGTGACTCACTAATAATTGTAAGCTCTATGACGTTACTACGTTGTTATTATGAAGACTTTGTGTTAATAGAAACCTTGAGGGAAAAAAATCTTATGAAGAGGATTGACATGGAGTATAGTAACCATGGTCGGATTCATTAAGCTGAATTGGATGAATTGTTTCGAGTTTAGAATGGAAGTGGAATTGTATAAGTTTTGATTGCAGCAGTACGACCCATGCATCCCTTTCGTTGGAGAGTTGGACGATGTTATTATTGTGTGGTTGACAAGTAAGTTGTTCTATCCCTGAATGTTTGTGAGTATAGTTTCGTCAGTTGGTGAGAACTCTAAAGGACGAGTGTGTTCTCTGCGGACTATCCACTACCTAGTGTCGCTTGAGGAATTGTGGTATCCCCACTGTTAGACTTGAGAACATAATGGAAGGAGACAGATGAAAGAATTCAGTCAAATTGTTATAAATCAGAAGAGAATTATTTGTAAGTGCTAAGGTAAGAGAGTTTTATTCTAAGTGTGTTGTCCATATGTAAGACACTGAAAGGATGAAGTGCCAGCCGTAAATGGATACAACGTATAGCATCAAACTAAGTGGAATCGGTATAGAAGTTGTTTGACAAATTTTAGATGATCTTAGTGATTGAAGGATTTTAATGAGAGCGTTTGCTGGAATTTGTGTGTAGATAAGATTTCACCAAGATACCTTGTGGAGTTTTGTCGAGTGTTGTTATCTCAAAATTGAGTTAGGGTGTTATTCCTTGTGTTATGACTCAATGGAAGGAATTAGAATGGTATATTTCTCCGGAGGAGAAATGAGACTAAGTCGTTCGGTGCAAAACAACTGACGAATTGCAAAAATAGTAAGTTATAGATTAACCTAATGTTGGAAAAAGCGTATGAGTAAGGACATGAAATTTGGTTTGTTATGAAACAAGGAACTTGAGTCGTGAAGTCAGATTGAAATTTGAATATGTCAGAGTATGTATTAGAAGTAAGAATAAGTATGGATCTAAGATAGTGTTGTAAACTGTCGTTATGGATGAGTAAAGGAAATTCGAGGACAAATTTAAATTTAAGGGGGGGGGGGAGGATGTAATACCCCGTATTTTAATAAAATGCTCTGCATAATATTAATTAAATTTAATAGGGTTCCGGTGTGCTCTAAGAGTTTCAATTAAAATAATTAGAGCAACTGAATAACTTAAATTAATTACTTAAGTATTATCTGACTCAGAGGTTTTATTAAATATTTGACTCAGAGACATTTTGGATACTCTCGAATTGGACCAGTTAGTGTTACTAACTGATAGATATGGTTGTATTTGTTATAAAAAGAGAAAAGAAGGGAAAGTTAGTAAGAAGGGAAAGAAAGAAAAGAAAGAAAGGGAGAAGAGAAAGAAGAAGGAAACCTAGAAGAGAGGAAGAAGCTATTAGAAGAAGAAGAAATTCATGGAAGAGCTTGCTATCATTTCTTCATCATCTTCATCAAACTCCTCTTTATTGTAGATGTGGGTTCTAGTTAGACACTTTTGTTTATAGAATTGTAGTGTTTTTGAGTTTTAGGTTAAAATGCTAGAATTCATAGAATCGGTAGTTTGAATGGTTTAAAATCGGTATAAATGCATGAGAATGTTGACATTAAGTGTAGGAACATTATTGTGAATTGTTTTGGTGATTGATGATGTTTTGAATGAGTTTTGGAAAGGATTTGGTATGATAAAAACATGTTTTTCTGCCACGGGTTTCTGGTTAACCGGTTAACCCAAGGTGTTAACTAGTTAACGCAGTTGTATTGAGCTATTGTGTTTCTATTTCTGGTTTGGTTAAACGGTTAATCATAGGTGTTAACCGATTAACACTGTAGGTATGGGGAAATGTTGTTTTGTTCAAACTTTAAAAATTCATAACTTTTTACTCGGTTATCCGATTTAAGTGTTCTTTATATCGTTTTAAAGCTAAAAATATGTACTATCCTATGATACCGAGAAATATTATTTTTACCCGACTTTTCTAATTAACCGTAGTTATGTTAGTTAGGAAATTGTGAGATAAAGGAAATAAAATGGTATAACTTGTGAGATGACAAGGATTACCCTAGGTCGTTGCGAAACATTAGTGTGTTATACACTAGGCCTCTGTAATAGTCTGGTGTAAGTCTTAAGGTAGGTAGATCTGGGTCCCTCCGGAAGCGTCCTAAAGGCTTAAGGCGTGCACGTACATTATCCTTCTGAGAAATCTGAGTAAGTCTTGAGGTGGGTAGATCTTGGTCCCACGGGAAGCATCTGTAAAAGCTTGAAGGAGTACTACATAGGGTTCTTTGGGGAGTCTTGTGTAAGTCTTGAGGTGGGTAGATTTAGATCCCACGGGAAGCATCAATGTAAGTCTTGAGGTGGGTGAATTTAGGTCCCACGGGAAGCATCCATAAAGACTCCAGTTGTGTATCGCATTGGGTCCTCTATATAGTCTCGTGTAAGTCTTAAGGTGGGTAGATTTAGGTCCCACTGGAAGCATCAGTGTAAGTCTTGAGGTGGGTAGATCTTGGACCCACTAGAAGCATCCGTAAAGGCTTGAGGAACCATTTGTAAGGTTGGTAGTGACTTGAGGTGGGTGGATCTTGGTCGCATGGGAAGTCTTGCCAATAACACTTGAGGTGGGTATTCCTTTGAGTCCCACGTGAAGTGTTGAGAGCATTGTATGGATGTGTCCATCTTGTTTGGTTCCTTGTGGAAAAAGTGACCAAAGACCTGTGTAGATTAGAATTGAACCCTTTGAGCCGAGAGAACTCTAAGATAGGGAACCCACTGAGATGTTGTTATCTCACCCCACTATTGTTGTTGCTTTTTAGGTTTCTTTTGCAGGTCTGATTTACAAGTGGAGCTATGCTCGAGATGTTTCAAAAGAAGCATTGATTTAGTTTCCACAATGTAATTATCTTGTACAATAATGGATATTGTATTGATCTTAGAATTTTATTTTTAGTGTGATTTCCATGTCTTGTACCATTGTTGTATTATGTTTTAGAATTGGTCAAGAATGAGAATTGTACCATTAGGCACTTATGATGGTGTCAGTACCAAAATAACACTTGTATGATATTATTCTAGATATATATTATTTGGGAGTTACATACTTACACCAACAAAAGGGAAAAATAATAAGAACAAAAGCAAGTATCATTAAATAGCTCACCACTTCTCATGAACAATAATTAAACAAATACACCAAAACACATAGCAACATTATGCACACTAATAACAACGTATGCAATGAGACTCTTCCAACTCTATGCATGTGGTACCATATATCGAACTTTATTTCAAGATCCAGTTCACGTCGGAACTCTCAACCCCTCTTTCATGGTCCAGTATGATCCTTATTTCATGATCACGCCATCGACCCCTGTTTCATGGTCATGTACGATCCCTGTTTCATGACCTCACCAACATTACAACGATCCCCCCGAAATTCGAATGGACATGCCCTACCTTTGTATACCATTCCCAACCATGCATATAACATGCACCATCAATGACAATTATGCATGTCTACAACAACTACTTCATGCAAACCACATCAACAACAATGCATCTTCGAATATAATAACATATATCAACAACAACACATAACAACAAAAACACATACATCGACAATTACATCAACATATATCAACATTATTGTCATGTAACAACAACAACAATTATACATAGCACAACAACAACAACAAATAAACTTATCAATTTATGTTCATTTCAAGTTATACTCATTATCCTTCTAATTAAGCTCATAACTGACATCTACCTACCTCTAACAACACCACTTCATTCCCCATCCCTTAATATATTAATTAAAGAATTTTCAAGATTTTTCTGTATTAAAACATTTTATTTTTCACTCCAGGTCTCGCTAAGCGAGGGGCTTGCTCGCTGAGCGAGCAACTCTCTATAAAGCACGCTCCAAAATTTCACTTTGCTCGCTAAGCGAGTTGTATCTCGCTAAGTGAGGACTGCGATTTTTCTGGGTTTTCTTTCTGCAAACAACCAAAACCCTGCTACGAATATTCACTCAAAAACCAGTCTTACAGCCAGCAATTGCAGAATTTACACAATCCATTGCCTAATTCATACAAAATTAATAACTACTAACAATTGAACACAATTTTCATCCAAAATCACCCAAACCCCAATTCTCTATTCAATAAAACTTTGCCTAAAATTCAGATTATTAAACCCTTAAGAGATGAAGAATCCCACCCTTACTTTAGTACGATGAGCGATTCATTCTCCTCTCCCGAATTCCTCTCCAAGTCCTTGACCTTTCTCCTTCCTTCTTCTCTGTGTATGATTGCTCTTCACATTCACAAAACACGACTGAATTTCCTCTTTCCCTAATTTCTAATTTTAACCCTTAGACCCCAATTATGGTTTTCCTTATTTGTCCTCACCAACCCTCACCAAATTACCATTCTACCTTTTTCTCTTTATTTTCCAATAATTTAATCATTCAATATAATATAATTCATTTAAATTCTTATCATATTAAATAATATAATACTTTCTTTTACACACCAAAATACAACAATTCCAGTTAAATAAATAAATACAAATCGGGGCATTACAGCACCAACATCACAATGATTCCCTATGGAATTCGGATGGATATACCCTACCTTGGTACACCATCCCTAATTATGCACATATCATGTACCATCAATGACAATATGCATATCTACAACAACTACTTCATGCAATCAACATCATCAACAACATATAACAAAAAATATGACGACACCTAACAACATCCACAATGTACATCCTCAACTACAACAACATACAACAACATCAACGACAACACATAACCATGTCAATAACATGCATCCATAGTTACAACGACATAGGTTGTGGCATCTTCTACGGATCGTAACACCCAGCCATAGGTTTTCCCCTTTTTTGAATATCACATACAAGAATCCAAGGGCTTGCTATGGCCACCCATAGCAAGGTGGCGAGCTTTCCCTTAATTTGTTTCCTTTTTCACCTCGATTACATCTGTTTTGTGATTTTTGAATGTTTGGATTTAATACTTTCTTATGTAATTGTCATTTATCAATGAGATTTTAGTCCATGATTAGACTTTTCTATAAAACTCATAGTTAGTATTGAGTTTAGGAATCCAGTTTTTAGCTCCTATTTTTCACGTATTCTACTTTTCATTCTGTGTACTAAAGTCTCTATTGAAGCACTGTATTAAGGTTTATTTAATCAGGTTTTATTTATTGTTTTCAATATAATTTATATTCTATTTCAATTTTTTATAATTATTTCAATTATTAATATTGCTTTGATTATGTTATCCCTACCCATGAGTGAGTAGTTAACCAAGGACTAAGGGTAATGAGGCTTATCTCGTGACTAGCTAATTGTATGATCAATTACAAATCGATCGTGTGAGTCTTTGTCCATATTTATTTTAATACATGAGTGTATGAATTCCAACCCTTGTACGAAAGTAAAGAGTTCTCAGGTACCAATCATAATCTGAAAGGATATGTATCGGTACCAGAGCGCATGTTTTTAAACAATCGAGTCCAATACAATTAAAGTGCTTGGTTGAGGTAGAGAAAAGTACCAATTTTTGTAGATGTGCAAAAGTAATGAATCCTTGAATAATAATACGGGCATGCGAAAGCAGACAAATTATTCATCATCGATATGGAAACATACTAGTGAAAGGTGTTGTCCATATTTATCAATTTTCTATAAATCGTGTCAGAAGTCTCATAATAGAAGTGAATAGGATCATACAAGTATGATATAGTAAGAATTATGACCCTAAGTCTTGTTTGTTTCATTATAATTTAAGTGATTTTCATACAAGATATTTTTCTAATAAGTGCTTTTTTAATAAGTTGTTTTACAAAACCTCAATTTTTATCTCTCTAAATATACACCGATAAAACGAAGTTCGATATTCAATTAATTGTTCATAGTTGTGCACTTGCGGGATGTCATTATTAAAGTCGTATATTCAGATGTGTGTGGTGTAACACCCTGAGTTCTTAATTTATTTATTTAATTAATTATTATTATAATTTTGCAATTTTCAGTGTATTTGTAGTGGTATTTTGGTGATGAAATTATTTTATTTGATGGTAATATTGAATAATGTAAACTATGTTATTTAAATATTATTAGTTCATTAAAATAAACAAGTTAGAAGTATGGGGGGTATAATGGTCTTTTGTGGAGAATTAGTAGGGGTAGAATGGGAAAAAAATATTTGGGGTCCTTGGGGTAAGATTTACAAAAAAGGAAGTTGAGGTTTGGGAATACGATAAGTTTTCACGATCGCGTTTGGGAGAGAGAGGAGAGAAGAGCTCTGAGGAACGAAGAGGAGAAGCTAAGGTTTGAAGAAGTTCTCGGAGATTTTTGAGAAAATATCGTAGAAAAGCTTCACTCTAAGGTATGGGGAGTATCGTTTTTCAATGTTTTTGATTTAGAGTTTAGGTAATGGGGATAATTGTGGTTTTAGAAAAAACCTAGAATTTGATGAGTAGAATTGAGGGATTAGTGATGAATTGTTGTGTATTGTATGTTGTAAATGATGTGTGTGTTAGTTATAGGTTCTATTATTGAATTTGTGATTAAAAACGATGAAACAAAATGTGTTTTTGGGTGAAAAATCGTAGCAGGAGTTTGTTGTCATCGAAGAATTGGGATTCTGAAATTCGCCTAGCCCGCTTAGCGAGCAGTGAAAATAGGGAATTTTCTCCAACCAGAGAGGAGGCCGTTTAACAAGCAATTGGGTCACTTAGCGAGCCCTGGAAGTGAAAAATTAGTGATTTAATTTCAAAAAAATTGTCTAATGAGTTGTAGATAGGATGTATTGGTGTTGTGATGTATTATACTTGTTGCCATGATTTTTGTTGATGTTTTAGCGATTATTTTATGATAGAAATGAAGATAAGATATAGGTTATTCTTTGATGCTTATTAACATGAATACTGATGCAAATGTTGAATTATGTTAATAATCTTGAATTGTTGTATCGTTGCATTCATGTCATACCTATGTTGTTTGAAGCTTCGATCCCATAGTGTGGATCGGGGTTATGTTTATTATGTTGTGCTTCATTATAGAGGGTAGATGGCCCAGTGTCCATCACATGTTGAAATCAATACCACATGCATATATGAAGTTGCATTTCATTCTTGGTGGCATAGCATGATGCTTATGTGTTGAATAGATGTTTGATTATTTTATGATGTGATGGGTGAAAATTATGACGTATTGTTATATGACAAATTGTTGCATGATTATCTTTACTTTATGTCAATTATATTGATTCGTGATTACTCACCATGCCTGCCTTTGGTGATGGTCTATTATATCATCCTGTAGATACTCAAGAATAAGCTTTATACGTGGACGTAGCTTGGAATCTTATTTCTTTTGTCATTTATAAAGTTTAGGGTGGTGTCCTGCTCTATGTCATGTAACATCGAGATGAGAACCCTTGTGTTCACTTGTTTTACCTTTGAGTTGATGATGTTTTAAATTTAAATTTTGAATTTTCATATTTGAGTGAATTAAGTTGATGATTTATGATTTTCTGTGTAATAATGTTGGTTTTTAAATATGAATGCATGTTGTAACCTGTGTTACGGGACAAGACAAATTGATGATGTTTTTGATGTTTGTTATAGAAGAAATGTGATACCCTTTTGTTGATTTTCTGATTTTAGTGAATAATCATGTATTATTTTATTATGTGATAAAGGGTGTTACATTAGTGGTATCAGAGTATGTCGGTCTCTCTGTCCAGGTGTCGTTGTTGTCGGTCTGTTGCCAGACGTTACTTGATAATGATTATTTTCTTTTTTTTTCCTGATGTTATGAGTGTTGTGCAGAATGGCTGGAAACAACATGTATGCTCTTGCTGAAGCTGTTGCAGCACTTGCTGAGGCTACGACTCGAAACAACGAATAAGATGAGTTTCATGCTTTGGAGAAGTTTCAGAGTAATAGTTTGCCAGTTTTTTAAGGAGATCATGACCAGCAGAGTGTACATAAGTGGATCAAGAAGATTGAGAAGATTTTCAGAGTGATGGTGTGTACGGATGCGCAGAAGGTACAATTTGGTACCCATATGTTGTTTGAGGAGGATGAAGACTGGTGGGATAATACCTGTAAGCGTTTGGTGTAACACCCAAATTACCCCACAAAATTTTATGTAATTATCAGAGTAAAATTTTCAAATTTTTATTCGAGTGTCACAATCAACTACAATTCACCATAACCAGCTCAATAATACGTTTTCAAAAATAGTTATTCAACTTGCAGCGAAATATTTTTAAAACAACATCTATCAACTTCAAGTGCCAAAATTGTTTTGTAAGAGAAATAACAAATAAAGGCAACGTCGACCCGACTCCCAACTTCACAGATCACCACTCGAGTTATCCTTCTCACCTGCACGTTACCAATATAAGGGTAACATTCAAACAGAAGGAGTGAGATACTTACATCACAAAGAGTAATATAATATAAATTAAGCAAGCATCAGAAAACAATACACCACTTGTCAACAACAACTATCACACACCTCAACAACATCACCTACATCAACAACACATATACAACGACACCATATGCACAACATCATATACAACAACAACGAAAATCATGCAATGAGACTCTACTTGACTCTATGCATGCGGTACCATATTCGATCTCTATTTCAAGATCCAGTTCCCGTCGTAACTCTCGACCCCTCTTTCATGGTCCAGTATGACCCCTATTGCATGATCACGCCCTCGACCCCTGTTTCATGGCCACATACGATCCCTATTTCATGACTGCACCAACATCACAACAACGACATACCCCACCTTGGTATGTTATTCAACTATGCAATATGTCACGCAACACCAATGACATATGCAATGACCACAACATCAACCTCACGCAACAACAACATCAATGACATACAACAACAATTAGCTCATGCATTAGCATTATCAACAACATACAATAACAATGATCTCATACATTAGCATCATCAACAACTATATCATCAACGTACAACAACACCTATCAACTACCACATCATGTCACCACAACTACAACAACACATAGCAACATCAAAACATATATTAACACTTACAACATGCATCTTCAATTACAACAATGTATATCAATATCAACGAGAACACATAATAACGACAACACATACAACCTCATGTATAAACACCTAAAATATGCATCTTCAACGATAACAACATATAGCATCATCATTAACACCTACAACATGCATCTTCAACTATAACAGCATATAACATCATCGATAACATTTATCAAAACCTACAACATGCATTTTCATCTATAATAACATATATCAACTTCCACAATAACACATTACAACAACAACACGACGCACTCATCAACAAATATACCAACATATAACAATTGTAACGCATAGGAACATCACGACTAATATACATGCCAACTCATGTTTATTTACAAGTTATACTATTTATCCTTACAATTATGCGTATAACTCTCTTGTGACTACACTCAACTACACCACGTTGATTCCTATGCATTACTAAGTTGATTAGATCATTTTAAGGAATTTTTCAGAATAAAAATCATTATTTTTCGCCTCAGGCCTCGCTCAGCGAGGAGTATTGCTCGCTAAGCGAGCAATTCACTGACTCCATCTTTTCCAAAATTCATCTCGCTCGCTAAGCGAGCTTTGTGATTTCGCAGATCCTTCTTATGCGATCTGCACTCATACTGCTATGAAATTCTCATACCAAAACACCAATACCAGACAAATAATTTCAGAATATACCATTTGATCATCCAATTACAACATTATCAACTAACAATAACAAGTATCAACAAATTAACACAATTTTCATCCAAAACCACCAAAACTTCAATCCCTATCTTCAACCTACCCAACCCCCATTATAAAACCCTTTAGAGACGGAAGAATCTCACCCTTACCTTGGTTTTGACTAGAAATTTCTCTTCTTCGCAGATTCTTCTCTTCGGCCATAGCCCTTTCTCTCCTTCTCCCTTTTCCATTTCGCGATCGTTCTTCTCCAACACAAAAACACAGCTGAACTCTTCTTTTCCTTATTCCAACCTTATCCCTTAGACCAACTTAGGGACTTCCAACATTACCCTCACTAATTCCACCAAATGACCACCTTACCCCTTCCTCATATTTTATTCCAATTATTTATTTTATCACTTAATAATATAATCATCCACCATAATATAATTCTTAAATTTGAATTATATTCGATACTATATTATTCTTCCACACACCAAAACACAATATTCCAAATAAAATAATTAAATAAAATTTGGGGCGTTACATTTGGAGGATGTCGGTACTGTGGTGACTTGGTCAGTGTTTAGGAGGGAGTTTCTGGGAAAGTATTTTCCTGAAGATGCTCATGGTAAGATGGAGGTGGAGTTGCTTGAGTTGAAGCAAGGAAATATGACGGTGGCAGAGTATGCTGCTAAGTTCGAGAGGATAGTAAAGTATTGTCCTCACTATAATCGTGCTGATACTGAACTTTCTAAGTGTCTCAAGTTTGAGAATGGGCTAAGACCAAAGATTAAACAGGGGATTGGATGTCAGCAGATCTGTAGGTATGATGAGTTGGTGGACAAAAGTAGGATTTATGATGAAGATATTCGAGCTCGGTGTGCTCACTATAAGCAATTGAGTGAGAAGAAAGAGAAAGGTCAGTTTAGAGGAAAACCTTATGTGAATCCAGCTGAGAAAGGGAAGCAGAAAGTTTCTGCTAGGAAAAAACCAAGTGGGTAGCAGGTTCCATTCCTCCCAAGTTCTACAAATTTGGAGAATCTGGTCACAAGTCTGATGTGTGCAGCAATCCAATGGTGAGATGCTACAGGTGCGGCAAGAGAGGTCATCGGGTTGGTGATTGCCCAAACTATGGTCCAACTTGCTTTAACTGTGGTGAACAAGAGCATAACAGCACCCAATGTCAGAAGCCTAAGAAGATGACTATTGCTGATCAAACCAATGGTAGAGTGTTCGCTTTGAATGTTTATGAAGTTCCTAAGAAGGATAACTTGATTCGAGGTACATGTTTTATTAATGATGTTAAGTTGATTGCAATTATTGATATTGGTGATACACATTCCTTTATTTCTATTGAATGTTCTACTAAGTTGGGTTTGACGTTGTCTAGTATGAATGGTGGTATGGTAATAGAAACACCAGCAAACGGTTCTGTTACTACCATGTTTGTTTGTTTGAAGCGTCCTTTGACCATTTTTGAGAAAGACTTCTTGATGGATCTGGTGTGCTTACCTTTACACCAAATTGATGTTATTATTGGAATGAACTGGATATAGTTCAACTTTGTGCATATCAATTGTTATATGAAGACTGTGGAGTTTCCTGACTTGGTGATCATGGTGAATTGATGTTCTTGACGGCTAAGTAAGTGGGTGAATTGTTGAATACGAAGCTCAGATGTTTGCAATGTTTGCATTGTTGCAAGTCAAAGGGAAGACTTCGAGTGTTGAACTACCAATTATTCAAGAATTTCTAGATGTGTTTCCAGAGGACATAAGTGATTTTCCTCCAGAATGTGAAGTTGAATTTGCAGTGGATTTATTACCTGGTACAAGTTATGTGTCTATGGCTCTGTTTCAGATGTATGATTTAGAATTGAGTGAGTTGAAGAAACAACTAGAAGAATTGTTGGAAAAGAAGTTTGTTCGACAAAGCATTTCTCTGTGAGGTTCTACTGTGTTGTTGGTCAAGAAAAAAGATGGTAGTATGAGGTTGCGTGTTGATTATCGACAGTTGAACAAGGTTACTATTAAGAAGAAGTATCCAATTTCGAGGATCGACAACTTGATGGATAAGTTGGTGGGAGCTTGTGTGTTCAGCAAGATTGATCTAAGATCTGGTTACCATCAGATTCGTGTTAAGTCTGATGATAGTCCGAAGACAGCTTTTAGGATGAGATATGGTCATTATGAGTACACGGTGATGTTGTTTGGTATATCGAATGCACCCGATGTGTTCATGGAGTACATGAATCGAATATTTCATGAGTATTTGGATAAATTTGTGGTAGTTTTTATTGATGATATCTTGATTTATTCCAAGACAGAAATGGAATATATAGGGGCATTTGAGGATTGTGTTGCAAGTGTTGCGAGAGAAGAAGTTGTATACTAAGCTGTCAAAGTATGAGTTCTAGTTGCAGGAAGTGAGTTTCCTTAGACATGTAGTTTCCAGTAGTGGAATTATTGTGGATATGTCGAAGATTAATGCAGTGTTATACTGGGAGACTCCTAAGTCTACTACTGATATTCGAAGTTTTATGGGATTGGCAAGTTATTAGCAAAATTTCATTGAGGGCTTTTCGAAGTTGGTGTTACCTTTGACTCAGTTGACTCAAAAGGGTCAAGCTTATGTGTGGGATATTGTATGTGAAAAGAGTTTTGTAGAGTTGAAGGAGAAATTAACAACTGCTCTAATGTTGATTTTGCCTAATCTGAATGAATCGTTTGTAGTGTAATGTATTGCCTAATCCGAATGTTTCCATGATTTTTGTTGATTTTTTAGCGATTATTTTAAGATAGAAATGAAGATATGATATAGGTTAAATGATGTTTATTAACATGAATGCCGATGCAAATGTTGAATTATGTTGATAATGTTGAATCGTTGTATCGTAGCATTCATGGTATACCTATGTTGTTGGAAGCTTCGATCCCATAGTGTGGATTAGGGTTATGTTGATTATGGTGTGCTCTATTATGGAGGGTAGATGGTCCAGTGTCCATCACAGGTTGAAATAAGTACCACATGCATATATGAATTGCATTTCATTCTTGGTGGCATATCATGATGCATATGTGTTGAATAGATATTTGATAATTTTATGATGTGATGGGTGAAAATTATGATGTATTGTTATATGACGAAGTGTTGCATGATTATCTTTACTTTATGTCAATTATATTGATTTGTGATTACTCACCTTCCCTGCCTTTGGTGATGGTTTATTATGCCATCCTACTGATACTCAAGAATAAGCTTGGTACGTGGACGTAGCTTGTAGTGTTATTTCTTTTGTCGTTTATAGAGTTTAAGGTAGTGTCCTGCTATGTGTCATGTAACATCGGGATGGGAACGCTTGAGAACCCTTGTATTCACTTGTTTTACCTTTATGTTGATGATGTTTTGAATTTAAATATTGAGTTTTCATATTTGAGTGAATTAAGTTGATGACTTATGACCCACTCCGTAATAATGTTGGTTTTTAAATATGAATGCATGTTGTAACCCGTGTTACGGGACATGACAAATTGATGATGCTTTTGATGTTTGTTATAGAAGAAATGTGATACCCTTTTGTTGATACTCTGATTTTAGTAATAATCATGTATTATTTTATTGTGGGGTAAAAGGTGTTACATGTGATTTTATCCAGATGTGTGTACTTGTGGCATACCATGTAAAGTCATTTGAAGGTGTTTGGATCTATATCACATAGACATGTGTCTGTTCAGTTGAGAAATAAATTTGATAGTGATCAAGCTATATAATCCTGATATGATATAATTTGAATGATGGATAGGAGTGGGATTGGATAGACAATGACAAGAAGAAATCATTGAGAATCATATGCAACGAACCAACTAGTGAGGTTGTCAAAGAAGATCGACAAGAAGAAGTTAGAGGTCAAGCATGCATAAGCAAACCTTAAAGAACAAGAATCATGCATGCAAGATTGCAAGAATGTGTGATTACATCAGATGATGTGGTGGATGATGAAGGTGAACTTGTCCATTATGCTTTCTATGCAGATAATGAGCCAACCAATGTAACTGAGGCATTGAAGGACTTGAAATGGATACAGGCGATGAATGATTAAGAACTAAAATCCATAAAACTTAACATACCTAGTCACTTGTCGAATTTCCACAAGGAAAGAAACCAATTAATGTGAAGTGGGTTTATAAAGTGAAGTTGAATCCAAAAGGAGATGTTGTAAGAACAAGATGAGTTATACATCTGACCATGAGTTTTGATGATAACTACACATGTTATACATGAGAACAATTATGTACTTTATGGTTTTCATCTAGATTGTATTTGTTGCTAGAAAGATTCTTACTCTTATAGAAGGCGCATGGCGCCATCAGTTTCTGATCTCAAACACTCTAGATGAAAACATTTGTTGTACACTTGATAAAGTCAAGACTAAAAAATGCTTCTAATACAACGGTTATAAGGAACATTAGTAATGAGGTTCATGATTGAGACTTTATATGTAAGCCTGGAAGGCTTTACAGGAAATGTGCTTTAATGTTACAACTCTAAAGTTTCTAAAGACAAGATTCTGGTAAGCAGGTTCTGAAGATTCTGAAGACATTATATCTAAAGACAAAGTATGTGCTCAATGATATCTGAAGATTGTGAAGACAAGGTTCTGGAAAAACGAGTTCTAAAGACTATGAAGATAATACTTCTTGAAGACCAAGTGCTAAAGATCTTGTGACAAGGTTTTATTGAACAAAGATCGAGGAATCTGAAGACTTAGGTTCCGAAGATTGAATGAAAGAGTTTTCTACAACAAGCTTCATCAAATTCAAATCTAAAGCTTCTGAAGATGTTAGAAGATTGAATATAAGAATGATTTTATGCTAAATATTAAAGTACTAAAACTTTGTGACCTCTACCTCGATAATGTGGCGCAAGGACAGCTTTTCAGTACTATGATGTTAACCATTCCTTCACATGAACGTTGGAATATTATTGTTGGAATATGTTTCCAACATTTACCTCTAACGAATCTATTTTCTCAAGCTCTATAAATTGAAAACTTGGAAGCTTAAAGAAAATGTTGTTGATATTGTAGTTGCTACTGCTATAAGGTCGATTAATGTTGGTTAGTCAATGAACCAACATAAATAATGAAGATGAACAACATTGAAGAAAATGAATATATTGATGAAAATCAAAGATCAATATGTTGATTCATGAAATGATATGGAATACCATTATAACTGCTTAAGCATGCTGAATATTAAATCAAATGTGCAAGTCACAACAACACAAGAAAGCTATGAAGATACAACAAGATGAAGCTTGACGAAGAAATGTAAAGAAACCTTTGTGGCTCAACAAGAAATGCTCAATTGTATGTATATGTTGTACACGATATAAAATGCTTACTCTATGTTACCAGTCAAGTGAGGCATCAATAAGTGAAGCATAATAACTTAGTTTATCTTGATGGTTAACCTGGCAGAAACATTATATGCTCAAAAAGGAGTACATCAGAAAGAAGCTCAAAGCTCATGAACGGAAGCCTTAGTGTTCATCATCAGAAATCCTCAAAGAAATACAGAACTAGGTGCTTTATAATCTCTTAGAGATTAATAATTAGATAGTTTTGTATTAGAAAGTAAGGATTTGTTGCTCACATCTTGCTAGAAACACATATGTTGTTGATATTGTAGTTTCTACTGCTATAAGGTCGATTGATGTTGGTCAGTCAATGAACCAACATAAATAATGAAGATGAACAGCATTGAAGAAAATGAATATATTGATGAAAATCAAAGATCAATATGTTGATTCATGAAATGGTATGGAATACCATTATAGTTTCTTAAACATGTTGAATATTAAATCAAATGTGCAAGTCACAACAACGCAAGCAAGCTATGAAGATACAACAAGATGAAGCTTGACGAAGAAATGTAAAGAAACCTTTGTGGCTCAACAAGAAACGCTCAATTGTATGTATATGTTGTACACGATATAAAATGCTTACTCTATGTTACCAGTCAAGTGAGGCATCAATAAGTGAAGCATAATAACTTAGTTTATCTTGATGGTTAACCTGGCAGAAGCATTATATGCTCAAAAAAGAGTACATCAGAAAGAAGCTCAAAGCTCATGAAAAGAAGCCTTAGTGTTCATCATCAGAAAGCCTCAAAGCAATACAAAACCAGGCGCTTTATAATCTCTTAGAGATTAATCATTAGATAGTTTGTATTAGAAAGAAAGGAGTTGTTGCTCATATCTTGCTAGAAACATATATGTTGTTGATATTGTAGTTGCTACTGCTATAAGGTCGATTGATGTTGGTCAGTCAATGAACCAACATAAATAATGAAGATGAACATCATTGAAGAAAATGAATATATTGATGAAAATCAAAGATTAATATGTTGATTCATGAAATGGTATGGAATACAATTATAGCTGCTTAAACATGCTGAATACTAAATCAAATGTGCAAGTCACAACAACGCAAGCAAGCTATGAAGATACAATAAGATGAAGGTTGACGAAAAAATGTAAAGAAACATTTGTGGCTCAACAAGAAACGCTCAATTGTATGTATATGTTGTACACGATATAAAATGCTTACTCTATGTTACCAGTCAAGTGAGGCATCAATAAGTGAATCATAATAACTCAGTTTATCTTGATGGTTAACCTGGAAGAAGCATTATATGCTCAAAAAGGAGTAAATCAGAAAGAAGCTCAAAGCTCATGAAAAGAAGCCTTAGTGTTCATCATCAGAAAGACTCAAAGCAATACAGAACTAGGCGCTTTATAATCTCCTAGAGATTAATCATTAGATAGTTTTGTATTAGAATGCAAGGAGTTGTTGCTCACATCTTGCTAGAAAGACATATGTGCATATGTACTTCATTTGTGTAATCTACTTGTAAGAAGCATTAAATGTACATGAAAAATCCTTTGTAGAAAGGTAGCGTAAATACTTGTTAAAGGTAGTTGAAAATACATTTTGAGAAAGGTAATGTAATGCCTTGTTGAAGGTTGCTTACTCGTTGAGTGGCTATTTGAGATAGTCTGATACTCGAGAGGGTCAAACGCGACTTGTAGGTTGGTTCCTTTAGAGGCTTTGAGAGCTAGGATTCTCAAGAAGGAAATGGTGGTTTCTGTTGTGGTTGTAATCATGTTAGATGTTATTGTATTAAGTCCTTATGAGAATGCAAAAGCACATTGACAGGTGGATTGGAGTAACTTCGTTAACATTGAACCAGGATAAAATAATCGTGTTATTTATTTTTATTGTCATTGTTAGATATACTTTCATAATTCCGCAAAAAGGGTTAAATGAGAAACTCAATTCATACCCTAATTTCTTGTGTTTATCAACCTTCAGCTGTAACTAGACATAAACAATACTTGTAGCTAAAGGGTTTCTTAAGAGAGAAGGAATTGACTTTGATGAAGTTTTTGTACCAGTTGTTAGGATCATAATATTCAGGTCGGTTTTTAGTCTAGCAAACATGAACAACTAATATATGTGTCAGATGGATGTGAAATATGCATTCCTAAATGGACCTTAAATGAAGCAGTTTATGTTACACAACCAGTTGGGTTTGTGAAACAAGTCCAAGAAAGCAAGGTATACGGGTTGCATAACTCAAACAAGCTCCAAGAGCTTGAAATAAGAAGATATATAGTTTCCAAAGGGAAAAGGAATTTGTGATATGCACAACTGAGCATGAAGTATGTGTCAGAAGAAACAAAAGTGAATTGTTTATACTATGTCTTTATGTCGATGACCTGATGATAACCGGTAGTCGCAAGAGGGAGATCGAAGACTTTAAAGATGATATGAGCAAAGAGTTCAAAAGGTCAGATATGGGTATCATATTTACCTAGTATCAAATTCTACAAGATTAATAGAGGTCTAATGATACATCAAAGAAGAAATGAAAGGGAGATACTCAAAATATTTGAGATGGAGGGTTGCAATGCAACTTCGACACCTGTTGAGCAAAGACGACAACTATCTAAGGACTCAGATGAAGATGATATCGATCCAAATAAGTATAAAAGACTCATTGGATCGTTAAGATATCTTTGTCAGCCAAGGTTTCATCTAGAAATACAATGTAGATATAATGAGTAGATTCACGTAAAATTCAAAGGTATCATACCTAGCTTCCACAAAGAGGATACTAAGGTATCTCAAAGGAACTCTCTACTATGGAAATTTACTTCCTGCAACAGATGAAGGAAAAGAATGCAAACTAAAGGGATATATTGACTCAAGTTGGCGTGGCGATGTTGAGGATAGAAAATCCATAGATGAGTATGTGATTATGTTAGGTAGTCCACCAGTTGCTTGGAGCTTAAGAAAGGAAACAGTAGTAGCATTGTCATCATTTTAGGTGGGGTATATAGATGTCTCTCTCTGTGCATATCAAGCAATGTGGATGGTGAACCTGGTCGAGTAGATTTTAGGAGAAGGCCATGGAGCAATGACCATGAAGATCAATAACAT
The DNA here is from genome assembly GCA_963966055.1 of Lathyrus aphaca. Lineage (NCBI taxonomy): Eukaryota > Viridiplantae > Streptophyta > Magnoliopsida > Fabales > Fabaceae > Lathyrus > Lathyrus aphaca. The sequence continues at coordinate 53,873,792 of OZ014525.1, read as the reverse complement.
GTTTGCTATCAATCTGGCGAAGAACCCGGTAGCACATGGAAAAAGAACGCATTGAAATTAGACTTCATTATCTTCGAGAGCAAGTAGCAAATGGGAAGTTGAATTTAGAACACTAGAGTTGAGAATCATATTGCAAACATCATGACGAAGATTATGTAGATCGAATTATTCAAGAAATTTAGAAAAATGATTAATGTAGATATCTTATATACAATAAATTAAGTGGTGTGTTAAATATGTAAGTTTTGTGTCAAGTGTGCCTGTAAGATCTGACTAGTTCAAAATTGAATGTATTCAATAGAAGTCGAAGTAGATAGTAGTCGAAGGAGTTAACCTCGACAAAGTTAAAACTTAGTATTTTGTTTTGTTGAATTAGTTAGAATTTACACGGTGTGCAAGTAATACCATCTATAAGTAGGTAGGTACTCTATTACTGTATGTAGTTGTTGAACAAAAGAAAGTCAATTAAAATAAACGCAGAAAGAAACTTTTCAGAATTTAATCCATTTTCTTCCCATTTCTTCCAAAATCCTAATTTCTTTTTCTTCCCAATTCACTTTCACGAAATTCTTTTCTTTCAAATCATTGTGTGGCAAAATCATGTTGCAGCCAAGGAATGATTAAATTAACCGAGTTAAGAGTGGTGAACGATCAATCAGAAAGACTAATTCTCGTCCAATCAAGATTAATTTGAATTATCTTCATGATTGTGATTAATTCCAACTAAATCTATAATAATATTTATTATGATAATAGTATTCAAATATATTTGATAAACAATCTTCGGATCTCTGTTATAAAAAAGTCAATTTTTTAAATATATTAAATAATAAATAATATATTTAGATTATATATGAATCATGAACATTAATTATATATCGTTTGATTTTTTTTTGGTGTGTTTGATTCGAGGTAGATGAAAGTGAGGGGTATTTTTAATGAAATGTGTTTGGTTCAATTTTTGGAGGAGAGAGGAGAGGATGGGAGAAAAAGGGAGCAAAATCCATTCAAATCACATTTTTTGTGTCCCTCCAAATTGAAGGGATTAGAAGGGGAGGGGAGGGAATGTGAATTTTAATATTTAATAAATTATTATATTTATTAAATTATCCTCAATTTTATTTCAATATATTAAAATTATTATTTTCTTTTGTGTTCTTACTTCTCTTATACTTGATTTTTCTGTATTGCTTTCATCAATTTATTATAATTATCATTCACCTTCAATTTTTTATTTAATATAAATTATAATCACTGTAATTTTTTGTTTTCTTTTATAATTTTTACTTTTAAGTTTATTTATTAGATTTTTTCTAATTTTCCTATGTATTATATTATATTATATTTTATATTAAATTTTAATATATATATATATATATATATATATATATATATATATATATATATATATATATATATATATATATATATATATATATATATTAAAATAAGTGATTTTATGTATTTAGAAGTTTAATTTGTGTCGGAGTTATAATACGAATCATATGTATCCAATTTTTTTAACGTTATGTGATAAGTTATAACATTTTTAATCACTTAATATTACAAATTTTATTATTAAAAAATTATTTGTGAATTTTTCATCTCTAAATATTATATCAGTTATATCATGAGGATAAAAATGTAAATTATTAATAAAATTTATCTCCTCCTCTCTTGAATCAAACATATTTTTAATTAAAATTTATCCCTTCTCTTTTTTGAACCAAAAAAAAACATATATATATATATATATATATATATATATATATATATATATATATATATATATATATATATATATATATATATATATATATATATATATATATATATATATATATATATATATATATATATTTCTTCCCTCCCATCTTTTTCCCTTCTCTCCATTAAAACAACCCTTAAGAAACAACGGAAATATAAAATTCATCTACATGTTACTATTACGATACTATTAGACAACCCTTAAGAAACAAAAGAAATATAAAATTCATCTACATGTTACTATTATGATACTATTAGGTACCGATCACAAATCAAATACATGGCCCCAAACGATGTAATATTTTCTCACTAAATTATAGTCAATTATTTAAATTAACATGCATACACCAACAAACCCCTTTTATACTAATTTGGTGAGATGCGTTGTCTTAATCTTGAACAAAAAGTTTCAATGAATAACTGAAAATGGAGTGCATCAACTTATTTTCTATGTTTATACATAATATAAATCCATCTCATAAAGCAAGTAAAACATCAATTTTGAAACCCACAAAATATACCACATAATCACTAGATAAATGACAAGATTTTAGACTACAAAATTAAGTCAAGTCATAAGTATCTTTAAGAAAAATGCCATATCATTTATTTCAGAGATTCAATGACCGGTTGACACAAGTGAACCAATAACCCAACATTAATCACACACTATCCCATGATATTTTCATGAACCAATCTCAATTAACCACAACAAAACAAACTCAACCTAAACTTTTACTTGCAAAAACTCTTAACATGAAGCCACTACATCAATCATATGCATATTCAAGCCCCTTGTTTTCTCAATAACCAATTGCCACTAAAATTACACAAATTTAGTATTACAAATCGTTAAAGATTCGTGTATAATAATATTGTGTCACATAAAATAATAAATATCATTTTTAAGAAAATTGAATTTGTGGTAAAAAAATATATATATCAACGCAATTTATTGTTTGTTTGCGTATTATTTATATATAATTTTAATTATGTATTTATACAAAATATATACATTACTTTAAAAAAATTATAAGAAAATAAAATAAAATAAGAAAAATGTTAAGAAACAAACAAGAGATAAAATTCTTAAATTCTGAATTTCATTTTATTTTAATTTATAAAATTAAAATTTGCTCAAAAAATCATATTTTAATTTTAAGGAATAAAACCAAATGAAAAACAAAAGATTATATAAAAACCACGTTAACTTATAAAATAAAATAAAAAAGATTATTTAAATTTAAAAAAAAATGCTTCACTAAAAAGAAACTTAAAAATAAAATAAAATAAGAAAAGTGTTAAGAAAAAAACAAAATAGAATATAAGAGAAGTGTACTGCAGTAGTATTTAATTAAATGCCCAAAAGAGGCATGTAGTGCATACATCTGAGCAGTGATGCAGTGGCACTGATGAAATACTACATATACATCACCATCAACTGCTTATAGTCACATGGCCATTATATGTATAGCTAGGAAGTATTTATTAATTTAAGATCGATATGGCAGAAGATGATCCAGGTCAGGTCAGGGGGTCCTATCCCTGCTCACTGATCGCAACTTTCTCCATAAAAAGAAAAATAAATACTGACACTATTTATCACTCTTATTACTTCTACTTAATTACTATACTGCATATTCCACTTCGAGGGAATTTAGGATTATTTAATTACTCTCTGTTTGAGTTAGTTTGCTTTTATATATATTAATTACTTTTTCTTATAACTATATTTATTTTGAAGAAACATTCCATCAATCTGAAGTGATTGATCAGAAGTAGCAATGAATTTTTATCTGAAATATCAATAATCTATCTCTGAAATGTAGTATCATTGTCTAATTAAAATTTGTACTTCATTACTTGCATGTGATATTGTTCTGGAGAGTTGCCCAAGGATAAGGCGATCTAATTAAGGGTTTCATGTTTCAAAATTTTATACTATAATAAGGTCTTAAAATTTCTTAATTTAATAGTAAATATTTCAGATGATATATATATATATATATATATATATATATATATATATATATATATATATATATATATATATATATATATATATATATATATATATATATATATATATATATATATATATATATATATATATATATATATATATATCATTTGAATTGATAAAATATAGGCCCTATCGTTTTGAAAATGAAGTGTGATAAAATAAATTAAAGGTTCATTTTCCTTAAGATACGCTTCATCCCTGCTCAGGTTTCCTAGTTGTAAACTGATAATTTATGTCCTTTGTCTTTGGCTTAAACTCTTAGCCTTAGGGCTAGGGGCCTTGGCTCTGGGTGATTTTTGAGGTTTTACTACAATGGAACCTTTGAAGACCATGGATGGTGTTATTATTCGCTTACGGCTTTAATTCTTTAACGTTTTAAGCCTTGGTGGTTGAGGATGTCAAACCGAGAATGGATTCAAGTAAGGAAAAATCAGAGAAGCAATAACACAAAGATCCGAAAGGAAAATAGCGGTAAAGGAGTAGGGGTTGTAGCTGTAGAATCATCTTTCTTTTTCACTAAATTCCCATAGTCTTTTTTAGCAAAGGATGTGGCGGGGATTTTCAAGGAGTTTGGGGTGTTAAAAGAAGTTTTTATTCAGCCAAGAGGGATAAGTGGGGAAGAAGGTATGGCTTCATGAGATTTCAAGATGTGACGAATGCTAGAACTCTCGCGGCCAAGCTTGATAGTATTCAAATTTTTGGCAAAACAAATCATGCAAACCTTCCTAGGTTTAACAAGGAGAAGGAGGTAATACAACATATATCTCATCTTGATTCAGCTAAACCTACTCCTAACCTTTGGCATGATGTCTCAAATGGTAGAAAAAACAATGATGAAGCTTTCATTTTGCCAATGAATACACGCTCATATGCTAATGTGGTTAAAAGGAACGAAGGAACAAAAGGTAGAATTGACTATGTACATCTTCAATACCAAGTGTCTGAATCTGAACTTAGGAGATACGAAAAGGCATTCATCAGGTACGTTGTAAAGTCTGGTTCTACTTATGGGGTGCAAGAAGCACTTAACATCGAAGGCTTCTTTGGAATTAAAGCAACACCGTTGGGTGCGAACCTTTGCCTTCTTGAGGAATCGGTAGAAGGAGAGTTACAATTGTTGATCAATGAAGATGCAAAATGGTTCAATAACTGGTTTGATGAGGTGAAGCCTTAGTATGTTGATGTGATTGATAACACTCGCCTAACATGGCTTAAATGTTATGGTTTTCCTTGTCACGCGTGGGGGGATCGTTGCTTTAAGCTTCTTTCTAGTAGGGTAGGCGAGTTTGTGTGTAGTGATTCATATAGTGAGAAGATGAAAAAAAAATATGTGTCCAGATTTCTTGTTAAAATTGTGGAGGATTTCCAAGGGCCTAAACAGATTCTTTTCAATAAAATGGCACGGTTGTTAGTAGTTCAGAGTCTCCTGAGGAGGATGATAGCAACAATTCCTAGGACTCTCCGGCGAGCTCCGATGAAAAAAGGGACGTGGAATCTACTCGTCGTGAGAAGGATATCAGTGATGTGGACTTGGTAGGTGGCTGAGGCGACATCCTAGACATAGGGGAAAGGGCGTTGCCTACATTTCGTATGATGGAAGTAAAAAACGGTTGTTTTTGACACGTTGCAAGTAAGTGAAAAAAGTCCCTTGGACTTTGAGCGTGGGGATATGTACAATGCTACACCTGAAGATTCCTCTAATACTATGGTTACATATAGAGTCCAGGAGTCTCATAAGTCAAATGAGGATGTGGCAGAAGGCGCGTGTGGGGGCTTGCTTTCTTGTGAAGGCCTGCGAAATTGCCAGCTAAAAGGGATGACTTGGATAATACTTTTTTGTTGGCCCATAAGCCTATCGGGCTGAATAAACCTAACTGCTCTCTGGTGGGTCCTTTGGTGTTAAGCCCAATAGGCAAAAAATAGAATGAAAAACTTGAATGACATTTATGAAAAAACTAAAATTCCTTTTGCCCCTTCTTATTTTTCTGTGTTTCTAAACAATGATAGAAGGGTGACCCCAAGCCTTCTAAATCCTGTCATTTCTAAAAGTTGCGAGAATTCAAACCCATCTGGTGGCTTCAAGGAGGTGGAAGTGTCTTCTAAGTTTAAAGGAGAAGGTGATGTAATTTGCGATCACGTTTCCGATTCAAATATAATCAGAGGTAATAGAAGGATCAATAAGGCTTTTAAGTCTATTCCTTAAAGAATCTAGAAATCCATTAAAGAACTAGGGGAGAAGGGAGAGGAGAATGTTGAAGTATGCGAGAGGTTGATTAGAGACATGGAACGTAGAGATAGAGAAAATTTTGAGGCATTGAAGGAGTCTGAAATTAGAGTTCCATAATTATAATGACTCTTAATATTAGAGGGTGTGGATCTTCAATTAAAAGAAGGAGAATTAAAAGAAAATGGCAGAAGGTCATGCAAATATGTGTTTCATCCAAGAGACAAAGGTTTTGGAGTTTTCTGATAGTACGGTCAGGGCATGTGGGGTCATAATAGAAGTCATTGGTCGGAAGCTGGTTCACTTGGTCAATCTGGGGGTCTCATTACTATTTGGATTTCTGATCTCTTCTTTCCGGAGTTTAGTTTCAAAGGCTCAGGTTATCTGGGAGTGGCTGGAACTTTTAAAGGGCGTACTTATTTTTGTGTTAACATATACTCATCTTGTGTTTTATCTAAAAAAAGGTGCTTTGGAAGCATCTTCTGGAAGTCAAATTGAGATTTCCTGGAAGTGATTGGGTTGTAGCTGGAGATTTTAACGCAATCAAAGTCAAATCAGAAAGAAAAACTATAGGCAAATATAATGACACAGAGATGAATGATTTTGCGAGTTTCATTGGAGCCATGTAACTGATAGACATACATGTTATATGCGGGAGATTTACTTGGTATAAGACAAGTGGATTGTGTAGAAGTTGTCTTGACATATTTTTGGTGTCTGAGAATCTATTCAGAGAGTGGAAAATTCTAACTCAAGTTATAGGTGCGAAGGATCTTTCTGATCATAAGCCTGACTGATTAAGGTTGAAGGAAGTTAACCAGGGTCCAAAACCTTTTAACTTTTTTAATGCTTGGCTTAAACATCCAGAGTGTCTTTAGTTTGTGGATGGAGTTTGGAACCAGTATGTTGTGAGTGACAACCCTTCGTTTGTGTTACTCAACAAATTGAACGTTCTTAAGAAAAAACTGAAGTGGTGAAATAAATGTGTGTTTGGTTGGCTGGATTTGGAGATTGACACAGATTTGAAGAATCTCAATGAAATTGAGGATGCTCTCGACGTTGTATTTAGGGTTGTTGAAATAGGCAGTTTAAAAGATAGAAGTCTTGCTATTAATAAAGTGTGGAAGAACTTAAAATTGAAGAAGAGCTCCATCCAGCAGAAATCTAGAATCACTTGGAAGTCTAAAGGAGATTTGAATACGAAGTTCTTTCACTCTTTTGTTCGTAACAGAATCAGGAGGAACTCTATTTTGGCTGTAAAAAAGGACAATGTTATGGTTGATGATGTTGGCCTTGTGAAACAGGTAGTTGTTGATTTTTTCAAAAATAAATTTCAGTTTACAGAGAATGGAAGAACGATTATGAGGATGTTTGATTACCCTGTGTTGAAAGAGGAAAATAATATCATGCTCACAACCAAGTTTAAAGAAGCCGAAATACTGGAAGTCATCAATGGGTGTGTTGGAAATAAAAGCCCTGGACCTGATGGCTTTAATGTTGAATTCCTTATGGCTTGCTGGCAGATTGTAGGAAAAGAGTTCATGGATGTAATTGATCACTTTCATAAGTTTGCGTTTATTCTGAAATCTATGGTTTCCTCCTTTATTGCTCTAATTCCTAAAAGGGAAATAACTTTGAAATTAGAGGAGTTCAGACCCATAAGCCTGGTGAGTTTAGTTTACAAGTTGATTTCTAAGTTGTTGGAAAAGAGACGTAGTTTGGTGGCGCATAAGCTGGTTTCTAATTCTCAGTCTGCTTTCATCCCTAGTAGGTAATTATTGGATAATATCCTCCTTACTAATGAAGTTATAGACTTTGCTAAGAGAAAAAAGAAGAATTGCCTTTCATTTAAGGTTGACTTTGCTAGAGCATATGATATGGTTAATTGGAATTTCTTGATTCAAACGATGGGAGCTATGAACTTCAGTAGTATATGGATAGATTGGATGAAGGGCACTGTTATGAATTGTTGGATATCAATATTGGTTAATGGAGGAACAACAAATGACTTAAGGAGAATAAGGGTATGAGACAGGGATATTCATTATCTCCCTTTCTTTTTACGTTGGTTGCGGAAGGGCAAGCAAAACTTGTTCAAAGGGCTAACAATCTTGGAATTTTTTCCGGTTTCTAGGTTTGTGATGCGGGAGCTGTTAGTCTCTTTCAGTTTGCAGACGACACGATTCTTGTTTGTAATGGTTCCACCACAAACCTCCGGGGTCTGAAGTCGATTTTGAGGGGGTTTGAAATTGTTTCTAGTTTGAAAGTAAATTATGCAAAGAGTAAAGTTATAGGGATGGGCTTGGATAGTCATGTCTTAGTCTCTACTTCTCATTTTTTGGCATGCATGATCAGGAAACTTCCTTCAAAATTCTTGGATTTGAGCCTTGGTGGTAATCATAGAAGATTGGAGTTTTGGAAACCGGTTATTCAATCTCTTAAAGCAAGACTTTCCTCTTGGAAGGGTAGGATGTTGTCGATGGGCGAAAGAGTCATACTTCTGAATTTGGTTTTGAATAACCTTCTAGTGCATTTTCTCTTGTTCTACCTAATGCCTTCTAAGGTGGTTAAGAGAATCATTACCATCCAAAGAATATTTTTTTGGGTAGGTGCAAAGGAGTCTTCTTTTATCCTGTGGATTAGATGGGATGTCGTGTGTAGATCCAAGAAACATGGGGGCGTTAGAGTGAAAAATATCAAGGTTTTCAATAAAGCCTTATTATCCAAGTGGCTTTGGAGGTTAGTGATGACCAATGAGCAGTTTGGAGGCCTTTTCTAGAAGAAAGGTATGGCTCCTTGGAGCATTTTGTTTTTTTGTACTCTGGTTTTCCTAATTCCCAGCTTGAATCATTGTGGTGGAAAGACTTGAAGAAGATTGGCAGTGTTGTGAATTGGATACATTAGAAACAATTATAATAGGTTTCTTTATGATCAAGAAACCCACAAGGGTTAGGGTTTAGGGTTACCAAAGATAACAACAAGGATTGGTTATAAACTAATATTCTTTCCTTTCTCTTAAAACAAGATACAAGTATACAAGAATAACAAATAACCTCTCTCACTTTTGAATTAGGGTTTTATCTTCCTATTTTCCCTTATACAAAATATGAGAGACTAATATGCTATTTATAATAAAACTAACATACTAACCTAATGGGCTTTTTAACAATTACCCATTACAAGCCAACTTAGGGTACAAGTTAACTTAAACAATTGGATCCATAACACAAGGCCCAATTAAACAATAACATGTGAGCAGACTTCGACGACATGTTATTCGAACACGAGTTTGTTCCAATATTCCACAAATATACACCTTGGAACACACCCTATACCAACAAGAAATAAACTAGCTTTCTTCATGTAGCTTTATCAACTGCATATAGTGGAAAAACTTTCAATTGGGCAACGTCTTAGGGATCATATCAGCAACATTATGATTTGTCAAAACCTTCAGCACTTGGACTTCTCCACGCTCAATTACCCCTCTGATGAAATGCATCCTCACATCAATGTGCTTGGATCACTCATGATAGGTTGAGTTCTTCGACAAGTGTATTGCACTTTGACTATCACATTTAACAGTGATACTTCAAGCTTGAAGTTTCAGCTCCTTTGCAAAACCTTCAAGCCACAATGCTTCCTTTACAACTTCAGTTAGGGTGATATATTCCGCTTCAGTGGTTGATAAGGAAACAACCTTCTGAAGTGTTTCTTTCCAACTACTTATTATGCCAAACATAGTGAAAACATATCCAGAAATAGATTTTCTAGAATCCATACAACCTGTATAATCAGAGTCGGCATATCTTTCGATTGTTGCTTTACTATCTTCACCCAAGGCTCCACCATAAATTAGGACTCTTCTCAGAGACCCATTTATGTACCTTAGAATCCACTTCAATGCTTGCCAGTGAGCCTTTCCAGGATTCGACATGAACCTGCTTACAAGACTGACTACATATGCTATGTCGGGTCTAGTACATACCATAACGTACATTAAAGAACCTATTATATTAGCATATGGTATGCAATTCATATAAGCTCTTTCGACATCATTACTGGGACACTGATCTATACTCGACTTGAATTAAGGGTTTGTCAGAGTAACAACAGGCTTTGAATTCCACATACCAAACTTTTCGAGAATCTTTCGTAGGTATGCCTCTTGGGATAAGCATAATTTTGATTGCTTTCTATCTCTCCGGATGTCAATCCCAAGAATCCTGGATGCAGCTCCCAGATCCTTCATATCGAACTCCTTATTGAGTTCAGCCTTCACCCTCATTACATCTTCGACATTGTTTCTTGCTATTAGAATATCATCCACATAAAGTAACAAAATAACAAATGAATTATCAGGTCAAAATTTGAAGTAAACACAGTGATCGAACTGACTTCTGATGAAACTTATGCATGCCATTAACTTGTCGAATCCCCTATTCCACTATAGAGGAGAATTTTTCAGCCCATATAAATATATCTTCAATTTGCACACATACTATTCTTTCCCCTATTCGACATACCCTTCAGGTTGCCTCATCAGAATTATTTCATCAAGATCACCATACAAGAAAGCAGTCTTCACATCCATCTTTTCCCGTTCAAGGTCGAACTGTGCCACCATGGCAAGCAACATTCGAACGGGCCTGTGCTTTATAATAGGAGAGAACACATCATTGAAGTCGACACCTTCTTTTTGAGTGAAACCCCTTACAACCAACCTTTCCTTGTATCTCTTCGACGCCACTCCTTTGATTCCTTCCTTAAATTTGAAAATCCATTTATAGATGACTAACCTGTCTCCAACAGGTTTCTTGATCAGTTCCCAAGTATTGTTATCATGAAGATATTTCATCTCATCATCCATGGCCTTCAGTCATCCAGTCTTATTTCAAATCCTCATAACTTTCTTATAGTCCTAGGTTCTTCGTCTAGAACCTCACTTGTAAAGATTAAGGTATAAGTTATAAGATCTGCATACCCAAGTCTCTGAGGTGGCTTAATGACTCTTCTCGACCTGTCTCTTGCCAGCAAGTAGTTATTATCAGTCTCCTCATCTTCGACAATAGTTACTGCTTCTTCTTTGACTTCATCCGGGTCATGCAGTTCATCATCACTATGCTCAACCTCAACAGGAATTTCTCTATGTTCCAGCTCTTTGACAACATCGTCAGTTTCTTGAAATCCATCTCATCTTCATTGAAAACTACATCTCGACTGGTGATACACCTCTTGTAACCTGGATCTAGGCACCATAGCCTATAAGCTTTGACTCCTTCAGGATACCCCATGAACATGCATTTTAGAGCTCTAGGTTCGACCTTGTCTTGCCTAATGTGAGCGTAGGCTACACAACCAAATACTCTCAATTTGTCGAGATCAAGTGGATGTCCCGACCAAACCTCTTCAGGTGTCTTCATATCTAACGCAGTCGAAGGACATCTTTTTATCAGATATGCTGCTATCAAAATAGCCTCATCCCAAAACACCTTCTTCAATCCAGCACTAACCAACATGCATCTAACCCTTTCGAGGATTGTTCAATTGAATTTCTCAACTAAACCATTTTGCTGAGGAGTACCTGCTACAGTCTTACGCCTTGCAATCCCAGACTCGACACAGTAACTGTCGAAAGCTTCATTGCAGAATTCAAGGCCATTATCAGTTCTCAAACTCTTGACCTTTCTGCCAGTTTGAGTTTCGACCAGAACATTCCAACTCTTGAAATTCTCAAAAGTTTCATCCTTCGTCTTCTGAATGAATACCCATAACTTTCTGGAATAGTCATCAACCATGGATAGAAAATATCTTTCACCTGAATGTGAAGGATTCCTTGCAGACCCCCAAAGGTTAGCATGGATATAATCAAGGGATCCATGTGTTCTTTGTTTACATTTGTTAAACTTCACCATACAGGATTTACCAAATACACAAGGTTCACAAAACTCCAACTTCTCGACTTTGTCACCACCTAGCAGGTTCTGTTTCCCCAGTTCGACCAGGCCTCTCTCACTAACATGGCCCAATCTTATATGCCATAATTTTGTCTTCGACAACAGTTTCATGGATGCAACATTTGTCGAACCACTTACAACTTCAGCCTCAATGGTATACAAGCCTTTTTTCTTCACGCCTCTCAAGACTTTCTTTGACCCCTTCATGACTCTTAGGATACTTTTCTCTCCTTGAAAGACATATCCCTTCTTATCGAATTCACCAAGAGAAATAAAATTTCTCTTCAAGTCAGGTACATACCTAACTTCAGTCAATAGTCTTATTGACTCATCATGGAGCTTGAATCTAACAGATCCAATACCTGCAATTTTGCAAGCTTTGTTGTTTCCCAGCATCACTAATCCACCATCTTGATCACATAATTCCTCGAACAAGTCTTTATTTGGAGTCATGTTCCAAGTGAAACCTGAATCTACAATCCACTTTTTTCTTGAGTCGTCGCTCGAAACCATAAGAACATCTGATGAGTCGAAATCATCTTGAACAATGGCAACATTTCCAGTATCATTGCCTCTATGATATTTCAGTCGTTCAGGGCACACCTTTCAAATGTGACCCTCCTTCTTACAATGATAGCGTCGAACACCAGATGCTTCACCACTATAATACTTCTGCTAACTTTTACCCTTCTTCTTGTCGAACTTACCATCCTTTCGCAAGAATTTCGCCTTAACGGCCAAACCTTCACCAACTGTCAAAGGTTTATGCTCTTTTCGTTCGTTCAAGTCCTTAGAGTACAAGGCAGATTGAACATCTTCAAAGGTCAGGGACTCTCTTCCATACAAGAGGTTTATTTGAAGTGAACATGTGTTCTGGGCAAAGCTCATAACAACAACAACGCTTGATCTTCTTCATCGATCTTCACATCAATATTTTCAAGATCAAGAATCAGCTTGTTGAATATATTCAACTGCTCAGCCGACACTTTGTCTTCACTCATCTTGAATGAATACAAGGCTTGTTTCAGGTAGATTCGATTCACCAACGATTTGGTCATGTACAAAACTTCAAGTTCCAACCATAACCCTGACGTTGTCATCTCCTTTGATACCTGTCGAAGAAACTTATCACCAAGGCTCAACAATATTGCACTGTGTTCTTTCTCAATCATGGTCGTCTTTTCAGTTGTCGTCAATGCAATATTCATGGTTGTCTCTCCCTTCAACGCTTCCAAACAACCCTACTAAACAACTAGGGCTTTCATATTCAAGCGCCACAGACCGAAATTGTTCACTCCGATGAGTTTTTCAATCTCATACTTTGTCAAAGGCATCTTCTAAACGCTCACCGCACGGTCCACACTAATTTATTATGAATTAGATACCTTAGAAACAAAGTATAATAGGTTTCTTTATGATCAAGAAACCCACAAGGGTTATGGTTTAGGGTTACCAAAGATAACAAGGATTGGTTATAAACTGCTATTCTTTCCTTTTTCTTAAAACAAGATTACAAGTATACAAGAATAACAAATAACCTCTCTCACTTTTGAATTAGGGTTTTATCTTCTTGTTTTCCCTTATACAAAATATGAGAGACTAGTATGTTATTTATAATAAAACTAACATACCAACCTAATGGGATTTTTAACAATTACCCATTACAAGCCAACTTAGGGTACAAGCTAACTTAAACAATTTGATCCATAACACAAGGCCCAATTAAACAATAACATATGAGCAGACGTCGACGACATGCTACTCGAACAAGGGTTTGTTCCAATACTCCAAAGGCAGAATATCATGTAACATTTCCTTTATTAAGAACATTGTGTGGAAGCTTGGTGATGGTGATATATTATCCTTTTGGCATGCGTCTTGGTTCGGTAGAAATGTTACTTTCAGGTCCATATTTACTTCTCTGTATTTTGCAGCCGTTTGTAAAGGGATATTAGTAAGGGAGCTTGGTGATTGGGAGGAAGTTGGATGGGTTTGGAAGTTGGATATATTGAATGTTGTAGGTTTAAAATCTTCGTCTTCCTTTAAAGACTCTCTCGAAAATCTTCATTCGTTGTTACAGGATGTTCGGCCTTGCGAAGGTGTACATGATGCTTGGTATTGGAGTATTGGCTCTTCCTTATGTTTCTCTATTAGTTATCTTTATAACAATATTTGTTCTGATTCTTAAGATGGTGATATAGAGATTGGTCTTAAGGTCGTTTTGAATGTGTTGTGGGTTTCAAAGGTTCCATTTAAAGCGAAACTCTTCGGGTGGAGATTGTTCCATTCAAGACTCCCTACGAGACAAAATCTTGCTGCCAAGAGAGTAATCTCTAATGTGCACAAATTCTCTTGTGTGTTTTTCTTTCGAGTTGTAGAGGATACGAACAACATCTTTTGTAGTTGTAGTCGTTTTGAAAGCATGTGGGCTAGAGTCGTGGGTTAGTTGGGTATAAATTGGAGGAGTGATAACAACGTATTGGATTCTTTTGCCTTGTGGGTGCTTCTTATGAGAAAATGTACGCTAAAGCCGGTTTCTTTTGGCTTGTCACGTGCTGGGTAATTTGGTGGACTCGAAACCAAATTTTGTTCAATAACCTTATCATGGATGAAGATGTTGTTTTTCAACAGATTGTTACCATTTCTTGGTGTTGGTTAGATATTTGTTCTCCTAGGAAAGTCAAATGTAATTAGTATGAATGATCAAAACATCCTCTTGATTTTGTCTAGGTGCTTTTGCTTTAGTGTAGGAGTTGGGTTTTTTGAGTTGTTGTGGTTTTTGGTGTGTAGAGTTGTGGACTCTTTGTTGTATTTTGTTGGTTGAAGTACCCCTTTGTACTTCCTTTAATTCATCATTTCTTATAAAAAAAATTAAAGGTTCATAATTAAATATGTAATAATGTGAGATTTAGTGATTATACTACAAGCTTTGTGATCAGTTAAAATTAAGTTGCTTTGATAATTTGTTATTTTCAAAGTTGATGAGAAGTTGTATAAAATAGTGGATTTTTTACCCATATGCCCCATATTTGAAAATTAAACACCAATATACCCTAGTTTGAAAAAAATAATTCCAAAATATCCTTTTTTTAGTGTATGCTCGGCTAGTGAGATACCAAGCATGTGAAGAAAAAAAATTGTTTGGGTGCTCGGTATCTCAGTTACCAAACACCAGAATATTTTAATATTGTTTGTTTTCGTGTGGGTGCTCGGTATCCCAGTTACCAAGCACCAGATTAATTTAATTTTTTTTTGTTTTTTTAGTTTATATATTATGTTAATTGATTTTAATACTATATTATAATTATAATTAAAATATTTTATAAATAAAATATTTTTAAAAAATATTTTTTTTAAGAGAGATATTCGACCATTGAACACCCGAGCAATAAAAGTTGCTCGGCCATTGAATAACTGAGTTAGCATGTAATATTTGATTATAAATAGTCTGATGCATTTCAATAAAAATCATCACCAATATCAATTTGTATGTTTAGAAATTTCTGTTTGGACTGTTGCGTTCTACGAACAAGACAAAAGAATCAGTGTTTACCTAGATCTACAATGGAATTTTATAACACTAATTACAGCCATCAACACGGGTCTTCGACATGTATGAGGTCGTCACTTGAAGGTGAAATAATTTGAGTATCATTGTCCATACATAAAGTTGATTGATGCTAGCCCTGATGGTACGTACATGTATTACATGGATCATGTTGAAAATGATTAAGATGTCTAATGTATGTTTTCAGCACACAGTGGTGAATTCAGCAGAGGAGTCGACGACCCACTTATGTTGGTTGTTGTTCTTGATTAGTTTGTTAAGTTGATGATATGTGAACAAGATATTATGTTTATGGTTGTTGTCTCTTAGGCATGTTTATATGTTTAATCATTATTTTGTTTATCATCTTGTTGTTTTGTTATTGTATGTAGTGATATTATTTTATGTAATATTGATGGTTGAATGTTGAATTAAAAGAAGACTTATGAAAGGTAAATACATTACAAAAATATTGAAAAAAACAAACAAATTAAACTACATGTGTCTGTTAGACGGGCCAACGACGTTTAGACATTTTCGACGCATGTAGCCAGTTTCTCGACAAAGTCCACATCTTCTCTTTTCTTTTTCAATGTCATTCATTTAAGTTCTAATTCGGGTACTATTTGGTCGTCCCTTCTTCTTTCTTCTCATAGATTTGTCGTGACAAAGAGTAAATCCTTCATAATATGGTCAATTTTCCTTGTGTGGTAGTCCTTGGAAGCTTTCCTTGTAGACGTTGAATACGTTAAATTTTTTGAAGATGTCTAGAATGTGAATGGAGTAGTCTTGGCGTATACTTGAACATGCTGCATTGACATGAGAGCAAGGTAAGTGAAATGCCTAAATTTCTCACAATCACACCACTACTTCTTTAGATAAACATTGAAAGTAGCACTAGGTCTACTATTATTCAGATTAATTTTTTCATTGACCATGAAATAGAAATTTTCACGATCAAATTGCATGACGTTGTGGGTTTTAGCTTTAGCCACTTCTTCAGCCATGCCCTTATTGTAATCATCCGTGAAAATATGACCAGAAGGAAACTGTTTTGTCCAAATGTGTCCTCTTTTACCAAAGAGCGATCACAACCGATAGTACGTAGATTGGACCAATGCAGTGATTGGAAGGTTTCTGGTTCCTTGAGTACCGCATTCATTGCCTCTACCAAATTGCTTGTCATGTCTCCCCAATGTTTCCATCCATCATATGTTCTTGCCCACTTTTCCTTAGGGATGTTGTCTATCCAACGTGAAGCTTTAATGTTTGTTCTCCGGATTTCCCCGTTATGACTCGATTTCGTATAGGTTATTTTGATTCATTTCATGCATGTTTTATCACATTTTATCGAGTCTTTATCGTTTTCCATATTTATTTACCTTATGTTTTGTTGATTTTACGTTTTCAGGACCCAAGCAGCTGAATCGAAGGAAAGAAGAAGAAATCGTGGCAAATCAATGATAAAGAGGAAGAATTCCAAGCATTCTGCACTCTGCAGGTGAATGGCATTCGCCATTCCCCCCAAAGGAACCAAATGGCATTCGCCATTTTCCACAAAGCCCTAGATTTTCACTAGCAGACCAATGGCGTTCGCCATTGGCATATGGCGATCGTCATGCATCGCGTGAGCAGTTTTCTTAGCAGTTTCATAGCAGTTTTGTCCTGTTCGAATTTCAAACTCTCCAACTGTTTTGGATCCATTTTTCCTCTATAAATAGGAGCCTTTAAAGCAGTTTTTCATACGTCCAAATACCTCGCGGAAGCGCTGCCGAATTTTCACCAGATCTAGACATATTACTAGCCAAAGTATTAATCGCTCACATCGAGTGGTTAATACACCATTGTAATCGTTTTCTTTTCCGTTTCGCTTGTACTTGGATCGCATTTTCAAATTAATAAAGTTTCATTTCAGTTTATTTTCAGGTTATTGATTTATTGCTTTCTTTAAATTCTGCACTTTAATTTACTGTATGTTTATGTTTATGTTCATCACTTTAAGCATTTTTCCATAAAAACTCTTAACAGAATTTTCTTAAAATCAATTAGTTATGTATGTTTCTAAATGTTTTAATGTAATTATGTCAACTTTAAAATCAACTATGCTAGGCTAGATTTGCATGATCTCGTAGTTTGAGGACCGTCATCTCGACGGGACTCCGTAGGATAACCGACATATTTTTAATGCTTGAAATTCTGGTTTTGTGTTCTAAGTTTAATTTAGGTAGTTTTGTCGTGAGAGCGAGAGGCTGTTTACCAGCGTTTCGTCACGAGAGTGAGGAATGCACTAAGACGAGTCCAATAGAGCGAAAGTTTGAGGTACGCGTCAGATAGTAGGCACAAGACACTGGAACCTAAACACAGCGAGAGCGCTTTAGGTATTTCTTTTCGATCTTATCCACCTTCAAAAAGACATCCTTTAACTACCGAGCGAGCGAGAGAAAAATCTTGGGGTTATCGGTCGTGGCTCGATCAATAGCGCGAGAGTGTAAGATTGAACCTTTAGGTTGGTATTTTCGTCAGAATAACTTCTGCATTAAATTCAGCCCCGAATCCTATAGAGTCTCTAAGAGTCCCAGAAATCATTCTACGATCTCGTTTCTTTTATTCGTACAAGTACCCTTTCTCTTTTCGTAATTATTATTTTATCCTTTTCTTCCGTGACAACCATAGCGTTAGCCTTACACCACAATTATAGGACACTCCCTATTGACTATCAATCCCTGCGGGTCGACAATCTTTTAAAACTACACAATCACCTGTATGCTTGCAATATCTTTCCGACCAAACACATAGAGTCGAGCGATCACCCCGCGATAGTATTTAAAGGTAGTCTCCGTCAACGCATAACCTGTAATATAAATGTTATTAAAAAGTATAATATAAAATTGAAAAATTATCAAAGGAACCTAAAAGTATGGTGTTACCCATGTTAACAAGTTTTTTGCGTAGATCCCTGTCTTTAATCTCACGCATGAAGTTCTGCGCAATGTGTCTAATGCAGTATACATGTGAAGATGGGGGATCATGCCATCCGTTTCCAAGATTGTTATATGCACTCTTTATTGATTCATGTCTGTCTGAGATTACACACAAACCTATCTGCGGTGTCATATGTTGTCTCAGGTTCTTAAGAAAGAAGCCCCAAGCCTCCTTTGTCTCAACTCCAACTAATGCAAATGCTATCGGGAAAATGTTTCCGTTTCCATCTTGTGCAACAACCATCAGTAGAGTACCTCTATATTTTCCATAAAACCATGTTCCGTAAACTTGGACAAGACAAAAGATTTAGTGTTTACCTAGATCACCATGATTCTCTTTTTACTCAAGCGATTATGTTGAAAAAAGAACTTTTTTTAATTGTGGGTTTTTTTTTTTTTAAATTGATTTATAAATCATCAACAACTTGTTTACAAAGAAGATGTTGTTGTCAAGGATCGAACCCTGGACAAACAACTTACCATACTTTATGAGTTATGAAAGATGAACTATTACCTAATGTTTGGTAGAAAATAATAGTAAGTAATAAAAGAGAGTGAAACATATATATAATTGTTTAATTGATTGTGTGTTTGAAAAGTTATAAAATGCAATATTTACACAAAACTAAACTTATTGAAAAATGATTAATTGTTATGTACTGTTAGTGTAAATATTTTTACACAATTAATTCATCATATCCATTCATAATCATTACTTTAAATATATTTAAAATAAAAATTAAATGTAATTTAAGATCTGACAGTTATCATTCATTGACAGTGTAAAACTGTTTTACACTGTCAGTGCCTTCCAATTAAATTCTATTGAAAAAATCGTAATGACATACAAAATCTAACATTGTTGGACTATTTTTGTGATAATGCTTAAATTTTTACATTGTCGGGTGTACGTGATGCTCCATATTTGATCACTTTTCTCCATTTTTCAGTATTTTTGTTTTCCTTGCTCACATTTGTTGTGTTTTTGTCTCTAATCTATTGACCAAGTCATTTCAAACATAAAAGGGGAGATGTTGTGATATTCGAAATTCCTAATCGGTTTATAAAAAAATTGATTTTAATATTTTTTATATATATTAAAGAGATAAAATGAGAGAGATTAAACAACAGAATAATAGAGAAGAGAACGAATAGAGAAATAAGCAGTGAACATAAAATAAATGATAGAAAAAAAGAGATAGAATATAAAACTAGAGAATTATCCTGATTCGGCCTAAATCACTTGATCTACTTTAGTTTATAAGAGTTTTTCCTTGAGATTTCCACTAAAAACAATCTTGAGCTTTTTACAAGCATGTCTCAAACAACATTTTACAACAACTTAAAATTTTGCATAAGATAACAAAAAACCTTAAAAGAACAACCATAACTTTTACACAGACTCAACTCAATAATCTCTACCCAAACATTTTTTAGGTTTACCTTGCAATGTTCAAATCTTATTACAAATAGATCAAAGAGAACTAAATTCTTAAATAAACATTTTTATCACAATACTAGTACAACACAACTCTCATATGAATTTTTTCATTCTCTTGACACTAAGGCAATCCTAGTGCAAAAGAACTTTATAAAAGAATAAAAGTATCCATTCCGAAAACTAATGTGTTTTCTGAAAGTTTCCATTCAAAAAACTAGTGTGTTTTGGAAAATAAATCTAGCAAGAAAATAAATCCATGGCCATTTTTAATGAGTCAATATATTAAAAGCATGTGTTAATCGATTAATTAATCTAAAATAGAAAAAATTGATTTTCTACATCACTTAATAGATTTTCAATCTCTTTAATCATTTAGGAGACACTGCACTTTGATTTAGTTCATTATAAGGACATCTTAATCTTTAATTTGTGTATTTTTTTACCTTTCTAATGAAATGCTTTCACTAATTGGTTTCAAGAAGTTTGATAAAAAGATATGAGGTTTGAAAATATATCTTTTTGTGCATTGCCTTAATTAGTGGCTCAATAATTTTTCTAATTCCTTTTAAAATAAACCAATAAAAAACATATATATTTCATAACATTATCTTACTACGGTCAGTAATCAACTATAATATTATCTTATTATTAGGCACATTTTGTTTGTTATTTACTAAAATAGATTTTTGCATTATATATATATATATATATATATATATATATATATATATATATATATATATATATATATATATATATATATATATATATATATATATATATATATATATATATATATATATATATATATATATATATATATATATATTTATCTAGAGTAATTGGCTACAATTTCATCACCAACACTTTTTCTCTTTTTTTTGTTGCGAAATTGGCGTGTCACTAATAATCTTATATTTATATTAAAATTAAAATATTTTACATTACGCTCTAAAAAAGAAATTGTACAACCCCGATTTTTTTGTTTATTTTATTTTAATTGAGTTTTGGAGTGTTTTATAGTTTTTTATTTTTTTTAATTTTTTTTATGAGTATGGGTAGTAATTATTATAATTTTATTTATTTAAATAATGTTGAAAATGAGATTTTGTGCTTTAGGGAGAAAAATGGAGTTTTTAATAAAATAGAGAGGTGGGTGGAATTAGTGAGAGTTTAGGGGAGTTTTCAAAATTAATTAAAATAAAAGAGAATTAGGTTTTATTTATTTAGATAAAAAAGTTGAAAGAGAGTTTGGTTAGTACGTGATTTTGGTGAAAATAGGCGAGTGAAAAGAAACCTTGTGAGAGCTTTTGGAAAAAGAAGAGAGAACATCCATAGCCAAAGCTTCAAGCTTTATGCAAATTCGAGGTAAGGGGAGTTGTTCATGATTTGGGTGTTTTGGCATGAATGAAAGAGATAATTCCTATCCTATTTCCTTTTTGTTTTTAATTTCTTCCATTAATAAAATTGTTGAATCTTGAGATGGTTTGTGCAAAACCTCTCTTGATTGTTGTGATATGCAGTGAATTTGTGTTGTGCTGGTGACTGATTTTCATATAAAATTGTATGTGAAATTCTAAGTTTTGATGTTCATATTGATATGCTTTAAATTGATGAACATGTTAATGATTTTATGGTCAATCGATGATATAAATGAGTAATATGTGCGAAATCGGTGTGTTTATGGATGTATAAGTGATATACGAATATTTACTATGAGTTTTGGGATTTATGGAATCGAAATTGGAGCTTTGAAAGTGCTTCATTGGAGAAAACATAGAAATTTGCATTATTCATAGCGGTGACGGGCATCATCTTCATGACGGTCAAACCGTCATTGCGTTGAGATAAGTTAACGAGTGTCAACAAAGTGACATACCAACCGTCATAACCTCAAGGGCGGACCCCTTGCCCAAATGTCAGTGTGATGAAGGGTGTGAGAGATAGAGATAAGGATATATATATATATATATATATATATATATATATATATATATATATATATAGATATATATATATATATATATAGAGAGAGAGAAAGAAATTTGGAGATGCAAATTTGGCAGCTATCTAAAAAAATAATCGTTTTACCTAGCTCTAGTGGAGGATTTGAAGGTAACACAATGGATAATCAAAAAAATAAGACTTGTTAAGCGTTAGAAACGGGTTCTGAGGTGATTACAATGAGGATGAAATAGTGGAAGAAGTCTTGATTAAAAAGGAAGAAGTAAGGACTGAGAAAAAGGAGAGTAAAAATCAGGGTGACCAAGCTAAGAAGAGAGCCACCATTGAAAAATTAATAGAAAAAAAATCCCCTTGGAGAAGGACTAAGAAGAAAAATCTTAATGACCTTAATCTAGAAGCTCCTAATTATCTAAAACCACCATATCCAATAATTTATAAGAAACCATTACATGAAGATTAGGAAGGATTGTTTGCCATGTTCAAAGAGATGTTAGCCACACTTCAGGTAAATATTTTTTCATGAAGTTTTAGAGCTAATACCCAACGTTGCTAAATTTATGAAGCCATTACTAAAGGGTACGAAGCAGAAGTTGGTCAAAGAAAAGTTAAACATGATCGAGTAAGGCGATATGGCAATGCCACAAACACTACCACCAAAGTTGAAGGATCCAGGTAAGTTTACCATTTCTTGTACCATTGGTAGAGCAAAAATCCCACACGATTTATGTGATTTAGGCTCAAGTATCAATATAATTCCACTGAATAAGGTTAAAGAATTGAAATGGGAGAGATCATACAGAGTAATATGACTCTCACTTTGGCTTATTCATGTGTTACTCATCCTTTGGTATCTTACAAGACATGTTAGTACATGTTGATAGTTTAGTTTTTCCTACAAATTTCGTAGTGGTTGACATGAAGGGAGACACAAGAGGGTCAATTATTCTCTGATGGCCATTCTTGGAATCTGAGAAAGATTTAATATATGTGGAAATCAGTGAGGTTAGCTTGAATTTCAACAAGGAAAAAATGGTGTTTACTACATATGAATGGACATCGTATGTAGATGACCTGGATACATGCTACTGGTTCTAAAAAAAGGTAGCAAGGTGAATTAACTAGTGTGAGAGTATCCTTTGCGCCTGACGTGCCATATGGTAAATAAGTTTTAGATGAGAGGCAACCTATCAGTAAGTCATTATATTTTTAAGTTAAATTTTGATTTTTAAAAGATGTATATTTTATGTGTTTTGTTGCAAGGAAAGAAAGCAGTTTGAAGAGAATAAGGAAAGAAAACAAAAAGAGAAAAAAAGGAGAAAATGATGAAGCCCCTAGAATAATCAAGAAGGCCATCGCACGCGTGATAGGGCATAATCATGCGCTCACGATGGAGGCATGATGTGCGTGATTGAGACATTAGAGAGAATCTGAATATCGATATTATCGTACGCACGATAGAGCCATAAAACGTGAGATATAGATATTGGTGAGAGACATTGTAATACCGTAACCATCGTGTGCGCGATGGATGCATAATGCGTGTGATGGAAACTGATTTGGGGCTTATAAATAGATATTTTGAAATCTCTTTCCTTCATAATTTTTTTTCTACTCCTCATGCAGTAAGAAAATCACATGTATGTTCAAAGTTTAAGAGCACGCTTTGCAACCACTAAAGAGATAGGGAATTACTTCACTAATCAAGATCAAGAGAAAACAAGGAAAAGCTAGCACATGCAAGCAGAATGGACCAGGCAGAATAACGACTTCAACAACATTGTGAATGACATGCATAATCTTTTACGCAATGATAACATATGAAAAGACATGTAGCAAGTTTTTTATTATTTATGAGAATATTTTCTTTTTATTTTCAAATGTATACCTAAAGAATAGTAATATCACTTATAAGTACTCTTCCCCCATTGTATTAATTCAATCATTTTTGTCTTTAATGTACAAGTTTGTAACTATTGTTTCCTTCAAAAATTACAAATTTTGCACTTGTGGAATTGAAAAAATGAACCAAAAGTACCATCCAAGGAAACTTGATCATCAGTAAAGAGACTTACAAATTGAAAGCAAATGATGAAAACAAGGAATCAAATGAATTGTACTCAACCTTCAAATACCTTAACTAGTAAGGTTTAAGTCAAATAAATTCCATTGTTTACTATTCCTTTTTATCAAGTGTATCAATGCATTATTATTTATCAGGTTTGAATTATTTTTTATTAAATTTGTCTCATTTGATTGACACACACTGAGGAAGTTGTTTGCTTTTGAACTCTGAGCCATTTTAACCATCCTATAATAATATGATACATCCATTACTAACCACTTTGAGCTCGACCTTTCTTTTGGTGACTTAGCCTTATTTCTTAAGCATATGACTTGAAAGATTTTATATTTCCACCCTCTCTTCGGAGTTAAGGAGAAATGTTAGTTCTTAAGTTGTATGAAAAAATATAAGTTTGTGGTTGCTCTTGGAAGTGAGCAAAGTTTAAAGTTTAGGGTTGGGGTACTAGAGAAAATGGTCAAAAATTCAAAATGTTGAGAGAATAAGTAGTTGAAAAAGGAACTTAAAAAAAGAGATAAAAAGAATGCAAAATGCATATGGAGGACCATAATAGAAATATCTCTAGTACCATAAATAAGTAACAAAGTGGTATGATAAAAGAAGGAGAACTAGGCACCTAACTCCAAAGGTTTAAACACACTTTTCCAAAAATGTCCTACCCGAACATAAGTCAAGATACAACCAAAAAAATAATCAAATGTGTGTGTTTTGATTTCTTTGATGAATTATACTAGAAAATGATCAAACTCAATATACACTATTTTACATGTTGATTGAGAGAATATCATATCCATTGGGTGAATCAAGGTGAGATGAGAGACAAGTTGAGTACTTGTAAGATTGAGGATGTTTTTTGAATTTTTCGGATTGAAGTTCAAAGCTAGAACGATGGTCAGGTAAAGAAAATTTCATATGATAATGTTCAATTATTATTGTGCAACTTGTTTTCTATTTGGAATTAGCAATGTAAGCAAATTACTTGAGGACATGTAACTATTCAAGTTTGGGATTATGACGACACTTTATCATTGCATGTTTTTGATCGGAGAAACTAATCAAAACAAGTTAAAAAAGAGCAAAAATGAAGAATAAATGCTAAAGAAAAATGCAAAAATGATTAAGTATAAAGGAATGAGGACTTAGTGAAAATCAAGTGAAAAGGGAGAAAAAAATGTAGCTACTGGAATAATCACACACAATATCACACGTGTGATACAAAATCAAAGTCAACTTCGTCCGTGTGATGCAAGTTATAATGCGTACAATGATACTTTTTCTGGACTTTTTCTGACGCGTTTCTGATCCATTTTGAAGACTTTAAAAGGGAAAGTTTGGTACTTTTTTAAGGGTTTTAAAATTTTACACATGAAGAAAGGGTTTACAGCACCAAAAGACATATTTGGAGAGCATTTGAAGCCATTGGACACAAATTCTTCAAGGGGTTTCTTATACAACCCTCTTATTTGTATTTGGTATTGTAATTTGCATTATGTGTATCTAATTCTCTTTAGGTTAGGTTGTGTTTAACGAACCTATTTTTTTAATAATGTTGGGACATATGTTTGATTTGCTATTGCATGAATAATTTGAGTTATAATTATATTCAATTGCACTTTGTTCTTAATGCTTTCTATATGAGATACTTTTTTAATCTGAATTTGGACATATAAGAAATACTGACCATTAATATATGTGTTGGACCTAGGACAATTGTTATGCTTACATTGATTGAATAAGGATATGAGACCACGAGTAGCGGTTTAGGAATTAACGTTTTATTGGATTGCCTAATGAATTGTTTACACCGGTGGACTACAGATATAACACTCTTGAGTATAAATTAGTGAGTTATAGATCAAAGGATTGAGTATAGATATTTTGTTAGTTCGCCGTGGGGTTATATGAACAATATCATGTGTTACATCCAACACCAACAATAAAAATATATGGAATTCTATACACAATGTGATGACTTTTGTATTATTGACATAACTATTTATTTTCTATTCACAATTAAAACTCAAAAACTCTCAAATTTAATATTTTCTAAGACATTGCACATTATTATCTTGTTAAATAATAGTCCCTTGCGATTTGATCTTTTTTTATTACTGCAATATAAATCATCATATGCTGTTTTCATCGACTTCCAACTTAATTTTTAATTTTTAAATTTTGAAATTTGTTTGATTTCTCTTCATTATTAAAAAATTTAAGACATAATCCCAACAATTGAATATCTATAAAATAATTTTAGTTATTGCTTATCTAAATTTATTGTTTTATAATATTTGTATATTCTTCTTTAACAACCCAAAACCAGAAACAGAAGAAGAATAACAACAACACATGAGTTTTCAGTTTCATGAAAAAAAAAAACATGGAAACTAGAAACGAAGCTCTAAGAATTTTCTATATAAAACAAAAAGAACATGTACATGTTTATAAATGGAATCATGATGAAAAGTCAAAAAGTTGGCATAAAAGAGCCACTATACACGCGTCAGCAAGAGAAACCTCGCTGTCTTCCATTTTGCTTTAAGCCACGTGTCGATGATGAATTAGTTAGATTAAAATATCATATACCATTAATTAATAATTAATTAAAGATTAAGTACTTATTATTATTTGTTTGTATGTTAGGGCACATAGGTACTTGTTTTAGTAAGGGGGTTCATTCGTTTGAAATACTCCAACCGCAGTTTCTTATTAGCTGTACTTAACAACGACACACAACGAAGCAGCATTTTTTGTTCTTGAAAAGGTAGAGACATAAATAGTAAGAAAGTTACATACACTCATACACTACATAACGAAGCTATATTGTATTTTTTATAATTTATTTTTTAGGTTTCTTTTAGTGAAGGTAATCTTATTTGAAATGGAAACATTGCTTGTTCACTATTAAACTAGCCTTGTTCCACTAAATCCAACCCTTTTCTAAGATAATATACTATTCAATCTAACTTGGATTTTATAATAGGCTTGAAAATGAGTTCATACTTATGCTTTGTATTTTGTCGATCGGAGAGAAGACTAATTCAAGTTGTTAGATAGTTAAAGATGTTTTGAGGGGTCAATTGTTCTCCATTCTCTTTTTATTTTTGTAGGTGGTTGAATCTTTTTTCCAATTGTTCGCTCTTACTATAGATCTGTTGCATTTTTAGCTAAAGAATATATCAGATCGATTGATGATTGTTTTTTATAGCAATTTAGGAGTCATATATTAAAAAATAAAAGAACCAAAAGTTAAAAGGAAATTCAAACAAAACTAAGAGTACTATAATTGATCAGAAATTACTATCCAACTCTGGCTAAAAGTAATGATAAATACGAAAAAGCAACAAAACGCACCAACTGCTCGTAAGAAAAACACAAATCAATTTTAAGAGATATCAAAATTATTCATAATCTCCTTACTAGCGGACTTTTGGATATCAGATTGGTGGTTGGTGTTGAAAAAGAATTACAAATGTGAGTATAGTGTGTGGATAATAGTCCTATATTAAATAAGAATGTCGTGACTTGAGCATTTATAAGTGAGAGAACTCGCTCACCTATCACCTTAAGGTTTTGGGTGAATATGTGACGTGTCTCTCACATAGGTGTGTTGTTCTAGAAGAAAGATGTCCCACAATTTATAATGCTCCTCGTTTGACCCCACAGTTTAGTTCGTTAACAAATGGTATCAAAGCCTAGTTCAAGAAAGGGACCGACTTATTTGTATCGAAAATATCCCACATGTCATGTGTAGGTGTACCACATGTGGGTGAGTGTCCCGTTGAAATAGTTTCAACGGCGGTACAAATGTATGTGGAAGAAAGAGGTTCCACTTGAGGGGGGTATTGTGGTAGACTCACACTTGAGGGGGAGTGTTGAAGTGAGTATAATGTGGGTAATAGTCCCATATTAGATAGGAATTTGGTGACTTGAGCATTTATAAGTGAGAGAATTCACCAACCTATCACCTTAAGGTTTTGGGTGAATATGTGATATGTCTCTCACAAATGTATGTTGCTCTAGAAGAAAGATGTTCTACCATTTAGAATACTCCTCACTTGACCCCCCGATTGTTGCGCTAACAAATGGTTGATTTTTTTTTTTTTGTAGAATAGTCTATTGTTTGGTTGATTGTTGATTTTTTTATTTTATTTTAGGTGCGTGTGTTGTTGGTTTTTTCTCTAGCTTATTTTCTCGGCCTCTATTTTATTTGGTTTATGTCGGATTTGATGTTCTAGCGCTTTGTTAGTGCTTTATTTTCTCGTACGCTGTATGTTATTTTGTAAATTTATTTTATGAGTTTTTTTATGTGAAGTTAATTTTATTTTATGTCTAATTCATCTCTTTCAATTGAAATGAAAACCTTCCTTGTTCGTTCGTTATTGAATTTATCTTGTCCCACTAAATTCAACCATTCTATAAGATAATATATTATTCAGTCTAACTTAGAATGTTATAATGGGTATAAAAGTGGATCCATGTTCAAACATCAGTTTTTGTCGTTTCTTCATTAGATTGGAAGCGAGACTCGTTCAAGTGATTAGGTATTTAGAGGTGTGTTGAATGACGAAATATACTCCTTTTGTTTTTATAAATGATTGTGTCTTCCTCCCTCTATTTCGCTCTCATTAGAGGTCTGTTGCCACTTTTGGCTAAAGAACCACTACTACAAAACGCACAAACAACAACGTCAGGTTTACAACGGTTCTTATACACCGTTGTAATATGTTAAAATTTTCGCAGCTGATTTATAACACCAGATTTAACGACGGTTAAATTGAAAATCATTGTAATAATGCCATATTTAACAACGGTTGCCTTTAAAAACATTGTAATACATGATGTGACAAACATCGATTCCCAACAACTATAGAATTTTTTCATTTGTTTAAATTTTAAACATATATTTTATTTCATTTTTTAGTGTTACGGAGACTTTAACCTCAAAATACAACATTCATCTTTGTTTTTCTATTTTCTATTGATTCATTTTTTAGTGTTAACCTCTAAACTTCATTTTAAAAAAATATTGTGAAAGAAACAAGTATATATATAAAAGAAAACTTCATTATAATTCCAGGAAAAAAAGAGTACATTGATAAAATCATATATTACATATATTATCAAATGTCCGA
This sequence comes from Lathyrus aphaca, assembly GCA_963966055.1. Classification (NCBI taxonomy): domain Eukaryota; kingdom Viridiplantae; phylum Streptophyta; class Magnoliopsida; order Fabales; family Fabaceae; genus Lathyrus; species Lathyrus aphaca. Next base: position 53,844,672 of record OZ014525.1, on the reverse strand, counting down.
GCCCATAGCAACAAAAGCATCTTCCCAACCAGAGGCTCTCTCCTCACTTCCCTCATCAGAATTATAAATAAAATTTCTCTTCTTCTTCTTCTTCTTCTTCTTCTTCTTAAGGGCGTATCCCTAGCAACCAAGGATCCAAATGGTGGGCCTTCCTCATCTTGCCGCTGACGTTGTTCATTTGTGACCTCGTTTGTGATCTTTGTGTTAGCAATGTCATTTGTTGAACTCATTTTTACGAAGGATGTATAATTAAAAAATATAAAATTGTATATTTATAAATGAAGTTGAAGATGAAAAGTCAGATATTTAGGTGCTTGTAATGACGATAAATTGTAATGGTTGATATTCTCGAAATATATTTTTGAAAAACGGAGAATATCATAAATCATTATTATACTTGGGATGAACGTTTCTCACTTTTGGAAAGAGCAAAGGTTGTAATATTACAATGGTTTATTATTATAACCGTTGTGATATATTATGTAAAATTGATAAAAAATTGTTGTTAGGACCTTGTACCATATAAAAGGGGTATCGCTACAGTTCTTATATTTAACTGCTGTGATATATTTATGATAAAAAATATATGTATTATTACAGTTGTTTGCAATAACTGTTGTGAAATATTTACCCATATAAGCGAATTAAGTGGCTCATTGTCGCCATTTCATTCACAGCGAAACCTTAACACCCATTTTTCCTCTTGTGCTTCATACATTAAAGTATTCTTCTTCTTCCATTAATGTATTTACATATTTCCCATTAATATATTCCTCATTATCTTTTTTGTTGCATGCTTTTTTTTTATTATTATTATTCTTCCATCTTAGGCAGTAAATTTCGTCTAGTTTTAGAAACAATGAAAAGAGATATAAGAAGTATGAAGCTTTTATGTACATATTTTTCCTAATGTTTCTTTTTCATTGCTTCACAAACGAGATGAACATGGTAACGATGGTGGCAGTAGCAAGCGTAATATACATATTGTTTATGTAGCTATCGAAAATAAGGTATTATTCTACTTCAATCTTCTTGTTAGATATTTTCCATTATCATGTTTGCTTCATGTTGTTTCAACTTAGGTTATAGTCCTACTTAGGTTACAATCTCACTTCTTAGGGGTTTATTTCAAATTTTGCTGGTTTTGTTTTGAATATAACTAATTTTTTTGTTTGAAATAACTGAAACTGTATAGTAAAGATGATACATGGTGATGATGATGGTGGTAGCAAGTCTGAATGAGTTGATAAGGTATATATGAAGTCATTTTGATATTGTATATGGAATTTAGTTTTATATACTATGTATATTGTTTGTTTCACCATCCTTTTATTGAAAATGCAATAATTTAAATTGATATAGAAATGTATAATCAGAAAATTAAGATGTATTTGAAAATCAACCTATAACAATCAATGTTTTCCTAATAGCTTGCATCTTATTCTGTACATTTTATGTTTCTTAACACATATATATGTTTCAATGATCTGTTTGCTTCAATTCATTGATTTCTACAATTCTACAATACCTCATATTCACTAATCATGGTGATTGTTATGATGATAAAATAGTAATGATTTTTGGCGATGATGAGGTAAACTATTATAATAGATATCAATTGATTGAAGGAAATCGACCATTGAACCATATTTGTGTTAAAGAACATAAAATTTGCCCGATGAGACGCATGCAATTCGAAAAACAATGGTGAATTTAAGTTGGTTTTCAAGAATAGTTTAATTTACAGATTGTATATTTCTTTACCAATTTAATGGTTGTATCTTTAATTAGGTGTATGGTAAAACAAACAATATATGTTTGTATATAATAAACTAAAAGTACGTTTCACAACAGTTTAAACAGATAACCGTTGTGATATTTAGTATATATTATAACGGTTGTTACATTTAACTGTAGTAATAAAACGCGCGTTTTCCAGAATATAACAACGGTCTCAAGTCCGTCATTATAAGTAGCGTACTTACAACAACATTTTACATAACAACGTCTTGATCTGTGTCATTATCCGTAGTTTCCAACCGTTGTTAAATAGACTAGACTCGTGGTTAGTTACCTCGTTTTTTTTCCTTCTGTAGATCGATGTGATATTTGGTTGACTTGTTGTTTTTCGTTTAGCTATGTGATGCTAATTTTGCTCTTTGACTTGTTTTTCAACCTAAGTTTTGTCTATATTTTTTTCCCGAATTTATTATTCTAACATAGTATAGTGCTGATGCTCTTTATTTTTTTATAACTTTTATTTCTTTTTTTATTATTTATATCTAATTTCTATTTTGCTGGTAAAAATTTTAAATTTATAAAAAAATGTGTCATATATTAAATTTAAGACCATTATGTCAATTGATTCAATAATTTTGTGCAATTTTAATAATTATATGTAAAACTTAAACTAAATCAATGCAATTTAATGATTGAATTATCAAATATTATCATAATAATTATATATATTAAATTTCAAATAATTTAAACATCTATTACTATATATTTTATAGTTAATATTTGCATATATTTTAAATAAGTATGCATGATAATATATATATATCGTTAGTACATATGTACTGAATACACTACATCACACGCATACACAATTGTAGACGCAGAGATGGGACCATTTCCTTTGTTGGTCTTAAAATTTGAGCCTTTTTATTGACGACAGGATCCGACTCTACCGCTTAACACCTTCGATCTTCATTTTCATTTTCACTTTTATTTATTTATTTATTATTTTATTTATTTCCCTTTCTTCATCAAAAATATCTTGTTATATTCCTTCATCACTTTTTTTTCCTTATCTATATAATTCTCTCTTCTTATTCTCTCTCAATTTTCAATTAACCTCAAACAGTAACCACACACATCTCATGGAAATGGAAGACCATAACCATCATCATCATGAACAGCATCAACACTATGGTACTAATACTATAACTGATCTCACACAACTCATTAACATTGGACAAAGATCAACAACAACAACCTCCCACTTTCCCACGGCGGAGCTATTCCCTTCCGGCAGCCACCCAAATCTGGCTGTAACGCCGACACAACAACAATACGAGATGATGATGTTTGGTCGTCAAGTTGCAGATATAATGCCTCGGAGTCTTCATGACTTTGTTTCCACAGATTCTGCTGCTGTTGCTGCTGCTGCTACCACCACTACAACGAGCGCTTCAACTCCTTCTCTTAGCGGTAATTTAGAGGCGGAAACTACCGGTTGCATTGGAGGAGGAGGAAGCATCAGCATCGCTGATGCTTCCACCAGTAGATGGCCGAGACAAGAGACTCTTACTCTTCTTGAAATCAGATCTCGTCTTGATCCGCAATTCAAAGAAGCTACTCAAAAGGGTCCTCTTTGGGATCAGCTTTCTAGGTAGGTTTATCATTTTCTCCTTCAAATTCAGTATATGTTGTTCTTGTTTCTCACTTTCTACTCAATTAGACTATCGATAATGATGATGTAGTTAGAAAATGTTTAAGTTCATATTCCAAGATTAGTACTTTTTCCTTTTTGAAATATTGTACCCTCTTTTAAGTGCAAGTTTTTTTTTCTCTTTTATATTACTTGATTAGTTTTAAGTTATTTTAAACAATTCATTAACTTTCTGATTCTTTTGTATTTATAATTCTATCTTACATGGAATAACAGCAATCAATCACAGGCTCTTCCTTCGAAAACTCATTCCAATTGACAATGCATAAATATGATAGCATATTTTTTAGCAAAACCTCATTGTAAAATGTGGTTTAGTTATTTGGTAATATTCATAACTCCATCTAGGGTTCAATTTTTCTCTGACTGGAATCTATCTTCTGTGTGCAACTGCAGAGATCGATTTTTCAAGATAGCTGAAATCTATTTAAAAGATTGATTTCTCCTAAATATGTTTTTCATACGTATCGGCCAATGCTCGATCTCAAGACCATATATATCCTTAAGCAACTCAAATACTAACCATTTCTATCACACACCATGATTGTATTATCTAGGGTTAACATGTAATGAGATTTTGCTGTTTTTATTCTATACTGATATTACATTGTTTGTGTTGTTGTATTAAGGATAATGTGTGAAGAGCATGGATATCAACGAAGTGGAAAAAAATGCAGGGAGAAGTTTGAGAATCTATACAAATACTACAAGAAAACAAAAGAAGGAAAAGCAGGAAGACAAGATGGAAAGCATTACAGGTTCTTTCGTCAACTCGAAGCCTTATACGGAGAAAACAATAACCCTTGTTCATCTTCACTCCCACAAAACAATTTCGGAACCAACAAATATTGTGATAGTCTCAGCCTCACAAACTCAACCGAATTCGACACGTCTTCATCTGACAACGACAACGATCATAGCATCGAGGGCTCGATGGAGAAGAAAAAAAAGAGGATGAGTGGAAGAAGCTTCTGGAAGGTAAAAATAAAAAACTTCATTGATTCACAGGTGAAGAAGTTGGTGGAGAAGCAAGAAGAATGGTTGGAGAAACTCACGAAAACGCTTGAACAAAAGGAAAAGGAGAGAGTGTTAAGAGAAGAAGAATGGAGGAAACAAGAGAAAGAGAGGTTGGAAAAAGAACATAATTTTTGGGCTAAAGAAAGAGCATGGATTGAAGCTCGAGATGCCGCTTTAATGGAAGCTTTGCAGAAACTAAAAGGAAACGACGAAACAATAATAACAAAGACTCAATCTTCTTCTCATGATGGAAACAAGAAGAGAAAGGAAAACACAAGAGGTTTACTCTACTTCGATAATAATAACAACAATGTTGAAAGATCTTGTTTATATAACAACAATGGAGTTGGAGTAGGAGTAGGAGTAGGAGTTTCCTATTGTGATGATCAAAGGGAAGTACAAGCAAATGACGGTTCGAATTCTAACAACGTTATTGTTGCAGCTGAAAGTTGTTTTCCATTTTTGATGGGTGAGGGTGGAAATTTGTGGGATAATTACAGGGTTAATAAACCTAATCAAAACCAGTGATTAGTGTTTTTATGTTGAAAACTGAAAAGTTATAGTTTTTTTAAGAATCTAAATTCAAACTCTTGTTGAAATAGTTTGTGACTAGGCTTTCATTATTTTTTTGGCTGAATATTGAATAGTTGTTGACAGTGTTTTCTTCTCCAGAAACATCAGAGGTTAAAACAAAAACAAAAAATGTGTTTCAGATATATTCGACACTGATTCAGGTGAGTGTTTCTTTGTCATGTTTGTCTTCTTACTCTCCTCCATGCATGTATCATTCTTTTCTGAAATTCTGTAGAATGGGTTACAGATGGTTATGAAACATAAACCTATTTAAATAGTTTTGGCCTGAGTTTGTAATTCAAAAAGAAATTATATTACTCTTTATTCATCATTGATTTTTTTTTTTAATGATGTCATAGATTTTAAAATGCAAATAATCTCCATGTCGCAAAATATATATAATGTTTTATAATTACTAATAATTTAAGTGTAATAGAATAAAATTATAATTCAATATTTTTTATTATAAATAAGGTTCACTTTTATATATATATATATATATATATATATATATATATATATATATATATATATATATATATATATATATATATATATATATATATATATATATATATATATATATATATATATAATTAATGTAATTGAAGTGTATAAATGTAAATCAAAAAGATCTGTTTTTAAATAATTTTGAAAAGTACATTTTTTACTTATAATAAAAAATAATAATAATAGAGAAAGAATGATAAAATGAATAATTAATTTTTAGATCTCAAATACCTAGTTATGAATTTATAAAAGATTTAATATACACAATATTAAATGTATTCATGGTTGTTTGTGGGGTGGAATTTGCACAATCAACCGTTCATCTCTTTGTTTAATGTGAGGTAGCTTTGGCAATTTGATATAGAATTTTTCAGTGGGTAAAGTGACATGAACCTTTACTTGAATCGATTTTTGAAATCTTTGAGATGTTGCATAGTTTAGGTCAAGAAAAATAGATATCTTTAGGTTTACTTTCAATCGGGAATTCCTGGTCTAAGCGAGTTAGAAAATAAGTAATAAAGTATTTTTTTTTATTGGAAAAATATGACGATTAATGATTGGATGACTATAATATATGGTTTAAAATATATAAAATAAAATAATATCAAAGATTTAGTTGACTATAATTATCACATCATTTAAAATATTTGAATTAATAATAAATAGCTTTAAAAGATAGTGTGATATATGTTGAAAATATAAAATTGTATTCATCAAACTTGTGTTGATTTTTTTTAATATCTTAGACATACAAAATTTCTATATAGTTTGTCAAAAAATGTTGACTTAAAAGTAGACTCATACATATAGCACTGGTAGAAGATTCAACTTCTGTAGACAAACGTGAGCCTTAGAATCTGATTTGTGTTTAGAAGAATAGTTTATTAATAAATGTAATTAAATTACAACAATAAATACAAAGTACACATAAGAAGAAAAACACTTGACAAGAACATAGTTTGTATGTTTTTGCCTGACCCGAAATGAGTGATGATATCAAGCGTAAGCCCTTATCTGGCCCTATTGCTGTAGCTTCACCCAAAGGATGTAATTGAAGTTTTCTATTTCAACGCTTTGAACTTTCAGTTAAGATATCGAAATATATATTCTCTCTTCTTTTAGAATATCTTCCACTGTTATGCTTGATAGGTCACTATAAAATGACAACACTATTTGTTGGGTGATGTACTCAAAGGAACATTAAATGCTACCACCAATGTTAAATTGTTGCAGTACACCAATTCTCTGCCAACACCTTTCCTTGCTTTTCTTATATTAATATATTGTTTAGTGAAGTCAAATATATTGAAGTCAAAGTTAATGGAGTGAAGTACTAAATTGTTCTCTAATATACTCAGTCATCTCAAATAACTTTGGGAAAATTTGAAAATTTAAATAGTTAAAACTAAGTCTGTAAAATGTTCAGTTCTTCTATAATATTTAGGCATTGTTTTGTATGGATGAAATGAAATGAAATTGAATGGTATAGGATGAAATTCAGTGATTTATATTATTTGGATTAGTTAAAATCACATGGAAGATCAATTAAAATTGCATGGAACCGAGTGAAATCGAATGTTATGGTTAAAATTAGAGATAACGATTGAAAAAAGATATAAAGAAAAAAAATCACTATAATAACAAAATATTAACTTGAAAATTTTAAAACCGGAGAAAAAAATATGACAACTAAAGAATAATATTGTTACTATACATAATTTACCTTCGATAATTCATATTCACTCCCTAGAATTCTATAGAGTCTTGTACTCTTTTTTCTTTCACAGCGATATGGAACTTTGAATAACTTAAACCCTATATATAACCTTGAACTCATGCTCACAAAACTGAGTGATATGTAACTTCTTTATCTTGTGCAATATTGGTGTAGGTGTAGATGTTTCCTTTTGGCAATCTAATTGGACATCTAAGCAATCATTAGCCGAAGCGTATCCTTGCTTGTTCCAGGTTGCGGTGTCAAAAATTTGCTCTATTGTGGAATCAGGATCGTGGCAGGATTCTGAGTGGAGATGGAATCAGCTTGTTGTTGATATCACACAGGTTCCCGAAGATGACTACATTAGTTTTTTTACAAGTGCTGCAGAACCAGATTTTGTGCAAGGACTCAAAAGATTCTTGGAAGTGGGAAGCCGACGTATCTAACTGTTTCTCTGTAAAATCTTTCTACTCTATTATCAACTCTTGTGTGAATAGTACTGTTCTGGATTCATATAAATTAGAGGTGTTGGATCTGGTTTGGAAGTCGCCTATTCCCATTAAAATTCAGGCATTCGCTTGGAGATTGATTCTAGATAGACTCCCAACGAAATCTAACTTGGTTACAAGAAATATTATCGTTAATATTAATGATAAAGTTTGCTTATTTTGTTGTGAAATTCTTGAGGATGCCAATCATTTATTTTGTTCTTGTTGAATATCGGTGTTGGTTTGGAACAAGGTTTGCGATTGAGCTGATGTTGATAGGGTAATGGAAGTGGATTGTTGTCTTCATATAAAATCTTGGAACTCTAGGATTATCGGGAGGTGCAAATCTAGTGCTGTAAATTCATTATGGTTCATTTCTTGTTGGGTCTTGTGGAAGAGTAGGAATGATATTTTATTCAACAACGGTGTTTGTTGTATCGGCGACATGGTTAACGATATCAATTTTTTTTCTTGGAACTAGTTGATATTAGGATGTAGGAATGGGAGAAAGTGTAGTTTGTAAGAGTGGTTTAAATTTCCCTTTGATTTCCTATAAGATAGTTTGTAGTAAGAGGTTTCTTTTTGTCGGCGGGTTTTGCTCCCGGTCGTTTTGATTTGTATTGTTGTATTGTTGTTTGTAGCTCGTTTTGATATGTGACAATTGTTACAACACGTAATTATCCTCAACCATCCCAATACACCTACATCGTCCAAAAACAAATATTTAACTAAATCTCACAACACTCTAACACGAGTATAAGAGAATAAAAAAAATCTAATACAAATTTAAAGTGCTTTTGACTAGAGTATTTAGTAAAAAAAAAACTTGAATCTTATATATAGAATTGGACTCTCTATTCCTTCACAAAACTAAGTGATGTTGAACTTCAAAATACTATCCTATAAGAATTGTGAGACTTATTAACATCTATATTTTCAACCAACCCCAATAATAATAAACACTAAAAAGAAAAACATTTGTATGAGGGGTGACCCCTCGCTACATTAGAGGAGAGAATGCAAATTCACAAATTTTTGTTTCTTATATAGACAAATACACAGAGTGTGGGGTAGGTTCTCTCATGGATTTGCGGAGAGATTTTATAGTATCTATCCCATTATTTGCAGTTTTAAAATTTTTCAATATTCTTATATGTTGTTTCAAATTTTCAATATTCAATCTCTTATATGTTATTCTCGTGATTTAGCCGGACAAAAAATAAAAAAAACATAATAATAGAACATAAAAAAAAGCCGAAACCAAGTCAAACATTCCAACAACCCAATTTCTCTTAAAAGATTCAATCGCAACAAACCTTAAAAAAAAAAGTGTTGTAGGGAGAAAGAAATAACCTTCTATAGAAATAAAAGTAGAGTAGCTGACAATCCAAAACACCCTTAGATGCCCATCCATCTGAGTAGGCCCGGTCTTGGTCAAACAATGTTAAACTAGAAAAAGTCTATGAATATGAGTCCACTTATACCTTAAATAAATGATCAAAGAAACTAATGATTAAGCGTCGAGTTTTTTCGGAAAAAAAACTCTATTATATATTTTTCAAATAATTCTTACTATAATGCTAAATTGAGATCACCACTAAAGACATTGTTTGCATTGACACATACTTAAAATAACTCGGGAGATAATATATAGTTATAATGAAAATACATATGAAAATAAAAACTAAATTGTTTGCTCAAGTTGTCCTTCAAAAAACAATGCCATTGAATAAAAATGTATTATATCAAGTATAAAGAATCAATAATGAATTGGACCAAAGTGGGAAAATCTCCTTTCTTGCCCTCAACTTTAAACACACCTATAATAATTACTACTAATGCAAAGGAATAACAATATTTAGATGAGAACAAGTGCATAATTTATAAAGTGAGAAAAACAAAATAACTATTAATTTTGTGCAGAGAAAGAAAGAAAGAGTGTTAAGGGTGGTGATGGTAGTAACAAGTGTATACGTAGTTAACCGCTACTACACGCGGAGTTTCTGCAGATACATACACTAGACAACACTAGACATGCAATATTGCATCATGCACCTTACGCTCGTGGTCATTAAACTGCCACTATAACCGTACCTTTCTTAAGAACTTTCCTCCTAAAGTGAAACATTTTGGCAGTTTTTCCACACCTTTAATTGTTAATTGTTTGTCTTTAACCTTGTAGACATATAACTAATTAAAGAGTCAAAGGGTGTGTGGTGGGGGAGAGAACCATAACAATAATACTATGCTTTTTCTCTGATGCGTCTGACGTGACTACCTGCACACCTTCACTATGAAGGAACCTAAGCTATGGACTATGCTTTATAAATTTAATTTGGTTACTCTTTAATGCTTTCTGGCTTTTACCAACTTGCTTTTATCTATTATTATTTATATTTCTAATCTCATGCATACTAGTAATTCACAGTAATAATGCAATCTGTTTCTGACATCTCAGTGTCAAACTGCTAGATGAATACTTTCTTATATTACATTGATTCATGATGTCTAGATTAAGTTATAACAGTAAGATACGCCAAAAATAACTCTATCCTATTTTGATAGAGACACTAGCTAGAATACCTCATAGCTGATGGTTTAAGAAAGGACACTAGAATACCTCATAGCTAATGGTTTAAGAAAGGACACTAGAATACCTCAAAGTTATAGGGGATGATAGTTTGCAAATTAAGAAATTTTAATTTGCCAATAATATCAACTTACATACTTTAAGAATAACTTTTAATTGACTTATTGGGCTAAATAATTCTTCTTATAAATATATAAATATAGGGTTTTGCTAACGAGTGCTATCAATATATTTTTTAAGCATTCCATATTAAAATATTTTTAAAAAAATTCAAACCGTTCAATTTATATATACTTTTATAAAATCTGTAAAAAAAAAATACTTATATAAAATTTTACTATTTAAAATTCTTAAAAAATATCTTGAGAACAGTGGTTAACATTTCCCATAAATATTTTAAGTTACAACAATCCAACTATCAAAATAATCATTTTCAATGTTTATAATATTAAAAATACAATAAATAATTTACGATAAAATCTTATTGTTATTGCATATTCAGAATTTTTATTTTATATATATATATATATATATATATATATATATATATATATATATATATATATATATATATATATATATATATATATATATATATATATATATAAGATACAATATGTGAGAAACAAAATATTACAATCAAAATAAACATAGGAAACAAAAGTTCATAGGAAGAGTCTTCAAGAGGAGGAGTATTTGCAAATCCCTTTCGATGGGGCTCGCCGATGTGTGCTTACTGTAGGAGACTAAAGTTCAGAGGATGGAGAGTTCCATTGGTTAGAAAGTTGTGGGGCAACGATGATTTTGAGTGATCCGGTAGTAATTCAGTGGGTCAATTTGGAGGGATTGCCACTATTCGGAGGAAATGTATTTTCTTTTCCATCTTTAGCTTTAGAGGTAAGGGGTACCTTGGAGTTAATTTGATTTGGCGTAATTTTAATGTTTATGTCGTTAATGTCTATTCCCCGCGCAGTTTAACTGATAAGAGGATTTTGTGGCCTGAGCTTATTAAGCATAAGAATAACTTTCCTGGTGGTAGTTGGGTCATTGGAGGCGACCTTAACGCCGTCAAATCTGTTGAGGAAAGGCAGGGGAAAATGAGACAAGCAGTGGGAGAAATCGTTGATTTTAGTGTGTTCAGTGACAAGATGGATCTTTTGGATCTACCAGTAGTCGGTAATCATTTCACTTGGTTCAACTCTAATGGTGCGTGTCGTACGTAGCTGACTGGATATGATTTTGGTTGACTATTCGCTCGTTAACTGCTAGGATTTCAAGGCTTAATTTGTAGGGAACCGTGACGTTTCTGACCACAGACCAGTTTGGCTAAGACCAAATTGGTCGAATTGGGGACCTAAACCCTTTCGTTTCTTCAACTATTGGATTGATTATAAGGAATTCCACTCCTTTGTTAAGGATTGTTGGAACATTGGTCTTATTTGAGGTTCTCTGTCTTACATCCTTAAAGAGAATTTTAAAGTTCTTAAAGAGAATTTAAAATGGTGGAATGTTAATGTCTTCGGATGACTTGATTTGAAAATTGAGAATAGTGCGGATAAGATTAACGATATTGATATGATTATGTCAGATAATATTGGCAGTAAACCAGATATTGTTCTCCAAGATAGAATGTGGGCTCAAGAGGAATTATGGAGCAGTCTTAGAATCAAGGAAAATATGATTCTTCAAAAATCAAGGTTGAATTGGTCTTTGGAGGGGGATTTAAATTCCATATTTTTCCGTGCTTTTTTGAAAGTCAGAAACAGAGTAAACACCATCTCTGTTATTCACTATGACAATGGGCTGCTTGAGGATCATGCGCAAATTAAAGATATAGCCTGGACTTATTTTAAGAAAAAATTTGAAGCGGTCAGGATGTCAGGTTGAATCTGGTCATGACGGATATTGATATGTTGAGTCCGGAGGAAAGGAATAGACTGGAAGATGATTTCTCGATCGATGACATTAAGGATGTCATCTTTGAGAGTGATGGCAACAAGGCCCTTGGAACTGACGGTTATTCGTTTCTATTTTTGAAAACCTGTAGGGAGGTTATCGGTTCTGACTTTGCATCCCGCATTTTTGAATTTTCCAGGTCTGGTTTTTTGTCTTATGCTTTTGTGGCTTCTTTCATAGCTTTGGTGCCCAAAGTCGAGAATCCTCAATGCTTTGATGTGCTTAGACCTATTAGCCTTGTGGGGTGCATTTTAAAAGTAATCATGAAGCTCGTGGCTAATAGGTTGAGATGTGTGATTGATAAGCTCGTTTCGACCACCCGATCGACGTTCATACCAGGTAGGCATCTTCAAGACTAATTTTTGGTTGCGAATCAAATTCTTGATTTGGCTAGGAGAAATAAAAATAGTTGCTTAAAGTTTAAGGTTGATTTTTCCCAAGCCAACAATTGCGTTGAATGGGTGTTCCTTGACAAAATTCTTGTCCCTATGGGATTTGGATCTAAATGTTTTTTTTTTTTGGATTAAAGGTGCAATATTCAATAGTTATCTTTCGATTTTGATTAACGGAAGCCCATCTAAAAACTTTAAGGCTTCGAGGGATTAAAACAAGGAGATCCTATATCTCCTCTTCTTTTCGCCATTGTTGTCGAAGGATTGACCATGTTGGTTAAGAGAGTTTCCTCTACAAAATTGCTGACTGATTTTAAATGCAACGATTTTGAAGTTATAAATCTGCTCTAGTTCGCGGATGACACCTTAATAATTTATGATGGATCTTATTCTAACATTTGGGAAATAAAATCTATTTTACGACGGTTCGAAATGGTGTTGGGGCTGAAAATTAACTTTGCAAAAAGTTCTGTTTTTAGAATTGGTATTAAGACAAATTTCTTGCAGGTTGCCGATAATTTCCTCTACTGCAAAACAGGAAATTAGCCGTTTAAGTTCCTTGGCATCGTCATTGGAGGTAATCATAAAAGGCTTTCTTTCAAGAAATTGATTCTCGATTGTTTTAAGAATCGATTATCTTTGTGGAAAAGGAAGAACTTATTCGGTCCTAGTGAATCTACCTATCCATTATCTCTCTTTTTTAAAATCTCCGAACCAAATTGTGAAAGAGATAATAGCAATACAAAGGCGGTTTCTTTGGTTCGGGTCAAAGGGAAAGAGAAGTATCGCTTGGGTGAAATGGTCCTCTCTTTGTAAGCCTAAGGATTATGGAGGTTTATGTATTAAACATGTGGCAATTTTCAATAAATCTTTTCTTGCTAAGTGGTCTTGGAAATTCTTCCAAATCGGTACTGAGATTTGGAGGTCTTTACTGTCCTTTGGATACTGGAACCTTGCGGGAAGAATTTTGAGGCATTTAGTTGGGAAGCAAGTGGCTTCTGAATCTATGTGGATAAGAGATATTCTCTCCTCCAACGTAATTACTAGGAATGTGCATTTTAATGATATTGTTAATATCAAGATTGGTTGTGGAAAGTTTATTCCCTTTTGGAATATTAAGTGGTTCTATAGAGATAGTTTGTGTAATATTTTTCCAGATCTTTTCGCTGCTGCAATGCACAATGATGGTTTTGTGGCTGATATAGGGGTTTGGCATGAAGGCTATTGGCACTAGTCAATAAACAGAGCAATATTTTCTGCATATCCCAACCTAAACACTGATTTTGCTGGTTTGATGCTCCACCTGCAGCAGGCCTGGCCGCATGCTGGCATGGCTTACAAGTATAGTTTGTTGCTTGAATCCTGCATGGACTTTTCTACTAAGTCGATGTATGATTATGCCATCCGTTCTAGTGCATACCTTGATCTAGACGACTCGAAGCAGATTGTTCTTGACATCCTTTGGAAGATGCATATGCCTTTGAAAATCAAGATTTTTGCTTGGAGATTGATCCTCGATAGACTCCCGACGCATTTGAATCTTGTGGTGAAAGGGATTGTTATTTCTAATCATGACAAAGTGTGTGTCTTGTGTTTCTTGTTTGGTGAGGATTTGTCGAACTTATTCATTTCTTTTCCAAAAGTTCAATTAATTTGGTCTAAAGTTTAGGCTTGGGTTGGTCTCCCTTGGTTGAGTGCATGCAAATGTTGTGATCATGCTATGTTGTGGGCGTTGAAAGAGAAAGGTAAATACATGGCTCAATCGGTTTGTACGATTTGGTTTATATCTTGTTGGACCATTTGAAGTGTTATAAATAATAATATTTTCAACGATGAAATTTGTGATGTTGAGGAAATTTTTCATCGTAGTTTTTTTATTGTGGAGGTGGTTAGCTATAGATTCTAACAATCGTAGGTTATGTAATTTGTACGATTGGTTAAAATTCCCGTTGGATTTTTTGTAATAGATCTTAGGATCTATCTTGGTCTTTTGTTCTTGTAAGGGTTGGAGAATACCTTTTTTATTTCTCCCTCTTTTGAATACCATTGCTTATCCAAAAAAAAACTTCCTCAAGTCATCTTATTTTTTCCTTTTAAAAATATTCAACAACATAGGGTGATATATTTCTAAGTGGAGCCCTGCTAAATCATAAGTTCTCTCGATCATTGGGTCATTTAGAACTACGAAAGTTAATACAAAACCTAAATCTTGAGAAACATAACATAAATCATACATTTAAACATGTTCAACATACCTATATTGGGCATTACTAACCTTAATGACGCTAGGTTAGGATTCTACATTTTCACATTGCATGAGTCTTGTAACCTAATCATACATTTAAACATATTCAACATACAATCATGTAATGTAATAAAGTAGAGTATTTATCAAAACATGATATTAATGTTGGACATGTGACTCCACACATAAGAGGGAGGTGAATTATGTGT
The DNA here is from genome assembly GCA_963966055.1 of Lathyrus aphaca. Classification (NCBI taxonomy): domain Eukaryota; kingdom Viridiplantae; phylum Streptophyta; class Magnoliopsida; order Fabales; family Fabaceae; genus Lathyrus; species Lathyrus aphaca. The sequence goes on along the minus strand of OZ014525.1, from coordinate 53,829,521 downwards.
TTCAGAAAAATTTAAGTTTAAAACTTTTTTGGATCAAAATTAGAATATGAAAATACTTTATAAAAGTTTTGAAATTAAATAACAGAAAAATAAAATTAAAGAAGGTAAAATATGGAAATATAAAGAGTTTAAAGGAAAGAGAAGGACACTAGAAATTATAGAGGTTCAGTCAAAACAGAAAAATACCTAATCCTCTCCCCAAGACTCAACCTTGAAAGTATCTAATAAACTTTAGGGTTTTTAGTAGGTTGAACTCTCGAACCCCCTAATACAAAGAAAATGAAATTTTTGGCTGACATCCAACCAAACATTTAACAAGGAGAGAAGTAGTGAATCTTCCTTTCAAATGATGGATCAAAGTGGTTAGTCAACTTTCTACAATAAACTTGGAGCAGTTAGTCATAAAGATTCAAACAAAGTTTTTATTACGAGCTAATCATGAACCATGAAAGCTTTTAATATCAGGTTGAGCTCGTGAACCAAATTTTTTTTTACTGGGATAACAAATAACCTGTGAGATTTTACCACTGAGTTGATCTCGAATTGAATAAATTTTTTATCACGGGATAATATTTCACACCTAAACGGAGACTTGATCACGCAAACGCCAAACCAAAGCTTTTCACAGGTTTAGCCTCGAACCCAAAAAACAATCCCTAAATGGATAAAATGTTCAAACAAGGTAAAAATAAAACTTCCTTGATGAAGTCACAAAATTACCCTTCCAGAATTACAACTTCTTATTTGTAAAATGACATTCTCACTATGCCAATAATGACTTTTGTTCTGGACTGGGCCTCCAGACTGTATTGGGCCGTGGCCCAATACGTCGAGAAGATGCCCATACACTCGGGCAAGTATACTTGTTGGACGGGCGAACCACTTAACGGTCGGGCATGCGTTCCATGAGTCAGGCACATACTCTGAGAGACGGGCAGAGAACAGGCCCACCATTCCACTTGCCACGTCACCCAATTTTCCCCCATTATGTCCTGAAAGATAGGGGCAGTTGGACCAAGGACCAGACCACTTAGCTAGGTCTTCACGCTTCTCACGCGTACCTTGGCAGTTCTTCCTTAAGCCTCGCTGATCCAGCCCAAGGAAGGACCTTGTCCCAGTGTTGGGGGCTCACTATAAATACCCTTTTTCACTAAAAGATCAGGTATTCTGATTTAACTCTTCTAACTTACCACTTTCTGTACCTCTATTGACTTTGGCATAAAAGAGCCTTGCAAGTACACCCCCTCCATTCCATCCATCTTGCTGCTTACACCCAATTGCTGGAAGGCCCTCCTGATCAGGTAAGATCAGTGGCGCCGTCTGTGGGAAATTAGTTGTCCCCTTCTTCCATAACAGAAGATCAAAGCTCAGAACTACTCCATCCTTCCAGTATGGCCGGAGAATAGTCCAACGACCATCACCGTCCCCTCGTCGACTACACGATGAAGGATAATCTGAATTACCATGAAGCTGACACTCGAGACGGGCATCCCTCCACCCCGTCTCCTGAACCCGAAAATAATGGAAACCAACAACCTCAACCTCAAAAACTGCCAGTCGAAGGAGATGCCACCATGATTGCTATGGTGAATGCCCTCAACCAGACCAGCTCCATGCTCTACCAGCAGCACGAGAGGATCATGGCCCTGGAGGCTGAACGACAAGAGGATCGACCTCAGCAAGAACGAAGGACACTACAATGTCCAGAAGCTGCGAAGAAACGGGGACGCTCCCCTCCGTGTCGAGGACGACACTCTGTAACACTGTGGGAGAACTGACTTTAGTTATATTGCGGATAGCAAGAGTCGCCACCAACTTTTATTTTATCCAAAGGAAAGGCATAAAAGAACAGGAAAGACCTTTTAAAAGATTTTTGGGTCCGGGGGGTAGGTTATGTAAAGGGAAGGTGTTAGCACCCTTTACATCCATGGTTATCCATGGGCTCTTAGTTACTTAGCTCACTTTAAACTGTTTTTGAAAATGTGAAGTGTGTGAATAGAAATTTTCATAAGAGTTTGATAATGATCCATGTACGGATGCGTAAAAAACTTGTGTTTGAAAATTGTTTGAAATTTGTGAAATGTTTGAAATGTTTAAATAGTGAGCAAGTAACTATGAGAAACTTACCCTAAAGTTTAAGTCTTTCTGTTCTTGAATCCTTTAAATGGTAAGACTATCCCTATTATTAAGGAATAGGTAGTCATTACCTTGGATGTATGGGACAAATGAAGGGACATGTGTTCATGTAGGCAACTGTAGGGTGTATTAAGCATTTTTGGAGGGACTGTCATCATTATTCGAAAGGGACAAGATCATTATGAAGGCAACCATTAAGGGACTTGATCTTTTATTGTTAAGGGACTAGATTACTTTTCTTTTAAGGGACTCTTGCTTTATACACCCTACTTGACCTTTTGATTAGGCAACAATGAGAGGTAACCCTAGAAAGTGAGATGGCGATCAAAGATCGACTTACGTGTGTGAGTGTTCAATTTAATATTTATCTTTTAATTTAAATGATCTAAACTCAATTTTAAATACAAATAGTTTTCACTCCCTATTTACTAACCATAGCATAAAAATAAATAATTTAAATATTACAGAAAATTACATCCAGGAGCAATTACAATAATAATAATAAAAAGCAATTTAATTAAATAGAAAAATAAATAAATAAATAAGCAAAATAAATAATTATAATAGGGGTTAGTGAAAATAATAATAATAATCATAATAAAAAAACGGGGTTAGTAATAAACATGGTTAATAACAATAATAAACAAAAAGATTATAATAAACAAAAATTTAATGATTAATAGCAAAAATTATAAACAATCATGTCAATTTTTATGAAATTTATAATTATAAACAAATTAAATAAATTATGAATTAAAAATTAAATTAGCTATTTTTAAACATATAATAGAAATTATTTACATACAAAATTACATTATAAATAACTTATAGAATATTTACATATTATAAAAAATAAATTAAGCATTTTAATTTTTAAACATGTTTATATACAAAATTTTAAATTATAAATAATTTAGGCACTTAATAAAAATTAGATTAAACAAAATAGAAGAAAAAGAAATTAGGGTTTAATTGATTAGAGAAAATAAATTAGGGTTTTGGCAAAATATTAGGGTTAGAAAAATATTAAAGTTTACAATTTTAATTTATAATACTAATTTATTAAATAGATATATACATAAGAAAAATAATTTGTTTTAGAAAATATTTAAAGATTTATATTAGGATTTTTGAGATTATTATTTTTATTAAATTAATATTATTAACAATCAAAATAAATAGCAGAAACAATAAAAGGAAAACTTACCTGGCTGGGTATTGAACCCAGTACCTCCTGCCCTCATGAACCTATGCCAGCAACCACAACCACTGGGCCACGCATGCGTTGGTGTAAGAAGAATGAGTCCAGTTGTTTTTGTTCTATATCCTGAAAAATCAAAAAAATAACAAGAAAACAAAAGGCCTGGGGGGAATCGAACCCAGGACCTTCATAGTATCACACAAACACATTACCATCCCAGCTAGGTGAGCGCGTCTGATAGTATAGTGGTAATAATGTATAATATATGAAACTTCCTGATTAACCTGAAAAAATAAGAAAAATTGTACAAAGCCAGGATTCGAACCCAGGCTTGCAGGCAGTATACACGCGCGTCTTACCACTGAGACAAGCATCTGCTTGTGAAATAATAACAGAAACAAATCATAATATTTTTAAACAATTTTTCAAATATTAAATTCGCGCGCAGCTTCTTCTTCTTCTACCTTTTACCTGCGAAAATTCATGCAACTTTTCCTGCGAAATTTCATGCAAGTTCTTCCATGTTTACACCCTGCGAAAATCAAACACCAACGAAACAGTACAATTTCATGAAATTGAAGACACCATTGAGTTCCTTATGGTTCACACAATCAATCCATGTTGTTAGAATTTATTTATGTTGTCTAAATCGTGAAACCCTAAAACTAAGTTCCAAACCCTAACAATGGCCGCAAGCATATTAGGTCATGAAGCTTCAAGTTTTTTGTCCAGAAAGCACCTATACCTCATCACTAACACAAATATACAGTTAAATTTCATTGTTATTGCATAAATAGTTCAAATCGAAATTTTTTTAAAGATGAACAAGATGCATTCGGGTTATGCTATGCGAATGGTTTTGGATGCAACCAAGCATTGGTTTCCACTCAATGATGTCCAAGGATCATAGCTGTGTGCTCAAATTACCTTCAAATGCCTTGTATCTGAAAATCCGAATTTGAAGTTTGGTATGGTTTTTGAAATTTGGAACTTACACTTGGGAGGCAGAAAATTCGTGGCTTGCATTAGGTTTGTGTCAAGTACTTATAGGATGATCCATTTAGGTTAAAAAATTGGATACTTGTGTAGAAGATTTGATCCAAAAAGATTCACAATGATAAGCCTTTAAAAGTCAAATATTTTTGTATAAACACTTGCTATTTTAAGACAATCATCATAACTTCCATATCAATTTGATCCAAGGCATAATTATGATTTTCTAGAAGCTTAATCATATTTAAATCTTTGATTTTTATATTTTATTTTAATTTAAAATGATTTTAAATGAATTAAATCAAAATAAATAAAAATAAAATAATAAAAAATCTGATTTTTGATGACTTGGGTCGTGCATGAAGTTATAGTGTGGATTGGGTCATCATTTGGCAAGCCCATTTAGAAGAAATTGGTTTTAGACCTCCATTTTCTTCATAAACCAACCCAAAATTTCCCAACTTTGCAAGGGCACACATCCTTCAATTTTAATGCTATGAGTGTGTTCTTAGACATTTTGGAAAGCTTGAATAGTCCTCTAACCAACCCCACTGGTTTCATGTCCATATCATTTACCAATCTCAAGTTATGCCCTTTTGAAGTTGTTGACTTTTTGTTGACTTTCAAAAGGACCTATAATGTCTTAGCTCATACCTTCCAAATGAAGCATTTTTGGGCTTGGCTTGTGAGACACAAAGTTGTAGAGAATTCAATTTCCTTCAAAATGAGCTTTGGATGGAGACTTGGTGATGAAGCATGTGAAAGTTATGGCTGGTCAAAGTTCAGTTGACTTTTACTAAGGAAACCCTAATTTAGAAACTCTTGATTCTTGATGATCTGAAATCTCCTTGATGAATCATGATCAACCCTTGATAAAATGATGAATTTTACTTCATATACTTGATGTTGGCAAAAAATCATGAAGTTTGACTTTGGTTTGACCACAGTTGACCTCAGTTTAACTTTTTAACTGCTTTGACTGATTTTGACTTATCTGATCATTTGACTGAGCAAACTTCTGAGAAAAGTCTTGAAACTTGTCATGGGGGTTCTTACACACATATTAGATGTTATGAAGCTCACTTGAAGTCTTGGAAATCCATTTAGCCTGATTAAAGTCAAAACCCTAGTTTTGGATGCACTGCTTAGGAGGTGCATTGTCTGAGGGAATTGTTAACTCTTCTGACCAATTGTGAACTTTGTGAACCTTGTGAACCATCATAAAATGTCTTGTGAACCTCATGGGAGGTATTGTGAACCTTGTGAACCTTGTGAACCTCATAAAGTATCTTGTAGACTTCATGAACCTCATGAAAGGTCTTGTAAACATTGTGAATCTTGTGAACCTTGTGAACCTCATAAAGTGACTTGTAGACTTCATGAACCTCCTGAAAGGTCTTGTAATCATTGTGAATCTTGTGAATCTTGTGAACCTTGTGAACCTCATAAAGTGACTTGTAGACTTCATGAACCTCATGAAAGGGCTTGAAAGCATTGTGAATCTTGTGAACCTTGTGAACCTTCTTAGCACACAAAGTCTTGTATTGTGAGGGAAAATTTTGGGGTGCAACAGCTGCCCTTGTTCAATTTTCTGAAACCTGAGGGGTTATATTGGTATGTTTGCCAGTCGTGACCTGGAAGGTTGAAGGGGATTGAACACAAAAGCCCAAAAATTTGCACTCACTAGTGCATAGTGATACAGGTGACTAGTTGAATATGCTTGAGTGGGCTTAAAGATGCCACTTGGAGAAAAGTTCTTCAGATATATTTCTTGGAGGATAAAGTAGTCCAAAATATGAAGGTATAATGATAGCTTTCAGGAGGATAAAGCAGTCCTGAGACAATAATAAGTTTTCAGGAGGATAAAGCAGTCCTGAGATATTGATAATAGCTATCAGGAGGATGAAGCAGCCCTGAGGTAATAATATGATTTCAGGAGAATAAAGCAATCCTGAGGTAGTGATGAGCTATCAGGAGGATGAAGCAATCCTGAGGTAATAGTATGCTTTCAGGAGGATAAAGCAGTCCTGATGAGATAATAAGCTTTCAGGAGGATAAAGCAGTCCTGATGTAGTGATGCTTTCAGGAGAATGAAGCAATCCTGATGTAGTGATGAGCTATCAGGAGGATGAAGCAATCTTGAGGTAATAGTATGCTTTCAGGAGGATAAAGCAGTCCTGAGGGATGATATGCTTTCAGGAGGATAAAGCAATCCTGAGGGATGATATGCTTTCAGGAGGATAAAGCAGTCCTGAGATAATAATAAGCTTTCAGGAGGATAAAGCAATCCTGAGGGATGATATGCTTTCAGGAGGATAAAGCAGTCCTGAGGTATAAGAAGCTGTCGGGAGGATAAAGCAGTCCTGAGGTAATAATAAGCTTTCAGGAGGATAAAGCAATCCTGAGGTAATAATAAGCTTTCAGGAGGATAAAGCAATCCTGAGGTAGTGATGAGCTATCAGGAGGATAAAGCAGTCCTGAGGTAATGATGATAGCTTTCAGGAGGATAAAGCAATCCTGAGGTAATGATGATAGCTTTCAGGAGGATAAAGCAATCCTGAGGGATGATATGCTTTCAGGAGGATAAAGCAATCCTGAGGCATGAGAAGCTTTCAGGAGGATAGAGCAATCCTGACGTAGTAATATGCTTTCAGGAGGATAAAGCAATCCTGATGTAGTGATAAACTTTCAGGAGGATAAAGCAATCCTGAAGGAATAATAAGCTTTCAGAAGGATAAAGCAATCCTGATGTAGTGATGATAGCTATCAGGAGGATGAAGCAGTCCTGAGGTAATAATATGCTTTCAGGAGGATGAAGCAATCCTGAGGTAATGATGATAGCTATCAGGAGGATGAAGCAATCCTGAGGTATAAGAAGCTGTCAGGAGGATGAAGCAATCCTGAGGTAATAGTATGCTTTCAGGAGGATAAAGCAATCCTGATAGTCACAAGTTGTTGATGAAGTTTATCTGCTAGAGAATCAACCTGAAATCAAGGTAGCATTCTATATGATAACATTAGTTTATGCATTATGTATGCATGTATAGTATGATGCACTTAGGTAATGTATTATGTATCTATGTATATGTATGGTATGGTATGATGTAAATGATGTATGTATGATATGATACTGCCTGAAGCGCCTGGATATCTTTGTACAACATCTGCTGGCCAGGGAAAATAAATCCCGATTCGTTGTTGAAGAATATGGGGAACTCGTTCCCGTCTTGTTTGATAAGAAGGTATACATAACCTCCTGTCTGCTGGGGATAGCAAGGTATATATAACCTCCCGTCTGCTGGGGGTAGTAAGGTATATATAACCTCCCGTCTGCTGGGGATAACAAGGTATACATAACCTCCCGTCTTCGTTCGATAGTAGGGTATACATAACCTCCCGTCTTCGTTCGTCGTACTCTTATTGGAAAGTAAATTCCCGAATATCCGTATGAGGATAAAAGAGATGGATATAAATTCCAGGGGAGATGTGACTTGAAGTACTTTATGAATATGGATTTGTCCTACTGAGGTTTTGTAACTGTTTTGTAAGAGTGAACCTGGTGAAGCTTCGTTGGAATCCTTCCCTTGTTCGTCCTTAGTAAATACTATTACTGCATTTTCATGCATTTCTGGTAAACATCAATCATATTAAGCATACATGCATTCAAACACAACCAATGGACGTTTCGCTTATGTAAATAGGGTAAAAGTAAATCTGGATTCAGAGGGAAAAGTAAAGCTGAACTTGAAAACAGAATCATTTCAACTTCGAGAGTGTATAACCAATTGGATTTAGAGCTCCTGAAATCCATAACTTTCCTGAACACCTTCCCAGAAATCTTCATAGCTGGATCTGAAGACATGATACTGACACCATCTGATACTACTGGCGTAGTCAATTAATTTCCACCATGGCTTCTGCTGAGAATCCAATATCAAGGTATCATAATGAGAGGAATGTGTTTTCAATTTGTGATGGACCATATACTCTCCGGATACTAGATTTGAAAAGAAAGCATTGCCCCTTGGTTGGGGATGAATTGTCCCATAATGGAAGTATCTATAATGAGCTACCTCAAGAGAAACAAGCAGAATGCCCCATAAGCATATGCCCCCTGGCATTGTGAAATCTGTAATGTCACCTTTGGTAATTCAACTGTATGAGGAAAAATGCCCCTGGCATTATGAACTTGGTAATGTTCCCCTTGGCACTTCAGATAGATGAGGAGATCTGCCTCTGGCTGCTTAAACATAGTTGAATCTTGTCCTGATTGCCCCAAATGAGTTAGGAAGTATCATGGCCTGCCCCCTTGATTGGGAGATAAAGACAATGCCCCTTTGTATACATGGGCTTTGATCCAGGAAACAACTTTGTTTATCGGAAGGACTTTGAACATTCATCCTGTAAGTTTCTCCATTTGTCAAACACTCAGGTATATGCAAACAAATATATTCAAAAATGCAATGCTTATGTCTGTCTTGAAGTTTTGAAAAGGAATTTTTTTAGGAAAACTGTTTTTTTTTTTGAAACTGTGATATTAACTCAAGTTTTATAATAAGCCCTAAAGGAGTCAGGATACCTTTATGTAGCAGTACGCTTTCGAACTAACCATGCTTCAGTTAGGACTTTTAAAGGGTTGTAACGTGGCCTGGTTCACGGTTTAAGAAACAAAGGATAAAGGCTCAAATTTTATTTGTACCCAACCCAATCTCCATGATGTTCTTCAATCCTATGCTCGGTTAACTTATGTATTGAGGTTCCAAAGTAGTTTGGAATTGTAACACTGCCATTTGTGATGGTTCAGAGACCAAAATTTATTTGACCATTCAGTCATCTTTCTTTGTTGAGGATTCATAGTGACCTCTTTTTTCTTCTGACTTTGTTATCCCTTCTTTTTTCCTGAACTGTTTATTTCAAGGTTACAGTCAGCGGGATGTCTTAATTTTTTTATTAAGTCTCCTTCATAGGTTTTGACTTAGTGGGTTTTTCTTTTGCTGGATATTGACTGTCAGGTTTAATGATTACAGAGAACCATCATTAGTTGTGTACAACATAGATAATTGGCATATTTGAGTTAACTGAGTAACTACCCTGCCCCAGGTTATGAATAAGGGTTTTAATTTGTGCGAGAATAAAAACTCCTACTTCATAGGCTCAAAAGGGTTGACTAGGGATTAACTTCCTTATTTCTCCACTGTTTAGGAATTGAAACAATGCCTGTACATCGTCAGCATAGTCTATTCAAAAGCATACTGCCTAATATTATGGTATTGTTTTCGTCATCCTCCCTCTACAGGCTCATAGCTTTATCAGGAGTTAAATATCACAGGATAGAAATAAGAAGCATAATTCAAAATATAGTGGAATGAATGGATTAATTCAAGACAAACATATGCAATGCATTAATGAAAACAAAAGTTTAACATAATAGTAAGTGTTCAAACAAATAAAAGAAATTACAAATGAAAATTCAAATGTTGTCCCATCCAGTTGGCTGAATGTCCTCAATTGCAATCTGTGAACTTTGAGGAGCAGTATACTTCACCATGAAATCAAATTTACCACTTGGATGTCCCAAGGTGCCCCATATCTCAACAGGAATAGGTAGACTTCCTTTCTTGTTACTTTGGGCAACTTGTCTTGCAGCTTTGGTGATTGATGGACGATAGTAGAACTCAACTTGACCTTCTGGAGTAACCTCTAGGATTCCTTCATCAATTAGGTCTTGAATCTTTTTCTTCAATGCCCAACAGCTATTAGTATCATGTCCAGGACAGTTGGAGTGATACCCACACCTTGCTTTGGGATTATAGCGAGGAGAGGAGGTTTTAGGATTTTGAGGAGAACTTTTTAAAGAAATTAGTTCCATCTCCAACAAGCATTGCAGAACTTGTGACATTGGAGTGCTGAACTTGATAAACTGCCTTCTATATTTCTTGTGTTGAGGTGGATTAACCTTATCAGGTCTTTCTTCTTCAACTGAAGAACAATCAATGGCAACCTGTTTCTTACCTTCTTTTATCATCATCTTCCTTTCAACCAAATCAGCTTGTTTTAACGGAGGTTGATTGACAATTAGATTCCTGACTCCATTACTTTGAAGTTTTTGGACAAAGGTTCTCAGCTCTTCTTGCCCCTGAGCTAAACTTTGGATAAGAGCCACCTGATCATTCATCTGGGTCCTCATTCCTGTCATCTCAGTTTGTAGTTGTTTCAACTGATCATCCTTGTTGTCCTCAGGATTCTTCTTCTTAGCCAGCAGTGTCTTCAATTCATCCTGCCCCTTGGACAAGTTCAGGATCAGCTCTTGGAACTGGGCATTCTGAGCCTGGAGATCTTTGACTGTTTGTTCAAGAGCCATTGCTGAAATAAACAGCGAGAAGGTAATAAACCTGTGCACAATAAACCTGTGATGCAATGATATGGAATGCGTATGCAATGTTTTCAAGGACCGCAGGATTTAAATCTGTCTAAACAACAAGAAGGTAAACTTTTATTAGTAATAAATTTGTTTTGCCTCTTGGGCTTACAGAAAATGAAATGTAATAAATACAAAGGATGGGGTTTTAAGTCTCCCATGGACGTTTCCTATTTGTGTTGAGGTATGAGTTGAGATTCCGTTCCTCATGAAGTTGCTTTGTTAGTTCCAGAATTCTTTCTTGGCTTGCTTTGTAATGAGCCTCGAAAGTATCCCTTTGCTCCTTCAGTTGGATCCAAGATCTCTGTAAGTCTTCCATGTCAGTAGGCATGTCTGGGTGAAGGATGGTATAAGCAGTATCTCCTTCAGCAACAGGTTCCATGGTAACTGGCAGGATAGCAGGATATGGCATCATGAGAGTCTGAGCACGAGATCGCACCCATCTGAGATAAGCCTCCATAGGAATAGTGTACTTAGGCTCCAGAGTCTTGCTGTCAACCTTGTTTACTTTTACCCATGCTCGTATGAATCTCTGACGGTAACCTTGAAGATCGTTGTCGTAGTCAAACACAATGCCCTGAATCAACATGTCATGTGGGCCATCACTCCGAGCGTAACCAAACTGTCGTAAATCTAGAGAGGGGTTGTAGGTGATGCCTCCTCTTATGCCTAGAAGTGGCACATTAGGAAACTCCCCACAACGATCAATGATAGTAACGTTCTCCATAGATCTGGAGCACCAATGAATGTCTGAGTGAGAAAGTGACATAATCCTCTTGGACCACCTGAACCCTTGTTCATTCTTCATCACTGATCGAGGAAGGTGAGAAATAAACCACCTAGAAAGCAAAGGTATGCAACACATCAAAGTTCCTCTTGCCCTTGTAGTACGGGTGTGAAGAGAATGCAGGATGTCTCCAAGTAAGGTAGGCACTGGATTGTGACTCAGGAATATGTTGATGGCATGAACATCTATGAACTGATCTGGATTGGGGAACAACACTAAGCCATAAATCATTAAGGCTAAGATATCCTCAAAAGCATCATAGCTCATAGCCTTCAAGAACATTTGAGCCTTCTCTATCAACACCTTAGCAAGAATACCCTTAACTCCGCTTCTCGTTTCCAAAACAATGTCAGACTTTTTCAGATGTAGAGCTGCAACAATAACCTTAGGTTTAGGCTCTCTTTCCAAGCCTGTGAATGGTTTCTGATCAAGAACAGGTATGCCCAGAAGTTTAGAGAACTCCTCCATGGTTGGAACCAGCTGGTAGTCGGGGAATGTGAAGCAATGGTGCTTAGGATCAAAGAACTGAAACAGAACACTCATCATGTCTTCATTGAACCCTGAGGTGACTAAATCCAATAGGTAACCATGCCTCTTGATGAACTGGGAATGATCAGACACTTGAGAAACCAACTCTTTAAGCTTAGCAGGTATGCCCACAAAGTTGATCCTGATGGTGTTTCTACGAGCAAAAGCCATGACCTGCAACAAAGAACAAAGATAAATCCTTTGGTCCTTGAAATGGTTAGTGAAAATGCTATGCTTATGATGCATGATGATGTCATGATGTTATGCTCAATCACAAACATGTGGCACACACAAACAAGTCACACCATAACCCTAGGTTTGAAGGCTTGCATGAGGTTCAAAGGTAAGTACCCTCCCCTGAAGTTAGATGGTTCATCCTGTCCTATAAAGTAACCAGGTTCTAAGGGATCTCAATATCATTGATCCTTCACAAGGGTGGTTGTTCAGTAGGCAACTTACTTTCCAACCAAAACCCTCTAAGTTTAAGATCTCAATGAGTGTAGTATCGAGTGTCAACCAACTTCAGTCTGCACCAAAGCCGGTTACCTCACTACTTTCTAAAGGCCAAGATGAGTTAACTAGGGTTCTAAAAGTTAGTTAGTGCATTGACAACATATGGCAGCCTCATATTATCCTCAACTTGACTTAAGGAACATAAGCACCAACCAAGAAGTCACACTAACTATGGCCACCAGATCAACCATATCGGTATACGCTGTACAGTTTCCTTGGTCTATTGCCATTTACCTAAAGTACACTAGATCCGGGTTAGGATATTTCACACATAAGAGCCCATCAAGTAAGTATAAAGCAAACAAGGCAAACAACTTTAAAGTGAGCTAATTCCTAAGGGTACCCCTCTTTAACTACAAATCCCCAGCAGAGTCGCCAGTTCTGTAACACGGTGGGAGAACTGACTTTAGTTATGTTGCGGATAGCAAGAGTCGCCACCGACTTTAATTTTATCCAAAGGAAAGGCATAAAAGAACAGGAAAGACCTTTTAAAAGATTTTTGGATCCGGGGGGTAGGTTATGTAAAGGGAAGGTGTTAGCACCCTTTACATCCATGGTTATCCATGGGCTCTTAGTTACTTAGCTCACTTTAAACTGTTTTTGAAAATGTGAAGTGTGTGAATAGAAATTTTCATAAGAGTTTGATAATGATCCATGTACGGATGCGTAAAAAACTTGTGTTTGAAAATTGTTTGAAATTTGTGAAATGTTTGAAATGTTTAAATAGTGAGCAAGTAACTATGAGAAACTTACCCTAAAGTTTAAGTATTTCTGTTCTTGAATCCTTTAAATGGTAAGACTATCCCTATTATTAAGGAATAGGTAGTCATTACCTTGGATGTATGAGACAAATGAAGGGACATGTGTTCATGTAGGCAACTGTAGGGTGTATTAAGCATTTTTGGAGGGACTGTCATCATTATTCGAAAGGGACAAGATCATTATGAAGGAAACCATTAAGGGACTTGATCTTTTATTGTTAAGGGACTAAATGACTTTTCTTTTAAGGGACTCTTGCTTTATACACCCTACTTGACCTTTTGATTAGGCAACAATGAGAGGTAACCCTAGAAAGTGAGATGGCGATCAAAGATCGACTTACGTGTGTGAGTGTTCAATTTAATATTTATCTTTTAATTTAAATGATCTAAACTCAATTTTAAATACAAATAGTTTTCACTCCCTATTTACTAACCATAGCATAAAAATAAATAATTTAAATATTACAGAAAATTACATCCAGGAGCAATTACAATAATAATAATAAAAAGCAATTTAATTAAATAGCAAAATAAATAAATAAATAAGCAAAATAAATAATTATAATAGGGGTTAGTGAAAATAATAATAATAATCATAATAAAAAAAATGGGGTTAGTAATAAACATGGTTAATAACAATAATAAACAAAAAGATTATAATAAACAAAAATTTAATGATTAATAGCAAAAATTATAAACAATCATGTCAATTTTTATGAAATTTATAATTATAAACAAATTAAATAAATTATGAATTAAAAATTAAATTAGCAATTTTTAAACATATAATAGAAATTATTTACATACAAAATTACATTATAAATAACTTATAGAATATTTACATATTATAAAAAATAAATTAAGCATTTTAATTTTTAAACATGTTTATATACAAAATTTTAAATTATAAATAATTTAGGCACTTAATAAAAAATTAGATTAAACAAAATAGAAGAAAAAGAAATTAGGGTTTAATTGTTTAGAGAAAATAAATTAGGGTTTATAATATAATTAGGGTTTTGGCAAAATATTAGGGTTAGAAAAATATTAAAGTTTACAATTTTAATTTATAATACTAATTTATTAAATAGATATATACATAAGAAAAATAATTTGTTTTAGAAAATATTTAAAGATTTATATTAGGATTTTTGAGATTATTATTTTTATTAAATTAATATTATTAACAATCAAAATAAATAGCAGAAACAATAAAAGGAAAACTTACCTGGCTGGGTATTGAACCCAGTACCTCCTGCCCTCATGAACCTATGCCAGCAACCACAACCACTGGGCCACGCATGCATTGGTGTAAGAAGAATGAGTCCAGTTGTTTTTGTTCTATATCCTGAAAAATCAAAAAAATAACAAGAAAACAAAAGGCCTGGGGGGAATCGAACCCAGGACCTTCATAGTATCACACAAACACATTACCATCCCAGCTAGGTGAGCGCGTCTGATAGTATAGTGGTAATAATGTATAATATATGAAACTTCCTGATTAACCTGAAAAAATAAGAAAAATTGTACAAAGCCAGGATTCGAACCCAAGCTTGCAGGCAGTATACACGCGCGTCTTACCACTGAGACAAGCATCTGCTTGTGAAATAATAACAGAAACAAATCATAATATTTTTAAACAATTTTTCAAATATTAAATTCGCGCGCAGCTTCTTCTTCTTCTACCTTTTACCTGCGAAAATTCATGCAACTTTTCCTGCGAAATTTCATGCAAGTTCTTCCATGTTTACACCCTGCGAAAATCAAACACCAACGAAACAGTACAATTTCATGAAATTGAAGACACCATTGAGTTCCTTATGGTTCACACAATCAATCCATGTTGTTAGAATTTATTTATGTTGTCTAAATCGTGAAACCCTAAAACTAAGTTCCAAACCCTAACAATGGCCGCAAGCATATTAGGTCATGAAGCTTCAAGTTTTTTGTCCAGAAAGCACCTATACCTCATCACTAACACAAATATACAGTTAAATTTCATTGTTATTGCATAAATAGTTCAAATCAAAATTTTTTTAAAGATGAACAAGATGCATTCGGGTTATGCTATGCGAATGGTTTTGGATGCAACCAAGCATTGGTTTCCACTCAATGATGTCCAAGGATCATAGCTGTGTGCTCAAATTACCTTCAAATGCCTTGTATCTGAAAATCCGAATTTGAAGTTTGGTATGGTTTTTGAAATTTGGAACTTACACTTGGGAGGCAGAAAATTTGTGGCTTGCATTAGGTTTGTGTCAAGTACTTATAGGATGATCCATTTAGGTTAAAAAATTGGATACTTGTGTAGAAGATTTGATCCAAAAAGATTCACAATGATAAGCCTTTAAAAGTCAAATATTTTTGTATAAACACTTGCTATTTTAAGACAATCATCATAACTTCCATATCAATTTGATCCAAGGCATAATTATGATTTTCTAGAAGCTTAATCATATTTAAATCTTTGATTTTTATATTTTATTTTAATTTAAAATGATTTAAAATGAATTAAATCAAAATAAATAAAAATAAAATAATAAAAAATCTGATTTTTGATGACTTGGGTCGTGCATGAAGTTATAGTGTGGATTGGGTCATCATTTGGCAAGCCCATTTAGAAGAAATTGGTTTTAGACCTCCATTTTCTTCATAAACCAACCCAAAATTTCCCAACTTTGCAAGGGCACACATCCTTCAATTTTAATGCTATGAGTGTGTTCTTAGACATTTTGGAAAGCTTGAATAGTCCTCTAACCAACCCCACTGGTTTCATGTCCATATCATTTACCAATCTCAAGTTATGCCCTTTTGAAGTTGTTGACTTTTTGTTGACTTTCAAAAGGACCTATAATGTCTTAGCTCATACCTTCCAAATGAAGCATTTTTGGGCTTGGCTTGTGAGACACAAAGTTGTAGAGAATTCAATTTCCTTCAAAATGAGCTTTGGATGGAGACTTGGTGATGAAGCATGTGAAAGTTATGGCTGGTCAAAGTTCAGTTGACTTTTACTAAGGAAACCCTAATTTAGAAACTCTTGATTCTTGATGATCTGAAATCTCCTTGATGAATCATGATCAACCCTTAATCAAATGATGAATTTTACTACATATACTTGATGTTGGAAAAAAAATCATGAAGTTTAACTTTGGTTTGACCACAGTTGACCTCAGTTTAACTTTTTAACTACTTTGACTGATTTTGACTTATCTGATCATTTGACTGAGCAAACTTCTGAGAAAAGTCTTGAAACTTGTCATGGGGGTTCTTACACACATATTAGATGTTATGAAGCTCACTTGAAGTCTTGGAAATCCATTTAGCCTGATTAAAGTCAAAACCCTAGTTTTGGATGCACTGCTTAGGAGGTGCATTGTCTGAGGGAATTGTCAACTCTTCTGACCAATTGTGAACTTTGTGAACCTTGTGAACCATCATAAAATGTCTTGTGAACCTCATGGGAGGTATTGTGAACCTTGTGAACCTTGTGAACCTCATAAAGTATCTTGTAGACTTCATGAACCTCATGAAAGGTCTTGTAAACATTGTGAATCTTGTGAACCTTGTGAACCTCATAAAGTGACTTGTAGACTTCATGAACCTCATGAAAGGTCTTGTAATCATTGTGAATCTTGTGAACCTTGTGAACCTCATAAAGTGACTTGTAGACTTCATGAACCTCATGAAAGGGCTTGAAAGCATTGTGAATCTTGTGAACCTTGTGAACCTTCTTAGCACACAAAGTCTTGTATTGTGAGGGCAAATTTTGGGGTGCAACAGCTGCCCCTGTTCAATTTTCTGAAACCTGAGGGGTTAGATTGGTATGTTTGCCAGTTGTGACCTGGAAGGTTGAAGGGGATTGAACACAAAAGCCCAAAAATTTGCACTCACTAGTGCATAGAGTGATACAGGTGACTAGTTGAATATGCTTGAGTGGGCTTAAAGATGCCACTTGGAGAAAAGTTCTTCAGATATATTTCTTGGAGGATAAAGTAGTCCAAAATATGAAGGTATAATGATAGCTTTCAGGAGGATAAAGCAGTCCTGAGACAATAATAAGTTTTCAGGAGGATAAAGCAGTCCTGAGATATTGATAATAGCTATCAGGAGGATGAAGCAGCCCTGAGGTAATAATATGATTTCAAGAGAATAAAGCAATCCTGAGGTAGTGATGAGCTATCATGAGGATGAAGCAATCCTGAGGTAATAGTATGCTTTCAGGAGGATAAAGCAGTCCTGATGAGATAATAAGCTTTCAGGAGGATAAAGCAGTCCTGATGTAGTGATGCTTTCAGGAGGATGAAGCAATCCTGATGTAGTGATGAGCTATCAGGAGGATGAAGCAATCCTGAGGTAATAGTATGCTTTCAGGAGGATAAAGCAGTCCTGAGGGATGATATGCTTTCAGGAGGATAAAGCAATCCTGAGGGATGATATGCTTTCAGGAGGATAAAGCAGTCCTGAGATAATAATAAGCTTTCAGGAGGATAAAGCAATCCTGAGGGATGATATGCTTTCAGGAGGATAAAGCAGTCCTGAGGTATAAGAAGCTGTCGGGAGGATAAAGCAGTCCTGAGGTAATAATAAGCTTTCAGGAGGATAAAGCAATCCTGAGGTAATAATAAGCTTTCAGGAGGATAAAGCAATCCTGAGGTAGTGATGAGCTATCTGGAGACCGACCATCCCAAGCGCAAGGACCCTAAAGCTCCCCGTTGCAACAAAGATAACTGGAGGGAGGAAAAGCCTCACGAGCCTCAGGAAGGAAGAGGACTCGTGGGCCGCTATAGCGAGTATACGTTGCTGACAGCTCCCCGCGAACACATCCTCGCAGAGTGCATCAACTCCAACTTCAAGCAGGGCAGGGTATGGTTGCCCAAACCTTCTGCACCCAAGCCCCACTGTCGCTCCCACCAAATGACACCCGGCCAGAAGGGGTACAAACGCGAACGGTCGGCGAAAAGGAGAGGAGAACACACAAGGGTGAACTCAAAAAGAAAAGAGTCTCCAGCTAGGCATTTTTATCCCGAAGGAAAGGTAATGCTGCATAGACCTGAGAAAAGATGGACAAGACGGTTGCGAACCAGAGAGACTGAGAAAGGGGGTTGGTTACAACCTGGGAAGGTATTAGCACCCAGATTGTCCGCCGTACTCGACGGGATCCACGCTTAAAAGATTTGTGTTTTAAAGGGGTAGTGTCAGTGCAATTTGTGTATCAAGGCTGGAAAGAATGCAAGTGTCAGTGTAAAAGAAATGTGAAGTGAACAAGATAGGTGTCAGTGTAAGAAATGAATGAAGCTCAAGACTATGAGGCTTAAATAATAATGCTGGAAAGAGGGGGAATATACAGAGACTTTTGTTCGATAACTGTTAAGTTATGCCTACGTATCCTCTCGTGCAATGAGGAAGTCAAAACACCGTAGTTCGACTCAAAGAGACTGAAAGATAAATTGACTTGTGAACTGCTTGCTTGTCTATGCTCAAGTGTATGACCTGTCTGGCTCAGGTGCAAACTGTCTTGCATTAGACGGAAGAAGCGAGTTCTCGTTTATGAGTGAAGATGATGAGAAAAGAATCCCGGAGGAGACGATTATTGTTTGTTTTTGTGTTTTCAGTCTTTTATTGCTTTTTGAAGTTTGTCGTAGGAAAATGAGCTTAAGCCTAAACCAAAGGTTAGTAAACTCATCACATCCTCCCTCTGATTAGGGGTAATGAGAATACCTTAAGCATGAAGTAAACACCTCACACTTAATCACCATGATGTAGGATTAAGATTATTAACCTACTTGAATTATTTAGATGTTTTTGTTGTTTTTGTTTTGTGTTAAGTAATGAGATTAAGCCATAATCAAGGATTTAATGGACTCATTACACCATCCTAATAGAAGGATAATAGATGAGAACATTTAAGCTGAGGAAGACTCCTCAACTTAATCCATGATCAGGGATTAACTTCGTGACAAAACAAACCTTTATTAAAGTGGATTTTAGTTAATGATAAAATGAAGAAGTGATTTTTATGGTTGGTAAGACAACTTGAGGGGGACTTGTCCATTAACACTAGGGTTAGTCCTTCTTAACCAATTAAGGAAGAATTAGAACCCTAATGCAAGGCCCAAGTTACAAGCCATTGTCTTAGTGATTATTAGATGGATTGATTAAAGGATTTTAAACACATTAAGGATTTAACACTTAGGATTAAAGTTATACACTCCATCCTAATAGAAGGATGCAGGCATAAGCTTAATCACAAAGCCTTAAAACCTTTAGGGTTTAGTCCTTGATTATGAGATAAGAAGAGAAGACACAAAGATGACACAAAGGTTAAACTAAATGGGGGACTAATCAAACCCTAATTGTTATCATACTTGGTTGTTCTTAGGGTTTATGAGGCTTGCAAAAGATCTTCAGAGAAACCACCAGGAAGGAAGCAGATGAAAGGAGCAAGAAGCAAAGCAACTTGCTTCACTTAAGAAGACAAGTTGCTAGAAGGAAGAAAGTAAGAGATGAAAATGAATGAGCAAGATCAATCCAATACACAAGACAAAATGCAGCAATGATGAATAAGGGAGATGAAAAGAGATTATGAGAAGTGAAGGCAAATTCACTTCTCAAAACAACTTACCACCTGAAAAGTTAGCAAAGAAATGAAATGCAATGCAAATGAGATGAAATGTCATGATGTAAACCAAAGTCAGAAGCATAAACATGATGTTAATGATGCTAAGAGGAGATGCAAACACATGACAAGAGATGAGAGTGATCAAGCAAGCATAAGAATACAAATGAAGCATGCCTTGAACCATAAGGATTCATGAATGTTTATGAAATGACATGAACTTATAACATGGCAAAGGAATGATGCAATGATCAAACATGATTCTAATATGTCCTAAGATGTATTATGAGTCATGTGGATACACAAAATGTCATGGCAAGTCATTGGATGCAATCAAATGAAAGATGGATGCAAAGGAAGGCACAAATTAGGGTTTACATACAACATGCAAGGAAAAAGTTCAAAACCAGAAGCAAATGACATGACAAAAAATTGAAAATGGGGTCAAAGATACCCTAAACCTATGCAAGTTCACTGCCCAAAGGAGGGGACCTAACTCTTAACCTAGTGAAAGTTATGAATTTCCCAAGTTGGCTAGGGTTTTAAGGTTCCTCATCAAGAAAAATACCAAACAAATTGAAAATGCAAGATCAAATCAAACCAATTTTATCCTATAAACTACATGCCATGAAGGGTGCAATGCAATAAGAAACAACATCAAACTCTCAAAGGTTAGGCAGAAAGGATTTTTCAAAGTTTGCACAAAAATATTGCCTCAAAATGAATTTAATTCCATTGAAAATGATCAAAAGGCATCAAGAACAAAAATGAAATTTGGTTTGAGAGTTTGATAATGTTTCTAAATGTTTTTAAATGCAATGTGAATTTTTTTGGGATTTTTAAATACCTAAATGCATTTTTAATTAATTAATTTCCATTAATGAATTAAAATTAAACTTTTAAATAATTTAAAAATGATTTTTAATGCAAAAAATAAAAATAAAGATATTTTTGGGTTCTGAAAATTAATTAAATCTTTGACAAAAAATTTCAGAATTATTAAATGTATTTTACTATTTTTAATAATTTGTACAAAATAAAATAAAGAAAATGCAATAAAAATTAATTAAATGGAAAGTATGCGCAATGGAGAGCTGAGATTCATTCTGGGGAAGGGAGGTTTGACTACGCGCCAGATCCAATGGACACAATTCAAACCAGGCTAATTTTATTTTATAATTAATTAAACCTAGGTTAATTTAATAAATGACTGATTAGGGCTTAATGACAAGATCCAGTCCACTCATTCATGCGCGGGAAGGCAGATCCAAGGGCCAACATTCAAAGTTGCTAATTAATCACACTTAGCCCTAATTAACTTCAGGCGACCGGAGATGAGCTCCGGTTGTCTTCTCCGGCAGGGCAAAAACCCTAGCTTCCTCTACAGGCTACCCCAAGCTAAATTAATTGCCCATAAACATTCCCCTCCCCAAACTAAACCTAAATCCATCATCAAAAACCATTTATCAACCATGAACAAAGAGAATCGAAACCAAACATATTCACGGGCAAAATTTCAGAGAGGCATAAAATGTTCATTTTCACACCATTTTTAAATCTAAAAGCATCAGAGTGATCCCCATGATGTGTATTTTCATTTTGTAACAAAAAAAGCAAGCTCTGAAAAGTTTGAAATTCGAAGCTACCTGAGGTGAAGAACTATGAATATGAGCTTTCCTGACCCTTCTCCTATGCAAAATGTCTCCCCTGAACCTCCTGAACTCAATAAGATGCTTCAAACCTCTTGTTGGTGGTTGATTTGTGAGTTTGTGTTCTGATATGGCAGGTTTCACAGTTATGCTATAGGGGGTTTCAGGCTGTTTTAATGGTGGGCTTTTGTTCTATGGAGAATGTGTGGTTCACTGGTGAAGAAAGAACTGAGGTTTGATGGCTGTGTAAGGAAATTCGAAGAGAAAGAGTTTTTGACAGTTTTTGTGAGGGCTGGCTTGTGTGTTGTTTCAGCCTTGTGTATTGCTTTCTTTATGTTCCATAACACATCCCTAGACTATTGGAAGAGGTCTGAGGAAGTGACATGTACTGTGGGAATGGTATGGGGTGATTGGCCAAAAAGTCAAGGATTTTGTACTATGGGTATGGGCCATGGCAGAGGAAATCTTAGGGCTTGTCCTGCCTCAGCTTGAGTCAAGGAAGGCCTTAGGATCAAGAGAATACAACTGGGTGCATTGGATCACAAGTTTGAAGTGTTTTTGCAATATGGCAACTTGCTACATTTCATGATTTTTGGCCATGAACATGTGATCAGTCTTGTTGAATTTTTGGTGTGAGATGCCTCATGAGATTATGGTAATGTCTTGAGACCAGCTAGAGATCATTCAATCCTTTGAGAATCATTTTGCAAGAAATCCCTTTTTGCATTTTTTTTAATGAAAAATGGCTTATGGTTACTTGAAACTTAAGGCTTAGAAATGGGAAATTCCTTGGGCCAAACTGAATTTTAGGTCATGGATTGCATTTGTATGATGATTAGAGGTCACATTGAAATCACATAAAGGCTTGTCATGAGAATTTGCAAGTTTTCCATTTTGTGCAAAAGTGAAATTTCAATGATTTTATCCAACTTTGTAAGGCCATAATTTTTGATCCAAAATGAATTAGAATGAGTTCTTGTACTTTTTGAAAATGGGAGGACCCATTCTACAACTTTCATGACCAAAGTTTTCTCATTTGAAGCATTTTTGAATCAATTTGAGGAGGTTGAAAAACTTTCCCAAAATGGCAATTTTCCATTACAAGTCACTTTCCCAAAAAGGCAATTTTGCAAATGGCTTGAAATTCTTCAATTTTGTGAACTTCTAACATCTTCTATGATCAAATAAAGATCATACTCATTCAAAATGATGAAGAACACCCTTTGGTTGGGTCATTGGGGGCCTCAGATGCCCTGATTTTGCACTGACTTGCTCAAGAAGTCAACTTTTGATTAGATGCCTTCCCCATGGAATTTCTTCATGAAACTTGATATGCATGATCCTTATAACATATAGAGACCAATAGAAACAAGAATGACCAAAAAACTTGGAGTTATGGCCTTTGAAACCAAAACCCTAATTCTAGGTCATCTGTGCAGTTAAACCTGGCTCTGCTTCCATGCCATTCTCAGTTCTTGTGATTCTTTGACTTTCTTGACTTTGTGGGGATATAATATGATGCTTGGACATACATGGACCCCTTTGAAGTGATTGATGACCTTTGGAGTGGCTCAAATGGCTTAGGGATGGCTCAGATCACAAACCCTAGATGCAGTTGACTTTGAATCAATGCAGTGAATAAAAAATGTGGTATGAGATGCTATGATTGGATTTATGCATATAAAAAGATCACAAGCCATGGTGTGAATGGGTGAGGGCAAATTTGGGGTGTTTACACCCACACGAATAAATCCAAATATTGCAGGTTTCATAGAAGCCACGGGCACGTGACTGAAGACTGCGTCCACCTGAAGGATGCAATTGAGATCTTGATCCAGGAGGGTCATCTCAAACAGTACACTAAGAAGAATGAAACTCCCAGGCATAAGGAGAAAGAAAGGAAGAGGCCTCTTGAGGACACACCGCCTGATGACTCTTCTTATCAAGTGGCCATGTGCGTATCACGCCCGGAGGATTTCAGTCTCCCCGACTCATCACTAGAAGGGAGACTCACGACCCTCAGTCCTTGGGAAGACTTCCCAACCACTCTTGTCATATCAGGAGGAGGGATGAACAACGAAAAATCTTCCCTTTCCGTGAAACACAAGTTCGACGAACTCCTGATGACTGCGCCCGAGCAAATGGCTACATTGACAAAGTACCAAGGAAAGTCCAATCCAAAATCTTTATTCCTAGAGGAACTACCGGGCGGTTCCCCCAATTCTGGCATCCTTTTAATAATAAGATCCATGATGGCCCACTTTGACGTTCGACGCATCTTGGTCGACCAAGGCAGTTCGATGGACATCATGTACGTCCACCTATTCAAGACCCTCAAGTTAAACAAGACCAATCTATCCACATACGTCGGATCTGACCTCCAAGGATTCAATGGGGCCACGAAAAAGCCATGGGGTTATGTCGAGCTCCTCGTCACCTTCGGGGAGCAAGAAACAGCTAGAGAAGTCAAGATCCAATTCCTGGTGATAGAGTGCCCCTCCCTTTACAACTGCATACTTGGCCGCCCAACCTTGGCCGAATTGACTGCGGTCACTTCCACCGTTCACTTGAAGATGAAGTACTACACCAAGCTAGGTTGCGTGGTCACGATCCACAGCGACATCGAGGCCACTCGAAGATGTTATGCTTCTGTAGTAAAAGGACATGCCACAATCAACACCAAAAATAGCAAGAAACCCAGGGTCGAAGAACAACCTCCCCAGGGAATCAACGCCATCGATCTTGATAGCCGCATCGGGGAGGACAAAGTTGAAGAGCAGGGGCCCATCAATGGGCAATCCCCAACACATCCATTCCTCCCGGTCCCTGACGGAGAGTTCGAGCTTGTTCCACTGGGCGACAATCCTGACAGAGCAGTGAAGATAGGTACGGGTTTGCCCGCTGAAACGAGGAAGCAACTCGCAATTTGCCTAAAGGAGAATGCTGACCTCTTCGCATGGAACGCCATAGAGATTCCCAGGCTCGACCCTGAGGTCACATGTCATCAGTTAGCTTTAGACTGGGCAGTTAAGCCCATAACACATCGTAGGCGCAAACAGTATCCCGAGAAAGCGGAGGCTGTTGAGCGAGCTATAAAGACCTCTTAGAGGCAAATTTTATTTCTGAAGCCCAGTACACAACTTGGCTCTCTAATGTAGTCCTCGTTAAGAAAAATAATGGAAAATGGCGTATGTGTGTTGACTATACCGATCTTAATAAGGCTTGTCCCAAAGATGCTTTTCCTCTCCCTAACATAGATAAACTGGTCGACAACTCTGCAGGTTTCAAACTCTTGTCCTTCATGGACGCATATAATGGATACAACCAAATCCCTATGTCAGACGCGTACAAGAGACATACGACCTTCATGAGCCCGACGGGCAATTACTATTACATTGTAATGCCCTTCGGGCTAAAGAACGTCAGGGCCACATATCAACGCATGATGAACAAAGTCTTCCAGGGGGAAATCGGGGACATGCTCAGAGTATACATGGATGACTTGATCGTAAAATCACATGAGGAGGGCGACCTCACACGACACCTTCACAATGTTTTCGAGTAAACGAGATAATGCAAAATGAGGTTTAACCCTGAAAAATGCACGTTTGGTGTCCGGGTGTAACACTGTGGGAGAACTGACTTTTGTTAAATGTTGCGGATAGCAAGAGTCACCACCGACTTTTATTTTATCCAAAGGAAAGGGCATAAAAGAACAGGAAAGACCTTAAAAGATTTTTGGGTTCGGGGGGTAGGTTATGTAAAGGGAAGGTGTTAGCACTCTTTACATCCATGGTTATCCATGGGCTCTTAGTTACTTAGCTCACTTTAAAATGTTTTTGAGAAGTGTAGTGTGTGATTAGAAATTTTCTTAAGTACTTTATAATGATCCATGTACGGATATATATAAAGCCTTTGTTTTGAAAATTGTTTGAAATGTGAAGTGTTTTTGAAATGTTTTGAAAAAGTGAGCAAGTACATAAGAGAAACCTACCCTAAGTTAAATCTTTTTTGTTCTTAAATATCCTTTAAATGGTAAGACTATCCCTATTATTAAGGAATAGGTAGTCATTACCTTGGATGTTTTGAGGGACAAATGAAGGGACATCTGTGATTAGGCAATTGTAAGGTGTATTTAGTAATTTCGAAGGGACTTATCATCTTTATTCGAAAGGGACAAGATCATTTACGAAGGCAACCATGAAGGGACTTGATCTTATTTTAAGGGACTAGATGATATAAATAAATGAAGGGACTTTTGCTTTATACACCTTACTTGAACTTTTTCTTTAGGCAACATGAGAGGTATCCTTAAGAATGTGAGATGGCGATCCAAGATCGACTTACGTGTGTGCGTGTACAAATTCAAGTATTTATCTTACAAATTAGTGATCTAAATTCAATTTTAAATACAAACATGTTTACACTCCCTATTTTACTAACCATGGCAATTAAAATAAAATAGTAAAAATTATTCTACAACTATTACATAAATTGCACAATTACATAATAATAATAAAATAAATTAAATAAATAAACACATAATAAATAAATAAATAAATAAAGAGGTTAGTAATAATAAACAAAATAAATATAAGAAAAAGAAATTAGCATAATAGTATAATAATAAATTAAAAGTTCACATTTAAATAAATAATTATTTTTAAGCATTTTAAGAAAAATAAATAATAATAATTATATACTAAATAATATGATTAATAATTTAATGAATTAATTATATATACATATTAAAAAATATTTTAATAATTTATACAAGCCTAATAAAATAAAAAGTTATAAAAAGAAAATTAAAGTTTTGAAAATAAATTAGGGTTTACAAAATAAATTAAAAATATTAGGGTTAATTATTTAATCTAAACCTAATTAAATTATTTATCTAAAAAATACATACAATATTACTAATATACAATAAATATAAACAATTTTATTAATAAAGTTTGAATTGTTTTAAAAAAAATAAGTTTTTTTTGAATTATATAAGAAAATAATATAACTATTTTATTTTAAAACATTTATTATTACTAATTAAATTAATCAAATATGATATAAATAAAACAAAATAAATGAAAAATAAGGAGAAAAAGAACTTACCTGGGGCTGGGATTCGAACCCAGGCCCTAGGCTTCACCTCTCCAGGACCAACCTCCCTTCCATTGGGCTATGTGCGCATTTGTGATTATGAAGTGAGCATGAAACATTATATTTTAAACCTGAAAGATAAATGGATAAAACACAAAAAAAAGAATTGGTGAAGCTGGGATTTGAACCCTTGACCCTTGCCTCACATGCGCACGCCTTAACCAACTGAGCCAAGCATTCGTTCTGAAATATATCTACAAACAAAAGATAATAAAATAAACGTGTTTTTTAAATCAGATTTTCGCGCCAGCTTCATCTTCTTCTTCCTCCAGACCTGTGAACTTTGCTGCGAATTTTATTACAAACTTTCCTGCGAATTCTTATTTGCAGCAAAACCTACGAATCTTAATCATCATCAAAACAGTAAAATTTCCTCAAATTAAATATACCAATATGATCCATAGGTTAATTAGAATTGATCTATGGTTTTAGATTTCATTTATCATTGATAACTCGTGAAACCCTAAAACGGCCGAAGAACCCTAACAATGGTGGATCACTCATTCTGTATCAAAACTCAAATCAAAGCATCCAGAAACGATTGTTAGTTCATCACAAACAAGAATCAACAGTCAAATACAATTTATTTTACACCAAAGTATGAAAACGAAAAACTCATGAATGTCAAAAAAATTTGATTCGGTTTGGCCAATTCATGGGCTTTTAGATGCATATGATCATTGGTATATGTTCAGTGATGTGTAGGGAAGAGATTAGCATGCTCCCTTCACCTGAAAAACTACCAAATGTTAGAATCCGAATTTCAAAAATATGATGAATTTTGATAGTTTGAAAGTGGTTTTAGAGGCTGCAAAAATTCCTTCTTGAGGTTGTGATGACTTCATCTATATGTAGTGGATGAAATTAGGTCAAAAAATGTTATGATTCTTTGGACTTTTTGGATGTTTGAATATTGAAAAAGATATGTCATGAAATTTGATTTTTATTTGATCTAACATTGCTATTTTGGGACAATCCTCATAACTTGTGTATCAATCTGATCCAAATATCATTTATAACATTCTAGAAGCAAAATCCTTTTCCAAATATATGATTTTATATTTTATTTCAATTTAAATTGTATTTTAATGAATAAAATTCAAATAAATATGAAATAAAAAATAAAAAATCAGAAAATAGGTGGGTTGGGTCGTGCTTGGTGTTTTTGTAAAGATGGGATGGCAATTTGGTGGGCTCATTTAGCAAAAACTTGATTTAAGGCCTTATTTGCTTCATAAACTTCCCAAAAATTTCCCAACTTTGCAAGGGCACAAATCCTTCAATTTTAATGCTATGAGGGTGTTCTTGGACATTTTGGAAAGCTTAAAGAGTCCTCTAACCAACCTCATTGGTCTCATGTACATATCTTTTACCATTCTCAAGTTATGCTCTTTTGAAATTGTTGACTTTTAAAAGGACCTATAATGTCTTAGCTCATACCTTCCAAATGAAGCATTTTTGGGCTTGGCTTGTGAGACACAAAGTTGTAGAGAATTCAATTTCCTTCAAAATGATATTTGGATGGAAATTTTTTGATGAAGCATGTGAAAGTTATGGCTGGTCAAAGTTCAGTTGACTTTTCCTATGAAAACCCTAATTTAGAAACTCCTGATTCTTGATGATCTGAAATCTCCTTGATGAACCATGATCAATCCTTGATCAAATGATGAATTTTAATTCATATACTTGATGTTGGCAAAAAATCATGAAGTTTGACTTTGGTTTGACCACAGTTGACCTCAGTTTGACTTTTTAACTACTTTGACTGATTTTAACCTATCTGATCATTTGACTGAGCAAACCTTTGAGAAAAGTCTTGAAACTTGTCATGGGGATTATTGAACACATATAGGATGCTATGAAGCTCACTAGAAGTCTTGGAAGTCCATTTAGCCTAATTAAAGTCAAAACCCTAGTTTAAGATGCAGTGCTTAGGAGGATGCATTGTCTGAGGGGATTGTCAAACATCCTGACTAATTGTGAACTTTGTGAACCTTGTGAACCTCATGAGATGTCTTGTGAACCTTGTGAACCTCATGAGATGTCTTGTGAACCTTGTGAACCTTGTGAGCCTCTTAGTACACAATGACTTGTCTTGTGGAGGGCAAATTTTGGGGTGCAACACCGGGCAGGGAAGTTCCTCGACTTCTATCTCACCGAGCGTGGGATTGAGGCCAACCTCGATAAATGTCGGGTGTTATCGGAATTCTCGACCCCAAAGTCGAAAAAATCTATTCAATCCCTCAACGGTGTGCTCGCCTCCTTATCTCGCTTCGTAGCCAAGTCCGACCAACACACTTTACCTTTCTTCAAACTGCTGCGGAAAGAGGCCACCTTCGAGTGGACCGAAGAGTGAGAGCAAGAATTCCTCCACCTAAAGAAAGCGCTCTCTGAACCCCCGGTCTTGTCCGGACCACTGGAAAAGGAGACCCTGTATTTATACCTATCCGTAGCAACCGAGGCCGTTAGCGCTGTCCTCATCCGAGAAATCGACGAAGGATAAAAGCCTATCTACTTCACGAGCAAAGCTCTCCAAGGCCCCGAGCTCAAGTACCAACAAATCGAGAAGGTTGCGTTAGCCCTTATTAATTCCGCGAGGAGACTACGACACTACTTCCTTGCCCATATGATTAAAGTTAGAACCGACCAACCGATAAAACAGCTCCTTGGTCAACCAAATATGGCCGGCCAAATGCTGAAGTGGCCGCTGAAACTCTCTCAATTCGACATCCAATACAAAAACAGGAAAGCTCTGAAAGCTCAGGTCTTGGCCGACTTCGTTGCAGAAATGACGCACAGCCCGATCCCAGCAGACGACGCCTACAAGTGGACGATCTTCGTCGACGGTGCCTCCAGCCCGACGGGAAGCGGTGCAGGAATCATCCTTGAAAACGAGGACGGTATTCTGATCGAGGTTTCATTGGAATTAGCCTTCCCGACCTCCAACAACCAAGCCGAGTATGAAGCTTTCCTCGCAGGTCTAAGAATAGCCGAAGACTTAGGGGCGAAGGAAGTAAAGATATCAACAAACTCTCAGCTTGTGGCATCACAAGTACGGGGAGAATACCAAGCTAAAAACGAAAACCTCATAGAATACTTAGCCTGAGTGAGAGAAAAACTCGAAAAACTCGAGAAGTGGAAGGTTCAACACGTTCCACGCGAACACAACACACGGGCTGACGTCCTATCCAAACTCGCGAGCACGAGCAAGAAGGGCGGAAACAAGTCGCTAATCCAGGAAATCCTTCCCCGACCAAGTACCGAACGACCACCACCTCCGCTCGAGGTAAACGTGACCGGGGACGATCATTGCTGGATGACACCCATCTACAACTACCTCACGAAGGACGAACTCCCTGCAGAACCCAAAGAGGCGGCCGCGACCAAGAGGAGGGCATGCTCGTACGTCCTCCTCGAGGGAAAACTCTACCGAAGGGGACTCTCCATCCCGCTGCTCAAATGCGTCGAGGAGGAAAGGGTCCCTAACATATTAGGGGAAATACATCGGGGAATCAACGCCCATCATCCCGGCGAAAGTTCACTAGCGCGCAAGGCCTTTCGAGCAGGCTATTATTGGCCGACGATGCAACACGACTCTAAGGAGCACGTAAAAAAATGCGACAAGTTCCAAAGACACGCCGGCATGCATCTCGCACCCCCAACGAACTAAAAACGCTCTCCTCCCCGTGGCCCTTCGCCTGGTGGGGGATGGACATCCTTGGCCCCTTCGTGACCGGTTCTTATCCAAACAAATATCTCATTGTAGGGGTGGACTACTTCACTATATGGATCAAAGCAGAAGCCTTGGCCAAAATAACGACACAAAACATTCTCTGATTCTTCAAACGGAACATCCTCGCACGCTTCGGCATACCCCAAGTCCTCATCACCGACAATGGAACACAATTCACGGACGGAGGATTCCAAGACTTCGTCCCCAACTTAGGCACAAAACAACACTTCACGTCTATCGAGCACCCTCAAACTAACAGGCAAGCTGAGGCGACCAACAGGGTGATCCTACGTGGACTGAAACGCCGACTCGGCGAGGCGAAGAGGGCGTGAGTCGAGGAACTACACAACATCCTTTGGGCATATCACACAACACCACATTCCATAATAGGGGAGACCCCATTCAGATTAACGTACGGCACCGAGGTAGTCATCCCGGTGGAGATTAGAGAATCAACGAGGCGCACAGAGGCATCCCTTGACGAGGAGCTGAACGACGAAGCACTTCGAGCCGTGCTGGATCTCGTCGACGAAATCCGCTCCGAGGAGGCCCTTAGGGAAATCTCCCTCAAACAGAAAGTAGCTTTGCACCACGACGCAAAAGTCATATAAAGAGAGTTCCAGGTGGGCAGCCTGGTCCTCAGACGAAACCAGGAAAAACCCACGAGAAGGAAAACTGGCCGCTAACTGGGAAGGCACGTATCGTGTCCGAGATAAGAAGGGCAACGAGGCCTATTATCTGGAAAACCTACAAGGCGAAGAACTTGCTCGACCATGGAACGCAGAAAAACTTAGACAATACTATAGCTAAAGGCAATCCAGGGAGACATGGAAGGTACGACCACGCTCTTCACCACTAAACGAAAAGGAGGATAATGCCCATATGAGGCGAACACAACCCTCCCCGACATCGGGCACTTCAAAACGAGCCTCAACGTCGCAGTACCATGTCGGTAGGGCACCCAGCTCGCGATGGGAAGGCCCAAGCCCCGAGTTTAGGGTTTCCAATTGCAACCCTAATCTCGACTCAGGGCAGACATAAAACCCGCCACCTCGTCGGTTCCCTAAACCGACGAGCCTAACAAGGTCGAGCGAAAAGAGTTCAAATATAAATACAATTAAACAATCAAGCACGATGAAAATAACAACTAGATAAAAATGGCCAAAGTCGACCAATAAAACTTCATTAAAAAGGGCACGAAGGCCAATATTCAAACAAAGGCACAAATGCCATTACAAATGTACAGGGAACAAAAGCCATAACACAGGCGCGCATGCCCAACCAAAATTTAACAAAGTCTCCGCCCGAAGCTACTCCTCACCACCCTCATTCTCATCCTCCAACTCCTCCTCGACAGCAAAAGGACATACGATCTCACCGTCGGCCACACAGTAGTTGTGAGCCAACCCCTCAGTCACAAGCCCCGGGTTCAGAACCTTGAACTGCTCGGTAGCATTGTCGAATCCATCCTTGAACATCACAAGAAGTTCCTTGTTGAGTTCGCGAATATGACCGACCAATTCGCCCCGGGTGCGAAGGTTAAGCTCATCTTCAGTCTCATTGTCCCGAGGACGGACTGTACCTTCCGGCAGCGCAATTCAGGCACAAAGTTACACATTTTCTTCGGCCGCCTTCTTGAGCTCGAAAGCTTGATCTTCTAAGCTTTGTTTCTTAGCCTTCAAGGTGTCCCGCTCGAGCTTCACCTCCTCCAGCTTCGACTTCAGCCCTGTTTGAAGCTTATGCTCCTCCTTATAGTCGGATAGGTCCTTGGAAAGCTTATCCTTCTCATCTCGAGCAGCCTCAAGAGCATCCTCCAATGTAGCTGTCGAGACAATGGTCTCGGACAAGACCATGGCAGTTTCCATCACCCGGATGATGACAGCTAAATCACTGGCTAGGTCTTTCCGCCTAGCGACTGCATCCTGATTAAGAATGGCCCTCGCCTCGGGCGCCGCCACCACGACAAAACTTTCGGACTCGAAGAAGTCCCGCTCCAAATAACAGGGAGGTAATAAATAGCTCTCATGTGCACCAGAGTCATTGCCACCCACGGCAGCAAACCGGGAAAGAGCCCCGTACAGCCACTTGCGTTTCAGAAGAGGAGAGGTGGAGGACAAAGGGTTGTCCTGTATCTGTATCGGGGAAGTCTACTGGACATCAACTTGAGGGGAGTTAGTGGTCGAGCTGGGGGTACCAGAACTGCCGACCCCGAGCTCCGTAGCTACCTCCTGGACACGGGACACCACTTTCTTTTTTTAGGGATCCTGTCCAGGGCCCTAGCCTGGTTGGCCAACTTCAAGACGCGTGCACGGTGAACGGGCATTGTTCCTGCAAACAAAAACAAGTGAACATCAGTTATACGGGCATAAAAATCAAGAAAAAGAGTAAGTCCAGAAGGACCTACGCAACAATTCTACGACCTCCTCGTCCGTGTCACACGCGAGCAGATCCTTTGTATTTATGAAGCAAGTTTCATGGATGGGCATCCCGACATCGTCGACATAGAGTTTGCCTTGCCAGTCCACCCAAAGCGCCAAGCTGAAGCTCTGGACATACTCCACCAGCCTCTTGTAGGCCAGCCGATCCTCGACCCCCATGCTCGAATACCTAACTAGGTAGTGAATGGTCGATAAGTTGAAATGGCCAGGCTTCTATCTCAAGGGGATCCTCGACATGAGTTTTTCCTCGCCACTAACATCGCGCTTATAATAGTAAAGAGTGTTAAGGGTGAAACGAGTGAACGAATTTACCACATACCACCGCCCCTTAAAATAATGGGCATAATCAACGAACATCTTGAACAGTCTCACAGGCTGTTTTAGAGACACCCAACTATGACGCCCCCTGCGCCTGACCGCTGCAGATGGAAGATATCGAAGAAAAGGGGAAGTGTGCACCCGACACCGAGAAACTGACAGACTAATTCGAATGCCCGAATGAAAGCGATGGCGTTCGGATGCAATTGCGTGGGCGCCAGCCTGAGCCACCTAAAGACCCCAATCTAGAAATCATTAAAGGGGAGCCTAACCCACGCTTCCCGAAAGGCGAATTCATACATGGCGAACTGCTTCCCCGAAAAACGATGGCATATCCGATTTGTTTCCGAGGAGCAAGACATTGCCAGTTTTCTTTATCCTCGGGGCCAATGTCATCAACTACAGCGTACACAGTATTCACCTCGTCCGTGAAGTACGACTCTTCTTCTAACGGCTCATCCGCGACCCACGACAAGTCTTTACGTCCAGACGAGGAGACATGCTCGTTTCCTTCCTCGGTCTCTTCCTCATTGACTCGTCTTTTCCGGGGACCAATTTCGTCAAATTTCATACCCTGTAGTTATACCGTTTAGACTAAGGTTGTTACCTGCCGGTCAATGCGAAAGACTCGTAGTGTCGAAAGCTTAGTAGACCCTCTAGCTGAACCTGAATGTTACGCTCGCGCACGTTTGTTTTTCCATAGGAATAGGAGAGCTATGGCCGAAGATCAAAACCAAAGACCTCTTAAGGACTTCGCCCAACCATCAAATGAGGAACCTAGTTCCAGTATAGTAAACCCCGCTACCCCAGCCAATAATTTTGAACTTAAACCATCCCTACTGCAATTAGTGCAACAGAGACAATTTGCAGGTCTTGCTACCGAGAACCCAAACCAACATTTAAAAAACTTTCTCCAGTTAGCAAACACCTTTAAAACCAATGGAGCTCCTCCTGAGGCGATACACTTAAGATTATTTCCTTTTTCCCTCAGAGATAATGCTCTATCATGGTTAGATTCTCTTCCACCCAATTCCATAACAACCTGGGAAGACCTTAGAAAAGTATTCCTTGCTAGATATTTTCCCCCAAGTAAGACCGCTCTTCTTCGAAACCTAATAACCAGATTTACCCAAAACCAAGGGGAGTTGTTGTTCGAAGCCTGGGAGAGATATAAAGAGCTATTAAGAGCATGCCCACATCATGGTTTAGAGAACTGGATAATCATTCAAACCTTCTATAATGGACTTCATTATAACACTAAGATGACCATCGACGCTGCCGCTGGTGGTGCACTGATGAACAAACCTTACCCTGAGGCTAGTCCCCTTATCGAAGATATGGCCCAAAACCATCAATCATGGGGAGTAGAAAGAGAAATAGTGGAAAATAAGGAAGCCCAAGGAGGAATACATGAGCTAAGCTCTATAGACATGATGCAAGCTAAAATGGGCGCGTTGGCCCTTAGAGTCGAACATATGTGTACAAATCCAAATACTGTAGCCGCAGTTTCGCTGAATTGTGAGATATGTGGGACGCAAGGATACCAATCCGCCGAATGCAATTTGTTAAATGATACCAACCCTGAGCAAGTGAAATACACCCAAGGGAACCCATTTTCAAACACATAAAACCCTGGAAGGAGGAATCACCCAAACTTCTCCTACAAAAATAATAATCCTATCCAAAATACCGCACCTCCGAGACAACAAGGTTACAAAGCCCCAAGAACAAATCAACCTATGCAACCTGTACCACCAAATCCGAGCCTTGAGAAAATTGTGGAAAATTTTATCACCGCTCAAACACAACAAAACAAAGAGTTCATGAACCAAAATGTCCATGTTAACAAACTAATTACCCAGTTAGGAACCAAGGTTGACCAAATTATTACTCACAATAAGATGCTTGAAACCCAGATCTCTCAGGTAGCTTTAAACCAAGCCCCTCAGACTACACCTGGAGGACAGTTCCCTGGACAACCTCAACAAAACCCGAAAGGGCAAGCAAATGCCATTACTCTACGAAGTGGAACCACTTATAAGGAACCTTCTAGCCCTAAATTGAGTGATCCCAAAACTTCTGAGAGAAATAAAGAGAAGGAACCAGAGGAATCTGAAAGCCCGAAAAGTCAAGAAAAAGGAGAAGAACCTAAAAACAAAACCTATGTACCACCACCGCCATACAAACCACCAATACCATACCCTCAAAGACTAAAGCAAACCCAGATCGATAATCAGTATCGAAAATTCGTTAAGGTTATAGAAAAACTTCATGTAGAATCCCCTTTACAGAAGCCATCACCCAAATACCTTCTTACGCTAAGTTTCTCAAAGACATACTTACAAATAAACGTAGACTTGAAGATCCAAAACCTGTGGAATGTAATTCTCTTTCCGAAAATAGGTTAGTAAAGAAAGATAAAGATCCCGGAAATTTTTCCATTCCTTGTATTTTGGGGAATCATGTCATCGAAAAAGCTTTTCTAGACTTAGGAGCTAGTGTGAGCTTAATGCCTTTAGCAGTTTGTGAAAGGTTAAACTTAGGAGAATTACAACCTACTAAGATGTCACTTTAATTAGCCGATAGATCCGTTAAATACCCTATAGGCTTACTTGAAGACGTCCTTGTTAGGGTAGGTCAGCTATTTATACCTATTGATTTTGTTGTCATGGACATTAAAGAAGATGACGACATACCAATCCTCATAGGTAGACCGTTCTTATCAACCGCTAGAGCCATAATAGATGTTAAAAAAGGGAAACTAACCTTTGAGGTAGGTGACGAGAAGATAGAATTTGTACTCTCGAAATTTCTTATGGCACCTGTAATAGGAGATGCTTGTTATGCCTTAGATATCATCGATGAATGCATTAGGGAATTAGAACAAGAAGAAGAAACTGAATCTATAAAATTGCCATCAACCCTTATTTGGGAAGATGAAGTTATAAAAAACCCTACATTGATGATAACCTTCACGAATGTTTATCTCTTACCCCATATCCTATGCCTTGCCCTATGAAACCAACCGTAAAACTTAAGGAACTGCCTAAAAACCTGAGATATGAATTTCTTGATGAAGAAATGGACCGTCCAATTATAGTCAGTGCTACCTTAAACCAAGAGGAAACTAGCCAATTGTTAGATGTTTTACGAAGGTACCCCTCAGCCTTAGGATATAAGATCTCAGATCTAAAAGGAATAAGCCCATTGAAGAAGATGCAAAACCCTCCAGAGAACACCAACAAAGAATAAATCCTATGATGAGTGAAGTAGTTAAGATTGAAGTTCTTAAGTTACTAGAGGCAGGTATAATATATCAGATCTCGGATAGTAAATGGGTGAGTCCTGTGCATGTAGTACCTAGAAAGGGAGGCATCACAGTCGTGCAAAACGAGAAGGGTGAACCTGTAGCAAAAAGAACTAATGGAGGTTGGCGTATGTGCATAGACTATAGAAAATTAAATAAAGCAACTAGGAAGGACCATTTCCCATTACCATTCATATAACAAATGTTGGAGCTCCTAGCCAGACACTCTTACTTTTGTTACCTAGATGGATATTCAGGATTCTTCCAAATACCTATTCACCCCGAAGATCAAGAAAAAACTACCTTTACATGCCCTGTTGGAACTTTTGCCTACAGAAGAATGCCTTTTGGACTCTGTAATGCCCCTGCCACTTTCCAACGCTGCATGATGTCTATCTTTGCAGACTATTTAGATGGAATCATGGAAGTATTTATGGATGATTTCTCAGTTTGTGGATCTGATTTCAAAAATTGTCTTATCAACCTTTAGAAAATCCTAGAAAGATGTGTGGAGGTAAACCTTGTGCTAAATTGGGAAAAGTGTCATTTCATGGTCACCGAAGGGATTGTTTTAGGAAATATAGTTTCCGAAAAAGGTATAGAGGTAGACAAAGCTAAAATAGAAGTCATAGAGAATCTAAAACCGCCTAAGACTATCAGGGAGATAAGAAGTTTTTCTTGGACATGCCGGATTTTACCGACGTTTTATCAAGGACTTCTCCAAAATAACAAAGCCCTTAACTGGTCTTTTAATGAACGATGCTGAATTCATCTTCGATGAAAAATGTACTGAAGCATTTAATCTGCTGAAGCAAGCTCTGATTTCAGCACCTATAATGAAACCCCCTGATTGGTCAGAACCGTTTGAGATAATGTGTGACGCTAGTGAATATGTTGTTGGAGCCGTTATAGGTTAGAGAAAAGATAAAAAGTTACACGTAATTTATTATGCCAGTAGAACCCTAGACACTGCACAGCTCAACTACGCAACAACCGAAAAAGAGCTCCTAGCTGTAGTTTTCGCCATAGACAAATTTAGATCTTATCTAGTAGGAGCCAAAATTATAGTTTACACCGACCATGCTTCCATTCGTTACTTACTAAGTAATAAAGATGCCAAACCTAGGTTACTTCGATGGATTCTATTACTGCAAGAGTTTGATTTAGATATCCATGATAAGAAAGGCACAAATAATGTAGTAGCTGATCACTTTTTTAGGCTAGAATACCTGAAACCTGACTCAGTACCCATAAATGACGATTCTGCCTATGATAGACTGATCGCCCAACTAGAAACTATTGAAGATGATAATCTAGACCCTCATGCGCATTCTCGTAAATCCTTA
This sequence comes from Lathyrus aphaca, assembly GCA_963966055.1. Taxonomy (NCBI): domain Eukaryota; kingdom Viridiplantae; phylum Streptophyta; class Magnoliopsida; order Fabales; family Fabaceae; genus Lathyrus; species Lathyrus aphaca. The sequence goes on along the minus strand of OZ014525.1, from coordinate 53,791,617 downwards.
ACTATAAGTAATGTACCTTGGTATGCATACTTCGTTAATTACCTAGCCGCTGACATCATACCCCCCGATCTAAATTACCACCGGAAGAAGAAGTTCTATAGTGATGTGAGAAACTTCTATATGGACGAACCATTTCTTTTCAAGAGAGGTAAAGATGGCATTTTCCGCCGTTGCATTCCAGAAGAGGAGGTACATAATATAATTGAGCATTGTCATTCTGCACCCTATGGTAGACATGCAAACACATCTAAGACCTATGCCAAGATTCTTCAAGCTGGCCTATTCTGGCTTACCATGTGGCGTGATGTCCATGCTTTCATTGTCAAATGTGACAGATGCCAACGTACGGGAAATATTTCAAGACGTAATGAAATGCCTCTAAGAAATATCCAGGAAGTAGAACTCTTCGACGTATGGGGTATAGACTTTATGGGACCGTTCCCACCATCTTTAGGAAATCAGTATATCTTAGTAGCTGTTGACTACGTGTCTAAATGGATTGAATCTATCGCCGCACCCACGAATGACACCAGAGTAGTCATCAAATTATTTAAAAACTATATATTTCCTAGGTTTGGAACCCCCCGTTTAGTCATAAGTGATGGAGGATCACACTTCATATCGAGAATATTTGATAAACTTTTAAGCAAGTATGGAGTGAAGCATAGAGTAGCAACACCATACCACCCACAGACTAATGGACAAGTGGAAACATCTAATAGGGAGGTCAAACAAATTCTTGAGAAGACTGTCTCTATATTTAGAAAAGATTGGTCGCAGAAACTTCAAGAAGCGTTATGGGCCTATAGAACTGATTTCAAAACCCCTATAGGAACAACCCCTTATCAACTGGTCTATGGAAAATCATGTCACTTACCCTTTGAGTTGGAGCATAAGGCCTATTGGGCCATCAAAACTTTGAATTTGGATTACCTAACTGCTGGTGAAAAACGTATCCTTGATATCCACAAATTAGAAGAGCTCAGACAATTTGCCTACGAAAATGCCATCATATACAAAGAAAGAACAAAAGCTTGGCATGACAAAAGAATCATAAGAAAAGACTTTAAAATAGGCGATCCTGTTCTCCTGTTCGATTCTAGGTTACGACTTTTTCTAGGGAAGCTTCGTTCGAGATGGACTGGCCCTTTCAAAGTATCTAAGATTCTAAGATCTGGTGCTATTGAAATCAAGAACCAAACATGTAAACCGTTCATCGTCAATGGACAGAGGCTGAAGCCCTACGAAGGAGGTGACATCCCAACAACATACTCCTGCCATACTCTGAGTGATCCACTAAATCCTTCGAATGATGTATAAAATCCGGTCGTCGAGCTAATGACATTAAACAAGTGCTGCATCGGAGGCAACCCATGGTTTTCTTATCTTACTTACCTTTTTATTTTTATTTTTTAATTTGTTTATTTTATTATTCTGTCAGGACTAACAATTGAATGTTTTATGTGATTTCCGGACCATTGTTTGCTAACCTTGTGCAAAATGAAGAACCCCGATGACATGCACGTGGCCTTCAGAGACGACGCACAGAGAGTCCAAATAAGGTAAACACTAAAGAGCTCCTATTTTGCAAGGATGCCTCACTGATACTCATATCAATCCGGTCCCATTTATGCTTGCACACATGGCTTTAACTATTAATAAAATAGGACCGATTGTTATTGGAGGACTTGTTACGTCTATTGCTCGGGCTCTTGACCTGAACAATGAGGCACAATTAATTTAAAATTTCTAAAAGACATGAAATTGTGCCGAACGAGGAAAGCAGGTGGTTATGAGATGATGGTTCATGGGGTAGCTATCCCATCTGTTGCTTTACCTTGCAGTAGACGTACCGATGTACATAATGAAAGGAACTAGACCTATGATCTGAATGCTCCACCTGTTTTGGGTCCACTTCCTCCTAATATTCCTGGTGGGGAGGCACATGACACTGATGAAGAATATGACCGGAGTGAACATTCTCCCATACCTCACGTGTCCCCCATCATCCTTCACAGTCACACACCGCACCATCTTCCTCTAACCCTATTGCAGGTGCTACTCCTGGATTCTATGTCACTGAGGAGATGTGGCGTGATATGACGACTAGAGAGGAAAGGAGAGACAACCTATTCTCTACTATTTCACAACAACTAACGGACAACATGAGCTTCATGGAACAATCTCGATTGGTTTCGGATCGTGCCTACAGTAATGTTTGCCGCGCCTTGACCGACATCACATCAGAGCAGGCCCGTCAGCGAGAAGTCAACCTCCGGCACCACCAGCTTATGGAGGCCACTCAGGGTTCCATCCTAGGTAACTTTCGAGAGGTCCGGGGTGCCCAGGCTGCCTTATCAGCACAACTTGACCGGAGGGACCAGCAGCGCAGTAGATCCCGTCGTTCCAGACCATCACAGCAGGACGGCGAGGGCACCAGTGCTCCTCCGCAGTAGTTTTCCAGGTTACCCTCCTTATCTTATTTCGAAACATTGGGGACAATGTTCGATTTAAGTGTGGGAGGGGATTTTATTGCTTTCTGTTATTTCCCTTCTTAGTTATTTATTTGCTTTCTGTTATTTTCCTTTTCAGTTAGTTATTTAGTTTAAGTTTTCTTAGATAATGCATGAGTCTGACGAGTCACCAGTATAGTGTATCTTTAGTACACCCTCATTTTTCCCATTTCCTTAGCCCTACCAATTTTTTTTAAAAAGAAAACAATGTTGTTTCACATGTTTTTTGGGCTTTGAGAAAGGTTTGGATAGGATGTGGTGACTTAGGTAAACTTTTTGAACCATCAATATCATTTTAGCACCATAGACCTCTTGAATATAGGAATCACTCCTAAACCCCACACACCTTGGCCTTTATTATCATTCAAAAAATTGTCCTAAGTAGTTTATTCTAGCAGTCAGCTCCGGTCTAAGCATGCTCTACGTAGGGGGCCGATGAACATAAGTGAATGATCCAGTGCTAAGAAATCTGCTCCAGTTCGCGGATGACACCTTAATAATTTATGATGGATCTTATTCTAACATTTGGGAAATAAAATCTATTTTGAGACGGTTCGAAATGGTGTCGGGGCTGAAAATTAACTTTGCAAAAAGTTCTGTTTTTAGAATTGGTATTAAGACAAATTTCTTGCAAGTTGCCGATAATTTCCTCTACTGCAAAACATGAAATTAGCCGTTTAAGTTCCTTGGCATCGTCATTGGAGGTAATCATAAAAGGCTTTCTTTCAAGAAATTGATTCTCGATTGTTTTAAGAATCTATATCTTTGTGGAAAGGGAAGAACTTATTCGGTCCTAGTGAATCTACCTATCCATTATCTCTCTTTTTTAAAATCTCCGAACCAAATTGTGAAAGAGATAATAGCAATACAAAGGCGGTTTCTTTTGTTCAGATCAAAGGGAAAGAGAAGTATCGCTTGGGTGAAATGGTCCTCTCTTTGTAAGCCTAAGGATTATGGAGGTTTATGTATTAAACATGTGGCAATTTTCAATAAATCTTTTCTTGCTAAGTGGTCTTGGAAATTCCTCCAAATCGGTACTGAGATTTGGAGGTCTTTACTGTCCTTTGGATACTGGAACCTTGCGGGAAGAATTTTGAGGCATTTAGTTGGGAAGAAAGTGGCTTCTGAATCTATGTGGATGAGAGATATTCTCTCCTCCAACGTAATTACTAGGAATGTGCATTTTAATGATATTGTTAATATCAAGATTGGTTGTGGAAAGTTTATTCCCTTTTGGAATATTAAGTGGTTCTATAGAGATAGTATGTGTAATATTTTTCCATATCTTTTCGCTGCTGCAATGCACAATGGTGGTTTTGTGGCTGACATAGGGGTTTGGCATGAAGGCTATTGGCACTAGTCAATAAACAGAGCAATATTTTCTACATATCCCAACCTGAACACTGATTTTGCTGGTTTGATGCTCCACCCGCAACAGGCCTGGCCGCATGCTGGCATGGCTTACAAGTATAGTTGGTTGCTCGAATCCTGCATGGACTTTTCTACTAAGTCGATGTATGATTATGCCATCCGTTCTAGTGCATTCCTTGATCTAGACGACTCGAAGCAGATTGTTCTTGACATCCTTTGGAAGATGCATATGCCTTTGAAAATCAAGATTTTTGCTTGGAGATTGATCCTCGATAGACTCCCGACGCATTTGAATCTTGTGGTGAGAGGGATTGTTATTTCTAATCATGACAAAGTGTGTGTCTTGTGTTTCTTGTTTGGTGAGGATTTGTCGCACTTATTGATTTCTTTTCCAAAAGTTCAATTAATTTGGTCTAAAGTTTAGGCTTGGGTTGGTCTCCCTTGGTTGAGTGCATGCAAATGTTATGATCATGCTATGTTGTGGGCGTTGAAAGAGAAAGGTAAATACATGGCTCAATCAGTTTGTACGATTTGGTTTATATCTTGTTGGACCATTTGAAGTGTTAGAAATAATAATATTTTCAACGATGAAATTTGTGATGTTGAGGAAAATTTTCATCGTATAGTTTTTTTTATTGTGGAGGTGGTTAGATATAGATTCTAACAATCGTAGGTTATGTAATTTGTACGATTGGTCAAAATTCCCGTTGGATTTTTTGTAATAGATCTTAGGATCTATCTTGGTCTTTTGTTCTTGTAAGGGTTGGAGAATACCTTTTTTTATTTCTCCCTCTTTTGAATACCATTGCTTATCCAAAAAAAAACTTCCTCAAGTCATCTTATTTTTTCCTTTTAAAAATATACAACAACACAGGGTGATATATTTCTAAGTGGACCCTTCTAAATCATAAGTTCTATCGATCATTGGGTCATTTAGAACTACGAAAGTTAATACAAAACCTAAATCTTGAGAAACATAACATAAATCATACATTTAAACATGTTCAACATACCTATATTGGGCATTACTAACCTTAATGACGCTAGGTTAGGATTCTACATTTTCACATTGCATGAGTCTTGTAACCTAATCAAACATTTAAACATGTTCAACATACAATCATGTAATGTAATTGTCGCTCCCGAAGATTTGCATCCCGGTACAAGCGTGAACGGTCGGCGAAAAGAAATGAGAACACACAGCAGTGAACTCAGAAAAGACAAGAGTCACCAGCTAGGCATTTTTATCCCGAAGGAAAGGTAATGCTGCATAAACCTAGAAATATATGGATAAGACGGTTGCGAACCAGAGAGACTGAGAAAGGGGGTTGGTTACAACCTGGGAAGGTATTAGCACCCAGATTGTCCGTCGTACTCGACGGGATCCACGCTTAAAAGATTTGTGTTTTAAAGGGGTAGTGTCAGTGCAATTTGTGTATCAAAGCTGGAAAGAATGCAAGTGTCAGTGCTAAAAGAAGTGTGAGATGTGATAAATATACAGTGTCAGTGTGAGATCAGGAATGAAGTGCTCATGACCATGAGGCTTAAAGAATAAGGCTGGGAAGAGGGGGAATACACAGAGACTTTTGTTCGATAACTGTTAAGTTATGCCTACGTATCCTCTCGTGCAATGAGGAAGTCAGAACACCATAGTTCGACCCAAAGAGACTGAAAGATGAATTGACTTGTGAACTGCTTGCTTGCTTATGCTCAATTGTATGACTTGTCTGGCTCAGGTGCTTACTGTCTTGCATTAGACGGAAGAAGCAAATTCTCGTTTGTGAGTGAATGAGATGAGAAAAGAATCCCGGAGGAGACGATTATTGTTTGTTTTTGATGTTTTCAGTCTTTTATTGCTTTTTGAAGTTTGTCATAAGTTAATGAGCTTAAGCCTAGACCAAAGGATTAGTAAACTCATCACATCGTCCCTCTGATTAGGGGTAATGAGAATACCTTAAGTGTGAAGTCAGCTTTTCACATTTAATCACCATGATGTAGGATTAAGATCATTAACCTACTTGTGATTATTTAGATGTTTTTGGTGTTTTTGTTTAGTGTTGAGTAATGAGGTTAAGCCATAATCAAGGATTAAACAGACTCATTACACCATCCTAATAGAAGGATAATAGATGAGAATGCTTAAGCTGAGGAAAGCTCCTCAACTTAATCCATGATTAGGGATTAAACCCATGACAAAACAATGTCTTTATTAAGTGGATTTTAATTAATGATTAGATGATGAAGTGAGTTTTAGGGTTTGTAAGACAACTTGAGGGGGACTTGTCCATTAACACTAGGGTTAGTCCTTCTTAACCAATTAAGAAGAATTAGAACCCTAATGCAAGGCCCAAGTTACAAGCTTGATTATTAGATGAATTGATTAAAGGATTTAAACACATTAAGGGTTTAACACTTAGGATTAAAGTTATACACTCCATCCTAATAGAAGGATGCAGGCATAAACTTAATCACAAAGCCTTAAAGCCTTTAGGGTTTAGTCCCTGATTATGAGATGAGAAGAGAAGACTCAATGAGACACAAAGGTAAAAGCTAAGTGGGGGACTAATCAAAACCCTAGTCATTGTCATGCTTGGTTGTTCCTAAGGTTTGTGAGGTTTACAAGAGACATCTTCAGAGAAACCACCTTGAAGAAAGAAAGGAGCAGAGAGAAGCAAAGTAACTTGCTTCATTTAAGAAGACAAGTCACTTGAAGAAAGATAGTAAGGAGAAAAAGAAAGAGCGAGCTCAATCTCCAACACAAAGCAAAATGCAGAAATGATGCATAAGGGAGATGAAAAAAAAAAGTGAGAAGTGAAGGCAAATTCACTTCTCAAAAGTGACTTACCACCTGAAAAGTTAGTGAAAGAAATGCAATGCAATGCAAAATGAGATGAAATGGCATGATGCAAATCAAAACCAGAAGCATGTATGTGATGATAATGATGACAAGAGATGATACAAACATGAGGAAAAGCATGAGAATGATCATATGAACATGTGGATGCAAGAGAAGTGTGCTTAGAACCATGATCATACATGAAAAGTTATGAAATGCAGATGGCATACAACATGGCAAATGCAAGATGCAATGATCAAACATGATTCTAATATGTCCTAAGATGTAATATGAATCAAATGAATGCACAAAATGTCATGGCAAGTCATGGTATGCAAGCAAATGCAAGATGAATGCAAAAGGAAGCCCAAATTAGGGTTTAGGATCAATGCATCAAACAAAAACCAAAACCAGAAGCAAACATCAAGATAAAAAATTGAAAATGCATTCAAGAGAACCCTAAACCTACACAAACTCACTGCCCAAAGGAGGGGTTATAACTCTTAACCTAATGAGGGTTATGAATTTCTTAAGAATGCTAGGGTTTTAAGGTACCTTGCCAAGAAAAATGTCAAACAAATAGGAAATGCAAGATCAAATCATACCAATTTAATCCTATGAACTACATGATATGCAAAACACAATGCAAAAAGAATCAAAGTCCAACTCTCAATGGTTAGGCAAAAATGAATTTTGGAAGTTTGGATCAAAATAATGCCTTGAAATGATTTTAATTCCATGAAAAATTGTCAAAAGACATCAAGATCAAAAAAGAAATTTGGTTTGATTGTTGGACAATGTTTCTAAATGATTTTAAAGGTTTCATGAATTTTTTGGTGATTTTTAAATACATAAAAGTATTTTTAATTAATTAATTCTCATTAATTAATTAAAAATAAACTTTTAAATGATTTAAAAATATTTTTTAATGCAAAAAATAAAAATAAAACTGTTTTTGGTTTCTGAAAATTAATAAAAGTTTGTATAAAAATTTTCAGAATTTTTAAAGGTGTTTTGCTATTTTTTATAAAATGTAGAAAACAAATGCATTTAAATGAAAAATAAAATGATTTTAAACTGAAAATGGGAAAGTATGCGCATCCAAGGGCCAGGATTTAAACCTACACGCGCGCGAATTGACCTGGCGCCATATCCAAGGGCTGACATTCAAATTCACATAATTATGATTAACCCTAACTAATCAAACCCTAATGACTTTCAGACGTCCGGAACACTGTTCCGGTCGTCTTCTCCGGCCAGCCAAAAACACAAACTCTCTCTACACGCAATAAAAATGAAATCTAACTGCCCAGAATTCATCCCCATTCAAAAACGAATCAAACCCCCCTAACAAACATCATTTTTCATTCATTAATCAGCCAAATCGAAGCAAAAACTCATCTAGGGCAAAAAGTTTCAGACAGTTCATACATGCTAGTTTCTCAACCATTTTCAAAAATAATCACATCCCCATGATCAGGGGAGTGCATAGAAGCTTTTAAGAACTTAAAATGGAGTTTCTGGAAAAAAAGTTTGAGATGGCTACCTGAACTGAAGCTTTGGTTTCTGGCACTTTCTGGCTGGTTTCTTGCTTGCAATCAACTCTACTGGACCCCCTGAGAAGCTTTCAATGCTTGTTTGAAGTTTATAATGGATGGTTTGAGGGATGGCAAAAGTTCTGTTCAATGGCAGGTGGTGATCATGTTTTTGATTCTTTGAGTTTCAGGCTATGGTGAGGGGTGGTTTGTGATCATGGAAGTGTGTTGAGTTGATTTGTGAAGTTAGTTTTTGTGTTTGAGGCTTGTGCAAGCAGTTTCGAAAGCTTTTGCACAAGAGGTGGTAAATGAGCAAGCTGTGTTGGAGAGTGCTTCAGGCTTGTGTTATCTATGCTTTGGCTTGCTTTTTGTTTGCATAAACTATTGTGATAGGTCAGATGAGGTGATGTGTGCTTTTGTGATAGGTATGGCTCAAGTTGCCAAAATGTCAAAGTTATGTAAGAGAGGCATGTGCTATTTGCTAGACAAGGACAAAAGGTGTGTCCTGCGCAGCATGATGTGGGGAGAACCCTAGGATTGATCATGAAGTCAGCAAGCAAGTGGATTCACACTTGAGTGAGTTTTTGCAACTTGCCTCACTTTTGCTTCCTTTGAGAAATCTTGCTCCATAAGCCATGAAAGTGAGTAATCCCTTGGCCCATTCTGAATTTTAGATGTTGTATGATCATGTTGTGAAGTTTAGAAGTCCATTTGATAGCTCAATTTGCCTTGACAAGTGAATTTGCAACTTTGCTTCTTTGGTAGAAACTTTGAAATTTTGTGATTTTAGCCAACTTTGACAAGCCATAACTTTTGATCCAAAATGAATTAGGTCATGTTCTTGTACTTTTTGAAATGGGAATGATCCATTCTACAACTTTCATGACCAAAGATTTTCCATTTGAAGCATTTTTGAATCAAAAAGTAAAGGTTGAAAAAGTCTCCTAAAATGGCAATTTCATTAAAAGTCAAACTTTCCCAAAAAGTCAACTTTGCAAAAGACTTGAAATTCTTCAATTTTGTGAACTTCCAACATCTTCCATGATCAAATAAAGATCATATACAACCAAAATGATGAAGAAACCCCTTTGGTTGGGTCATTGGGGGCCTCAGATGCCCTGATTTTGCACTGACTTGCCCAGAAAGTCAACTCTTGATCAGATGACTTCCCCATTGAATTTCTTCATGAAAATTGATATGCATGCTCCCTATACCATATAAAGACCAATAGAAACAAGAATGACCAAAAAAATTGGAGTTATGGCCTCTGAAACCAAAACCCTAATTCTAGGTCATCTATGCAGTCAAACCTGGCTCTGCTTCCATGCCATTCTCAATTCTTGTGATTCTTTGACAATCTTGACTTTGAGAGGATATAACATGATACTTGAACATACATGGACCTCTTTGAAGTTATTGGTGACCTTTGGAGTGGCTCAAGAAGCTCTTGGATTGCTCAGATCACAAACCCTAGATGCAGATGACTTTGAACCAATGCAGTGAATCAAAAATGTAATATGAGATGCTATGATTGGATTAATGCATATGAAATGATCACAAGCCATGGTGTGAATGGGTGAGGGAAAATTTGGGGTGTTTACAGCTGCCCCTATTCAAACATGAGTTAGCTGTGCAGGATGTAAGCAACGGCTTATCAGGCAAACAAGATAACTTGTGGTTGAATACCAAAGACAGTCCAAAATTTATACTCACAGAATGAAGAAGAAAAAGGGATATAGATTGTAAAAGGAAAAAAAGTATAATTATACAGTGGGCGACGGAGGACGACCGTCGAGCAGAGGACTACTGCTGGGAAAGAGCAATGACGGGGACGACCGACATGCTGGAGAAAAATGCGGGAAATAAAGCCATGGCGGGGACGGCCGACATGCTGGGGATATGGGAGATAAAGCAAAGACAGGGACGGCCGACTAGCTGGGGAAAATAGGAGATTATGATGGGGACGACCATCAAGTAAAGCTATAAGATTCTCTGGGTAATATGAAAAATGATGGGGACGACCATCAGGTTCATAAAGTAATGCAAGCAACGATGGGGACGGCCATCGGGCTAAACTGATGAAGGACGATCATCAGGAAAAGGAAAAGGGACCACGACGAGGACGGCCATCGGGTTAAAGAATAAATGAAATAACGATGAGGGACGGTCATCAAGAGGTGAAGGACGATCACCTAGCAGGGGACGCTGCTCTGTTGGGGATAAGATGAGGGACGGTCATCTAAGGTGAAGGACGATCACCTGGCAGGGTACGGCTGCCGAAAGTATCGCGACATAGGACGAATTTCGGATAGAAAAGGTCAACGATGGGGACGGCCATCGGATGAGCATGATGAAGGACGATCATTAAGAGGTGAAGGACGATCACCTAGCAAGGTACGGCTGCTCTCAGGGTTTATCATGACATAGGACGAATGTCAGATAAAGAAATTGCTTTGCTATTTACTGGGGAATAGTAAACACGGACGAGTGTTTACATCCAAGAAATAAAAGGTATAAGTGTTTTGACGTTGTGTATAGATTAAAGATGCGGACGAGCATCCCTAAGACTACGATACGGACGAGTATCGGGTAGAAACAAATACTGACACGTGTTCAGAGATGATGATACGGACGAGTATCAACTGGTTAACAAGGAACACAGACGAGTGTTGATTCTAAGGGGACTCTTCTGGGGAAAAGTAGACACAGACGAGTGTCTAAATTCAAGAAGACAAGAGTGTTTGACACAGTGTATGGATTAAAGATGCGGACGAGCATCCTTAGGACTATGATACAGACGAGTATCAGGTAGAAACAAACGCTTGACGCATGCTCTGAGATGATGGTACGGACGAGTACCAACGGGTTAACAAAGAACACGGACGAGTGCTGAATCTGTGGGGATTTGAGTGGTATGTACAAAATACAAACGAGTATCTGCATATGGGAGTAACGAGTATGAGTGGTGTATAGTTGAGTGTTTAAACTGCTGGGGAGAGTGACACGGACGAGTGTCAAAGAGAAAGGTGTATTATAGACAAGCATATGATATACAAAGAGTTTGGGTGATTATGCCGGGGAAGGTGACACGGACGGGTGTCAAGGAAGTTATATATGTAAGTATCTGTGAGTGCAAAGGAGATGCTTTGGCTTTCTGCTGGGGATATGACACGGACGGGTGTCAAGAAGTATCTGTAATATATATAAGTGTTTGTTCGTAAAGAAGGCTCAGGCGACTTTACTGGGGAATGATGACACGGACGGGTGCCAAAAGGAGTGTGTAAGGTAAATGATTTAGCTTTCTCTCTCCGCTGGGGATATGACACGGACGAGTGTCAGGATACATCCGTATCTCTAGGGAAAGTGCCTTGGCTCTCTGCCGGGGAATTTGGAGAGTTTCTCTGTATATTGATGATGGGTTGTCGATATTCACATGTGTTTTGATTCAGACCATGACTTATGATTTATGCAATATGTTTGATTTTTGCCGTAATGCTCTGTATTAGACGGAATGCTACGCTTTGTGAGGTGAATATGATGCGAATGCTATGATTATGCAAAAGATACCGATCCGGGATTCGGATCCCGTTGCCGTGAAGATCTCTGGTCGATCTGTTTGAAGTGGACATCCCAGCTGGGGATGAGATCATTGGCAGATCTGATGAGATGATTCTGCTTGGGGAAATGGGTCAATGATAGACCTATTCCAGTAAATGAAAGACCCAGCTGGGGTTTGTAGAAGCTTTCGTCACTCTGTTGTGATTCCTTCGTGTGCTGCTCTTCTGGGTAGAGGCTGAGACTCTGTGGGGAAATGATTCCCTGGCTTTCGTGCTTAGCTGAGGAAGAATGAATGGCAACTCGGCTGGGAGAAAATAGCAAGTGGCAACTCAGCTGGGGAGAAATCACTTTGGGTGCTAAGACTGAGTGAGTGTTGATTTGCCGGCTTGCTGGAGGTGAAGCTTTCATGCCCCGTGTCGTGTTTTGGATATCTGCAATCCTGAAAAAGACATAGAAACGCACAAGTAATCCCGAGGTATCCCTTACCAGATTCCATCATAGGAGTTCAGACACTCCCAGGAGTAAATATATTTCCTGCAAGCGTGTAGTTTCAGAAAGGCGCATCTGTATTTATGCAATCAATACATTAACGACATCGGACATTTTTGCAAATGAAAATAAAATGTACGAGACAAGACATGACTGAAAATCTGATTTTATTGATTTATACGCCCTGAATTGGCGAGATACAGCCAGAGAAACAGATCCCCTAAAATGAGGAGATTGTTACAAATTAAGAAACAAAATGTTGGCAATGTTGACGACGCTTTGAGGAGCTTCCCTTTTGCTATGAATTGTATGACTTTTGACGTTCTTCTCGTCTTGCTTTCTGAAGAAGGCTGATTCTGAAAGAAGCTTGATCCTTTCGAAGCTTACCAAGTCGTAAGTGATACAGATGAACTCAGAATGCAGTTGTTCGCTTATTCCCTTATTTTGCATGGATCGCCCTTTCGGGTTTTCAATCCATCGGGATACCCATTTTTGCCTGAGTTGTCCAATGCGGCTTTTCAACTCAGCGGGTGTACATTTTTTTATCTATTTCCCTTATTTTTGCCCGAGTCTTTTATTCTGTTTTTGACTCGCCGGGATGCCCTATTTTTGCCTGAACTTACATTCTGTTTTTATGTCCAGCGGGTCATTTTTATGCGAAGTATTTTTTAACTGCATCTGAATTTACAGGGGACGGGAAATCTTCACCATCCATGGTGCTGAGCATCAGTGCTCCACCAGAGAAAACTTTCTTTACCACGAATGGTCCTTCATAGTTCGGAGTCCACTTGCCCCTGTGGTCTGTATGAGGAGGGAGGAGTCTTTTCAGCACAAGATCTCCTACTTGGTACTCTCGGAGCCTGACTTTCTAATCGAAGGCTTTCTTCATTCTTTTCTGATATAACTGCCCATGACAGATTGCAGCCAATCTTTTCTCTTCGATCAGACTCAGTTGTTCGTATCGGGATCGGACCCATTCTGCTTCTTTCAGCTTAACATCCATCAGTACCCGCAGGGAGGGTAATTCAACTTCCACAGGCAGGACTGCCTCCATTCCATACACAAGCTGATATGGTGTTGCCCCAGTGGATGTTCTGATTGACGTGCGGTACCCATGCAGGGCGAACGGTAGCATCTCATGCCAGTCTTTGTAGGTGACTACCATCTTCTGCACAATCTTCTTAATATTCTTGTTAGCCGCCTCAACAACGCCATTCATCTTTGGCCTGTAGGGAGAAGAATTGTGGTGTTGGATTTTGAAGTCCCGGCATAGCTCTGCCATCATTTTGTTGTTTAAGTTGGAACCATTATCAGTAATGATTCGCTCGGGAACTCCGTAACGACAGATGATATCTCTTTTCAGAAATCTGGCTACCACTTGCCTTGTAACATTTGCATAAGAGGCTGCTTCGACCCATTTGGTGAAATAGTCAATGGCAACCAGGATAAATCTGTGGCCGTTCGAAGCAGTTGGCTCAATCTTGCCAATCATGTCAATGCCCCACATGGCAAAGGGCCAGGGAGAAGACATCACATTCAGAGGATTGGGAGGCACATGCACCTTATCCGCATAGATCTGGCATTTATGGCATTTTCTGGCATAGGCACAACAGTCGGCATCCATTGTGATCTAGTAATAACCTGATCTTAGCAACTTCTTGGCCATTGCATGTCCTCCAGCATGGGTACCAAAGGGTCCTTCGTGCACCTCGTGCATCAACAAGTCTGCTTCTGTTCTATCAACGCATCTGAGGAGTACCATATCAAAGTTTCTCTTGTACAGGGAACCATCGGTATTCAGGAAGAAACTACCAGCAAGCCTTCTTAAAGTCTTCTTATCATTGGAAGATGCCCCAGGTGGGTATGTTTGATCCTCCAAGAAGCACTTAATGTCATGGAACCAAGGCTTATCATCTTTGCCAACGTCTGCTGCAAATACATATGCTGGTCTGTCAAATCTGGACACTGAAATCCGAGGTACAAAGTTGGCAGCCTGAACTTTGATCATGGATGAAATGGTGGCATGGGCATCTGCAAACTGATTCTCGTCCCGAGGGATATACTCAAGCTTGACCGTTGTAAAGAAAGTCAATAACCTCCTTGTATAATCCCTGTAAGGTATCAGATGATCCTGGTGTGTGTACCATTTGCCGTTGGTTTGATTGATTACCAGAGCTGAATCTCCGAATACAGTCAAAGTTTTGATCCTGAGGTCAATGGCTTCCTCAAGACCCATAATGCAAGCTTCATATTCAACTTCGTTATTAGTGCAGTTGAAGGTGAGTTTTGCCGAGAAAGGCATGTGAACTCCCTTAGGTGTAATGAGTACTGCACCAACACCACGACCATTCATGTTAACAGCCCAATCAAACATCATAGTCCATTCTTCTTCCGGGTCAGGCCCTTCAGTGTGAATAGGCTCTTCATGATCTTTTGCTTTTATGAACATGATGTCTTCATCAGGGAAGTCAAATCTCATAGGCTGGTAATCATCAATAGGTTGCTTAGCATGATAATCAGATAATACACTGCCCTTGATGGCTTTTTGAGATGTGTACTGGATGTCATATTCTGTGAGGATCATCTGCCATCTTGCAACCCGTCCGGTAAGAGATGGCTTCTCGAAATTGTACTTAATCGGGTCCATCTTTGAGATCAATAAAGTAGTGTGGGTCAACATATACTGTCTCAGTCGGCGAGCACCCCACGCTAAAGCACAACAAGTTTTCTTGAGCAGTGAATAACGTTGTTCACAGTCGGTAAACTTTTTGCTCAGGTAGTAAATTGCATACTCTTTTCGACCAGACTCGTCATGCTGGCCCAACACACACCCCATTGACTCTTCTAATACTGTCAAGTACATTATCAGAGGTCTTCCTTCAACTGGAGGCATAAGGATTGGAGGTTCTTGCAAGTACTCCTTGATCTTGTCAAAAGCCCTTTGGCAGTCTTCGTTCCACCTGACCGTCTGTTCTTTTCTTAACAGCTTGAACAAGGGTTCACAGGTTGCTGTAAGATGAGATATGAACCTTGAGATGTAGTTCAATCTACCTAGAAACCCCCGTACTTCTTTCTCAGACTTCGGTGCAGGCATTTCTTGAATGGCTTTAACTTTATCAGGGTCAACCTCAATCCCTTTCTCGCTTACAATAAAGCCCAGCAGCTTACCGGATCGCACCCCGAATGTGCACTTGTTGGGGTTCAACTTCAGTTGGTACTTCCTCAGACGCTTGAATAGTTTCAGCAGCTTTACCAGGTGGTCTTCTTCTGTGAGGGACTTGGCAATCATGTCATCCACATAACATTCGATTTCTTTATGGATCATATCGTGGAATAATGTTACCATAGCCCGTTGATATGTTGCACCTGCATTCTTCAGTCCGAATGGCATCACCTTATAACAGAACGTGCCCCAGGTGTAAACACCCCAAATTTGCCCTCACCCAGTCACACCATGGCCTGTGATCATTTCATATGCATAAACTCAATCATATCATCTCATATTGTATTTTTGAATCACTGCATAGTTTCTAAGTCATCTGCACTTAGGGTTTGTGATCTGAGCAATCAAAGAGCCACTTGAGCCACTCCAAAGGCCACCAATCACTTCAAAGGGATCCATGTGTGTTCTTATATCATATTGCATCCTCTCAAAGTCAATAATGCCAAAGAATCACAAGAACTGGGATTGGTGTGGATGCAGAGCCAGGTTTAACTGCATAGATGACCTAGGAATTAGGGTTTTGGTTTCAGAGGCCATGGCTCCAAATTTTTTGGTCATTCTTGTTTCCATTGGTCTCTATATGGTATAGGGAGTATGCATATCAATTTTTATGAAGAAATTCCATGGGGAAGTCATCTGATCAAGAGTTGACTTTCTGGACAAGTCAGTGCAAAATCAGGGCATCTGAGGCCCCCAATGACCCAACCAAGGGGTGATCTTCATCATTTTGAGTGTATATGATCTTTATTTGATCATGGAAGAAGGTTGAAGTTCACAAAAATCAAGAATTTGAAGTTTTTGCAAAGTTGACTTTTTAGGGCATGTTTGACTTTTCAAGAATATGTCATTTTGTGCCATTTTTCAAGCCTTGATTCTTGATCCAAAAATGCTTCAAATGAGAAAACCTTGGTCATGAAAGTTGTAGAATACATTTTTCCCTTTTCAAAAAGTACAAGAACATGATCTAATTCTTTTTGGATCAAAAGTTATGGTGTGACAAAGTTGCCAAAAATCACTTATTTTCAAGATGTGCACCAAATGAGAAATTTGCAAGATCATGAACCAAGGCTGTTTGTAACTTCTAGTTGACATCAAACCAATGTACAAACATCACATAAGTCCTAAAGGTCAGAATTGAACCAAGAATTCTCATGTTTCATGGCTTGTGGAATGAGAAAGTCACATGTGAACCAAAGTTGAAACAACTTGCAAAACTCATGATCACTCCTCCTACCACTTGCAACATTGGATGCTGAACCATGCTAGCCTCTCACCACACCATGCTGCACCAGCCCTAGCCATTGTACCAAGCTAGAACTCAAGCCATACCTCTCTTACAAAAAAGTTGACTTTTGGCAAAAGCAAACATCCCAATCACAGCAGGCCATGTCACATCCTCTGGCCACTTGGAATTGTTTATACTATCCTTTAGCAAGCTAAACATAACACCAAGCCAAGCTGAAACACACCATAGCATCACATTCACAAACTCACCCCATTTTGCATTTCTCTTCGAATCTGCCTCCACAACTCACAAACATTCAAACAAGTTCCACCAATCATTTCACCATGCTTCATTGAGCCCAAACCAACAAAGAACCAAGCCTGAATCTAGCAAGAACATTGTCTCTCCATTTTCACCCCAATCTGCAGTTTCCTTCGAAACATCTTCCACAACTCACAAACACCCAAACAAACTCCACAAACCTTCTCAAAACATCACCCTGACCACAAAGAACCATTCACCCATGCCTGAAACAGCCTGAATCACCATCACCATTTTCAACTGAGCTCGAGCAGAAGCTGTTCAAACTCCTCAACTAGCCAGCATAAATTTCTTCCAAGCATTCAAGCATCATCAAGGGGTCATAAGGAGTGGATTTCACAAGGAAAGGAGGTCTGAAAGTTACCAGAGTGAAAGCTTCGAAACTCAGGTAACTCAAGAACATTTTTTCCAGAAATCATTTTTTAAGTTCTTAAGTTGTTCTATATGCTTCACTGATTGTCCTGATGCTTTTAGTTTTGAAAATGGTGGAGAGGTGAGGGTTTAATTAGTCTCTGAAACTTTTTTGCCCTAGTTCTTGTTTGCTTCGATTCAGCTTTTGTAGGAAGAATAAATTTGTTTTGATATGGGGTTCTGATTCGTGAGTGAGTGGGAATCATTTCTGTGTTTTTAGATTTTGTTTTAGATACGTTTTAGAGGAGTTTGAGGTTTGGGGTGAACGGAGAAGATGACCGGAACACTGTTCCGGTCATCTGAAAGTGTTTAACGGCGTAATTAGGGCATAAGCATTGATTAGCTGAGTTTGAATGTAGGCCGTCCGTTTCCGCGCGCAGTCAACTCCCGCGCGTGTGACTTTGAATCCAGGCCCTTGGATCAGCTGACTTCTCATTAATTCATTTATTTTCATTTTATTTTCATATTTTTCTCATTTGTTTTGCATAATTTATTAAAAATAGTAAAAATTGTCTAAAAATTATGAAACTTTTTCTCAAGAGTTTTATTAACTTTTAAGACACAAAAATATTTTCATTTTTATTTTTATCATTAAAAAAGTATTTTTAAATATTTAAAAGATTATTTTTAATTGATTAATGAGAATTAATTTATTAAAAATACTTTTAGGTATTTAAAAATCACCAAAAAATTCATGAAATGTTCTAAGACATTTAGAAACATTGTCCAACCTTCAAACCAAATTTATTTTTTGATCTTGATGCATTTTGAGAATTTTTCATTGAATTAAAATCATTTTTGTGCATTAATTTGATCCATAGTTCAAAAAATCATTTCTGCCTATTCATGAGGAGTTGGACATTGATTCTTCTTGCATTGCATTGTGTTTAGCATGTAATTTTTGAGATTAAAAGGCCATGATTTGATCTTTCATTTTCAATTTGTTTGGCACTTTTTTTGTTTAGAAACCCTAAAAACCCTAAAAACTTGTAAAAATCATAACTTGAGATTGGTTGAGAGTTGAGACCTCTCCTTTGGGCATTGGTTTAGTATAGGATTAGGGGTCCTTTGTGTGGCATTTTCAATTTTTTATAATGTTGTTTGCTTCTGATTTTGGTTTGTGTTTGATGTTTGATTCATAAACCCTAATTTGGGCTTCCATATGCATCCATCTTGCATTCTCTTGCATACCATGACTTGCCATGACATTTCAAGCATCCATTTGATTCATTTGACATCATAAGACATATTGAAAGCATGTTTGATCATTGCATCATGTACTTGCCATGTTGTATGCCATATGCATCTCATAACTTTTCATGTATGTTCATGGTTCCTAACTTGCTTCATTTGCATTCATGAACTTGTATGATCATTTCCATGTGCTGCCTCATGTTTGTAGCACCTCATAGCATCATTACCATCTCATACATGCTTCTGGTTTTGGTTTGCATCATGTCATCTCATCCCATTTTGCATTGCATTGCATTTCTTTTCTAACCTTTTCAGGTGGTAAGTGATTTTGGGAAGTGAATTTGCCTTCACTTCTCATAACTTTTCTTTTCATCTCTCTTGCATCCATTGCTGCATTTTTATGTGTGTTTGGGATTGAGCTTGCTCATTCTTCTTCTTCCTACTTTCTTTCTTCAAGTGACTTGACTTCTTGAATGAAGCAAGTTGCTTTGCTTCTCTTGATCCTTTCATCTGCTTCCTGGTGGTTCCATTGAAGACTTGTCTTGAAAACCTCACAAACCTTAGGAACAACCAAGCATGACAATGATTAGGGTTTTGATTAGTCTCCCCTCTTAGTTTTACCTTTGTGTCTCTTTTGAGTCTTCTCTTCTCATCTCATAATCAGGGATTAAACCCTAAAGGCTTTAAGGCTTTGTGATTAAGCTTATGCCTGCATCCTTCTCTTAGGATGGAGTGTATAACTTTAATCCTAAGTGTTAAACCCTTAATGTGTTTAAATCTCTTAATCAATTCACATAATAATCATCAAGACATCACACTTGTAACTTGGGCCTTGCATTAGGGTTCTAATTCTTCCTTAATTGGTTAAGAAGGACTAACCCTAGTGTTAATGGACAAGTCCCCCTCAAGTTGTCTTACAAATCATAAAACTCACTTCATCATCATACCATTAAATAAAATCCACTTAATCAAAGGCTTGTTTTGTCATGAGTTTAATCCCTAATCATGGATTAAGTTGAGGAGCTTTCCTCAGCTTAAACATTCTCATCTATTATCCTTCTATTAGGATGGTGTAATGAGTCTGTTTAATCTTTGATTATGGCTTAACCTCATTACTTAACACTAAACAAAAACAACAAAAACATCTAAATAATCACAAGTAGGTTAATGATCTTAATCCTACACCAAAGGTGTTTAAGTGTGAGAAGCTGACTTCACACTTAAGGTATTCTCATTACCCCTAATCAGAGGGAAGATTTGATGAGTTTACTAAATCCATTGGTTCAGACTTAAGCTCATTAACTTATGACAAAATCCAAAAAACAATAAAAGACTGAAAACACAAAAACAAACAATAATCGTCTCCTCCGGGATTCTTTTCTCATCTCATTCACTCATAAACGAGAACTCGCTTCTTCCGTCTAATGCAAGACAGTTTGCACCTGAGCCAGACAGGTCATACACTTGAGCATAGACAAGTAATCAGTTCACAATCCAATTCATCTTTCAGTCTCTTTGGGTCGAACTACGGTGTTCTGACTTCCTCATTGCACGAGAGGATACGTAGGCATAACTTAACAGTTATCGAACAAAAGTCTCTGTATATTCCCCCTCCTTCCAGCATTATTCTTTAAGCCTCATATTCTTGAGCTTTTCATTCTTGTCCTTACACTGACACTTCACTTATATACTTCCCTTTTCTTTTACACTGACACCTGTACATTTTGTTTTCCAGCTCTTTTACACGCAGATTGCACTGACACTACCCCTTTAAAACACAAATCTTTTAAGCGTGGATCCCGTCGAGTACGACGGACAATCTGGGTGCTAATACCTTCCCAGATTGTAACCAACCCCCTTTCTCAGTCTCTCTGGTTCGCAACCGTCTTATCCATCTTTTTCTAGGTCTATGCAGCATTGCCTTTCCTCCGGGATAAAAATGCCTAGCTGGCGACTCTTTTCATTCTCCAGTGAGTTCACGGCTGTGTGTTCTCATTGTCCCTCTCGCCGACCGTTCGCGTCTGTACCTTTATTTGGGCCAGTCCCATCTATCGGGAGCGACACCAGGGTGTGATGAAAGTTGTCGTCTCCATGTCTTCAGGTGACATCTTGATCTGATTGTATCCTGAAAATCCGTCCATGAAGGAGAATACCGAGAACTGAGCCGTATTATCAACCAATACATCAATGTGAGGTAATGGGAAATCATCTTTTGGGCTGGCTCTGTTCAGATCCCGGTAGTCAACACACATCCTCACCTTGCCATCCTTCTTAGGCACAGGTACTATATTAGCAACCCACGGCGGATAGCTAGTTACAGCAAGGAATCCGGCGTCCCACTACTTTTGTACCTCTTCCTTTATCTTCATTGCCATATCTGGGCGAGTACGGCGCAACTTCTGTTTAACTGGTGGGCAATCTTCTTTTAATGGCAGCTTGTGCATGACGATATCGGTGTCCAACCCTGGCATATCTTGGTAAGACCAAGCAAACACATCCGCGTACTCCTGTAGCAGGTCAATCAGTTGTTCTTTCACTGAGTTTTGTAGGCAAGCCCCGATCTTAACCTCTTTCACGTCTTCATCCGTACCAAGATTAACTGTTTCAATTTCCTCCTGATGAGGAGTGATAACCTTCTCCTCTTGTCTTAACAACCTGGCTAGTTCTTCAGGAAGCTCATAATCTTCTTCAACCCCTTCATCAGCTTGATTGATTGGATTATCAAAGTCATACGAAGCCATAGCTGTGCTGTTGTCGGTGCAGTCTGGAAGGCACTCTCTGCAAGGGTTTAGATTGTTCATTTTAGTGATTGATTTTAATCTTGTTTAGAAAAGTGAAATGAAATTTATCATTTTGAAAACATTGCCATTTATTTTTGTACAAAAAGAAAAATGGAAAAACAGTGAGCGGAAAAGAAAAAGACTCATTTGCAAAAGATGTCTGATTGTCATTGATTGATCTGTTTGCACAAAATTACAGATGGCCCGATTACAAAATGAGTCTTTTCATCTTGGGCAAGATGCAAGACTTGATGCATGCTTAAAATATACAGGAAATAATAATTACTCTGCAGGAGTAACTCTTATAATTTCCTGGGAAGACCAGTTTGAGATACGGCTCCCCGGGATCCTTGGACGTATCCAGCTCTCCAGGTTGCGCTCATCTTCCGACTCATCTTCCAAGTTGTTTACAGCATCGGGGGTGAGCATCCCCCCACTAACAAAACTGGGCTTCTTAGCAGCCTCTGGTTGATCTTGTTGAGTTGGTTTGTAACCCAACCCAAATCTGTCCTCTTTCTTTTCCACCGGCAACAGCTTGCCCCAGCCTTGAGCATTCCCCTCCTCAACAACCTTCCTGGCTTGCTGGTAGGATATCATGGAAGTCCCAAATATAGCAGATGTTTCATTAATGTTCAGGGCCTCAAATCCCTGACTCATGGTTTCATGGATCTCCCCATCCATCTCAATGTATTTGTATGTAGCCAGATGGCTAACAAAAATATCTTCCTCTCCACAAATGGTAACGACTTGGCCCTCCCACTCGAATTTTAACTTCTGGTGAAGGGTTGATGTCACGGCGCCAGCGGCGTGTATCCATGGTCTACCCAATAGACAGCTGTAGGCAGGCTGTATATCCATCACGAAGAAGGTCGTTTTGAAAGTCTGTGGGCCAATCGTTATAGGAAACTCAATTTCTTCCAGAACTGATCTCTTAGAACCGTCAAAGGCTCTTACTACCAAGTTGCTGGGGCGTAATGCCAATCCTTCATATTCCAACTTCACAAGGGCTTTCTTAGGTAAGACATTGAGGGATGACCCTGTGTCTACCAATACATGAGAAAGAACTGCACCCTTACACTCCAAGGTGATGTGCAAAGCCTTGTTGTGATTGCGGCCTTCCGTTGTCAAATCAGTGTTGGTAAATCCTAGTCCATGACTAGCGTTAACATTTCCAACTACAGCCTCCAACTGATTGACGGTAATCTCCTCCGGCACATAAGCTGCGTGCAAGACTTTCAATAGTGCGTTCCGATGAGCCTCGGAGCACATTAGCAATGATAAAATGGAGATCTTGGAAGGTGTCTGGTGAAGCTGGTCCACTATCTTGTAATCACTTTTCTTGATGATTCTCATGAATTCATCAACCTCTTGATCAAAAGGGGTTTTCAAAGCTTCTTTAACAACTTGTTCTTCCTGCACCATGCTCTTCCCTTTTGCTTTGGCAGCAGCTTCTGCCTCAGCAGTGGGTCTTGGAATTTGCGGGGCAAAGAGACGTCCGCTTCGAGTGAAGCCTCCGCCTCCTCCCACATTGTCTATTTGTGGTGAAGAAGTTGATGATCCAAGAGTGATTTTCTGCCCTTCGCAGTATAGATCTGAGCCGTAATGCCAAGGGATGGCATTACTACTTTCATATGGAACGGGCCCAGGTACCGTGATGGTAACCGGGATGACTGCAACAGTGAAGGGTGTTGCAATAGTATGTGGATCAAAGTAGATAGTGACCGGTGTTATGGCAGGAGTGGCATTTTGTGAGTTGTAGGCAGAATCATTTGCAGGATCATAATATATTGTAATCGTTGAGACACTTTCATTGTTTGCTGTTAATGTTGTAGGAGACACTGTTGACTGGACGAGTGTTGCTGTTGTAGGAGATTCTGAATGAAGGGGTGCTGAAGTTGTAGAAGAGATGTTTGTTGATGTTTGACTTGTTGAAGTGATATTTGAAGCATTTGTTGATGAAACTGAAGAATTGCTTGGAATTATTGTTGTTGCAGTTGTAGGAGACTCTGGAACTGTTGTTGGAGAGATTGCTGGATTTGAAGGTATTGATGTTGTGATTTGAAGTAGACCATTCTGGATAAGACTGTCTATGCCGCTTCTCAGATTGTCACACCCATTTACCGAAATGTTTCAATAACCGCACCCGAGCTCGCACCCAGGGAAAATCTGGTATTCAAGGAGTTGAGCTTTAATCTCTACCAGGGGTGTCCTAATTTTCCCAACACTGGTTATCAAGAAAGACGACATATCTTCTTCAATAGCATTGATTCTGAGACCTCCATGGTTGGGCATAGGGTTTTTGTTAACATTCGGCGGGGGTGCAAAGTTTAGAGCTTTAGAATCTACCAGGTCTTGCACCTTCATCTGTAAAGCTCTGCACTTTTCTGTACTGTGGCCAGGCGCATTGGAGTGAAAAGCGCATCTGGCGTTGGCGTCGTAATTTCTTGGCAAACTGGAAGGATCTGGTGGTGCCAACGTCCTTAACTCAACCAGGTTGAGCTTCAGGAGCTGTGGCAGTAAAACGGCATAAGGCATAGGGATCGGATCTATCACCCTATTGGCCTGAGACGGTCTATGTTGAAATGGTCTTTGCTGACTGTTGTTGTTGTTGTTGTAGTTTCTCTGAGGAGGATACTGAGTTTGTTGCTGGTAATGGGTTTGTTGCTGTGGTTGATATGCTGTTTGCTGAGGCATTGGAGAGGGAATGTTGACTGCTGCCACTGACCTATGAACATATTGTGGTCTGCCCCTGCTGGCCTGAATATCATTAGTCTCTCCGGTTCTTCTTGGACCTACAAAAGGTTTTCTGGGGTTGCTGGATGAGCTTGCACCATTGTCAGAAATCTTGCCCATCTTTAATAGACTCTCGATTCTTTCCCCGGCTATGACTACGTCAGCAAAGCTAGTGGAAGAAAAGGCAGCTAGCCTGTCAATGTATGTCCCTTGGAGGGTGTTCATAAACATATCAGCCATCTTCCTCTCTGACATGGGTGGTTGGACAGCAGCAGCAAGCTGTCTCCACCTCTGGGCATACTCCCAGAAGCTTTCCCTGGATGATTGGGACATTCCCATCAGGAGAGTCCTGTTAGGAGCCATATCCAAGTTGTACTGGTATTGTCTGATAAAGGCCTCAGCCAGGTCCTTCCAGCATCTAATGGTTGCTCTAGTCAAGTGAGAGTACCATTCCCTTGAAGCTCCTGTTAAGCAATCTTCAAAATAAAACATCCATAGCTTTTCATCCATGGTATATGCCTTCAGCCTCCCCAGAAAGGATTGTAAATG
Source organism: Lathyrus aphaca (assembly GCA_963966055.1). Classification (NCBI taxonomy): domain Eukaryota; kingdom Viridiplantae; phylum Streptophyta; class Magnoliopsida; order Fabales; family Fabaceae; genus Lathyrus; species Lathyrus aphaca. The sequence continues at coordinate 53,766,879 of OZ014525.1, read as the reverse complement.
GGTTCGTGGGCAAGAGGTTCCGTTGTACTTCTCGAAGCACGGAGGCTTAAATTTGTGGGGAATCCTTACCCCGTCCACTAGACCCATGTCCATAACATCAAAACCCAAAGAATTCTGGGACTCCAGGGATCTCAGTTTTTCAGCAATTTCATCTAGCCTTCTGTCATAGGCTTCATCCCCAGCTCCCATCACAGTGAACTGTTCTTCCTGGGGGTCTTCCTGTAATACTCTGCCTGCAGTGGCATTCCCTTGCACATTAGCAGGGATGTTGATTTCTGGATGAAGGTGAGGCCCATACACAGGTGGGTTAACATGAGGCTGAACCCTCTCATTATTGCTTGTTCCCCCAGTCCCTAGATGAGGTTCCTCCTGGGTCTGCCTTTCTACTAGTGCCCTTAATCTCTCTTGGCTCTGTGCCAATCCATTCATCACCTCAATAAACTGAGTCATCTGATTTCTCATTTCCAACCTCTCGTTGGCCATTTGAGTCCTGACCTCTGTAAGGTCCTGCTGTACTTGGTCCATTTGTATACCCGGAAGGTTGTTGCGAGTGGGATATCTGTGTGGACGGTTAAGTGGGAACACCCGACGTCGAGCAATAGTTCCTGAGATCACAACAGAGTTAGTAACAACAAAACAAAAACCTATAAAACAAAACAAGAGGTTAGTATGCAATGCAGTATGCTTATTTGTTTCCAAGGTATCCGGCTTGGCATTTGGTTTTGACCTTTCCAGACCCCGAGGAAGATGCTGTTTGATGTTGCTTAGGAGAGAGAGAGAGAGATCCAAATGAAACAAACTAATGAATATATTACAACAAAGTGAAAGATACATAGCTTGTTTTTTACAATACATGCCCTCTGAGGGGTCAAAATACAACATAAGAAAAAGAAAAGTACATGAAATGAAAGCAACAACAAGCAAAAATCAGACACCGAGGCCAAACTCATCCTCCTGGACTTCCTTCAAGAGTGCTTCAGTCACAGGGTTAACTGGATGCTCTGTGAGGTTCCTGATGAGAAGATTCCTAGTAGTGATAGCAGTGGTTAGCTTCTTGTGTCTTCCCTGGTCCTTTGACCTCTTCACACCAGCCCTGAGCTTCAATTCTGAGATCTCCCTCTGGGCTGCTACTAGGGCTTCTTGTTGCTCCTTTGCATTAGCCTCTAACTGCTCAATCTTGTCCTGAGTTCTCTTATCTTCCTGAGTGCGAGCTTCAGTGATCCTGACCCACCTAGCCTGACTCTCCTTCAGATAAAGGTCAGTCCTAGCTCTCTGGAACTGGGCCTCTTTACAGGCATTCTTCAAAATTTGTTCTCCAGCCCTTGACTTCTTGATGTAGTCCTCTGACTTTTCAATCCTGGCTAGATGCTCCACCTTAAGCTTTTCTAACCTTTTAATGTCCAGACGACCATCACTCCTCTCCCAGAGGGTTCTCTTCAAGGCTTCAGACAAATTCTCATTCCTCTCTTTGAGCTTTTCAAACTCTTCCAGGTTGACAGTTGCTGGAGGTGGTGCTGTGGAAGGTCCAGGTACATCTTCAATGGTGAAGGGCATCCCAGAAGTTTGAGCCCTGGCATGAGACCACTCATAATACTGTGCTGAGGCCACATTGTTGCATCTCCCAATAATAGCCATCCCCTTAGTCTGGACATTGTCCCAAGCCCAGGATGCTTGCCTGACAATAGCCAGATTAGGCTTGATCTCACAATAAAGGGTCTCAGCTAGATCTTGCACTCTAGGAGGGTGGACCAATGCATAGCCCAGTTGTCTTTTGAATAGAAGAGGGTTGTAGTTGATGAAATCCTTCACTCCTACCAGAGGTACATTGGGAAACTGCCCGCAACTAGTAATGATGTCCCTGCCCTTGGTGCTCTGGGTGCACCACCTGATGTCATCTGAGGTTAAAGCAACAAGTCTCCTAGCCCAGTTCTTCTGTTGGTGAGGATTGTAAACACCCCAAATTTGCCCTCACCCATTCACACCATGGCTTGTGATCATTTTCATATGCATAAACTCAATCATAGCATCTCATACCACATTTTGATTCACTGCATAGATTCAAAGTCATCTGCACCTAGGGTTTGTGATCTGAGCAATCCAAGAGCTTCTTGAGCCACTCCAAAGGTCATAAATCACCTCAAAGGGGTACATGTATGTTCAAACATCATATTACATCCTCTCAAAGTCAAGAATGTCAAAGAATCACAAGAACTGAGAATGGTATGGAAGCAGAGCCAGGTTTGACTGCACAGATGACCTAAAATTAGGGTTTTGGTTTCAGAGGCCATAACTCCAAATTTTTTGGTCATTCTTGTTTCTATTGGTCTCTATATGGTATAGGGAGTATGCATATCAATTTTCATGAAGAAATTCCATGGGGAAGTCATCTGATCAAGAGTTGACTTTTCAAGCAAGTCAGTGCAAAATCAGGGCATCTGAGGCCCCCAGTGACTCAGCCAAAGGGTGTTCTTCATCATTTTGATTGTATATGATCTTTATTTGATCATGGAAGATGTTGGAAGTTCACAAATTTGAATAATTTCAAGTCTTTTGCAAAGTTGACTTTTTGGGAAAGTTTGACTTTTAATGAAATTGCCATTTTAGGCAACTTTTTCAACCTTTACTTTTTGATCCAAAAAAGCTTCAAATGGAAAAACTTTGGTCATGAAAGTTGTAGAATGGATCATTCCCTTTTCAAAAAGTACAAGAACATGACCTAATTCATTTTGGATCAAAAGTTATGGCTTGTCAAAGTTGGCAAAAATCACAAAAATTTGAAGTTTTCCACCAAAGAGGCAAAGTTGCAAATTCACTTCTCAAGGCAAATTAAGTTATCAAATGGACTTCTAAACTTCACCACATGATCATAGAAGTCCTAAAAGTCAGATTGCACCAATGAATCACACATTTTTATGGCTTATGGAGCAAGATATCTCATGAGGAGCAAAAGTGAACCAACTTGCAAAAACTCACTCAAGTGAAGATCCACTTGCTTGCTGACTTGCTGAACCATCCTAGGGTTCTCCCCACATCATGCTACGCAGGACACACCTTTTGTCCTTGGCTAGAAAGTAGCCCATACCTCTCTTACACAACTTTGACATTTTGGCAACTTGAGCCATACCAATCAATAAAGCACACATCACTTCATCTGACGTATCACATTTGTTTATACAAGCCAAAAGCAAGCCAAAGCAACAAGAACACAAGCCTGAAACCATCCATAACACAACATTCTCATTTTCACACCAACTGGCAAAAGCTTTCGAAACTGCTTGCACAAGCCACAAACACAAAAACAAACTTCATAAATCAACTCAACACACTTCCCTGATCACAAAGCACCCATCACCATTGCCTTAAACTCCCAGAATCAAAAACACGATCACCACCTGCCATTGAACAGAACTTCTGCCATCTCTCAAACCATCCATTGTAAACTTCAAACAAGCATTGCAAGCTTCTTAGGAGGACCATTGGAGTGGATTTGAACCAGAGAAACAGCCAGAAAGCTCCTGAATCGAAAGCTTCAGTTCAGGTAATCATCTCAAAACTTTTTTCCAGAAACATGTTTTTAAGTTCTTAAAAGCTTCTATGCACTTCCCTGATCATGAATATGTGTTTACTTTTGAAAATGGTTGAGAAACCAGCATGTATGAACTGTCTGAAACTTTTTGCCCTAAAATTGTTTTGATTCGATTTGGCTGATTCATGAATGAAAAATGATGTTTGATTGAGGGGTTTGATTCGTTTTTGAATGGGGAAGAGTTCTGGGCAGTTAGATTTCATTTTTATTGCGTGTAGAGAGAGTTTGCGTTTTTGGTTGGTCGGAGAAGACGACCGGAACAGTGTTCCGGTCGCCTGAAAGTGATTAGGGCAGGATTAGGGCTTAATCATTTAATTAGCCAAGTTTGAATGTCAGCCCTTGGATATGGCGCCAGGTCAATTCGCGCGCGTGCATGTTTGAATCTTAGCCTTTGGATTTGCATACTTTTCCATTTTCAGATTAAATTCATTTTAATTTACATTTTATTTCATTTGTTTTCCCCATTTAATTTAAAATAGCAAAACCTTTTTAAAAATTCTGAAAATTTTTGTATAGACTTTTATTAATTTTCAGAAACCAAAAACATTTTTATTTTTATTTTTTGCACTAAAAAATATTTTTAAATCATTTAAAAGTTTATTTTTAATTAATTAATGAGAATTAATTAATTAAAAATGCTTTTAGGTATTTAAAAATCACCAAAAAATTCATGAAACCTTTAAAATCATTTAGAAACATTGTCCAACCCTCAAACCAAATTTCTTTTTTGATCTTGATGCATTTTGACAATTTTCCATGGAATTAATTCATTTTCAAAGCATTATTTTGATCCAAACTTCAAAAAATCATTTCTGCCTAACCATTGAGAGTTGGACTTTGATTCTTTTTGCATTGTGTTTAGCATATCATGAAGTTTGTAAGATTAAATTGGCATGAATTGATCTTGCATTTTCCATTTGTTTGACATTTTTCTTGTTAAGGTACCCTAAAACCCTAGAAATTTTAGGAAATTCATAACCCTAATTAGGTTAAGAGTTAGGACCCCTCCTTTGGGCAGTGAGTTTGTGTAGGGTTAGGGTTCCTTTGATTTCATTTTAAATTTTTTATCTTGATGTTTGCTTCTGGTTTTGGTTTTTGTTTGATGCATTGATCATGAACCCTAATTTGGGCTTCCATATGCATCCCTCTTGCATTTGCTTGCATACCTTGACTTGCCATAGCATTTTGTGCATCCATTTGATTCATTTGACATCTTAAGACATATTAGAAGCATGTTTGATCATTGCATCTTTCATTTGCCATGTTGTATGTCATTTGCATTTCATAACTTTTCATGTATGATCATGGTTCTTAACTTGCTTCATTTGCATCCATAAGTTTGTATGATCATCCCCATGCGTTGTTTTATGTTTGCATCATCCCATAGCATCATTATCATCATGTATATGCTTCTGGTTTTGGTTTGTACCATGTCATTTCATCTCATTTTGCATTGCATTGCATTCCTTCACTAACTTTTCAGTTGGTAAGTAACTTTGAGAAGTGAATTTGCCTTCACTTCTCACAATTTTCTTTTCATCTCTCTTATGCATCATTGCTGCATTTTATCTTGTGTTTAAGATTGAGCTTGCCCTTTCTTCTTCTTCTTGCTTTCTTTCCTCAAGTGACTTGTCTTCTTGAATGAAGCAAGTTACTTTGCTTTCTCTTTGCTCCTTGCATCTGCTTCCAGGTGGTCCCATTGAAGATTTCTTTCTTAAACCTCACAAACCTTAGGAACAACCAAGCATGACAATGATTAGGGTTTTGATTAGTCCCCCCACTTAGTTTCTTACCTTTGTGTCTCTTTGAGTCTTCTCTTCTCATCTCATAATCAGGGACTAAATCCTAAAGGCTTTAAGGCTTTGTGATTAAGCTTATGCTTGCATCCTTCTATTAGGATGGAGTGTATAACTTTAATCCTAAGTGTTAAACCCTTAATGTGTTTAAATCCTTTAATCAATTCACTTAACAATCATCAAGACATCAAGCTTGTAACTTGGGCCTTGCATTAGGGTTCTAATTCTTCCTTAATTGGTTAAGAAGGACTAATCCTAGTGTTAATGGACAAGTCCTCCTCAAGTTGTCTTACAAATCATAAAATCACTTCATCATCATATCATTAAATAAAATCCACTTAATCAAAGGCTTGTTTTGTCATGGGCTTAATCCCTAATCATGGATTAAGTTGAGGAGTTTTCCTCAGCTTAAACATTCTCATCTATTATCCTTCGATTAGGATGGTGTAATGAGTCTGTTTAATCCTTGATTATGGCTTAATCTCATTATTCAACACTAAACAAAAACACCAAAAACATCTAAATAATCACAAGTAGGTTAATGATCTTAATCCTACATCATGGTGATTAAGTGTGAGAAGCTGACTTCACACTTAAGGTATTCTCATTACCCCTAATCATAGGGATGATATGATGAGTTTACTAAATCCATTGGTTTAGGCTTAAGCTCATTAACTTATGACAAACTTCAAAAAGCAATAAAAGACTGAAAACTCAAAAACAAACAATAATCGTCTCCTCCGGGATTCTTTTCTCATCTCGTTCACTCACAAACGAGAACTTGCTTCTTCCGTCTAATACAAGACAGTTAGCACCTGAGCCAGATAGGTCATACACTTGAGCATAGACAAGTAAGCAGTTCACAAGTCAATTCATCTTTCAGTCTCTTTGGGTCGAACTACGGTGTTCTGACTTCCTCATTGCACGATAGGATACGTAGGCATAACTTAACAGTTATCGAACAAAAGTCTCTGTATATTCCCCCTCTTTCTAGCCTTATTCTTTAGCCTCATTATCATGAGCATTTCATCTTTGTTCTTACACTGACACTTCACTTATACACTTCACTTCTTTTACACTGACACCTGTACATCCTTTTCCAGCTCTTTTATACACAAATTGCACTGACACTACCCCTTTAAAACACAATTCTTTTAAGCGTGGATCCCGTCGAGTACGACGGACAATCTGGGTGCTAATACCTTCCCAGGTTGTAACCAACCCCATTTCTCAGTCTCTCTGGTTCGCAACCGTCTTATCCATATCTTTTTGGGTTTATGCAACATTACCTTTCCTTCGGGATAAAAATGCCTAGCTGGAGACTCTTTTCCTTTCCAGTGAGTTCACTCATGTGTGTTCTCATTGTCCCTTTCGCCGACCGTTCGCGTCTGTACCTTCATTCGGGCCAGTCCCATTTGTCGGGAGCGACAGCTTGGCGAGTCTGCTGGGGACCCTTATACTGTAACCAGGGCTTCTGGTTCTTTTTGTGGGTTCCTCCTAGCATTTGTGTGATTTGTGTTTACTGGGGTGTTATGTGCTATTTTGTGTTTGTTTATTTGTTTTATTTATTGCCTTATGTACAGTTGGTTTACTGCTTTATTTACAGCTTTATATACATCATACTGTCATATTGTTCTGGCTGGATCTGGTTTTGTTGCTTTGGTGGGTGGGTGTTCTATTGAGAGTTTAAGGTCCTATACCTGGGACCTGAGTGACACCTAGGCTAGAGTGGTTCATGTTCTTTCCCATTCCATTTCGGTCTGGTGCGGGAATATGAAACACGGTTCAGATATGGGTTTCTTCTTGAGAACTCTGTGCTACAGATTTCCTGTAGTGCTAGGGCTATCTGGGAAGCCTGCTAAGTCTGGATGACCTTTAGTATTGACCTTCAGAAACTGAGGTGAATTAGAGGAGGATCTTTTATGGTTATTGTAAACACTGTACCTTCGGGTTAGAAGTGTTTACGCTTCTCATAACGGATCCAAGTATGAGGATCCTTGTTTTAGAACATCACCTGTAAGGGGGGTTGGGATGTTTACAGGTTTGCAGGTACCCTTGACCTCATCATACCCTATTACTGTGTTTTGATTAAGAGTACTCCATTTTGGAACAGTTCTTGTGATTTTTAAACATGGACATGTGACTCTTTATTTGAGTCCCCCACCTTGGTTACTGAACTTATGAACCTCTATCTGGATTTCTTGAACATATATGGACCTATATCAAGGCAGTTAATCAGATCCAGCTTGATCACAAACCCTTGCATATCATTTTCATACATCATCATTGCATCATTTTAACATTTGTTTATTTGTTTTTCAGGGTATCCATCATACATTTTGGCTTGGTTTTGACCCCTTCATCAGCATAGACCTATCTTCATCAGTACTTACTTCAGCTATCAGCTACCTGCTTCAGTCACCTGCATCACCAGTCTCAGCCTGTCAGTGGCCCATCTTCTAGTATCAGTCATCATCATCAGCACCTGGTCTTCAGCAACATGGCACCTAAGAAGAGTAACATCTCCTATCATTTCTTTGAGCCTGAGTTGGCTAGCATCAGGAAGATCCAGACCCTGATTACTCCAGACCATATACCACTATTTAGAGAACATTATGGAGGAATCCTTGATGTGGTTATGGATTTGGACCCTTCACAGAGGAGCTTGATTCATACTTGCCTGCAGTTCTATGATCCCCCTCTGAGGTGCTTCACCTTCCAGGATTTTCAGTTGGGACCCTTGTTGGAAGAGTATTCATCACTGATTGGTGTACCTATCAGGGGTGGAGTCCCCTTCAACCCTGAGATGGCTTTCCCTAGTAATTAAGAGGTGGCAAAGGCATTGTATCTAGAACCAGCTCTGATTGGGCAGAATATGACAGCAAAGGCTGGAGTCTCTGGTCTCCACTTGGATTTCTTGACCTCTCAGGCTATTCTGAAAGCCTCCTTGGGAGAGTGGAAGGCAGTCTGTGCATTATTAGCCCTTAGCATATATGGGGTCATATTATTTGCAGATGAGCCTAAGTTTATTAGCAAGAATGCAATCCATCTTTTCATCCTGAGGAACCCAGTGCCCACCTTACTGGGAGATCTCTACTACTCTGTTCACCAAAGGAATGAAAAGCAAAGGGGAAGATTAGTGAGATGCTGTGCTCCTTTGTTCCATACTTGGCTGCTCAAACATTTGCCAAAGACTGATGCATTCTTGAACCCTCACCAGCACAAAAATTGGGCTAGGAGGCTTGTTGCTCTAACCTCAGATGACATCAGGTGGTGCACTCAGAGCACTAAGGGCAGAGACATCATTACTAGTTGTGGGCAATTTCCCAATGTACCTCTGATAGGAGTGAAAGGTTGCATCAACTACAACCCTCTGCTATTCAAAAGACAACTGGGCTATGCATTAGTCCACCCTCCTAGAGTACAAGATCTAGCTGAGACCCTTTATTGTGAGATCAAGCCTAACCTGGCTATTGTCAGGCAAGCATCCTGGGCTTGGGACAATGTCCAGGCTAAAGGGGTAACCATTCTTGGGAGATGCAACAATGTGGCCTCAGCTCAGTACTATGAGTGGTCTCATGCCAGGGCTCAAATTTCTGGGATGCCCTTTACCGTTGAAGATGTGCCTGGGCCATCCACAACACCACCTTCTGCCACTGTCAGCTTAGAGGATTTTGAGAAATTGAAAGAGAGAAATGAGAATCTGACTCAGGCTCTACAGAAGACCCTCTGGGAGAGGAATGATGGTCGGCTGGACATTGAAAGGTTGGAAAAGCTAAAGGTGGAGCATCTAACCAGGATTGAGAAGTCAGAGGACTATATCAAGAAGTCAAGGGCTAGAGAGCAGATCTTGAAGAATGCCTGCAAAGAAGCCCAATTCCAGAGAGCTAGGACTGATCTTTATCTGAAGGAGAGCCAAGCTAGGTGGGTCAGGATCACTGAAGCTCGCACTCAGGAGGATAAGAGAACTCAGGACAAGATTGAGCAGTTGGAGGCTAATGCAAAGGAGCAACAGGAAGCCCTGGTAGCAGCCCAGAGAGAGATCTCAGAATTGAAGATTAGAGCTGGTGTGAAGAGGTCAAAGGACCAGGGCAGACACAAGAAGCTAACTGCGGCTATTGCCACCAGGAATCTTCTCATCAGGAACCTCACAGAGCATCCAGCTGACCCTGTGACTGAAGCACTTCTAAAGGAAGTTCAGGAGGATGAGTTTGGTCTTAGTGTCTGACTTTTTGCTTGTTGTTGCTTTCATTTCATTGTACTTTTCCTTTTTTATGTTGAATTTTTGACCCCTCAGAGGGCATGTATTGTAAAAAGAAACAAACTATGTATCATTTACTTTTTGTAATATATGTGTTGGTTTGTTTTATCTGAATTCTTCAAGCAACATCAAAAGCATCTTCCTCAGGGGTCTGAAAAGGTCAAAACCAAGTGCCAAGCCGGATACCTTGGAAACGAATAAGCATACTGCATTGCATACTAACCTTTGTTTGTTTTGTAGGTTTGTTTTGTTTTTGTTACTAACTCTGTTGTGATCTCAGGAACTATTGCTCGACGTCGGGTGTTTCCACTCAACCGTCCACATAGATATCCAACCCGCAACAACCTTCCGGGTATACAGATGGACCAAGTACAACAGGACCTTACAGAGGTCAGGACTCAAATGGCCAATGAGAGACTAGAAATGAGGAATCAGATGACTCAATTTATGGAGGTGATGAATAATATGGCTCAAAGCCAAGAGAGATTGAGAGCACTGGTAGAGAGGCAGAATCAGGAAGACCCCATCTAGGGACTGCTGGGACAAGCAATAATGAGAGAGTCCAACCTCATGTTAATCCTCCAGTCTATGGACCCCACCTTCATCCAGGGATCAACATCCCTGCTAATGTGCAAGGGACTGCCACTGCAGGCAGAGTGCTGCAAGAAGACCCCCAGGAAGATCAGTTCACAGTGATGGGAGTTGGGGAGGAAGCCTATGACAGAAGGCTAGATGAAATTGCTGAAAAGTTAAGATCCTTGGAGTCCCAGAATTCTTTGGGTTTTGATGTTATGGACATGGGCTTAGTGGACGGGGTCAGGATTCCCCACAAATTTAAACCACCGTGCTTTGAGAAGTACAACGGGACTTCCTGTCCCCGAACCCATTTACAATCCTTTATGGGGAGGCTGAAGGCATATACCATGGACGAAAAGCTATGGATGTTTTATTTTGAAGATAGCTTAACAGGAGCTTCAAGGGAATGGTACTCTCACCTGACTAGAGCAACCATTGGATGCTGGAAAGACCTGGCTGAAGCCTTTATCAGACAATACCAGTACAACTTGGATATGGCTCCCAACAGGACCCTCCTGATGGGGATGTCTCAATCATCCAGGGAAAGCTTCCGGGAGTACGCTCAGAGGTGGAGACAGCTTGCTGCTTCTGTCCAGCCACCCATGTCAGAGAGGGAGATGGCTGATATGTTTATGAACACCCTCCAAGGGACATACATTGATAGGCTAGCTTCCTTTTCTTCTACCAGCTTTGCAGATGTCGTTATAGCTGGAGAAAGAATTGAGAGCCTATTGAAGATGGGCAAGATTTCTGACAACGGTGCGAGCTCATCCAGCAACACAAGAAAGCCTTTTGTGGGCCCAAGAAGAGCTGGTGAGACCAATGCTATCCATACCAACAGGGGCAGACCCCAATATGTTCATAGGTCTGTGGCAGCAGTCACCATTCCCGCTCCAATTCATCCACAACCAGCTTATCAACCACAGCAACCCCATTACCAGCAACAAACTCAGTATCCTCCTCAGAGAAATTACAACAACAACAACACCAGCAACAACAGTCAGCAAAGACCATATCAACAGAGACCTTCTCAGGCCAATAGGGTGATCGATCCGATCCCTATGCCTTATGCCACATTATTGCCACAACTCCTAAAGCTCAACCTGGTTGAGCTAAGGACATTGGCACCTCCAGATCCTACCAGTCTGCCCAGAAATTATGACGCCAGCTCCAGATGTGCTTTTCACTCGAATGCACCTGGCCACAGTACAGAGAAGTGCATAGCCCTTCACATGAAGGTACAAGACCTGGTAGACTCCAAAGCTCTAAACTTTGCACCACCACCAAATGTTAACAAGAACCCTATGCCACACCATGGTGGCCCCAGGATCAACGCTATTGAGGAAGATAAGCCGTTTTACTTAATAACCAGTGTGGGTCAGATTCGGACACCCTTGGTAGAGATTAAAGCTCAACTCCTTGAATGTCAAATGTTCCCTGGATGTGAGCTAGGATGTGCTTATTGCAACATTTCAGTAAATGGGTGTGATAACTTGAGAGATGGAATAGATGGTCTCATTCAGAGTGGCCTGCTTCAAATCACAACGTCAACACCTACCAATCCAGCAATCTCCTTAACAACAGTTCCCGAGTCTTCTACTACCGCAACAACCATTGTTCCAAACAACTCTTCAATCTCATCAACAAATGCTTCATCTGTTACTTCAACGGACCAAATATCAACAAACATCCCTTCTACAACTTCAGCACCCCTTCATTCAGAAACTCCTACAACAGTAACATCCGTCCGATCAACAGTGTCTCCCACAACATCAGCAGCAAGCAATGAGAATGTCTCAACGGTTACAATTTATTATGATCCTGCAAATGATTCTGCCTACAACTCACAAAATGCCACTCCTACCAGAGCACCAGTCACAATATACTATGATCTACATACTATCATGGTCCCTTCTGCAGCTGCTACTAGTCCAGTCACTATCACGGTGCCTGGGCAGGTACCTTATGAAAGCAGTAATGCCATCCCTTGGCATTACGGCTCCGATCTATACTGCGAAGGACAGAAAATCACTCTCGAATCATCAACTTCTCCACCACAAATAGACAATGTGGGGGGAGGCGGAGGCTTCACTCGAAGCGGACGTCTCTTTGCCCCGCAGATTCCAAGACCCATTGCTGAAGCAGAAGCTGCTGCCAAGGCAAAAGGGAAGAGCATGGTGCAAGAAGATCAAGTTGCTAAAGAAGCTTTGAAAACCCCTTTTGATCAAGAAGTCGATGAATTCATGAGAATCATCAAGAAAAGTGATTACAAGATAGTGGACCAGCTTCACCAGACACCTTCCAAGATCTCCATTTTATCATTGCTAATGTGCTCCGAGGCTCATCGGAACGCACTATTAAAATTCTTGCACGCAGCTTATGTGCCAGAAGAGATTACCGTCAATCAGTTGGAGGCTGTAGTTGGAAATGTTAACGCTAGTCATGGACTAGGATTTACCAACACTGATTTAACTACGGAAGGCCGCAATCACAACAAGGCTTTGCACATTACCATGGAGTGTAAGGGTGCAGTTCTTTCTCATGTGCTGGTAGACACGGGATCATCCCTCAATGTCCTACCTAAGAAAGCCCTTGTGAAGATGGAGTATGAAGGATTGGCATTACGTCCCAGCAACTTGGTAGTAAGAGCCTTTGACGGTTCTAAGAGATCAGTTCTGGGAGAAATTGAGTTGCCTATAACGATTGGCCCACAAACTTTCAAAAAGACCTTCTACGTGATGGACATTCAGCCGGCCTACAGCTGTTTGTTGGGTAGACCATGGATTCACGCCGCTGGCGCCGTGACCTCAACCCTTCACCAGAAGTTAAAATTCGAGTGGGAGGGCCAAGTCGTTACTATTTGTGGAGAGGAAGATATTTTTGTTAGCCATCTGGCTACATACAAATACATTGAGATGGACGGGGAGATCCACGAAACGATGAGTCAAGGGTTTGAGGCCCTGAATATTAATGAAACATCTGCTGTACTTGGGACTTCCATGACATCCTACCAGCAATCCAGGAAGGTTGTTGAGGAGGGGAATGCTCAAGGCTGGGGAAAACTGTTGCCTGTGGAGAAGAAAGAGGATAGATTTGGGTTGGGTTACAAACCAACTCAACAAGATCAAGCAGAGGCTGCTAAGAAGCCCAACTTTGTTAGTGGGGGGATGCTCACCCCTGATGCTGTCAACAACTTGGAAGATGAGTCGGAAGATGAGTGCAACCTGAAGAGCTGGTTACGTCCAAGGATCCCGGGGAGCCGTATCTCAAACTGGTCTTCCCAGGAAATTATAAGGGTTACTCCTGCAGAGTAATTATTATTTCCTGTATATTTTAAGCATGCATCAAGTCTTGCATCTTGCCCAAGATGACAAGACTCATTTTGTAATCGGGCCATCTGTAATTTTTGTGCAACAAGATTAATCAATGAAATATCAGACATCTTTTGCAAATGAGTCTTTTTCTTTTCCCGCTCACTGTTTTTCCATTTTTCTTTTTGTACAAAAAATAAATGGCAATCTTTTCAAAATGACAACTTTATTTCACTTTTCAAAATAAGATTAAAATCAATCACTAAAATGAACAAACTGAACCCTTGCAGTGAGTGCCTTCCAGACAGCACCGACAACAGCACGGCTATGACTTCGTATGACTTTGACAATCCGATCAATCAAGCTGATGAAGGGGTTGAAGAAGATTACGAGCTTCCTGAAGAGCTAGCCAGGTTGTTAAGACAAGAGGAGAAGGTTATCACTCCTCATCAGGAGGAGGTCGAAACGATTAATCTTGGTACAGACGAAGATGTGAAAGAGGTTAAAATCGGGGCCTGCTTACAAGATTCAGTGAAGAAACAACTGATCGATCTACTTCAAGAATATGTGGATGTGTTTGCTTGGTCTTATCAGGATATGCCAGGGTTGGACACCGATATTGTTATGCACAAGCTGCCTTTAAGAGAAGATTGCCCGCCGGTTAAACAAAAACTGCGCCGCACTCGCCCAGACATGGCAATGAAGATCAAAGAAGAGGTACAGAAGCAGTGGGACGCCGGGTTCCTTGCTGTAACTAGCTACCCACCGTGGGTTGCTAATATAGTACCTGTGCCTAAGAAGGACGGCAAAGTGAGGATGTGTGTTGATTACCGAGACCTAAATAGAGCCAGCCCGAAAGATGATTTCCCATTACCTCACATTGATGTATTGGTTGATAATACGGCTCAGTTCTCGGTATTCTCCTTCATGGACGGATTTTCAGGATACAATCAGATTAAAACGTCACCTGAAGACATGGAGAAGACAACCTTCATCACACCCTGTGGCACGTTCTGTTACAAGGTGATGCCATTCGGATTGAAGAATGCTGGTGCAACATATCAACGGGCTATGGTAACATTATTCCACGATATGATCCATAAAGAAATCGAGTGTTATGTGGATGACATGATTGCCAAGTCCCTCACAGAAGAAGACCACTTGGTAAATCTGCTGAAACTATTCAAGCGTCTGAGGAAGTACCAACTAAAGCTGAACCCCAACAAGTGCACATTCGGGGTGCGATCTGGTAAGCTGCTGGGCTTTATTGTGAGCGAGAAAGGGATTGAGGTTGACCCTGATAAAGTCAAAGCCATTCAAGAAATGCCTGCACCGAAGTCTGAAAAAGAAGTTCGAGGGTTTCTAGGTAGATTGAACTACATCTCAAGGTTCATATCTCACCTTACAACAACCTGTGAACCCTTGTTCAAGCTGTTAAGAAAAGAACAGACGGTCAGGTGGAATGAAGACTGCCAGAGGGCTTTTGACAATATCAAAGAGTACCTGCAAGAACCCCCAATCCTCATGCCTCCAGTTGAAGGAAGACCTCTAATAATGTACTTGACAGTATTAGAAGAGTCAATGTGGTGTGTGTTGGGCCAGCATGACGAGTCTGGTCGAAAAGAGTATGCAATTTACTACCTGAGCAAAAAGTTTACCGAATGTGAACAACGTTATTCACTGCTCGAGAAAACTTGCTGTGCTTTAGCGTGGGCTGCTCGCCGACTAAGGCAGTATATGTTGACCCACACTACTTTATTGATTTCAAAGATGGACCCAGTTAAGTACATTTTTGAGAATCCAGCTCTTACCGGACGGGTTGCAAGATGGCAAATGATTCTCACGGAATATGACATTCAGTACACATCTCAGAAAGCCATCAAGGGCAGTGTATTGTCTGAATATCTTGCTGAGCAACCTATTTATGATTACCAGCCTATGAGGTTTGACTTCCCTGATGAAGACATCATGTTCATAAAAGCAAAAGATCATGAAGAGCCTGTTCACACTGAAGGGCCTGACCCAGAGGAAGAATGGACTATGATGTTTGATGGGGCTGTTAACATGAATGGTCGTGGTGTTGGTGCAGTACTCATTACACCTAAAGGAGTTCACATGCCTTTCTCGGCAAAACTCACCTTTAACTGCACCAACAACGAAGCTGAATACGAAGCTTGCATTATGGGTCTTGAGGAAGCCATTGACCTCAGAATCAAGACATTGACTGTATTCGGAGATTCAGCTCTGGTAGTTAATCAAACCAACGGCAAATGGTACACACACCAGGATCATCTGATACCTTACAGGGATTATACAAGGAGGCTATTAACTTTCTTCACAACGGTCAAGCTTGAGTATATCCCTCGAGACGCGAATCAGTTTGCAGATGCTCTGGATACCATTTCATCTATGATCAAAGTTCAAGCTGCCAACTTTGTACCACAGATTTCAGTGTCCAGACTTGACAGACCAGCGTATGTATTCGCAGCAGACGTTGTCAAAGATAATAAGCCTTGGTTTCATGACATCAAGTGCTTCTTGGAGGATCGAACATACCCACCTGGGGCATCTTCCAATGATAAGAAGACTTTGAGAAGGCTTGCTGGTAGTTTCTTTCTGAACACTGATGGTTCCTTATACAAAAGAAACTTTGATATGGTACTCCTCAGATGCGTTGATAGGGAAGAAGCAGACTTGTTAATGCACGAGGTGCACGAAGGGTCCTTTGGTACCCATGCAGGAGGGCATGCCATGGCTAAGAGATTGCTAAGATCAGGTTATTACTGGATCACAATGGATGCAGACTGTTGTGCCTACGCCAGAAAATGCCATAAATGCCAGATCTATGCGGATAAGGTGCATGTGCCTCCCAATCCTCTGAATGTGATGTCTTCACCCTGGCCTTTTGCTATGTGGGGCATTGATATGATTGGCAAGATTGAACCGACTGCTTCAAATGGCCACAGATTCATCCTGGTTGCCATTGACTACTTCACCAAGTGGGTCGAAGCAGCTTCCTATGCCAATGTTACAAGACAAGTGGTAGCCCGATTCCTGAAGAGAGATATCATCTGTCGGTATGGAGTTCCCGAGCGAATCATTACTGATAATGGTTCCAACTTAAACAACAAAATGATGGCTGAGCTATGCCGGGACTTCAAGATCCAACACCACAATTCTTCTCCTTACAGGCCAAAGACGAATGGCGCTGTTGAGGCGGCTAACAAGAATATTAAGAAGATTGTGCAGAAGATGGTAGTCACTTACAAAGACTGGCATGAAATGCTATCGTTTTCCTTGCATGGGTACCGCACGTCAATCAGAACATCCACGGGGGCAACACCGTATCAGCTTGTGTATGGTATGGAAGCAGTCCTACCGGTTGAAGTTGAATTACCCTCCCTACGGGTACTGATGGATGTTAAGCTAAACGAAGCAGAATGGGTCCGGTCCCGATACGAACAACAGATTCTGATTGAAGAGAAAAGATTGGCTGCAATCTGTCATGGGCAGTTGTATCAGAAAAGAATGAAGAGAGCCTTCGATCAGAAAGTCAGGCACCGAGAGTACCAAGTAGGAAATCTTGTGCTGAAAAGAATCCTCCCTCCGCATACAGACCACAGGGGCAAATGGACTGCAAACTATGAAGGACCATTCGTGGTAAAGAAAGTTTTCTCTGGTGGAGCACTGATGCTCAGCACCATGGATGGTGAAGACTTCCCGTCCCCTGTGAATTCGGATGCAGTTAAAAAATACTTCGCATAAAAATGACCCGCTGGACATAAAAACAGAATGTAAGTCCAGGCAAAAATAGGGCATCCCGGCGAGTCAAAAACAGAATAAAAGACTCAGGCAAAAATAAGGGAAATAAACAAAAAGATGTGCACCCGCTGAGTTGAAAAGCCGCGTTGGACAGCTCAGGCAAAAATGGGTATCCCGATGGATTGAAAACCCGAAAGGGCGATCCATGCAAAATAAGGGAATGAGCGAACAACTGCATTCTGAATTCATTTGTATCACCTACAACTTGGTAAACCTCGAAAGGATCAAGCTTCTATCGGAATCAGCCTTCTTCAGAAAGCAAGACGAGAAGAACGTCAAAAGTCATACGAGTCATAGCAGGAGGGAAGCTCCTTGAAGCGTCGTCAACATTGCCAGCATTTTGTTTCTCAATTTGTAACAATCTCCTCATTTCAGGAGATATGTTTCTTTGACTGTATCTTGCCAAGTCAGGGCATATGAATTAATAAAAAAAGATTTTCAGTCAAGTTCACCTCGTACACTTCAGTTTATTTGCAAAGAATGTCTGATATCTTTAAAATACTGATTGTACGAATACAGATGCTTATCCTCAAAAACAAAAAAATAATAAAAAAACTACGTGCTTGCAGGAAATATACTTACTCTCGGGAGTGTCTCACTCCTATGACGGAATCCGGTAAGGGATGCCTCGGGATTACTTGTGCATTTCTCCGTCTTTGCAGGATTGCAGGTATTCAAAAGTGCAACATGGGGCAGGAAAGCTTCACTCCTAGCAGGCTGACAAATCAACGCTCACTCAGTCTTAGCACCCAAGTGCTTGCACCCCAGCTGAGTTGCCATTTGTTGTTTCTCCCCAGCTGAGTTGCCATCCGTTACTCCTCCTCATCCAAATACAAAAAAAGCCAGGGAACCACTTCCCCACAAAGTCTCAGCCTCTATCCAGAAGAGCAGCATGCGAAGGAATCACAACAGAGTGACGAAAGCTTCTACAAACCCCAGCTGGGTCCCTCATTACCAGGATGGGTCTATCAGTGACCTAGTCCCCCAAGCAGATACATCTCATCACATATACCAATGATCTCATCCCCAGTTGGGATGTCCACTTCAAACCGATCGACCAGAGGTCTTCGCGGCAATGGGATCCGAATCCCGGATCGATATCTTTTGCATAATCATAGCATTCGCATCATATTCACCCCACAAAGCGTAGCATTCCGTCTAATACGGAGCATTACGGCAAAAATCAAACATGTTGCATAATCATAAGTCATGGACTGAATCAAACACTTGTGAATATTGACAATCCATATACAGAATGCTCCCCCTATCCCCAGCGGAGAGCTAAAGCTAAATCATTTGCCTTACACACTCCTTTTGACACCCGTCTGTATCATCATTCCCCAGTAAAGTTGCCCGAGCACTCTTTACAAACAGACCGTCCATATTACAGATACTTCTTGACACCCGTCCGTGTCATATCCCCAGCAGAAAACCAAACTGTCCCCTTTGCACTCACAAATACATATATGTACAATTCCTTGACATCCGTCCATGTCATTTTCCCCAGCACAGTAACCTGAAACACTTTGTATACCAGATATTTGTTTATATTATACTCTTCTCCTTTTGACACTCGTCCGTGTCACTCTCCCCAGCAGGTGGAACACTCAAATCTACAATACTCATACTTATCATACTTATACAGATACTCGTCCGTATCTTGTATACACCATTTATATCCCCGCAGATTCAACACTAGTCCTTGTTCTTTGTTAACCGGTTGGTATTCGTCCGTATCATCATCTCAGAACATGTGTCAAGCGTTTGTTTCTACATGATACTCGTCCGTATCATAGTCCTAAGGATGCTCGTCCGCATCTTTAATCCATACACTGTGTCAAACGCTTATGTTTTCCTGAATATAGACACTCATCTGTGTCTACCATTCCCCAGAAGAGTCCCCTCAGATTCAACACTCGTCTGTGTTCCTTGTTAACCAGTTGATACTTGTCCGTATCATCATCCCTGAACACGTGTCAGTATTTGTTTCTACCTGATACTCGTCCGTATCATAGTCTTAAGGATGCTCGTCCGCATCTTTAATCTATACACATCCAAACACTTATACCTTTTATTTCTTGGATGTAAACACTCGTCCGTGTTTACCATTCCCCAGTAAAGCAAATTTCTTTTTTCTGACATTCGTCCTATGTCATGATAAACCCTGAGAGCAGACGTACCCTGCTAGGTGGTCGTCCTCCACCTCTTGATGATCATCCTTCATCATGCTCGTCCGATGGCCGTCCCCATCGTTGACCTTTATCCAGCATTCGTCCTATGTCGTGATATTTAGCAGCCGTCCCCTGCTAGGTGATCGTCCTTCACCTTTTTGATGATCGTCCTTCATCGTTTTATCCAATGGTCGTCCCCATTGTTGATTTTGGTTATCTGACATTCGTCCTATGTCATGATGAGCCTTGAGAGAAGCCGTCCCCTGCTAGGTGGTCGTCCTCCACCTCTTGATGGTCGTCCTCCATCATGCTCGTCCGATGGCCGTCCCCATCGTTGACCTTCTATCCGGCATTCGTCCTGTGTCGCGATATTTTCGGCAGCCGTACCCTGCCAGGTGGTCGTCCTCCACCTTAGATGACCGTCCCTCATCTTATCCCCAACAGAGCAGCCGTCCCCTGCTAGGTGAGCGTCCTTCACCTTTGATGACCGTACCTCATCATCTGTTTATTTCATTTATTCTTTAACCCGATGGCCGTCCCCGTCGTGGTCCCTTTTCTTTTCAGCCCGATGGCCATCCCCATCGTTGGTTGCTTCGCTTTATGAACTTGATGGCCGTCCCCGTCATTTTTCATTAATCCCCAGAGAATTTTACAGATTTACTTGATGGCCGTCCCCATCATAACCCCTTTTATCCCCAGCATGTCGGCCGTCCCCGTCATTGCTTTATTTGCCACACTTTTCCCAGCATGTCGGCCGTCCCCGTCATTGCTCTTTACCCAGCAGTCGTCCTCTGCTCGAAGGTCGTCCTCCGTCGCCCATACTTTACAATATACTTTATTGTCCTTTACAGTCTATATCCCTTTTCTTCTTCATTCTGTGAGTTTAAATTTTGGACTGTCTTTGATATTCAACCAAAAGTTATCTTGTTTGCCTGATAAGCCGTTGCTTACATCCTGCACAGCTAACTCATGTTTGAATAGGGGCAGCTGTAAACACCCCAAATTTGCCCTCACCCATTCACACCATGGCTTGTGATCATTTTCATATGCATAAACTCAATCATAGCATCTCATACCACATTTTGATTCACTGCATATATTCAAAGTCATCTGCACCTAGGGTTTGTGATCTGAGCAATCCAAGAGCTTCTTGAGCCACTACAAAGGTCATCAATCACCTCAAAGGGGTCCATGTATGTTCAAACATCATATTACATCCTCTCAAAGTCAATAATGTCAAATAATCACAAGAACTGAGAATGGTATGGAAGTAGAGCCAGGTTTGACTGCACAGATGACCTAAAATTAGGGTTTTGGTTTCAGAGGCCATAACTCCAAATTTTTTGGTCATTCTTGTTTCTATTGGTCTCTATATGGTATAGGGAGTATGCATATCAATTTTCATGAAGAAATTCCATGGGGAAGTCATCTGATCAAGAGTTGACTTTTCAAGCAAGTCAGTGCAAAATCAGGGCATCTGAGGCCCCCAGTGACTCAGCCAAAGGGTGTTCTTCATCATTTTGATTGTATATGATCTTTATTTGATCATGGAAGATGTTGGAAGTTCACAAATTTGAAGAATTTCAAGTCTTTTGCAAAGTTGACTTTTTGGGAAAGTTTGACTTTTAATGAAATTGCCATTTTAGGCAACTTTTTCAACCTTTACTTTTTGATCCAAAAAAGCTTCAAATGGAAAAACTTTGGTCATTAAAGTTGTAGAATGGATCATTCCCTTTTCAAAAAGTACAAGAACATGACCTAATTCATTTTGGATCAAAAGTTATGGCTTGTCAAAGTTGGCAAAAATCACAAAAATTTGAAGTTTTCCACCAAAGAGGCAAAGTTGCAAATTCACTTCTCAAGGCAAATTAAGTTATCAAATGGACTTCTAAACTTCACCACATGATCATACAAGTCCTAAAAGTCAGATTGCACCAAGGAATCACACATTTTTATGGCTTATGGAGCAAGATATCTCATGAGGAGCAAAAGTGAACCAACTTGCAAAAACTCACTCAAGTGAAGATCCACTTGCTTGCTGACTTGCTGAACCATCCTAGGGTTCTCCCCACATCATGCTGCGCAGGACACACCTTTTGTCCTTGGCTAAAAAGTAGCACATACCTCTCTTACACAACTTTGACATTTTGGCAACTTGAGCCATACCAATCAATAAAGCACACATCACTTCATCTGACCTATCACATTTGTTTATACAAGCCAAAAGCAAGCCAAATCAACAAGAACACAAGTCTGAAACCATCCATAACACAGCATTCTCATTTTCACACCAACTGGAAAAAGCTTTCGAAACTGCTTGCATAAGCCACAAACACAAAAACAAACTTCATAAATCAACTCAACACACTTCCCTGATCACAAAACACCCATCACCATTGCCTTAAACTCCCAGAATCAAAAACACGATCACCACCTGCCATTGAACAGAACTTCTGCCATCTCTCAAACCATCCATTGTAAACTTCAAACAAGCATTGCAAGCTTCTTAGGAGGATCATTGGAGTGGATTTGAACCAGAGAAACAGCCAGAAAGCTCCTGAATCGAAAGCTTCAGTTCAGGTAATCATCTCAAAATTTTTTTCCAGAAACATGTTTTTAAGTTCTTAAAAGCTTCTATGCACTTCCCTGATCATGAATATGTGTTTACTTTTGAAAATGGTTGAGAAACCAGCATGTATGAACTGTCTGAAACTTTTTGCCCTAAAATTGTTTTGATTCGATTTGGCTGATTCATGAATGAAAAATGATGTTTGATTGAGGGGTTTGATTCGTTTTTGAATGGGGAAGAGTTTTGGGCAGTTAGATTTCGTTTTTATTGCGTGTAGAGAGAGTTTGCGTTTTTGGTTGGTCGGAGAAGACGACCGGAACAGTGTTCCGGTCGCCTGAAAGTGATTAGGGCAGGATTAGGGCTTAATCATTTAATTAGCCAAGTTTGAATGTCAGCCCTTGGATATGGCGCCAGGTCAATTCGCGCGCGTGCATGTTTGAATCTTAGCCTTTGGATTTGCATACTTTTCCATTTTCAGATTAAATTCATTTTAATTTACATTTTATTTCATTTGTTTTCCCCATTTAATTTAAAATAGCAAAACCTTTTTAAAAATTCTGAAAATTTTTGTAAAGACTTTTATTAATTTTCAGAAACCAAAAACATTTTTATTTTTATTTTTTGCACTAAAAAATATTTTTAAATCATTTAAAAGTTTATTTTTAATTAATTAATGAGAATTAATTAATTAAAAATGCTTTTAGGTATTTAAAAATCACCAAAAAATTCATGAAACCTTTAAAATCATTTAGAAACATTGTCAAACCCTGAAACCAAATTTCTTTTTTGATCTTGATGCATTTTGACAATTTTCCATGGAATTAATTCATTTTCAAAGCATTATTTTGATCCAAACTTCAAAAAATCATTTCTGCCTAACCATTGAGAGTTGGACTTTGATTCTTTTTGCATTGTGTTTAGCATATCATGAAGTTTGTAAGATTAAATTGGCATGAATTGATCTTGCATTTTCCATTTGTTTGACATTTTTCTTGTTAAGGTACCCTAAAACCCTAGAAATTTTAGGAAATTCATAACCCTAATTAGGTTAAGAGTTAGGACCCCTCCTTTGGGCAGTGAGTTTGTGTAGGGTTAGGGTTCCTTTGATTGCATTTTCAATTTTTTATCTTGATGTTTGCTTCTGGTTTTGGTTTTTGTTTGATGCATTGATCATAAACCCTAATTTGGGCTTCCATATGCATCCATCTTGCATTTGCTTGCATACCTTGACTTGCCATAGCATTTTGTGCATCCATTTGATTCATTTGACATCTTAAGACATATTAGAAGCATGTTTGATCATTGCATCTTTCATTTTCCATGTTGTATGTCATTTGCATTTCATAACTTTTCATGTATGATCATGGTTCTTAACTTGCTTCATTTGCATCCATAAGTTTGTATGATCATCCCCATGTGTTGTTTCATGTTTTCATCATCCCATAGCATCATTATCATCATGTATATGCTTCTGGTTTTGGTTTGTACCATGTCATTTCATCTCATTTTGCATTGCATTGCATTCCTTCACTAACTTTTCAGGTGGTAAGTAACTTTGAGAAGTGAATTTGCCTTCACTTCTCACAATTTTCTTTTCATCTCTCTTATGCATCATTGCTGCATTTTATCTTGTGTTTAAGATTGAGCTTGCCCTTTCTTCTTCTTCTTTCTTTCTTTCCTCAAGTGACTTGTCTTCTTGAATGAAGCAAGTTACTTTGCTTTCTCTTTGCTCCTTTCATCTGCTTCCTGGTGGTTCCATTGAAGATTTCTTTCTTAAACCTCACAAACCTTAGGAACAACCAAGCATGACAATGATTAGGGTTTTGATTAGTCCCCCCACTTAGTTTCTTACCTTTGTGTCTCTTTGAGTCTTCTCTTCTCATCTCATAATCAGGGACTAAATCCTAAAGGCTTTAAGGCTTTGTGATTAAGCTTATGCCTGCATCCTTCTATTAGGATGGAGTGTATAACTTTAATCCTAAGTGTTAAACCCTTAATGTGTTTAAATCCTTTAATCAATTCACTTAAAAATCATCAAGACATCAAGCTTGTAACTTGGGCCTTGCATTAGGGTTCTAATTCTTCCTTAATTGGTTAAGAAGGACTAACCCTAGTGTTAATGGACAAGTCCTCCTCAAGTTGTCTTACAAATCATAAAATCACTTCATCATCATATCATTAAATAAAATCCACTTAATCAAAGGCTTGTTTTGTCATGGGCTTAATCCCTAATCATGGATTAAGTTGAGGAGTTTTCCTCAGCTTAAACATTCTCATCTATTATCCTTCTATTAGGATGGTGTAATGAGTCTGTTTAATCCTTGATTATGGCTTAATCTCATTATTCAACACTAAACAAAAACACCAAAAACATCTAAATAATCACAAGTAGGTTAATGATCTTAATCCTACATCATGGTGATTAAGTGTGAGAAGCTGACTTCACACTTAAGGTATTCTCATTACCCCTAATCATAGGGATGATATGATGAGTTTACTAAATCCATTGGTTTAGGCTTAAGCTCATTAACTTATGACAAACTTCAAAAAGCAATAAAAGACTGAAAACTCAAAAACAAACAATAATCGTCTCCTCCGGGATTCTTTTCTCATCTCGTTCACTCACAAACGAGAACTTGCTTCTTCCGTCTAATACAAGACAGTTAGCACCTGAGCCAGACAGGTCATACACTTGAGCATAGACAAGTAAGCAGTTCACAAGTCAATTCATCTTTCAGTCTCTTTGGGTCGAACTACGGTGTTCTGACTTCCTCATTGCACGAGAGGATACGTAGGCATAACTTAACAGTTATCGAACAAAAGTCTCTGTATATTCCCCCTCTTTCTAGCCTTATTCTTTAGCCTCATTATCATGAGCATTTCATCTTTGTTCTTACACTGACACTTCACTTATACACTTCACTTCTTTTACACTGACACCTGTACATCCTTTTCCAGCTCTTTTATACACAAATTGCACTGACACTACCCCTTTAAAACACAATTCTTTTAAGCGTGGATCCCGTCGAGTACGACGGACAATCTGGGTGCTAATACCTTCCCAGGTTGTAACCAACCCCCTTTCTCAGTCTCTCTGGTTCGCAACCGTCTTATCCATATCTTTCTGGGTTTATGCAGCATTACCTTTCCTTCGGGATAAAAATGCCTAGCTGGAGACTCTTTTCCTTTCTAGTGAGTTCACTCCTGTGTGTTCTCATTGTCCCTTTCGCCTACCGTTCACGTCTGTACCTTCATTCGGGCCAGTCCCATTTGTCAGGAGCGACAAGGATTCAAGAATGCATCAGTTTTTGGCAAGTGCTTGAGTAGCCAGGTATGGAACAAAGGAGCACAGCATCTGACCAATCTTCCTCTTTGCTTTTCATTCCTTTGGTGAACAGAGTAGTAGAGATCTCCCAGCAAGGTGGGCACTGGGTTCCTCAGGATGAAAAGATGGATTGCATTCTTGCTAACAAACTTAGGCTCATCTGCAAATAATATAACCCCATATATGCTGAGGGCTAATAATGCACAGACTGCCTTCCACTCTCCTAAGGAGGCCTTCAGAATAGCCTGAGAGGTCAAGAAATCCAAGTGTAGACCAGAGATTCCAGCCTTTGCTGTCATGTTCTGCTCAATCAGAGCTGGTTCCAGATACAATGCCTTTGCTACCTCTTCATTACTAGGGAAAGCCATCTCAGGGTTGAAGGGGACACCACCCCTGACAGGTACACCAATCAGTGATGAATACTCTTCCAACATGGGTCCCAACTGAAAATTCTGGAAGGTGAAGCACCTCAGAGGGGGATCATAGAACTGCAGGCAAGTATGAATCAAGCTCCTCTGGGAAGGGTCCAAATCCATAACCACATCAAGGATGCCTCCATAATGTTCTCTGAAGAGTGGTATATGGTCTGTAGTAATCAGAGCCTTGACCTTCCTGATGCCAGCTTGCTCAGGCTCAAAGAAATGATAGGAGATGTTGCTTTTCTTAGGTGCCATGTTGCTGACTGATACTAGAAGATGGGCCACTGACAGGCTGAGACTGGTGATGCAGGTGACTGAAGCAGGTAGCTGATGAAGGGGTCAAAACCAAGCCAAAATATAGTATGGATACCCTGAAAATCAAATAAGCAAATGTTACAATGATTCAATGATGATGTATGCAAATGATATGCAAGGGTTTGTGATCAAGCTGGATCTGATTAACTGCCTTGATATAGGTCCATGTATGTTCAAGAAATCCAGATGGAGGTTCATAAGTCCAGTAACCAAGGTGGGGGACTCAAATAAAGAGTCACATGTCCATGTTTAAAAATCACAAGAACTGTTCCAAAATGGAGTACTCTTAATCAAAACACAGTAATAGGGTATGATGAGGTCAAGGGTACCTGCAAACCTGTAAACATCCCAACCCCCCTTACAGGTGATGTTCTAAAACAAGGATCCTCATACTTGGATCCGTTATGAGAAGCGTAAACACTTCTAACCCGGAGGTACAATGTTTACAATAACCATAAAAGATCCTCCTCTAATTCACCTCAGTTTCTGAAGGTCAATACTAAAGGTCATCCAGACTTAGCAGGCTTCCCAGATAGCCCTAGCACTACAGGAAATCTGTAGCACAGAGTTCTCAAGAAGAAACCCATATCTGAACCGTGTTTCATATTCCCGCACCAGACCGAAATGGAATGGGAAAGAACATGAACCACTCTAGCCTAGGTGTCACTCAGGTCCCAGGTATAGGACCTTAAACTCTCAATAGAACACCCACCCACCAAAACAACAAAACCAGATCCAGCCATAACAATATGACAGTATGATGTATATATAAAGCTGTAAAGAAAGCAATAAAACAACTGTACATAAAGCAAAAATAAATACAAATATACAAACACAAATAGCACATAACACCCCAACAAACACAAATCAAACAAGCGCTAGGAGGAACCCACAAAAAGAACCAGAAGCCCTGGTTACAGTATAAGTTTCCCCAGCAGAGTCGCCAAGCTGTCGCTCCCGAAGATTTGCATCCCGGTACAAGCGCGAACGGTCGGCGAAAAGAAATGAAAACACACAGCAGTGAACTCAGAAAAGACAAGAGTCGCCAGCTAGGCATTTTTATCCCGAAGGAAAGGTAATGCTGCATAAACCTAGAAAGATATGGATAAGACGGTTGCGAACCAGAGAGACTGAGAAAGGGGGTTGGTTACAACCTGGGAAGGTATTAGCACCCAGATTGTCCGTCGTACTCGACGGGATCCACGCTTAAAAGATTTGTGTTTTAAAGGGGTAGTGTCAGTGCAATTTGTGTATCAAAGCTGGAAAGAATGCAAGTGTCAGTGCTAAAAGAAGTGTGAGATGTGATAAATATACAGTGTCAGTGTGAGATCAGGAATGAAGTGCTCATGACCATGAGGCTTAAAGAATAAGGCTGGGAAGAGGGGGAATACACAGAGACTTTTGTTCGATAACTGTTAAGTTATGCCTACGTATCCTCTCGTGCAATGAGGAAGTCAGAACACCGTAGTTCGACCCAAAGAGACTGAAAGATGAATTGACTTGTGAACTGCTTGCTTGCTTGTGCTCAAGTGTATGACCTGTCTGGATCAGGTGCTTACTGTCTTGCATTAGACGGAAGAAGCAAATTCTCGTTTGTGAGTGAATGAGATGAGAAAAGAATCCCAGAGTAGACGATTATTGTTTGTTTTTGATGTTTTCAGTCTTTTATTGCTTTTTGAAGTTTGTCATAAGTTAATGAGCTTAATCCTAGACCAAAGGATTAGTAAACTCATCACATCCTCCCTCTGATTAGGGGTAATGAGAATACCTTAAGTGTGAAGTCAGCTTTTCACATTTAATCACCATGATGTAGGATTAAGATCATTAACCTACTTGTGATTATTTAGATGTTTTTGGTGTTTTTGTTTAGTGTTGAGTAATGAGGTTAAGCCATAATCAAGGATTAAACAGACTCATTACACCATCCTAATAGAAGGATAATAGATGAGAATGCTTAAGCTGAGGAAAGCTCCTCAACTTAATCCATGATTAGGGATTAAACCCATGACAAAACAAAGCCTTTATTAAGTGGATTTTAATTAATGATTAGATGATGAAGTGAGTTTTAGGGTTTGTAAGACAACTTGAGGGGGACTTGTCCATTAACACTAGGGTTAGTCCTTCTTAACCAATTAAGGAAGAATTAGAACCCTAATGCAAGGCCCAAGTTACAAGCTTGATTATTAGATGAATTGATTAAAGGATTTAAACACATTAAGGGTTTAACACTTAGGATTAAAGTTATACACTCCATCCTAATAGAAGGATGCAGGCATAAACTTAATCACAAAGCCTTAAAGCCTTTAGGGTTTAGTCCCTGATTATGAGATGAGAAGAGAATACTCAATGAGACACAAAGGTAAAAGCTAAGTGGGGGACTAATCAAAACCCTAGTCATTGTCATGCTTGGTTGTTCCTAAGGTTTGTGAGGTTTACAAGAGACATCTTCAGAGAAACCACCTTGAAGAAAGAAAGGAGCAGAGAAAAGCAAAGTAACTTGCTTCATTTAAGAAGACAAGTCACTTGAAGAAAGAAAGTAAGGAGAAAAAGAAAGAGCAAGCTCAATCTGCAACACAAAGCAAAATGCAGCAATGATGCATAAGGGAGATGAAAAAAAAAATGTGAGAAGTGAAGGCAAATTCACTTCTCAAAAGTGACTTACCACCTGAAAAGTTAGTGAAAGAAATGCAATGCAATGCAAAATGAGATGAAATGGCATGATGCAAATCAAAACCAGAAGCATGTATGTGATGATAATGATGACAAGAGATGATACAAACATGAGGCAAAGCATGAGAATGATCATATGAACATGTGGATGCAAGAGAAGTGTGCTTAGAACCATGATCATACATGAAAAGTTATGAAATGCAGATGGCATACAACATGGAAAATGCAAGATGCAATGATCAAACATGATTCTAATATGTCCTAAGATGTAATATGAATCAAATGAATGCACAAAATGTCATGGCAAGTCATGGTATGCAAGCAAATGAGAGATGAATGCAAAAGGAAGCCCAAATTAGGGTTTAGGATCAATGCATCAAACAAAAACCAAAACCAGAAGCAAACATCAAGATAAAAAATTGAAAATGCATTCAAGAGAACCCTAAACCTACACAAACTCACTGCCCAAAGGAGGGGTTCTAACTCTTAACCTAATGAGGGTTATGAATTTCTTAAGAATGCTAGGGTTTTAAGGTACCTTGCCAAGAAAAATGTCAGACAAATAGGAAATGCAAGATCAAATCATACCAATTTAATCCTATGAACTACATGATATGCAAAACACAATGCAAAAAGAATCAAAGTCCAACTCTCAATGGTTAGGCAGAAATGAATTTTGGAAGTTTGGATCAAAATAATGCCTTGAAATGATTTTAATTCCATGAAAAATTGTCAAAAGACATCAAGATCAAAAAAGAAATTTGGTTTGAGGGTTGGACAATGTTTCTAAATGATTTGAAAGGTTTCATGAATTTTTTGGTGATTTTTAAATACCTAAAAGTATTTTTAATTAATTAATTCTCATTAATTAATTAAAAATAAACTTTTAAATGATTTAAAAATATTTTTTAATGCAAAATATAAAAATAAAAATGTTTTTGGTTTCTGAAAATTAATAAAAGTTTGTATAAAAATTTTCAGAATTTTTAAAGGTGTTTTGCTATTTTTTATAAAATGTAGAAAACAAATGCATTTAAATGAAAAATAAAATGATTTTAAACTGAAAATGGGAAAGTATGCGCATCCAAGGGCCAGGATTTAAACCTACACGCGCGCGAATTGACCTGGCGCCATATCCAAGGGCTGACATTCAAATTCACATAATTATGATTAACCCTAACTAATCAAACCCTAATGACTTTCAGACGTCCGGAACACTGTTCCGGTCGTCTTCTCCGGCCAGCCAAAAACACAAACTCTCTCTACACGCAATAAAAATGAAATCTAACTGCCCAGAATTCATCCCCATTCAAAAACGAATCAAACCCCCTAACAAACATCATTTTTCATTCATCAATCAGCCAAATCGAAGCAAAAACTCATCTAGGGCAAATAGTTTCAGACAGTTCATACATGCTAGTTTCTCAACCATTTTCAAAAATAATCACATCCCCATGATCAGGGGAGTGCATAGAAGCTTTTAAGAACTTAAAATGGAGTTTCTGGAAAAAAAGTTTGAGATGGCTACCTGAACTGAAGCTTTGGTTTCTGGCACTTTCTGGCTGGTTTCTTGCTTGCAATCAACTCTACTGGACCCCCTGAGAAGCTTTCAATGCTTGTTTGAAGTTTATAATGGATGGTTTGAGGGATGGCAGAAGTTCTGTTCAATGGCAGGTGATGATCGTGTTTTTGATTCTTTGAGTTTCAGGCTATGGTGAGGGGTGGTTTGTGATCAGGGAAGTGTGTTGAGTTGATTTGTGAAGTTAGTTTTTGTGTTTGAGGCTTGTGCAAGCAGTTTCGAAAGCTTTTGCACAAGAGGTGGTAAATGAGCAAGCTGTGTTGGAGAGTGCTTCAGGCTTGTGTTATCTATGCTTTGGCTTGCTTTTTGTTTGCATAAACTATTGTGATAGGTCAGATGAGGTGATGTGTGCTTTTGTGATAGGTATGGCTCAAGTTGCCAAAATGTCAAAGTTATGTAAGAGAGGCATGGGCTACTTTCTAGCCAAGGACAAAAGGTGTGTCCTGCGTAGCATGATGTGGGGAGAACCCTAGGATTGATCATGAAGTCAGCAAGCAAGTGGATTCACACTTGAGTGAGTTTTTGCAACTTGCCTCACTTTTGCTTCCTTTGAGAAATCTTGCTCCATAAGCCATGAAAGTGAGTAATCCCTTGGCCCATTCTGAATTTTAGATGTTGTATGATCATGTTGTGAAGTTTAGAAGTCCATTTGATAGCTCAATTTGCCTTGACAAGTGAATTTGCAACTTTGCTTCTTTGGTAGAAACTTTGAAATTTTGTGATTTTAGCCAACTTTGACAAGCCATAACTTTTGATCCAAAATGAATTAGGTCATGTTCTTGTACTTTTTGAAAAGGGAATGATCCATTCTACAACTTTCATGACCAAAGTTTTTTCATTTGGAGCATTTTTGAATCAAAAAGTAAAGGTTGAAAAAGTCTCCTAAAATGGCAATTTCATTAAAAGTCAAACTTTCCCAAAAAGTCAACTTTGCAAAAGATTTGAAATTCTTCAATTTTGTGAACTTCCAACATCTTCCATGATCAAATAAAGATCATATACAACCAAAATGATGAAGAAACCCCTTTGGTTGGGTCATTGGGGGCCTCAGATGCCCTGATTTTGCACTGACTTGCCCAGAAAGTCAACTCTTGATCAGATGACTTCCCCATTGAATTTCTTCATGAAAATTGATATGCATGCTACCTATACCATATAGAGACCAATAGAAACAAGAATGACCAAAAAAATTGGAGTTATGGCCTCTGAAACCAAAACCCTAATTCTAGGTCATCTGTGCAGTCAAACCTGGCTCTGCTTCCATGCCATTCTCAATTCTTGTGATTCTTTGACAATCTTGACTTTGAGAGGATATAACATGATACTTGAACATACATGGACCTCTTTGAAGTGATTGGTGACCTTTGGAGTGGCTCAAGAAGCTCTTGGATTGCTCAGATCACAAACCCTAGATGCAGATGACTTTGAACCAATGCAGTGAATCAAAAATGTAATATGAGATGCTATGATTGGATTAATGCATATGAAATGATCACAAGCCATGGTGTGAATGGGTGAGGGAAAATTTGGGGTGTTTACAGTAATAAAGTAGAGTATGCATCAAAACATGATATTAATGTTGGACATGTGACTCCACACATAAGAGGGAGGTGAATTATGTGTTTCAGAAAAATTTAAGTTTAAAACTTTTTTGGATCAAAATTAGAATATGAAAATACTTTATAAAGGTTTTTAAATTAAATAGCAGAAAAATAAATTTAAAGAAGGTAAAATATGGAAATATAAAAAGTTTAAAGGAAAGAGAAGGACACTAGAAATTATAGAGGTTCAGTCAAAACAGAAAAATACCTAATCCTCTCCCCAAGACTCAACCTTGAAAGTATCTAATAAACTTTAGGGTTTTTAGTAGGTTGAACTCTCGAACCCCCTAATACAAAGAAAATGATGTTTTTGGCTGACTTCCAACCAAACATTTAACAAGGAGAGAAGTAGTGAATCTTCCTTCCAAATGATGGATCAAAATGGTTAGTCAACTTTCTACAATAAACTTGGAGCAGTTAGTCATAAAGATTCAAACAAAGTTTTTATTACGAGCTAATCATGAAGCATGAAAGCTTTTAATACCGGGTTAAGCTCATGAACCAAAATTTGTTTTTTACTGGGATAACAAATAACCTGTGAGATTTTACCACTGAGCTGATCTCGAATTGAATAAATTTTTTATTATGGGATAATATTTCACACCCAAACCAAAGCTTTTCACAGGTTTAGCCTCGAACCCAAAAACAATCCCTAAATGGATAAAATGTTCAAACATGGTAAAAATAAAACTTCCTTGATGAAGTCACAAAATTACCCTTCCAGAATTACAACTTCTTATTTGTAAAATGACTTTCTCACTATGCTAATAATGACTTTTGTTCTGGACTGGGCCTCCAGACTGTATTGGGCTGTGGCCCAATACGTCGAGAAGATGCCCATACACTCGGGCAAGTAAACTTGTTGGACGGGCGAACCACTTAACGGTCGGACATGCGTTCCATGAGTCGGGCACATACTCTGAGAGACGGGCAGAGAATAAGTCCACCATTCCACTTGCCACGTCACCTAATTGTCCCCCATTATCTCCTAAAAGATAGGGGCAGTTGGACCAAGGACCAGACCACTTAGCTAGGTCTTCACGCTTCTCACGTGTTCCTTGGCAGTTCTTCCTTGAACCTCGCTGATCCAGCCCAAGGAA
The DNA here is from genome assembly GCA_963966055.1 of Lathyrus aphaca. NCBI lineage: Eukaryota > Viridiplantae > Streptophyta > Magnoliopsida > Fabales > Fabaceae > Lathyrus > Lathyrus aphaca. The sequence goes on along the minus strand of OZ014525.1, from coordinate 53,733,778 downwards.
GGACCTTGTCCCAGTGCTGAGGGCTCACTATAAATACCCTTTTTCACTAAAGGGTCAGGTATTCTGATTTAACTCTTCTAACTTACCACTTTTTGTACCTTTATTGACTTTGGCATCAGAGAGCCTTGCAAGTACACCCCCTCCATTCCATCCATCTAGCTGCTCACATCCAATTGCTGGAAGGCCCTCTTGATCAGGTAAGATCAGTGGCGCCGTATGTGGGAAATTAGCTGTCCCCTTCTTCCATAACAGAAGATCAAAGCTCAGAACTACTCCATCCTTCCAGTATGGCCAGAGAACAGTCCAACGACCGTCACCGTCCCCTCGTCAACTACACGATGGAGGATAATCTGAATTACCATGTGTAAACACCCCAAATTTGCCCTCACCCATTCACACCATGGCTTGTGATCATCTCATATCCATATACACAAAACATATCATCTCACATCTCATTTTGATTCACTGCATAGCTTCTAAGGCATCTGCACCTAGGGTTTGTGATCTGAGCAATCCCAAAGCATCTTGAGCCATTCCAAAGGCCACCAATCAATTCAAAGGGGTCCATGTGTGTTCTTATATCATGTTACATCCCCACAAAGTCAAAATTGCAGAGGGATCACAAGAACTAAGGTTTGAGTGGATGCAGAGCCAGGATGAACTGCACAGTTGACTGAAAATTAGGGTTTTGGTTTCAGAGGCCATAACTCCAAATTTTTTGGTCATTCTTGTTTCCATTGGTCTCTATATGGTATAGGGAGTATGCATATCAATTTTCATGAAGAAATTCCATGGGGAAGTCATCTGATCAAGAGTTGACTTTTCAGACAAGTCAGTGTAAAATCAGGGCATCTGAGGCCCCCAATGACCCAACCAATGGGTGGTCTTCATCATTTTGAGTGTATATGATCTTTATTTGATCATGGAAGAAGGTTGAAGTTCATAAAAATCAAGAATTTGGAAGTTTTGCAAATGTTGACTTTTTGGGCATAGTTGACTTTTCAAGAATGGTTCATTTTAGGTCAATTTTCAAGCCTTGATTCATGATCCAAAAATGCTTCAAATGGAAAAACTTTGGTCATGAAAGTTGTAGATCTCATTTTTCCCTTTTCAAAAAGTACAAGAACATGATCTAACTCTTCATGGATCAAAAGTTATGGCCATGCAAAGTTGCCAAAAATCATTGTTTTTCAAGTTATGCACCAAGCGGAAATTTTGCTAAGTCTTGAATCAATGCATGGTTGCTGCCTCAAATTCATGACAAACCAGCATGTGAATGTTCTCTAAGTCACAAAAATCAGAAATGGACCAAGTTTGCTCATGGTTTGGTTCATGTAACAAGGCATTTCCATGGAAAACCATAAAGCTAGCCAACTTGCATTTTCACTCATGACTACTTCACCAACTTATGACATTGGCTGCTGACTTTGGGCTAGCCTCTCCCTCACCTTTTGCTGCACCAGCACCCAACTTGTCCTTGCCTAGTATCATGCCATGCCCTATCTTACACAAAAGTGGATTTTATGCAAAAGCAAACTCACCTATCACAGCTGCACAAGTCACATCAAGAGACCAATCAGAATATTTTATTCATTCAATTTGCAAACCATATCACATGAGAACCAAGGCTGAAAGAGAGAGAGTCACCATTCACAACTTTCACACAAAAAACCTTCCATCTTGCAAGTTCATTCGATTTTCATTACACAGCTTGCAAACACCCAAACTTTTGCCTCCCTTCATCTCACCTTGATCTATAGAACACAAAGCATCAAGAAACAAAGCCAAAAACAACCAGAAACTCTCACTGCCATCTCTCACCTCAGTTTGCAGTTTCACTTGCAACTCTCACCATAGCCCACAAACATCAAAACAAACTTTGCCAAACTTCTCAACACACTTCATAGATCACAAACAACCCTTCTTCACAGCCTGAAAGTGCCAAGAACTCATCTGCCATTGTTGACTGAGCAGAAACAGTTCTCTTCGAAACTCATCATCCAACAAATATAAGTTCCATTTGAGCATTCAAGCAGCTTTGGGGAACCAAGAGGAGCAGATTGAGCAAGGAGAAGAGGCCTGAAAGTTCCAGAATCAAAGTTTGCAAATCTCAGGTAGCTCCAAATTAATTTTTCCAGAAATCAATTTGATTGTTACAAACTTGCTCTACATGTCTTGCTGATCATTCTGGTACCATTGGTTTTGAAAATGGTTGCGTTTTGAGAGTTTAATTTCAGTTTGAAGCTTACGAACCCTAGAACTTAGTTGCTTCGATTCAGCTTGTTTAGGTTAGATAAATTTGTTTTAGGTTAGGGGTTTGATTCGTGGGAGTGTTAGGATCATTTCCCTGGTCTTAGTTTTCATTTATTTTACGTTTTTAGGGAGTTGGGTGATTTTCAGGTGACCCTCTGGCCGGAGAAGACGACCGGAGGTCTTCTCCGGCCACCTGAGATTAATTAGGGTTTAATCCCATAATTAATGTCAGTTTGAATGCTGGCCGTGGATATGCGTTGACCCATTGACTTCCCTCCCTTTCCAACGCTCCAGATCATTTCATTTGCCCTAATCCACGTGGTTAATTTTAATTAATGGAGATTAATTCAGTTTGAATCCTGGCCACAAGATTGCGCGCCAGTCAACACTTTTGAACCCAGACGCAATCCTGGCCATCCACCTTGTTTACTTTTCATTTTATTTAAATTTAATTCATTTTTCTTTCATTTTATTTGCATAATTTATTTAAAATAGTTAAAAAATCATAAAAATTATGAAACTTTTTCTTTAAGGTTTTATTAATTTTTATGACACAAAAACATTTTTATTTTATTTTTTATCATTAAAAAAGTATTTTTAAATATTTAAAAGATTATTTTTAATTGATTAATGAGAATTAATTAATTAAAAATACTTTTAGGTATTTAAAAATTACAAAAAAATTCATGAAGTGTTCTAAGACATTTAGAAACATTGTCCAACCTTCAAACCAAATTTCTTTTTTGATCTTGATGCATTATAAGAATTTTTCATTGAATTAAATCATTTTTGATGCATTATTTTGTTCATAAGTTTGAAAATTCATTTCTGCCTATTGGTGAAGGTTGAGACATTGATTCTTCTTGCATTGTTTTCCATTTAGCATGAACTTTCAAGGATAAAAAGGCCATGATTTGATATTGCATTTTCTAATTGATTGGCATTTCTTTTGTTGCAAACCCTAAAAAACCCTAATAACTTGTAAAATTCATAACTTGAGTTTGGTTGAGAGTTGAGAGCTCCCCTTTGGGCAGTGGTTCATTATAGGTCTAGGGTTTCTTTGAGTGCCATTTTCCATTTTTCATATTAGGGTTTGCTTCTGTTTTTGGTTTGTGTTTGATGTTTGATCCATGAACCCTAATTTGGGCTTTCATTTACATCCCTCTTGCATTCTCTTGCATAACATGACTTGCCATTGCATTTTGTGCATTCTTATGATTCATTTGACATCTTAAGACATGTATGAAGCATCATTGATCATTGCATTACATATTTGCCATGCCATTTGTCTTGTATGTTTCATAACATTTCATGCTTGTTCATGTTCCTTAGTGTCGCTCCCGACGAATGAAAATGGATCATACGAAGGTACAGACGCGAACGGTCGGCGAAGGGAACAGTGAGAACACACAGCCGTGAACTCACTGGAGATGAAAAGAGTCGCCAGCTAGGCATTTTTATCCCGGAGGAAAGGCAATGCTGCATAGGCCTAGAAAAAGATGGATAAGACGGTTTGCGAACCAGAGAGACTGAGAAAGGGGGTTGGTTACAACCTGGGAAGGTATTAGCACCCAGATTGTCCGCCGTACTCGACGGGATCCACGCTTAAAAGATTTGTGTTTTAAAGGGGTAGTGTCAGTGCAATCTGTGTGTAAAATAGCTGGAAAGCAATATGTACAGGTGTCAGTGTATAGTGTATAAGTGATGTGAAGTATGAAAGTGTCAGTGCAAGAACAAAGAATGAGATGCTCAAGATCATGAGGCTCAAAAAAAATGATGCTGGAAGGAGGGGGAATATACAGAGACTTTTGTTCGATAACTGTTAAGTTATGCCTACGTATCCTCTCGTGCAATGAGGAAGTCAGAACACCGTAGTTCGACCCAAAGAGACTGAAAGATGAATTGACTGGTGAACTGCTTGCAGTCTATGCTCAAGTGTATGATCTGTCTGGCACAGATGCAAACTGTCTTGCATTAGACGGAAGAAGCAAGTTCTCGATTGTGAGTGAAGATGATGAGAAAAGAATCCCGGAGGAGACGATTATTGTTTGTTTTTGTGTTTTCAGTCTTTTATTGTTTTTTGAGTTTGTCATAAGATAATGAGCTTAAACCTAAATCAATGGATTTGGTAAACTCATCACATCATCCCTCTGATTAGGGGTAATGAGAATTACCTTAAGTGTGAAGTCAGATTCTCACACTTAATCACCTTTGATGTAGGGTTAAGATCATTAACCTACTTGTGATTAATTAGATGTTTTTGTGATTTTTGTTTAGTGTTAAGTAATGAGGTTAAGCCATAATCAGGGATTAAACAGACCCATTACACCATCCTAAAAGAAGGATAATAGATGAGGATGTTTAAGCTGAGGAAGACTCCACAACTTAATCCATGATTAGGGATTAAACCCATGACAAAACAAGCCTTTGATTAAGTGAATTTTATTGAGTGATATGATGATGAAGTGAATTTTATGATTTGTAAGACAACTTGAGGGGGACTTGTCCATTAACACTAGGGTTAGTCCTTCTTAACCACTTAAGGAAGAATTAGAACCCTAATGCAAGGCCCAAGTTACAAGTGTGATGTCTTGATGATTATTAGATGGATTAATTAAGAGATTTCAACACCTTAAGGGTCCAAGACTTAGGATTAAAGTTATACACTCCATCCTAAAAGAAGGATGCAGGCATGAGCTTAATCACAAAGTCTTGAAGCCTTGAGGGTTTAATCCCTAATTATGAGGTGAGGAGAGAAGACTCAAAGAGAGACACAAAGGTAAAAACTATGGGGGAGACTAATCAAAACCCTAATTCATTATCATGCTTGGTTGGTCCTAATGCTTGTGAGGTTTTCAAGAACAATCTTCAGATGAACCACCAGGAAGCAGATGAACAAGATCAAGAGAAGCAAAGTGACTTGCTTCATTCAAGAAGTCAAGTCACTTGAAGAAAGAAAATGGGAGGAGGAAGAAATGAGCAAGCTCAAACTCAAACACACATAAGAATGCAGCAATGGATGCAAGAGAGATGAAAAGAAAAGTTATGAGAAGTGAAGGCAAATTCACCTCTCAAGTTTACTTACCACCTGAAATGTTAGAAACAAATGCAATGCAATGCAAGATGAGATGTAATGACATGATACAAAGCAAAACCAGGAGCATACACATGATGATTATGATGTTATGAAGTGCTGCAAACATGAGGCAAGACATGGAGATGCTCATACAAAGTCATGGATGCAGATGATGCAAGTTTAGAAGCATGAGCAAGCATGAAATGTTATGAAACATACAAGACAAATGGCATGGCAAATATGTAATGCAATGATCAAAGATGCTTCATACATGTCTTAAGATGTCAAATGAATCATGAGAATGCACAAAATGTAATGGCAAGTCATGTTATGCAAGGAGAATGCAAGGAGGATGCAAGAGAAGGCCCAAATTAGGGTTCATGGATCAAACATCAAACACAAACCAAAAACAGGAGCAAACCTTAACATAAAAAATGGAAAATGGTACCTAAAGAAACCCTAGACCTATAACAAACCACTGCCCAAAGGGGAGCTCTCAACTCTCAACCAAACTCAAGTTATGATTTTTACAAGTTATTAGGGTTTTTTAGGATTCTTATCAAAAGAAATGCCAATCAATTAGAAAATGCAAGATCAAATCATGGCCATTTTATCTTTGAAAGTACATGTCAAATGGAAAACAATGCAAAAAGAATCAATGTCTCAACCTTCACCAAAAGGCAGAAATGAATTTTCAAACTTATGATCAAAATAATGCATCAAAAATGATTTAATTCAATGAAAAATTCTTAAAATGCATCAAGATCAAAAAAGAAATTTGGTTTGAAGGTTGGACAATGTTTCTAAATGTCTTAGAACATTTCATGAATTTTTTTGTAATTTTTAAATACCTAAAAGTATTTTTAATTAATTAATTCTCATTAATCAATTAAAAATAATCTTTTAAATATTTAAAAATACTTTTTTAATGATAAAAATAAAATAAAAAAATATTTTTGTGTCATAAAAATTAATAAAACCTTAAAGAAAAAGTTTCATAATTTTTATGATTTTTAAACTATTTTAAATAAATTGTACAAGATAAAAGAAATAAAATGAATTAAAAATCAAATTTAATGGAAAGTAATTAGATTGGATGGCCAGGATGCGCCCTGGGTTTGAAAAGATTGACTGGCGCGCAATCTGATGGCCAGGATTCAAACTGAGTAAATCACAATTAATTAATATTAACCACGTGGATTAGGGCAAATGAAATGATCTGGAGCGTTGGAAAGGGAGGGAAGTCAACTGGTCCACGCGTATCAACGGCCTATATTCAAACCTACACTAATTATGGGATTAAACCCTAATTAATCTCAGGTGGCCGGAGAAGACCTCCGGTCGTCTTCTCCGGCCAGAGGGTCACCTGAAAATCACCCAACTTCTCCAAAACGTAAAATAAATGAAAACTAAGCTATGGGAAATGATCCCCAACCCCTCACGAATTAAAACCCTCTCTCAAAACAAATTTATCTAACCTAAACAAGCTGAATCGAAGAAAACAAAATCTAGGGTTCGTGAGCTTCAAACAGCAATTAAACTCTCAAAACACAACCATTTTCAAAACCAATGGTACCAGAATGATCAGCAAGACATATAGAGCAAGTTTGTAACAAACAAATTGATTTCTGGAAAAATTAATTTGGAGCTACCTGAGATTTGCAACCTTTGATTTTGGAACTTTCAGGCCTCTTCTCCTTGCTCACTCTGCTCCTCTTGGTCCCCCAAAGTTGCTTGAATGCTCAAATGGAGTTTATATTTGTTGGATGATGAGTTTCGAAGAGAACTGTTTCATGCTCAGTCAACAATGGCAGATGAGTTTCTGGCTGATTCAGGCCATGGTGATGAGTTGTATGAAGTCTATGCAATGTGCAAAGAAGATTGGTGGTGTTGGTTTATGTGTTTGTGGGCTAGAATGAGGGATTCGAATGAAACTGCAAAAGGGAGTGTAAAATGGCAGTGAGGTGTTTTGGTTGTTTCAAGCTCTGGTTCTTGATGCCTTGTGTTCTATGGATCAAGGTGAGATGAATGGAGGAAAAAGATTTTGTGTTTGCAGGCTGTGTAAAGAGATTCGATAGAACTTGCAAGTTGGAAGGTTTTTGTGCAAGTTGTCAATGTTATGGTTTCAGCCTTGGTTCTCATGTGATATGGTTTGCAAATTTAATGAATAAACAATTCTGATTGGTCTCTTGATGTGACATGGCCTGCTAGGATAGGTGAGTTACTTTTTGCACAAAGTCCACTTTTGTGTAAGATAGGGCATGGTGTGATGCTAGGCAAGGACAAGTTGGGTTCTGGTGCAGCATGGTGAGTGTGAGAGGTTGGCTTGACCCAAGGCTCAATGCAGCAAGTTGGCATAAGGTTATGAGTGGTTTTGCAATTAGGTTGGCTTATGGTTCACATGTGACTTTTTGCATAAACAAGCATGAAATCATGGGCATTCCTAGTTCATTTCTGATTTTTATGACTTAGAGGAAGTTGGCATGCTGGTTTGACATGAATTAGAGGCTGCATTTTGACTTGATTCAAGACTTAGCAAAATTTCCACTTAGTGCATGACATGAAAAACAATGATTTTTGGCAACTTTGCATGGTCATAACTTTTGATCCAAGAAGAGTTAGATCATGTTCTTGTACTTTTTGAAAAGGGAAAGATGAGATCTACAACTTTCATGACCAAAGTTTTTCCATTTGAGGCCTTTTTGGATCATGAATCAAGGCTTGAAAATTGACCTAAAATGATGCATTCTTGAAAAGTCAACAAAACCCAAAAAGTCAACTTTTGCAAAAACCCTAAATTCTTGATTTTTATGAACTTCAATCTTCTTCCATGATCAAATAAAGATCATATACACTCAAAATGATGAAGATCACCCATTGGTTGGGTCATTGGGGGCCTCAGATGCCCTGATTTTGCACTGACTTGTCTGAAAAGTCAACTCTTGATCAGATGACTTCCCCATGGAATTTCTTCATGAAAATTGATATGCATACTCCCTATACCATATAGAGACCAATGGAAACAAGAATGACCAAAAAAATTGGAGTTATGGCCTCTGAAACCAAAACCCTAATTTTCAGTCAACTGTGCAGTTCATCCTGGCTCTGCATCCACTCAAACCCTAGTTCTTGTGATCCCTCTGCAATTTTGACTTTGTGAGGATGTAACATGATATAAAAACACACATGGACCCCTTTGAGTTGATTGGTGGCCTTTGGAATGGCTCAAGATGCCCTGAGGCTGCTCAGATCACAAACCCTAGGTGCAGATGCCTTAGAAACTATCCAGTGAAACCAAGTGAGACATGAGATGATGTGATTGTGTTTATGCATATGAGATGATCACAAGTCATGTGTGAATGGGTGAGGGCAAATTTGGGGTGTTTACAGCTGCCCCTATTCAAGCATGAGTTAGCTGTGCAGGATGTAAGCGACGGCTTAACAGGCAGACAAGATAACTTGTGGTTGAATACCAAAGACAGTCCAAAATTTGCACTCACTGGGGAGAAGAAAAGGGGTATAGATTGTAAAAGAAAAAAATAAAGTATATTGTAAAGTATGGGCGACGGAGGACGACCGTCGAGCAGAGGACGACTGCTGGGTAAGGTGGTATGTGAAGCAAAGCGATGACGGGGACGGCCGACATGCTGGTAAAGTGTATAAAGCAATGACGGGGACGGCCGACATGCTGGGGATAAAAGGTAAAGCTAAGACGGGGACGGCCGACTAGCTGGGAAAATAAAATATCATGATGGGGACGGCCATCAAGATAGAGCTGCAAAATTTTGAGGATTAATGAAACATGACGGGGACGGCCATCAAGTTCATAAAGGCAAAGTAACCAACGATGGGGACGGCCATCGGGCTAAAAAGGAAAAGGGACCACGACGGGGACGGCCATCGGGTTAAAGAAGAAAAGGGACCACGACGGGGACGGCCATCGGGTTAAAGAATAAATGAAATGGACAGATGATGGGGGACGGCCATCAAAGGTGAAGGACGATCACCTAGCAGGGGACGGCTGCTCTGTTGGGAATAAAAGAAATATGATGGGGACGGCCATCAAAGGTGGAGGACGACCACCTGGCAGGGTACGGCTGCCAAAATATCAACGATGGGGACGGCCATCGGACGAGCAAGATGGAGGACGACCATCAAGAAGTGGAGGACGACCACTCAGCAGGGGACGGCTGCTCTCGAGGTTTATCATGACACAGGACGAGTGTTAGATAACCAAAATCAACAATGGGGACGGCCATTGGATAAAGTGATGAAGGACGATCATCAAAAGGTGGAGGACGACCACCTAGCAGGAGACGGCTGCTAAAAATCAACGATGGGGACGGCCATCGGATGAGCATGATGGAGGACGACCATCAAGAAGTGGAGGACGACCACTCAGCAGGGGACGGCTGCTCTCAGGGTTTATCATAACACAGGACGAGTGTCAGATAAAAAGGAAAAGATTTGCTTTGTTGGCGATCTACTGGGGATATAGTAAACACGGACGGGCGCTTACATCCAAGAAACAAAAGGTATAAGTGTTTGGTATTGTGTATAGATTAAAGATGCGGACGAGCATCCTTAAGACTATGATACGGACGAGTATCATGTAGAAACAAACTGACACGTGCTCAGAGCTGATGATACGGACGAGTATCAACTGGTTAACAAGGAACACGGACGAGTGTTGCCTCCGAAAGTATCCTTCTGGGGAATAGTAGACACAGACGAGTATCTATATTCGAGAAGACCTAAGTGTTTGACACGGTGTATGGATTAAAGATGCGGACGAGCATCCTTAAGACTATGATACGGACGAGTATCATGTAGAAACAAACATTAGACGCAATGTTCTGAGATGATGGTACGGACGAGTACCAACTGGTTAACAAAGAACAAGGACTACTGTCGAATCTGCGGGGATATACATGGTGTATATAAGATACGGACGAGTATCTGAGTAGGTGTACCAATGAGTAGTGAGTATATAATGTATAGGTGAGTGTTTATCTGCTGGGGATATGACACGGACGGGTGTCAGGAAAATGTATATACAAGTATAGGCGACCACGCTGGGGATATGACACGGACGGGTGTCAAGAAAGTGTATAGGTATATGTAAGTGCAAAGAGGGTGTCTTTGGCTTTCTGCTGGTGATTTGACACGGACGGGTGTCAGAAAGTATCTGTAATACTGGTGATCTTGATTGGTAAAGGTGTATTCGGGCGACTTTACTGGGGAAAGATAGCACGGACGGGTGCCAAAAGGTGTATGCACTGGTGATTATGATTGTGGAGCAATTGCTTTTGCTGGGACTCTGATGGGGATTCTGAGGGAAAGTATTCTGTATAATGACAGATTGTCAATATTTACAAGTGTTCAATTCGCAACATGACTTATGATTATGCTATGCGTTTGATTTTTTGCCGTAATGCTCCGTATTAGACGGAATGCTACGCTCTGGGGGTGAATATGATGCGAATGCTATGATTATGCAAAGAGGCACCGATCCGGGATTCGGATCCCGTTGCCGCAAAGATCCCTGACTGATCTGCGGAGGAAGACATCCCAGCTGGGGATGAGATCATTGATAGATCTGTAGTTGTATCTGCTTGGGGATATAGGTCATCGATTGACATATCCTTATAACACGGGACCCAGCTGGGGTTTGCAGAAGCTTTCTGTACTCTGTTGTGATCTTCTACGCGCCGCTCTTCTGGATAGAGGCTGGAGCCCTGTGGGGATGATTCCCTGATTTGTACTCAGCTGAGGGCGAGATGACAACTCGGCTGGGGAGAGAGAGAGGCATCACTGAAAGATCTCCCTAGAAAATCTGTTACGGTGACTTCTTGACCCCGCCGGGGATAAGGGCATCTTCTGTGACACCTGCCCATTCTGATGGGGATAAGTAATAAGCGGCCAACTCAGCTGGGGAATTGTGAGAGGCAACTCAGCTGGGGATAGAGCATTCCCGATGCTGTATGTTGATTTGGCAACTTGCTGGGGAAGTGGGCACCTCCCAGGGCCATGTGAGTTGACAATGATTCGTCAGTTTGCTGAGACGTAACTTGCATGCCCCAAGTTGCATTCTGGATACCTGCAATCCTGCAAAGATAAAGAAACGCACGAAAAGGTCCCGAGGTACCCCTTACTGGATTCCGTCATAGGAGACAAGTACTTTCGAGAGTAAGTATATTCCCTGTAAGCATGTGTTTTTATTTTTAGAGAAAGGCATCTGTACTTATGCAATTGTATTTTTAGAGATATCAGACAACTCTTTGCAAAACATAAATGTAAAAAACGAGACATGACTGAAAATCTGATTTTATTAATTTGCGTGCCCTGAATTGGCAAGATACAGTCAAAGAAACATATCTCCTGAAATGAGGAGGTTGTTACAAATTGAGAAACAAAGTGCTGGCGGTGTTGATGACGCTTTGAGGAGCTTCCTCTCCTGCTATGACTCGTATGACAATGACGTTCTTCTCGTCTTGCTTTCTGGAGAGAGTTGATTCTGATTGCAGCTTGATCCCTTGGAGCTTACCAAGTTGTAGGTGATACAGACGAATTCAGAATGCAGTTGTTCGCTTATTCCCTTATTTTGCATGGATCGCCCTTTCGGGTTTTCAATCCATCGGGATACCCATTTTTGCCTGAGCTGTCCAATGCGGCTTTTCAACTCAGCGGGTGTACATTTTTTCATTTATTTCCCTTATTTTTGCCCGAGTCTTTTATTCTGTTTTTGACTCGCCGGGATGCCCTATTTTGCCTGGACTTACATTCTGTTTTTATGTCCAGCGGGTCATTTTATGCGAAGTATTTTTTAACTGCATCTGAATTCACAGGGGACGGGAAATCTTCACCATCCATGGTGCTGAGCATCAGTGCTCCACCAGAGAAGACTTTCTTCACAACAAATGGTCCTTCGTAATTGGGAGTCCACTTGCCCCTGTGGTCTGTATGAGGAGGGAGGATTCTCTTCAACACAAGATCTCCCACTTGGTACTCTCGGTGCCTGACTTTCTGATCGAAGGCTTTCTTCATTCTTTTCTGATATAACTGCCCGTGACAGATTGCAGCCAATCTTTTCTCTTCGATCAGACTTAGTTGTTCGTATCGGGCCCGAACCCATTCTGCTTCGTTTAGCTTAACATCCATCAGTACCCGTAGGGAGGGTAGTTCAACTTCAACAGGTAGGACTGCTTCCATACCATACACAAGTTGATACGGCGTTGCCCCAGTGGATGTTCTGATTGACGTGCGGTACCCATGCAAGGCAAACGGTAGCATTTCATGCCAATCTTTGTAAGTGACTACCATCTTCTGCACAATCTTCTTGATATTCTTATTTGCTGCCTCAACAGCGCCGTTCGTCTTTGGCCTGTAAGGAGAAGAATTGTGATGTTGGATCTTGAAGTCCCGGCACAGCTCTGCCATCATTTTGTTGTTGAGATTGGAACCATTATCAGTAATGATTCGCTCGGGCACTCCATACCGACAGATGATATCTCTTTTCAGAAATCTGGCTACCACTTGCCTTGTAACGTTTGCATATGAGGCTGCTTCAACCCACTTTGTGAAATAGTCAATGGCGACCAGGATGAATCTGTGGCCGTTTGAAGCAGTTGGCTCAATCTTGCCAATCATATCGATGCCCCACATGGCAAAGGGCCAGGGTGAAGACATTATGTTTAACGGATTTGGAGGCACATGCACTTTATCTGCATAGATCTGGCATTTGTGGCATTTTCTGGCATAGGCACAACAGTCTGCATCCATTGTGATCCAATAATAGCCTGATCTTAACAACTTCTTAGCCATGGCATGCCCTCCTGCATGGGTACCAAAGGATCCTTCGTGCACTTCATGCATCAACAAATCTGCTTCTGTCTTGTCAACACATCTGAGGAGTACCATATCAAAGTTCCTCTTGTATAAAGATCCATCAGTGTTCAGAAAGAAACTTCCAGCAAGCCTTCTTAAAGTCTTTTTATCATTGGAAGATGCCCCAGGTGGATACATTTGATCCTCCAAGAAGCACTTGATGTCATGGAACCAAGGCTTATCATCTTTAGCAATATCTGCTGCAAATACATATGCTGGTCTATCAAGTCTCGATACTGAAATCTGAGGAACAAAGTTAGCAGCTTGAACTTTGATCATGGATGAAATGGTAGCAAGAGCATCTGCAAACTGATTCTCGTCCCGAGGGATATACTCAAGCTTGACGGTTGTGAAGAAAGTCAGTAACCTTCTTGTATAATCCCTGTAAGGTATCAGATGATCTTGGTGGGTGTACCATTTTCCGTTGGTCTGATTGACTACCAAAGCTGAATCTCCGAATACGGTCAATGTCTTGATCCTGAGGTCAATGGCTTCCTCAAGACCCATAATGCAAGCTTCGTATTCAGCTTCGTTGTTAGTGCAGTTGAAAGTGAGCTTTGCCGAGAAAGGCATGTGAACTCCTTTAGGTGTAATGAGTACTGCACCAACACCACGGCCATTCATGTTAACAGCCCCATCAAACATCATAGTCCATTCTTCCTCCGGGTCGGGCCCTTCAGTGTGAATAGGCTCTTCATGATCTTTTGCTTTAATGAACATGATGTCTTCATCAGGGAAGTCAAATCTCATAGGCTGGTAGTCATCAATGGGTTGCTCGGCAAGATATTCAGATAGTACACTGCCCTTGATGGCTTTCTGAGATGTGTACTGTATGTCGTATTCTGTAAGAATCATCTGCCATCTTGCAACCCGTCCGGTAAGAGCTGGCTTCTCGAAAATGTATTTGACTGGGTCCATTTTTGAGATTAATAAGGTAGTGTGGGTCAACATATACTGCCTTAGTCGGCGAGCAGCCCACGCTAAAGCACAGCAAGTCTTCTCGAGCAGTGAATAACGTTGTTCACAGTCGGTAAACTTTTTGCTTAGGTAGTAAATTGCATACTCTTTTCGACCAGACTCGTCATGCTGGCCCAGCACACACCCCATTGACTCTTCTAATACTGTCAAGTACATTATCAGAGGTCTTCCTTCAACTGGAGGCATAAGGATTGGAGGTTCTTGTAAGTATTCTTTGATCTTGTCAAAAGCCCTTTGGCAATCTTCGTTCCACCTGACCGTTTGTTCCTTTCTTAACAGCTTGAACAAGGGTTCACAAGTTGCTGTAAGGTGAGATATGAACCGTGAAATGTAGTTCAATCGACCTAAGAACCCTCGAACTTCTTTCTCAGTTTTCGGTGCAGGCATTTCTTGTATAGCCTTGACTTTATCAGGGTCAACCTCAATCCCTTTCTCGCTTACAATAAAGCCCAGCAGCTTACCGGATCGCACCCCGAATGTGCATTTGTTGGGGTTCAACTTCAATTGGTATTTCCTCAGACGCTTGAACAACTTGAGCAGATTTACCAGGTGATCTTCCTCCGTAAGGGACTTGGCGATCATATCATCCACATAGCATTCTATTTCCTTGTGGATCATATCATGGAATAATGTCACCATAGCCCGTTGATATGTTGCACCTGCATTCTTCAATCCGAATGGCATCACTTTGTAACAGAACGTGCCCCAAGGTGTAATGAATGTTGTCTTCTCCATGTCTTCAGGTGACATCTTGATCTGATTATATCCTGAAAATCCATCCATGAAGGAGAATACCGAGAACTGAGCCGTGTTATCCACCAATACGTCAATGTGAGGTAATGGGAAGTCATCTTTCGGGCTGGCTCTGTTCAAATCCCGGTAGTCAACACACATTCTTACTTTTCCGTCCTTCTTGGGCACAGGTACTATGTTAGCAACCCACGGCGGATAGCTAGTCACAGCAAGGAACCCGGCGTCCCATTGCTTTTGTACCTCTTCCTTGATTTTCATAGCCATGTCTGGGCGAGTTCGGCGCAACTTCTGTTTGACTGGTGGGCATTCTTCCCTCAAAGGCAGCTTATGCACAACAATATCGGTATCTAACCCTGGCATATCTTGGTAGGACCAAGCAAACACATCAACATACTCTTGAAGCAGATCTATCAGCTGTCTCTTCACTGAGTCTGGCAGGCAGGCCCCGATTTTGACTTCTTTCACGTCTTCCTCCGTACCAAGATTAATCACTTCAATCTCCTCCTGATGAGGAGTAATAACTTTTTCCTCCTGTCTCAGCAACCTGGCTAGCTCTTCAGGAAGCTCATATTCTTCATCAACCCCTTCATCAGCTTGATTGATCGGATTGTCAAAGTCATACGATGTCATAGCTGTGCTGTTGTCGGTGCTGTCTGGAAGGCACTTTCTGCAAGGGTTAAGTCGGTTCATTTTAGTGATTGATTTTAATCTTGCTTTAGAAAAAAGTGAAATGAAGTTATCATTTTGAAAACACCGCCATTTATTTTTGTACAAAAAGAAAAATGGAAAAACAGTGAGCAGAAAAGAAAAAGACTCGTTTGCAAAAAGATTGTCTGATATTTCATTAATTTAATCTTGTTTGCACAAAAGTACAGATGGCCCTGGTTACAAAATGAGTCTTGTCATCTTGGGCAAGATGCAAGACTTTGATGCATGCTATAAAAGATACAGGAAATAATAATTACTCTGCTCGAGTAACATTTATAATTCCCTGGGAAGACCAGTTCGAGACACTGCTCCCCGGGACCTTCGGACGAATCCAATTCTCCAGGTTGCGTTCCTCTTCCAGCTCGTCTTCCAGACAGTTGATAGCATCGGGGGTTAGCATTCCCCCACTGACAAATCCTGGCTCTGCAGCAGCCTTTGCTTGATGTTGAGTTGGTTTGTAACCCAACCCAAACTTGTCCTTCTTTTCCTCCACAGCTAAGACCTTGCCCCAGCCTAGGGCAGTTCCTTCCTCAACAACCTTCCGGGCTTGCTGGTATGACGACATGGAGATCCCCGAAACAGCAGATGCTTCATTCACATTCAAGGCTTCAAAACCTTGGCTCATGGTTTCAACGATCTCTCCATCCATTTCAATATACTTGTAAGTAGCCAGATGACTCACAAATATATCCTCCTCCCCACAGATTGTGACAACTTGGCCTTCCCACTCATATTTTAACTTTTGGTGAAGGGTAGACGTTATTGCGCCAGCGGCGTGAATCCAGGGTCTACCCAACAAACAGCTGTAGGCGGGCTGAATGTCCATCACATAAAAGATAGTTTTGAAGGTCTGCGGGCCAATTGTCACAGGCAGCTCAACTTCTCCCAGAACCGATCTCTTCGAGCCATCAAAAGCTCTAACCACCAGGTTGCTGGGTCTCAATGCCAGTCCATCATATTCAAGCTTCACCAGAGCCTTCTTTGGTAGGACATTCAGGGATGATCCTGTGTCCACCAGCACGTGTGAAAGGACAGCTCCCTTGCATTCCATAGTTATGTGCAAGGCTTTGTTGTGATTGCGGCCATCCACTGTCAGGTCAGAATTGGTAAACCCTAGCCCATTGCTAGCAGTGACATTTCCAACAACGGTCTCCAATTGGTTGACAGTAATCTCCTCGGGCACGTAAGCTGCGTGCAGTACTTTCAGTAGTGCATTCCGATGAGCTTCGGAGCACATGAGCAGTGAGAGGATAGAGATTTTGGATGGCGTCTGGTGAAGTTGATCCACAATTTTGTAGTCACTCTTTTTGATGATTCTCATAAACTCATCAACTTCCTGATCGAATGGAGTCTTCAGGGCTTCTTTGACAGCTGGATCTTCCTGCACCGGTCCTTTACCCTTTGCCTTGGCAGCAGCTTCTGCTTCGGCAGTAGGTCTTTGGACTTGTGAAGCGAAGAGACGTCCGCTTCGAGTGAAGCCTCCGCCTCCCCCCACATTATCGACTTGTGGTGCAGGTGCTGTTGTTTCAAGAGTGATTCTTTTCCCTTCACAGTATACGTCAGAGCCATAGTGCCAAGGGATGGCCCTATCGCTTTCATATGGTACAGGTCCAGGTACCGTGACGGTGACTGGACTGATTGCTGCTGCTGAGGGGACTGTTATTGTCTGTGGATCATAAAAGATTGTAACTGGTGCTCTAGTGGGAGCAGCACCTTCTGAATGATAAGCGGAATTGTTTTCTGGATCGTAGAATATGGTAACAGTGGAGACATCTTCGTGATCGTTCGCTGGAGTTGTAGGAGGTCCTGATGGAAGGACTGTTGTTGTTGTAGATGGAGAGTCGAAATGGAATGAAGCTGAAGTTGTAGCAGGAGTAATTGTTGTAAGCTGATCATTTGGTAGGACAGATGGAGTACTTGCTGATGTTGCTGATGAATTGTTGGGAACAATTGTTGTTGCATTTGTAGGAGGGTCTGAAACCGTTGCTGATGAAGTTGCTTGAGTTGCCGGAAATGATGTAGTGATCTGCAGTAAGCCACTCTGAATAAGGCTGTCAATGCCATTCCTCAAATCCTCACACCCATTCCAAGAAATATTGCAGTATGGACATCCCAGTTCACACCCCGGAAATATATTGCTTTCACGGAGTTGAGCCTTGATTTCCACCAATGGTGTCCTGATCTGATCCACACTAGTTATCAAATAAGACTGTTGGTCTTCTTCAATAGCATTAATTCGAGGACCACCATGGTGTGGCATTGGATTTTTATTGACATTGGGTGGAGGTGCAAAATTCAGAGCCTTGGAGTCTACCAAGTCTTGTACCTTCATATGCAGAGCTCTGCATTTTTCCGTACTGTGACCAGGTGCGTTGGAATGAAAAGCACACCTAGCATTGGAGTCATAGTTTCTTGGTAGACTGTTGGGATCAGGAGGTGCCAACGTTCTTAGCTCAACTAGGTTGAGTTTCAGAAGTTGTGGCAGCAAAGCAGCATATGGCATTGGGATCGGGTCGATCACTCTGTTAGCTTGAGAGGGCCTCTGTTGAAATGGCCTCTGTTGATTGTTGTTGTTATTGTTGTTGCTGTAGTTGTTTCTTGGAGGATATTGATTCTGATGATACTGAGGTTGTTGTTGGAAGTTTTGTTGCGGAGGTTGGTAGACAGGCTGAGGATGAGCTGGAGCAGGAATTGTGACTGCTGCTATGGTTCTGGGAACATATTGGGGCCTACCCCTGTTGGTGTGAATGGCATTGGTCTCGCCAGTTCTTCTCGGGCCTGCAAAAGGCTTTCTTGTACCACTGGACGAACTAGCACCATTATCAGATATCTTACCCATCTTTAATAGGCTTTCGATTCTCTCCCCAGCTATGACAACATCTGCGAAGCTGGTGGAAGAGAAAGCAGCCAACCTGTCAATATACGTCCCCTGAAGGGTGTTCATAAACATGTCTGCCATTTCCCTTTCAGACATAGGTGGCTGAACAGCAGCAGCCAATTGCCTCCATCTCTGGGCATATTCTCTGAAGCTCTCTCTTGATGACTGTGACATTCCCATTAGGAGGGTCCTGTTGGGTGCCATATCTAGATTGTATTGATACTGTCGGATGAAGGCCTCTGCCAGGTCCTTCCAGCATCTCACAGTTGCCCTTGTCAAATGGGAATACCATTCCCTTGATGCTCCAGTCAAGCTATCTTCGAAGTAAAACATCCACAATTTCTCATCCATCGTATAGGCCTTCAGCCTTCCCAAAAATGATTGCAGATGAGTCCGGGGGCACGAAGTCCCATTATATTTTTCGAAACAAGGAGGCTTGAACTTATGGGGGATCCTGACCCCGTCTACCAAGCCCATATCCATCACGTCAAAACCCAAAGAATTCTGAGATTCTAGGGACCTTAACTTTTCAGCTATTTCTTCCAATCTCCTGTCATATGTTTCCTCTCCGGCACCCATTACTGTATACTGGTCCTCCTGAGGATCTTCTTGAAGTACTCTGGCTGCGGTGGCTGTTCCTTGAACATTGGCAGGGATATTAACCTCAGGATGTAAATGTGGACCAAACACAGGAGGATTCACATGTGGTTGCACCCTTTCATTATTACTGGTGCCTGCAGTTCCTACATGAGGCTCCTCTTGATTCTGCCTTTCCACCATAGCTCTCAGTCTCTCCTGGCTCTGAGCCATGTTGTTCATAACCTCCATGAACTGCGTCATCTGCGTTCTCATCTCTAACCTTTCATTGGCTAGCTGATTTCTGACATCAGCAAGATCTTGTTGAACTTGATCCATCTGGATTCCCGGAAGGTTGTTTCTGGTTGGGTACCTGTGTGGCCTGTTGAGAGGAAATACCCGGCGGCGAGCAATAATTCCTGAGATTCACAACAGAGGTTAGAAACAATAAAACAAAACCTACAAAACAGAAAAAAGGTTAGCATGCAATGCAGTATGCTTATTTGCTATCAAGGTATCCGGCTTGGTCTTCAGTTTTGACCCGTCCAGACCCTTGAAGATGATGCTGTTGAAGTTGCTTTTGAAGTGAACCCAGATGGAAACAAACACAAATATATTACAAAGGTAAAATAATACAAATTGTTCATTTTTTACAACACTAGCCCTCTAAGGGGTCAAAAATACATCACCAAAAAGCAAAAGTACATGGAAAAGGAACAACAACAAGCAAATGATCAAACTCCAAGGCCAAACTCATCCTCACGAACTTCCTTGAGAAGTGCTTCGGTCACAGGATCAGTCGGACGCTCCGTGAGACTCCTGATGAGAAGGTTTCTTGTTGCAACAGCTGTAGTCAACTTCTTGTTCTGGCTTTGGTCTTTGGATTTCTTCACTCCAGCTTTGATTTTTAACTCTGAAATTTCCTCCTGGGCTGCTGCCAGGGCTTTTTCCATCTGCTCCATCTTATCTTGAACTCTCTTGTCTTCTAGAGTACGGGCTTCAGTGATCCGGACCCACCTGGCCTGACTCTCCTTCAAGTACAAGTCTGTCCTTGCTCTTTGGAACTGGGCTTCTTTGCAAGCATTTTTTAGAATCTGCTCACCAGCTTTAGACTTGTTGATATAGTCTCCAGACTTCTCAATCTTAGTCAAGTATTCCACTCTCAGCTTCTCCAATCTTTCAATCTCCCTCACACCTTCACTCCTCTCCCTGAGGGTCTTCTGCAAGGCTTGGGATAACTTCTCATTTCTGTCCTTCAAGCTTTCAAACTCTTCCAGGCTGACTGTTGCTGGAGGTGGTGCTGAAGATGACTCAGGCATGTCTTTGATGGTGAAGGGCAATCCTGAGATTTGGGCCCTAGCATAGGACCACTCATGATATTGGGCTGATGCCACATTATTGCACTTCCCCAGAATGGTGATTCCCTTGGTTTGAACATGATCCCAGGCCCAGGCAGCCTGTCTAACAGTTGCCAGACTAACCTTGTTCTCACAGTAGAGGGTCTCAGCCAAGTCCTTTTCCCTAGGAGCATGAACCAGTGCATAACCCAATTGCCTTTTGAACAGCAGGGGGTTGTAATTGATACTTCCCTTGACTCCTACCAAAGGCACATTGGGAAAGTGCCCACAGCTTGTGATCATATCTCTGCCCTTGGTACTTTGATTGCACCACCTGATATCTGCTGTAGTTAGGACAGAAAGTCTTCTTGCCCAGTTGCTTTGCTGGTGAGGGTTTAGGAATGCATCTGTCTTAGGTAGATGCTTGAGAAGCCAGGCATGGAATAGTGGAGCACAAATCCTCACTAACTTCCCTCTCTGTTTCTCATTCCTCTGATGTACTGAGTAATAGAGATCACCCAACAAGGTAGGCACTGGGTTCTTCAAGATGAACAAATGGATTGCACTCTTGCTGATGAATCTGGGCTCATCTGCAAATAACACAATTCCATACACACTTAAAGCCAACAGAGCACAAACAGCTTTCCACTCCCCCAGGGAGGCCTTCAGACTAGCTTGAGAGATTAGGAAGTCCAGCTGTAATCCAGGGACACTAGATTTAGAGGTCATGTGTTGTTCAATCAAAGCAGGTTCCAGGTGCAAAGCTTTGGCTATCTCCCCACTGCTGGGAAAATCCATTTCAGGATTGAATGGGATCTCCCTCTTGATAGGCAAACCAGTCAAAGATGAGTATTCTTCCAAAAGAGGACCCAACTGGAAGTCTTGAAATGTAAAGCATCTCAATGGGGGGTCATAGAACTGAATGCAGGTATGAATCAGGCTCCTCTGAGACGGGTCCATGTCCATAACTAGGTCAAGTATGTCCCCATAATGTTCCCTGAACAAAGGGATGTAATCTGGTGTAATCAGGGTTTGGATCCTCCTGAGGTCTGACAAATCTGGTTGGAAGAAATGATAGGTGATGTTATTCTTCTTTGGAGCCATGATGTTGAAGACTGAGCAGAATGCTGAAGCAGGGAGAACCACTGATTGGCTGGTGCTGAAGCAGCCAGATAAAACTGAAACAGATGCTGATGAAGATGGGTCAAAGCTGCAGATGGGGTCAAAACCAAAACCTGATGAACAATGGATACCCTGAAAAACAAATAAGCACATGTTAATATGATGCAATGAGGATGTATGCAAATGATATGCAAAGGGTTTGTGACTGAGCTGGATCTGGATAAACTGCCTTGGTATAGATCCATGTGTGTTCAAGAATTCCGGATGGAGGTCTATAAATCCAGTAACCAAGGTGGGGGACTCAAATAAAGAGCCACATGTCCAGGGTTTTAGAATCACAAGAACTATCCAACATGAAGCATTCTTAACAAAGTCAAAGTAACAGGGTATTCTGAGGTCAGGGTACCTGCAAACCTGTAAACAGCCCAACCCCCTCACAGGTAGTGATCTAGAACAAGGATCCTCAGACTTGGATCTGTTATGAGAAGTGTAAGCACTTCTAACCCGGAGGTACAGTGTTTACAATTACCATAACAATTCCTCCTCTAATTCACCTCAATTTCTGAAGGTCAATACTAAAAGGTCATCCAGACTTAGCAGGCTTCCCAGATCCCCCTAGCACTGCAGGAAATCTGCAACACAGAGTTCTCAAGAAGAAACCCATATCTGAACCGTGTTTCATATTCCCGCACCAGACTGAAAATTGACTGGGAAAGAATATGATTCACTCTAGCCTAGGTGTCACTCAGGTCCCAGGTATAGGACCTAAACTCTCAATGGAACCCCAACCCACCAAAACAATCCAGATCCAACACAGACAGCATGACAGTATGATATATATGAAAACTGTAAAGAAAGCAATAAATAAAGCTGTACAGAAAGCAGTAAATAAAGCAAATATACAAACACAAATAACACCTAACACCCCAGTAAACACAAATCAAACAAGCGCTAGGAGGAACCCACAAAAAGGAACCAGAAGCCCTGGCTGCAGAAGCTATCCCCAGCAGAGTCGCCAAGCTGTCGCTCCCGACGAATGAAAATGGATCATACGAAGGTACAGACGCGAACGGTCGGCGAAGGGAACAGTGAGAACACACAGCCGTGAACTCACTGGAGATGAAAAGAGTCGCCAGCTAGGCATTTTTATCCCGGAGGAAAGGCAATGCTGCATAGGCCTAGAAAAAGATGGATAAGACGGTTTGCGAACCAGAGAGACTGAGAAAGGGGGTTGGTTACAACCTGGGAAGGTATTAGCACCCAGATTGTCCGCCGTACTCGACGGGATCCACGCTTAAAAGATTTGTGTTTTAAAGGGGTAGTGTCAGTGCAATCTGTGTGTAAAATAGCTGGAAAGCAATATGTACAGGTGTCAGTGTATAGTGTATAAGTGATGTGAAGTATGAAAGTGTCAGTGCAAGAACAAAGAATGAGATGCTCAAGATCATGAGGCTCAAAAAAAATGATGCTGGAAGGAGGGGGAATATACAGAGACTTTTGTTCGATAACTGTTAAGTTATGCCTACGTATCCTCTCGTGCAATGAGGAAGTCAGAACACCGTAGTTCGACCCAAAGAGACTGAAAGATGAATTGACTGGTGAACTGCTTGCAGTCTATGCTCAAGTGTATGATCTGTCTGGCACAGATGCAAACTGTCTTGCATTAGACGGAAGAAGCAAGTTCTCGATTGTGAGTGAAGATGATGAGAAAAGAATCCCGGAGGAGACGATTATTGTTTGTTTTTGTGTTTTCAGTCTTTTATTGTTTTTTGAGTTTGTCATAAGATAATGAGCTTAAACCTAAATCAATGGATTTGGTAAACTCATCACATCATCCCTCTGATTAGGGGTAATGAGAATTACCTTAAGTGTGAAGTCAGATTCTCACACTTAATCACCTTTGATGTAGGGTTAAGATCATTAACCTACTTGTGATTAATTAGATGTTTTTGTGATTTTTGTTTAGTGTTAAGTAATGAGGTTAAGCCATAATCAGGGATTAAACAGACCCATTACACCATCCTAAAAGAAGGATAATAGATGAGGATGTTTAAGCTGAGGAAGACTCCACAACTTAATCCATGATTAGGGATTAAACCCATGACAAAACAAGCCTTTGATTAAGTGAATTTTATTGAGTGATATGATGATGAAGTGAATTTTATGATTTGTAAGACAACTTGAGGGGGACTTGTCCATTAACACTAGGGTTAGTCCTTCTTAACCACTTAAGGAAGAATTAGAACCCTAATGCAAGGCCCAAGTTACAAGTGTGATGTCTTGATGATTATTAGATGGATTAATTAAGAGATTTCAACACCTTAAGGGTCCAAGACTTAGGATTAAAGTTATACACTCCATCCTAAAAGAAGGATGCAGGCATGAGCTTAATCACAAAGTCTTGAAGCCTTGAGGGTTTAATCCCTAATTATGAGGTGAGGAGAGAAGACTCAAAGAGAGACACAAAGGTAAAAACTATGGGGGAGACTAATCAAAACCCTAATTCATTATCATGCTTGGTTGGTCCTAATGCTTGTGAGGTTTTCAAGAACAATCTTCAGATGAACCACCAGGAAGCAGATGAACAAGATCAAGAGAAGCAAAGTGACTTGCTTCATTCAAGAAGTCAAGTCACTTGAAGAAAGAAAATGGGAGGAGGAAGAAATGAGCAAGCTCAAACTCAAACACACATAAGAATGCAGCAATGGATGCAAGAGAGATGAAAAGAAAAGTTATGAGAAGTGAAGGCAAATTCACCTCTCAAGTTTACTTACCACCTGAAATGTTAGAAACAAATGCAATGCAATGCAAGATGAGATGTAATGACATGATACAAAGCAAAACCAGGAGCATACACATGATGATTATGATGTTATGAAGTGCTGCAAACATGAGGCAAGACATGGAGATGCTCATACAAAGTCATGGATGCAGATGATGCAAGTTTAGAAGCATGAGCAAGCATGAAATGTTATGAAACATACAAGACAAATGGCATGGCAAATATGTAATGCAATGATCAAAGATGCTTCATACATGTCTTAAGATGTCAAATGAATCATGAGAATGCACAAAATGTAATGGCAAGTCATGTTATGCAAGGAGAATGCAAGGAGGATGCAAGAGAAGGCCCAAATTAGGGTTCATGGATCAAACATCAAACACAAACCAAAAACAGGAGCAAACCTTAACATAAAAAATGGAAAATGGTACCTAAAGAAACCCTAGACCTATAACAAACCACTGCCCAAAGGGGAGCTCTCAACTCTCAACCAAACTCAAGTTATGATTTTTACAAGTTATTAGGGTTTTTTAGGATTCTTATCAAAAGAAATGCCAATCAATTAGAAAATGCAAGATCAAATCATGGCCATTTTATCTTTGAAAGTACATGTCAAATGGAAAACAATGCAAAAAGAATCAATGTCTCAACCTTCACCAAAAGGCAGAAATGAATTTTCAAACTTATGATCAAAATAATGCATCAAAAATGATTTAATTCAATGAAAAATTCTTAAAATGCATCAAGATCAAAAAAGAAATTTGGTTTGAAGGTTGGACAATGTTTCTAAATGTCTTAGAACATTTCATGAATTTTTTTGTAATTTTTAAATACCTAAAAGTATTTTTAATTAATTAATTCTCATTAATCAATTAAAAATAATCTTTTAAATATTTAAAAATACTTTTTTAATGATAAAAATAAAATAAAAAAATATTTTTGTGTCATAAAAATTAATAAAACCTTAAAGAAAAAGTTTCATAATTTTTATGATTTTTAAACTATTTTAAATAAATTGTACAAGATAAAAGAAATAAAATGAATTAAAAATCAAATTTAATGGAAAGTAATTAGATTGGATGGCCAGGATGCGCCCTGGGTTTGAAAAGATTGACTGGCGCGCAATCTGATGGCCAGGATTCAAACTGAGTAAATCACAATTAATTAATATTAACCACGTGGATTAGGGCAAATGAAATGATCTGGAGCGTTGGAAAGGGAGGGAAGTCAACTGGTCCACGCGTATCAACGGCCTATATTCAAACCTACACTAATTATGGGATTAAACCCTAATTAATCTCAGGTGGCCGGAGAAGACCTCCGGTCGTCTTCTCCGGCCAGAGGGTCACCTGAAAATCACCCAACTTCTCCAAAACGTAAAATAAATGAAAACTAAGCTATGGGAAATGATCCCCAACCCCTCACGAATTAAAACCCTCTCTCAAAACAAATTTATCTAACCTAAACAAGCTGAATCGAAGAAAACAAAATCTAGGGTTCGTGAGCTTCAAACAGCAATTAAACTCTCAAAACACAACCATTTTCAAAACCAATGGTACCAGAATGATCAGCAAGACATATAGAGCAAGTTTGTAACAAACAAATTGATTTCTGGAAAAATTAATTTGGAGCTACCTGAGATTTGCAACCTTTGATTTTGGAACTTTCAGGCCTCTTCTCCTTGCTCACTCTGCTCCTCTTGGTCCCCCAAAGTTGCTTGAATGCTCAAATGGAGTTTATATTTGTTGGATGATGAGTTTCGAAGAGAACTGTTTCATGCTCAGTCAACAATGGCAGATGAGTTTCTGGCTGATTCAGGCCATGGTGATGAGTTGTATGAAGTCTATGCAATGTGCAAAGAAGATTGGTGGTGTTGGTTTATGTGTTTGTGGGCTAGAATGAGGGATTCGAATGAAACTGCAAAAGGGAGTGTAAAATGGCAGTGAGGTGTTTTGGTTGTTTCAAGCTCTGGTTCTTGATGCCTTGTGTTCTATGGATCAAGGTGAGATGAATGGAGGAAAAAGATTTTGTGTTTGCAGGCTGTGTAAAGAGATTCGATAGAACTTGCAAGTTGGAAGGTTTTTGTGCAAGTTGTCAATGTTATGGTTTCAGCCTTGGTTCTCATGTGATATGGTTTGCAAATTTAATGAATAAACAATTCTGATTGGTCTCTTGATGTGACATGGCCTGCTAGGATAGGTGAGTTACTTTTTGCACAAAGTCCACTTTTGTGTAAGATAGGGCATGGTGTGATGCTAGGCAAGGACAAGTTGGGTTCTGGTGCAGCATGGTGAGTGTGAGAGGTTGGCTTGACCCAAGGCTCAATGCAGCAAGTTGGCATAAGGTTATGAGTGGTTTTGCAATTAGGTTGGCTTATGGTTCACATGTGACTTTTTGCATAAACAAGCATGAAATCATGGGCATTCCTAGTTCATTTCTAATTTTTATGACTTAGAGGAAGTTGGCATGCTGGTTTGACATGAATTAGAGGCTGCATTTTGACTTGATTCAAGACTTAGCAAAATTTCCACTTAGTGCATGACATGAAAAACAATGATTTTTGGCAACTTTGCATGGTCATAACTTTTGATCCAAGAAGAGTTAGATCATGTTCTTGTACTTTTTGAAAAGGGAAAGATGAGATCTACAACTTTCATGACCAAAGTTTTTCCATTTGAGGCCTTTTTGGATCATGAATCAAGGCTTGAAAATTGACCTAAAATGATGCATTCTTGAAAAGTCAACAAAACCCAAAAAGTCAACTTTTGCAAAAACCCTAAATTCTTGATTTTTATGAACTTCAATCTTCTTCCATGATCAAATAAAGATCATATACACTCAAAATGATGAAGATCACCCATTGGTTGGGTCATTGGGGGCCTCAGATGCCCTGATTTTGCACTGACTTGTCTGAAAAGTCAACTCTTGATCAGATGACTTCCCCATGGAATTTCTTCATGAAAATTGATATGCATACTCCCTATACCATATAGAGACCAATGGAAACAAGAATGACCAAAAAAATTGGAGTTATGGCCTCTGAAACCAAAACCCTAATTTTCAGTCAACTGTGCAGTTCATCCTGGCTCTGCATCCACTCAAACCCTAGTTCTTGTGATCCCTCTGCAATTTTGACTTTGTGAGGATGTAACATGATATAAAAACACACATGGACCCCTTTGAGTTGATTGGTGGCCTTTGGAATGGCTCAAGATGCCCTGAGGCTGCTCAGATCACAAACCCTAGGTGCAGATGCCTTAGAAACTATCCAGTGAAACCAAGTGAGACATGAGATGATGTGATTGTGTTTATGCATATGAGATGATCACAAGTCATGTGTGAATGGGTGAGGGCAAATTTGGGGTGTTTACACTTAGCTTGCATCATTTGCACCCTTGACTTTGTATGAGCATTTCCATGTCTTGCCTCATGTTTGCAGCACTTCATAACATCATAATCATCATGTGTATGCTCCTGGTTTTGCTTTGTATCATGTCATTACATCTCATCTTGCATTGCATTGCATTTCTTTCTAACATTTCAGGTGGTAAGTAAACTTGAGAAGTGAATTTGCCTTCACTTCTCATATCCTTTCCTTTCATCTCTTTTGCATACCTTGCTGCATTCTTATATGTGTTTGAGTTTGAGCTTGCTCATTCTTCCTCCTCCCACTTTCTTTCTTTAAGTGACTTGACTTCTTGAATGAAGCAAGTCACTTTGCTTCTCTTGATCTTGTTCATCTGCTTCCTGGTGGTTCATCTGAAGATTGTTTCTTGAAACCTCACAAACCTTAGGATCAACCAAGCATGATAATGAATTAGGGTTTTGATTAGTCTCCCCCATAGTTTTTTACCTTTGTGTCTC
Organism: Lathyrus aphaca; assembly: GCA_963966055.1. Classification (NCBI taxonomy): domain Eukaryota; kingdom Viridiplantae; phylum Streptophyta; class Magnoliopsida; order Fabales; family Fabaceae; genus Lathyrus; species Lathyrus aphaca. The sequence goes on along the minus strand of OZ014525.1, from coordinate 53,705,564 downwards.
CCCTTGAGTCATCTCTTCTCACCTCATAATCAGGGACTAAACCCTCAAGGCTTTAAGACTTTGTGATTAAGATCATGCCTGCATCCTTCTTTTAGGATGGAGTGTATAACTTTAATCCTAAGTCTTGGACCCTTAAGGTGTTGAAATTTCTTAATCAATTCACTTAATAAATATCAAGGCATTACACTTGTAACTTGGGCCTTGCATTAGGGTTCTAATTCTTCCTTAATTGGTTAAGAAGGACTAACCCTAGTGTTAATGGACAAGTCCCCCTCAAGTTGTCTTACAAACCATAAAAATCACTTCATCATCATATCATTAATAAAATCCACTTAATCAAAGGCTTGTTTTGTCATGAGTTTAATCCCTAATCATGGATTAAGTTGAGGAGCTTTCCTCAGCTTAAACACCCTCATCTATTATCCTTCTTTTAGGATAGTGTAATGAGCCTGTTAAATCCCTGATTATGGCTTAACCTCATTACTTAACACTAAACAAAAATCACAAAAACATCTAATTAATCACAAGTAGGTTAATGATCTTAACCCTACATCAAAGGTGATTAAGTGTGAGAATCTGACTTCACACTTAAGGTAATTCTCATTACCCCTAATCAGAGGGATGATGTGATGAGTTTACCAAATCCATTGATTTAGGTTTAAGCTCATTATCTTATGACAAACTCCAAAAAGAAATAAAAGACTGAAAACACAAAAACAAACAATAATCGTCTCCTTCGGGATTCTTTTCTCATCATATTCACTCACAAACGAGAATTTGCTTCTTCCGTCTAATGCAAGACAGTTTGCACCTGAGCCAGACAGGTCATACACTTGAGCATAGACAAGTAAGCAGTTCACAAGTCAATTTATCTTTCAGTCTCTTTGGGTCGAACTACGGTGTTCTGACTTCCTCATTGCACGAGAGGATACGTAGGCATAACTTAACAGTTATCGAACAAAAGTCTCTGTACATTCCCCCTCCTTCCAGCATTATTCTTTAAGCCTCATAATCATGAGCATACTCTTTCTTACACTGACACTATACATATTACACTTCACATTTCTTTACACTGACACCTGTACATCTTTTCCAGCTCATTTACACACAAATTGCACTGACACTACCCCTTTTAAAACACAAATCTTTCAAGCGTGGATCCCGTCGAGTACGGCGGACAATCTGGGTGCTAATACCTTCCCAGGTTGTAACCAACCTCCTTTCTCAGTCTCTCTGGTTCGCAAACCGTCTTATCCTTATCTTTCTAGGCTTATGCAGCATTGCCTTTCCTCCGGGATAAAAATGCCTAGCTGGCGACTCTTTTCATTCTCCAGTGAGTTCACGGCTGTGTGTTCTCACTGTTCCCTTCGCCGACCGTTCGCGTCTGTACCTTCATCTGAACCATTTCATTTGTCGGGAGCGACAGCTTGGCGACTCTGCTGGGGAGACTTCTGCAACCAGGGCTTCTGGTTCCTTTTTGTGGGTTCCTCCTAGCGCTTGTTTGATTTGTGTTTACTGGGGTGTTAGGTGTTATTTGTGTTTGTATATTTGCTTTATTTACTGCTTTCTGTACAGCTTTATTTATTGCTTTCTTTACAGTTTTCATATATATCATACTGTCATGCTGTCTGTGTTGGATCTGGATTGTTTTGGTGGGTTGGGGTTCCATTGAGAGTTTAGGTCCTATACCTGGGACCTGAGTGACACCTAGGCTAGAGTGAATCATATTCTTTCCCAGTCAATTTTCAGTCTGGTGCGGGAATATGAAACACGGTTCAGATATGGGTTTCTTCTTGAGAACTCTGTGTTGCAGATTTCCTGCAATGCTAGGGGGATCTGGGAAGCTTGCTAAGTCTGGATGACCTTTTAGTATTGACCTTCAGAAATTGAGGTGAATTAGAGGAGGAATTGTTATGGTAATTGTAAACACTGTACCTCCGGGTTAGAAGTGCTTACACTTCTCATAACAGATCCAAGTCTGAGGATCCTTGTTCTAGATCACTACCTGTGAGGGGGTTGGGCTGTTTACAGGTTTGCAGGTACCCTGACCTCAGAATACCCTGTTACTTTGACTTTGTTAAGAATGCTTCATGTTGGATAGTTCTTGTGATTCTAAAACCCTGGACATGTGGCTCTTTATTTGAGTCCCCTACCTTGGTTACTGGATTTCTTAGACCTCCATCTGGAATTCTTAGACACACATGGATCTATACCAAGGCATTTATTCAGATCCAGCTCTGTCACAGACCCTTGCATTTCATTTGCATGCATACTCATTGCATCATATTAACATGTGCTTATTTGTTTTTCAGGGTATCCATTGTTCATCAGGTTTTGGTTTTGACCCCATCTGCAGCTTTGACCCATCTTCATCAGCATCTGTTTCAGTTTTATCTGTCTGCTTCAGCACCAGCCAATCAGTGGCTCTCCCTGCTTCAGCATTCTGCTCAGTCTTCAACATCATGGCTCCAAAGAAGAACAACATCACCTATCATTTCTTCCAACCAGACTTGTCAGACCTCAGGAGGATCCAAACCCTGATTACACCAGATTACATCCCTTTGTTCAGGGAACATTATGGGGACATACTTGACCTAGTTATGGACATGGACCCGTCTCAGAGGAGCCTGATTCATACCTGCATTCAGTTCTATGACCCCCCATTGAGATGCTTTACATTTCAAGACTTCCAGTTGGGTCCTCTTTTGGAAGAATACTCATCTTTGACTGGTTTGCCTATCAAGAGGGAGATCCCATTCAATCCTGAAATGGATTTTCCCAGCAGTGGGGAGATAGCCAAAGCTTTGCACCTGGAACCTGCTTTGATTGAACAACACATGACCTCTAAATCTAGTGTCCCTGGATTACAGCTGGACTTCCTAATCTCTCAAGCTAGTCTGAAGGCCTCCCTGGGGGAGTGGAAAGCTGTTTGTGCTCTGTTGGCTTTAAGTGTGTATGGAATTGTGTTATTTGCAGATGAGCCCAGATTCATCAGCAAGAGTGCAATCCATTTGTTCATCTTGAAGAACCCAGTGCCTACCTTGTTGGGTGATCTCTATTACTCAGTACATCAGAGGAATGAGAAACAGAGAGGGAAGTTAGTGAGGATTTGTGCTCCACTATTCCATGCCTGGCTTCTCAAGCATCTACCTAAGACAGATGCATTCCTAAACCCTCACCAGCAAAGCAACTGGGCAAGGAGACTTTCTGTCCTAACTACAGCAGATATCAGGTGGTGCAATCAAAGTACCAAGGGCAGAGACATAATCACTAGCTGTGGGCATTTTCCTAATGTGCCTTTGGTAGGAGTCAAGGGAAGTATCAATTACAACCCCCTGCTGTTCAAGAGGCAATTGGGTTATGCACTGGTTCATGCTCCTAGGGAAAAGGACTTGGCTGAGACCCTCTACTGTGAGAACAAGGTTAGTCTGGCAACTGTTAGACAGGCTGCCTGGGCCTGGGATCATGTTCAAACCAAGGGAATCACCATTCTGGGGAAGTGCAATAATGTGGCATCAGCCCAATATCATGAGTGGTCCTATGCTAGGGCCCAAATCTCAGGATTGCCCTTCACCATCAAAGACATGCCTGAGTCATCTTCAGCACCACCTCCAGCAACAGTCAGCCTGGAAGAGTTTGAAAGCTTGAAGGACAGAAATGAGAAGTTATCCCAAGCCTTGCAGAAGACCCTCAGGGAGAGGAGTGAAGGTGTGAGGGAGATTGAAAGATTGGAAAAGTTGAGAGTGGAGCATTTGACCAAGATTGAGAAGTCTGGGGATTATATCAACAAGTCTAAAGCTGGTGAGCAGATTCTGAAGAATGCTTGTAAAGAAGCCCAGTTCCAAAGAGCAAGAACAGACTTGTACTTGAAGGAAAGTCAGGCCAGGTGGGTCCGGATCACTGAGGCCCGTACTCTAGAAGACCAGAGAGTTCAAGATAAGATGGAGCAGATGGAAAAAGCCCTGGCAGCAGCCCAGGAGGAAAATTCAGAGCTAAGAATCAAAGCTGGAGTGAAGAAATCCAAAGATCAAAGTCAGAACAAGAGGTTGACTGCAGCTGTTGCAACAAGGAACCTTCTCATCAGAAGTCTCACGGAGCGTCCGACTGATCCTGTGACCGAAGCACTTCTTAAGGAAGTTCGTGAGGATGAGTTTGGCCTCGGAGTTTGATCATTTGCTTGTTGCTATTTCTTTTCATGTACTTTTGCTTTTTAATTATGTATTTTGACCCCTAGAGGGCTGGTGTTGTAAGAATGAACAAGTTGTATTTGTTTCATCTTATGTAATATATTTGTTGGTTTCCATCTGAGCTCATTTCAGAAGCAACCTCAAGCAGTATCATCTTCAAGGGTCTGGAAGGGTCAAAACTGAAGACCAAACCGGATACCCTTGATAGCAAATAAGCACAACTGCATTGCATACTAACCCTTTTGTTTGTTTTGTAGGTTTTGATTTATTGTTACTAACCTCTGTTGTGAATCTCAGGCAGTATTGCTCGTCGCCGGGTGTTTCCTCTCAACAGGCCACACAGGTACCCAACTAGAAGCAACCTTCCGGGCATCCAAATGGACCAGTTGCAGCAAGATCTCAACGAGGCCAGAACCCAGATGGCTAACGAAAGGGTGGAGATGAGAACCCAGATCACTCAATTCATGGAAGTGATGAATAACTTAGCTCAGAGTCAGGAGAGGCTTAGAGTTTTGGTAGAGGGAAGAACTCAAGAGGACCCCCATGTAGGAACTGCTGGCACAAGCAACAACGAAAGGGTGCAACCACATGTTAATCCCCCAGTGTTTGGCCCACATTTACATCCTGAGATCCACATCCCCGCAAACGTTCAGGGAACGGCTACTGCAGCCAGAGTGCTTCAAGAGGATCCTCAGGAGGACCAATTCACAGTCATGGGTGCTGGAGAAGAGGCCTATGATAGGCGATTGGATGAAATAGCTGAAAAGTTGAGGTCACTGGAGTCTCAAAATTCTTTGGGCTTCGACGTCATGGACATGGGTTTAGTAGAGGGGGTCAGGATCCCTCACAAGTTCAAGCCTCCATGTTTTGAAAGGTATAATGGGACTTCTTGTCCTCGAACCCATCTGCAATCTTTTCTCGGAAGATTAAAAGCTTACACCATGGACGAGAAATTGTGGATGTTTTACTTCGAAGACAGTTTGACTGGAGCATCAAGGGAATGGTATTCCCACTTGACAAGGGCAACTGTAAGATGCTGGAAGGACCTGGCAGAGGCCTTCATCCGACAGTATCAATACAACTTAGACATGGCACCCAACAGGACTCTCCTAATGGGAATGTCACAGTCGTCAAGAGAGAGCTTCAGAGAATATGCTCAGAGATGGAGGCAATTGGCTGCTGCTGTTCAACCACCAATGTCTGAGAGAGAAATGGCAGACATGTTTATGAACACTCTCCAGGGGACGTATATTGACAGGTTGGCTGCTTTCTCGTCCACTAGCTTCGCAGATGTTGTTATAGCTGGGGAGAGAATTGAAAACCTGTTAAAAATGGGTAAAATTTCCGATAATGGCGCCAGTTCGTCCAGCAGTACAAGGAAGCCTTTTGCAGGCCCTAGAAGAGCTGGCGAGACCAATGCCATTCATACCAACAGGGGTAGGCCCCATTATGTTCCCAGAACCATAGCAGCAGTCACTATCCCTGCTCCAGCACATCCTCTGCCAGTCTATCAACCTCCTCAACAAAACTTCCAACAACAACCTCCGTATCAGCAGAACCAATATCCTCCAAGGAACTACAACAACAACAACTCCAACAACAACAATCAACAGAGGCCATTCCAACAAAGGCCCTCTCAAGCTAATCGAGTGATCGACCCGATTCCAATGCCGTATGCTGCTTTGTTGCCACAGCTTCTGAAACTCAACCTGGTTGAGCTAAGAACGTTGGCACCTCCGGATCCAAACAGTCTACCAAGAAACTATGACTCTAATGCTAGGTGTGCTTTTCACTCAAACGCGCCTGGTCACAGTACAGAAAAATGCAGGGCACTGCATATGAAGGTACAAGACTTAGTAGACTCCAAGGCTTTGAACTTTGCACCTCCGCCCAACGTCAACAAAAACCCAATGCCACACCATGGTGGTCCCCGAATTAATGCTATCGAAGAAGACCAGCCGTCTTATTTGATAACCAGTGTGGATCAGATCAGGACACCATTGGTGGAAATCAAGGCTCAACTCCGTGAAAGCAATATATTTCCGGGGTGTGAACTAGGGTGCCCATACTGCAATATTTCTTGGAATGGGTGTGAAGACTTGAGGAATGGCATTGACAGCCTTATTCAGAGTGGCTTACTGCAGATCACTACATCATTCCCGGCAAACCCGACGACTTCATCAGCAATGGTTTCAGATCCTCCTACAAATACAGCAACAATTGTTCCCAACAATTCATCAGCAACATCAGCAAGTACTTCATCTGTTCTACCCAATGATCAGTTTTCAACAGTTTCTCCTGCTACAACTTCAGCTTCAGTCCACTTCGACTCCCCATCAACAACAACAACAGTTCTTCCAACAGAACCTTCTACAACACCAGCGAACAATCACGAAGATGTCTCCACTGTTACCATATTCTACGATCCAGAAAACAATTCCGCTTATCATTCAGAAGGTGCTGCTCCCACTAGAGCACCAGTTACAATCTTTTATGATCCACAGACAATAACAGTCCCCTCAGCAGCAGCAATCAGTCCAGTCACCGTCACGGTACCTGGACCTGTACCATATGAAAGCAATAGGGCCATCCCTTGGCACTATGGCTCTGACTTGTATTGCGAGGGAAAGAGAATCACTCTTGAAACATCAACACCTGCACCACAAATTGATAATGTGGGGGGAGGCGGAGGCTTCACCCGAAGCGGACGTCTCTTTGCTTCACAAGTTCAAAGACCTACTGCCGAAGCAGAGGCTGCTGCCAAGGCAAAAGGAAAAGGCCCGGTGCAGGAAGATCCAGCTGCCAAAGAAGCCCTGAAGACTCCATTTGATCAGGAAGTTGATGAGTTTATGAGAATCATCAAAAAGAGTGACTACAAAATTGTGGATCAACTTCACCAGACGCCATCCAAAATCTCTATCCTCTCACTGCTTATGTGCTCCGAAGCCCATCGGAATGCACTACTGAAAGTACTGCACGCAGCTTACGTGCCCGAGGAGATTACTGTCAACCAATTGGAAACCGTGGTTGGTAATGTCACTGCTAGCAATGGGCTAGGGTTTACCAATTCTGACCTGACAGTGGATGGCCGCAATCACAACAAAGCCTTGCACATAACTATGGAATGCAAAGGAGCTGTCCTTTCACATGTGCTGGTGGACACAGGATCATCCCTGAATGTCCTACCAAAGAAGGCTCTGGTGAAGCTTGAATATGATGGACTGGCATTGAGACCCAGCAACCTGGTGGTTAGAGCTTTTGATGGCTCGAAGAGATCGGTTCTGGGAGAAGTTGAGCTGCCTGTGACAATTGGCCCGCAGACCTTCAAAACTATCTTTTATGTGATGGACATTCTGCCCGCCTACAGCTGTTTGTTGGGTAGACCCTGGATTCACGCCGCTGGCGCAATAACGTCTACCCTTCACCAAAAGTTAAAATACGAGTGGGAAGGCCAAGTTGTCACAATCTGTGGGGAGGAGGATATATTTGTGAGTCATCTGGCTACTTACAAGTATATTGAAATGGATGGAGAGATCGTTGAAACCATGAGCCAAGGTTTTGAAGCCTTGAATGTGAATGAAGCATCTGCTGTTTCGGGGATCTCCATGTCGTCATACCAGCAAGCCCGGAAGGTTGTTGAGGAAGGAACTGCCCTAGGCTGGGGCAAGGTCTTAGCTGTGGAGGAAAAGAAGGACAAATTTGGGTTGGGTTACAGACCAACTCAACATCAAGCAAAGGCTGCTGCAGAGCCTGGTTTTGTCAGTGGGGGAATGCTAACCCCCGATGCTATCAACTGTCTGGAAGACGAGCTGGAAGAAGAACGCAACCTGGAGAATTGGATTCGTCCAAAGGTCCCGGGGAGCAGTGTCTCGAACTGGTCTTCCCAGGGAATTATAAGTGTTACTCGAGCAGAGTAATTATTATTTCCTGTATCTTTTATAGCATGCATCAAAGTCTTGCATCTTGCCCAAGATGACAAGACTCATTTTGTAATCAGGGCCATCTGTACTTTTGTGCAAACAAGACTAAATTAATGAAATATCAGACAATCTTTTTGCAAACGAGTCTTTTTCTTTTCTGCTCACTGTTTTTCCATTTTTCTTTTTGTACAAAAATAAATGGCGGTGTTTTCAAAATGATAACTTCATTTCACTTTTTTCTAAAGCAAGATTAAAATCAATCACTAAAATGAACCGACTTAACCCTTGCAGAGAGTGCCTTCCAGACAACACCGACAACAGCACAGCTATGACATCGTATGACTTTGACAATCCGATCAATCAAGCTGATGAAGAGGTTGATGAAGAATATGAGCTTCCTGAAGAGCTAGCCAGGTTGCTGAGACAGGAGGAAAAAGTTATTACTCCTCATCAGGAGGAGATTGAAGTGGTTAATCTTGGTACGGAGGAAGACGTGAAAGAAGTCAAAATCGGGGCCTGCCTGCAAGACTCAGTGAAGAGACAGCTGATAGATCTGCTTCAAGAGTATGTTGATGTGTTTGCTTGGTCCTACCAAGATATGCCAGGGTTGGATACCGATATTGTTGTGCACAAGCTGCCTTTGAGAGAAGAATGCCCACCAGTCAAACAGAAGTTGCGCCGAACTCGCCCAGACATGGCTATGAAAATCAAGGAAGAGGTACAAAAGCAATGGGACGCCGGGTTCCTTGCTGTGACTAGCTATCCTCCGTGGGTTGCTAACATAGTACCTGTGCCTAAGAAGGACGGAAAAGTAAGAATGTGTGTTGATTACCGGGATCTGAACAGAGCCAGCCCGAAAGATGACTTCCCATTACCTCACATTGATGTATTGGTGGATAACACGGCTCAGTTCTCGGTATTTTCCTTCATGGATGGATTTTCGGGATACAATCAGATCAAGATGTCACCTGAAGACATGGAGAAGACAACATTCATCACACCTTGGGGCACGTTCTGTTACAAAGTGATGCCATTCGGACTGAAGAATGCTGGTGCAACATATCAACGGGCTATGGTGACATTATTCCATGATATGATCCACAAGGAAATAGAATGCTATGTGGATGATATGATCGCCAAGTCCCTTACAGAGGAAGATCACCTGGTAAATCTGCTGAAGTTGTTCAAGCGTCTGAGGAAGTATCAACTGAAGTTGAACCCCAACAAATGCACATTCGGGGTGCGATCCGGTAAGCTGCTGGGCTTTATTGTAAGCGAGAAAGGGATTGAAGTTGACCCTGATAAAGTCAAAGCCATCCAAGAGATGCCTGCACCGAAAACTGAGAAAGAAGTTCGAGGGTTCTTAGGTCGATTGAACTACATTTCACGGTTCATATCTCACCTTACAGCAACTTGTGAACCCTTATTCAAGCTGTTAAGAAAGGAGCAAACGGTCAGGTGGAACGAAGACTGCCAGAAAGCTTTTGACAAGATCAAGGAGTATTTGCAAGAACCTCCAATCCTTATGCCTCCAGTTGAAGGAAGACCTCTGATTATGTACTTGACAGTATTAGAAGAATCGATGGGGTGTGTACTAGGTCAGCATGACGAGTCTGGTCGAAAAGAGTATGCGATATACTACCTAAGCAAAAAGTTTACCGACTGTGAACAGCGTTATTCACTGCTCGAGAAAACTTGCTGTGCTTTAGCGTGGGCTGCTCGCCGACTGAGACAGTATATGCTGACCCATACTACTCTATTGATCTCAAAAATGGATCCAGTTAAGTACATTTTCGAGAAGCCAGCTCTTACCGGACGGGTTGCAAGATGGCAGATGATTCTCACAGAATACGACATACAGTACACATCGCAGAAAGCCATCAAGGGCAGTGTACTATCTGAATATCTTGCTGAGCAACCCATTGATGACTACCAGCCTATGAGGTTCGACTTCCCCGATGAAGACATCATGTTCATTAAAGCAAAAGATCACGAAGAGCCTATTCACACTGAAGGGCCTGACCCAGAAGAAGAGTGGACTATGATGTTCGACGGGGCTGTTAACATGAATGGTCGTGGTGTTGGTGCAGTACTTATTACACCCAAAGGAGTTCACATGCCTTTCTCGGCAAAACTCACTTTCAACTGCACTAACAACGAAGCTGAATACGAAGCTTGCATTATGGGTCTTGAGGAAGCCATTGACCTCAGGATCAAGACATTGACCGTATTCGGGGATTCAGCTTTGGTAGTCAATCAGACCAACGGAAAATGGTACACCCACCAAGATCATCTGATACCTTACAGGGATTATACAAGAAGGTTATTGACTTTCTTCACAACAGTCAAGCTTGAGTATATCCCTCGGGACGAGAATCAGTTTGCGGATGCTCTTGCTACCATTTCATCCATGATCAAAGTTCAAGCTGCTAACTTTGTACCTCAGATTTCAGTATCGAGACTTGATAGACCAGCATATGTATTTGCAGCAGATATTGCTAAAGATGATAAGCCTTGGTTCCATGACATCAAGTGCTTCTTGGAGGATCAAACGTACCCACCTGGGGCATCTTCCAATGATAAAAAGACTTTAAGAAGGCTTGCTGGAAGTTTCTTTCTGAACACTGATGGATCTTTATACAAGAGGAACTTTGATATGGTACTCCTCAGATGTGTTGACAAGACAGAAGCAGATTTGTTGATGCATGAAGTGCACGAAGGATCCTTTGGTACCCATGCAGGAGGGCATGCCATGGCTAAAAAGTTGTTAAGATCAGGCTATTACTGGATCACAATGGATGCAGACTGTTGTGCTTACGCCAGAAAATGTCATAAATGCCAGATTTATGCAGACAAGGTGCATGTGCCTCCCAATCCTTTGAACATCATGTCTTCACCATGGCCCTTTGCTATGTGGGGCATTGACATGATTGGCAAGATTGAGCCAACTGCTTCAAATGGTCACAGATTTATCCTGGTCGCCATTGACTATTTCACCAAGTGGGTTGAAGCAGCCTCATATGCAAATGTCACAAGACAAGTGGTAGCCAGATTTCTGAAGAGAGATATCATCTGTCGATATGGAGTTCCCGAGCGAATCATTACTGATAATGGTTCCAACTTAAACAACAAAATGATGGCAGAGTTGTGCCGGGACTTCAAGATCCAACATCACAATTCTTCTCCTTACAGGCCAAAGATGAACGGCGCTGTTGAGGCAGCAAATAAGAATATCAAGAAGATTGTGCAGAAGATGGTAGTCACATACAAAGACTGGCATGAAATGCTACCGTTGGCCTTGCATGGGTATCGCACATCAATCAGAACGTCCACTGGGGCAACACCGTATCAGCTTGTGTATGGTATGGAAGCAGTCCTACCTGTTGAAGTTGAACTACCCTCGTTACGGGTATTAATGGATGTTAAACTGAGTGAAGCAGAATGGGTTCGGTCCCGATTCGAACAACTGAGTCTGATCGAAGAGAAAAGATTGGCTGCAATCTGCCATGGGCAGTTATATCAGAAGAGAATGAAGAGGGCCTTCGATCAGAAAGTCAGGCGCCGAGAATACCAAGTAGGAGATCTTGTGCTGAAAAGAATTCTCCCTCCTCATACAGACCACAGGGGTAAATGGACTCCAAATTATGAAGGACCATTCGTTATAAAGAAAGTTTTCTCTGGTGGAGCACTGATGCTCAGCACCATGGATGGTGAAGATTTTCCATCCCCTGTGAATTCAGATGCAGTTAAAAATACTTCGCATAAAATGACCCGCTGGACATAAAAACAGAATGTAAGTCCAGGCAAAAATAGGGCATCCCGGCGAGTCAAAAACAGAATAAAAGACTCGGGCAAAAGTAAGGGAAATAAATGAAAAAATGTACACCCGCTGAGTTGAAAAGCCGCATTGGACAGCTCAGGCAAAAATGGGTATCCCGATGGATTGAAAACCCGAAGGGGCGATCCATGCAAAATAAGGGAATAAGCGAACAACTGCATTCTGAATTCGTCTGTATCGCCTACAACTTGGTAAGCTCCAAAGGATCAGGCTGCAATCAGAATCAACTCTCTCCAGAAAGCAAGACGAGAAGAACGTCATTGTCATACGAGTCATAGCAGGAGAGGAAGCTCCTCAAAGCGTCGTCAACACCGCCAGCACTTTATTTCTCAATTTGTAACAATCTCCTCATTTCAGGAGATATGTTTCTCTGACTGTATCTCGCCAATTCAGGGCACACGAATTAATATAATCAGATTTTCAGTCATGTCTCGTTTTTTACATTTAAGTTTTGCAAAAGAGTTGTCTGATATCTCTAAAAACACAACTGCATAAGTACAGATGCCTGTCTTTAAAAAATAAAACACATGCTTACAGGGAATGTGATTACTCTTGAGAGTACTTAGCTCCTATGACGGAATCCGGTAAAGGATACCTCGGGACCTTTTGTACGTTTCCTTATCTTTGCAGGATTGCAGGTATCCAGAACGCGACCTGGGGCATGCAAGTTACGTCTCAAGCAACTGGAAAATCATTATCAACTCACCTGGCACTGGGAGGTGCCCACTTCCCCAGCAAAGTTGCCAAATCAACGTACAGCATCGGAGGCACTCTATCCCCAGCTGAGTTTGTTTCTTGTTGCTACCCCCAGTTGAGTTGCCTCTCATAATTCCCCAGCCGAGTAGCCATTATTCCTCAGCAGGATGCGAGAATCGAGGAATCATCTCCCCACAGAGCTTCAGGCCTCTATTCAGAAGAGCAGCGCACGAAGAAGTCACAACAGAGAGAGAGAAAGCTTCTACAAACCCCCAGCTGGGTCCCGTATTATAAGAATATGTCAATCGGTGACGTATATCCCCAAGCAGATACAACTACAGATCTATCAATGATCTCATCCCCAGCTGGGATGTTCACTTCAAGCAGATCGATCAGAGATCTTTGCAGCAACGGGATCCGAATCCCGGATCGGTGCCTCTTTGCATAATCATAGCATTCGCATCATATTCACCCCCAGAGCGTAGCATTCCGTCTAATACGGAGCATTACGGCAAAAAAATCAAATGCATAGCATAATCATAAGTCATGTTGTGACTTGAACACTTGTAAATATTGACAATCTGTCGGCATACAGAATACATCCCCATCAGAGTCCCAGCAAAAGCAGTTGCCCCATATCACAAACACCAGTGCATATCTCCTTTTTGATACCCGTCCGTATCATCATTTCCCAGCAGAAAGCCAAAGACACCCTCTTTGCACTTACATATACCTATACACTTTCTTGACACCCGTCCGTGTCATATCCCCAGCGTGGTCGCCTATACTTGTATATACACTTTCCTGACACCCGTCCGTGTCATATCCCCAGCAGATAAACACTCACCTATACATTATATACTCACTACTCATTGGTACACCTACTCAGATACTCGTCCGTATCTTGTATACACCATGTATATCCCCGCAGATTCGACAGTAGTCCTTGTTCTTTGTTAACCAGTTGGTACTCGTCCGTACCATCATCCCAGAACATTGCGTCTAGTGTTTGTTTCTACATGATACTCGTCCGTATCATAGTCCTAAGGATGCTCGTCCGCATCTTTAATCCATACACCGTGTCAAACACTTTTGTCCTCTTGAATATAGATACTCGTCCGTGTCTACTATTTCCCCCGAAGAGTCCCTTCAGATACAACACTCGTTCGTGTTCTTTGTTAACCAGTTGATACTCGTCCGTATCATCATCTCTGAACACGTGTCAGTTTTTGTTTCTACCCGATACTCGTCCGTATCGTGGTCCTATGGATGCTCGTCCGCATCTTTAGTCTATACACAAACATCTAAACACTTATACTTTCCTTTCTTGGTTGTGAACGCTCGTCCGTGTTCACTATATCCCCAGTAGATCGCCAACAAAGCAAATCTTTTCCTTTTTATCTGACACTCGTCCTGTGTTATGATAAACCCTGAGAGCAGCCGTCCCCTGCTGAGTGGTCGTCCTCCACTTCTTGATGGTCGTCCTCCATCATGCTCATCCGATGGCCGTCCCCATCGTTGATTTTAGCAGCCGTCCCCTGCTAGGTGGTCGTCCTCCACCTTTTGATGATCGTCCTTCATCACTTTATCCAATGGCCGTCCCCATTGTTGATTTTAGTTGTCTAACACTCATCCTGTGTTATGATAAACTTTGAGAGCAGCCGTCCCCTGCTGAGTGGTCGTCCTCCACTTCTTGATGGTCGTCCTCCATCATGCTCGTCCGATGGCCGTCCCCATCGTTGACCTTTTCTATCCGATGGCCGTCCCCATCGTTGATATTTTGGCAGCCGTACCCTGCCAGGTGGTCGTCCTCCACCTTTGATGGCCGTCCCCATCATATTTCTTTTATCCCCAACAGAGCAGCCGTCCCCTGCTAGGTGATCGTCCTTCACCTTTGATGGCCGTACCCCATCATCTGTTTATTTCATTTATTCTTTAACCCGATGGCCGCCCCCGTCGTGGTCCCTTTTCTTTTTTTAACCCGATGGCCGTCCCCATCGTCGGTTACTTTGCTTTATGAACTTGATGGCCGTCCCCGTCATGTTCTGTTATCCCCAGAGAATGTTACAGCTTTATCTTGATGGCCGTCCCCATCATGATATCCTATTTTCCCCAGCTAGTCGGCCGTCCCCGTCTTAGCTTTACCTTCTATCCCCAGCATGTCGGCCGTCCCCGTCATTGCTTTATTTTGCACACTTTTCCCAGCATGTCGGCCGTCCCCGTTTACCCAGCAGTCGTCCTCTGCTCGACGGTCGTCCCCCGTCGCCCACACCTTTACAATATACTTTATTTGCTTTTACTATCTATACCCCTTTTCCTCTTCATTTTGTGAGTGCAAATTTTGGACTGTCTTTGGTATTCAACCACAAGTTATCTTGTTTGCCTGTTAAGCCGTCGCTTACATCCTGCACAGCTAACTCATGTTTGAATAGGGGCAGCTGTAAACACCCCAAATTTGCCCTCACCCATTCACACCATGGCTTGTGATCATCTCATATCCATATACACAAAACATATCATCTCACATCTCATTTTGATTCACTGCATAGCTTCTAAGGCATCTGCACCTAGGGTTTGTGATCTGAGCAATCCCAAAGCATCTTGAGCCATTCCAAAGGCCACCAATCAATTCAAAGGGGTCCATGTGTGTTCTTATATCATGTTACATCCCCACAAAGTCAAAATTGCAGAGGGATCACAAGAACTAAGGTTTGAGTGGATGCAGAGCCAGGATGAACTGCACAGTTGACTGAAAATTAGGGTTTTGGTTTCAGAGGCCATAACTCCAAATTTTTTGGTCATTCTTGTTTCCATTGGTCTCTATATGGTATAGGGAGTATGCATATCAATTTTCATGAAGAAATTCCATGGGGAAGTCATCTGATCAAGAGTTGACTTTTCAGACAAGTCAGTGTAAAATCAGGGCATCTGAGGCCCCCAATGACCCAACCAATGGGTGGTCTTCATCATTTTGAGTGTATATGATCTTTATTTGATCATGGAAGAAGGTTGAAGTTCATAAAAATCAAGAATTTGGAAGTTTTGCAAATGTTGACTTTTTGGGCATAGTTGACTTTTCAAGAATGGTTCATTTTAGGTCAATTTTCAAGCCTTGATTCATGATCCAAAAATGCTTCAAATGGAAAAACTTTGGTCATGAAAGTTGTAGATCTCATTTTTCCCTTTTCAAAAAGTACAAGAACATGATCTAACTCTTCATGGATCAAAAGTTATGGCCATGCAAAGTTGCCAAAAATCATTGTTTTTCAAGTTATGCACCAAGCGGAAATTTTGCTAAGTCTTGAATCAATGCATGGTTGCTGCCTCAAATTCATGACAAACCAGCATGTGAATGTTCTCTAAGTCACAAAAATCAGAAATGGACCAAGTTTGCTCATGGTTTGGTTCATGTAACAAGGCATTTCCATGGAAAACCATAAAGCTAGCCAACTTGCATTTTCACTCATGACTACTTCACCAACTTATGACATTGGCTGCTGACTTTGGGCTAGCCTCTCCCTCACCTTTTGCTGCACCAGCACCCAACTTGTCCTTGCCTAGTATCATGCCATGCCCTATCTTACACAAAAGTGGATTTTATGCAAAAGCAAACTCACCTATCACAGCTGCACAAGTCACATCAAGAGACCAATCAGAATATTTTATTCATTCAATTTGCAAACCATATCACATGAGAACCAAGGCTGAAAGAGAGAGAGTCACCATTCACAACTTTCACACAAAAAACCTTCCATCTTGCAAGTTCATTCGATTTTCATTACACAGCTTGCAAACACCCAAACTTTTGCCTCCCTTCATCTCACCTTGATCTATAGAACACAAAGCATCAAGAAACAAAGCCAAAAACAACCAGAAACTCTCACTGCCATCTCTCACCTCAGTTTGCAGTTTCACTTGCAACTCTCACCATAGCCCACAAACATCAAAACAAACTTTGCCAAACTTCTCAACACACTTCATAGATCACAAACAACCCTTCTTCACAGCCTGAAAGTGCCAAGAACTCATCTGCCATTGTTGACTGAGCAGAAACAGTTCTCTTCGAAACTCATCATCCAACAAATATAAGTTCCATTTGAGCATTCAAGCAGCTTTGGGGAACCAAGAGGAGCAGATTGAGCAAGGAGAAGAGGCCTGAAAGTTCCAGAATCAAAGTTTGCAAATCTCAGGTAGCTCCAAATTAATTTTTCCAGAAATCAATTTGATTGTTACAAACTTGCTCTACATGTCTTGCTGATCATTCTGGTACCATTGGTTTTGAAAATGGTTGCGTTTTGAGAGTTTAATTTCAGTTTGAAGCTTACGAACCCTAGAACTTAGTTGCTTCGATTCAGCTTGTTTAGGTTAGATAAATTTGTTTTAGGTTAGGGGTTTGATTCGTGGGAGTGTTAGGATCATTTCCCTGGTCTTAGTTTTCATTTATTTTACGTTTTTAGGGAGTTGGGTGATTTTCAGGTGACCCTCTGGCCGGAGAAGACGACCGGAGGTCTTCTCCGGCCACCTGAGATTAATTAGGGTTTAATCCCATAATTAATGTCAGTTTGAATGCTGGCCGTGGATATGCGTTGACCCATTGACTTCCCTCCCTTTCCAACGCTCCAGATCATTTCATTTGCCCTAATCCACGTGGTTAATTTTAATTAATGGAGATTAATTCAGTTTGAATCCTGGCCACAAGATTGCGCGCCAGTCAACACTTTTGAACCCAGACGCAATCCTGGCCATCCACCTTGTTTACTTTTCATTTTATTTAAATTTAATTCATTTTTCTTTCATTTTATTTGCATAATTTATTTAAAATAGTTAAAAAATCATAAAAATTATGAAACTTTTTCTTTAAGGTTTTATTAATTTTTATGACACAAAAACATTTTTATTTTATTTTTTATCATTAAAAAAGTATTTTTAAATATTTAAAAGATTATTTTTAATTGATTAATGAGAATTAATTAATTAAAAATACTTTTAGGTATTTAAAAATTACAAAAAAATTCATGAAGTGTTCTAAGACATTTAGAAACATTGTCCAACCTTCAAACCAAATTTCTTTTTTGATCTTGATGCATTATAAGAATTTTTCATTGAATTAAATCATTTTTGATGCATTATTTTGTTCATAAGTTTGAAAATTCATTTCTGCCTATTGGTGAAGGTTGAGACATTGATTCTTCTTGCATTGTTTTCCATTTAGCATGAACTTTCAAGGATAAAAAGGCCATGATTTGATATTGCATTTTCTAATTGATTGGCATTTCTTTTGTTGCAAACCCTAAAAAACCCTAATAACTTGTAAAATTCATAACTTGAGTTTGGTTGAGAGTTGAGAGCTCCCCTTTGGGCAGTGGTTCATTATAGGTCTAGGGTTTCTTTGAGTGCCATTTTCCATTTTTCATATTAGGGTTTGCTTCTGTTTTTGGTTTGTGTTTGATGTTTGATCCATGAACCCTAATTTGGGCTTTCATTTACATCCCTCTTGCATTCTCTTGCATAACATGACTTGCCATTGCATTTTGTGCATTCTTATGATTCATTTGACATCTTAAGACATGTATGAAGCATCATTGATCATTGCATTACATATTTGCCATGCCATTTGTCTTGTATGTTTCATAACATTTCATGCTTGTTCATGTTCCTTAGCTTGCATCATTTGCACCCTTGACTTTGTATGAGCATTTCCATGTCTTGCCTCATGTTTGCAGCACTTCATAACATCATAATCATCATGTGTATGCTCCTGGTTTTGCTTTGTATCATGTCATTACATCTCATCTTGCATTGCATTGCATTTCTTTCTAACATTTCAGGTGGTAAGTAAACTTGAGAAGTGAATTTGCCTTCACTTCTCATATCCTTTCCTTTCATCTCTTTTGCATACCTTGCTGCATTCTTATATGTGTTTGAGTTTGAGCTTGCTCATTCTTCCTCCTCCCACTTTCTTTCTTTAAGTGACTTGACTTCTTGAATGAAGCAAGTCACTTTGCTTCTCTTGATCTTGTTCATCTGCTTCCTGGTGGTTCATCTGAAGATTGTTTCTTGAAACCTCACAAACCTTAGGATCAACCAAGCATGATAATGAATTAGGGTTTTGATTAGTCTCCCCCATAGTTTTTTACCTTTGTGTCTCCCCTTGAGTCATCTCTTCTCACCTCATAATCAGGGACTAAACCCTCAAGGCTTTAAGACTTTGTGATTAAGATCATGCCTGCATCCTTCTTTTAGGATGGAGTGTATAACTTTAATCCTAAGTCTTGGACCCTTAAGGTGTTGAAATTTCTTAATCAATTCACTTAATAAATATCAAGGCATTACACTTGTAACTTGGGCCTTGCATTAGGGTTCTAATTCTTCCTTAATTGGTTAAGAAGGACTAACCCTAGTGTTAATGGACAAGTCCCCCTCAAGTTGTCTTACAAACCATAAAAATCACTTCATCATCATATCATTAATAAAATCCACTTAATCAAAGGCTTGTTTTGTCATGAGTTTAATCCCTAATCATGGATTAAGTTGAGGAGCTTTCCTCAGCTTAAACACCCTCATCTATTATCCTTCTTTTAGGATAGTGTAATGAGCCTGTTAAATCCCTGATTATGGCTTAACCTCATTACTTAACACTAAACAAAAATCGCAAAAACATCTAATTAATCACAAGTAGGTTAATGATCTTAACCCTACATCAAAGGTGATTAAGTGTGAGAATCTGACTTCACACTTAAGGTAATTCTCATTACCCCTAATCAGAGGGATGATGTGATGAGTTTACCAAATCCATTGATTTAGGTTTAAGCTCATTATCTTATGACAAACTCCAAAAAGAAATAAAAGACTGAAAACACAAAAACAAACAATAATCGTCTCCTTCGGGATTCTTTTCTCATCATATTCACTCACAAACGAGAATTTGCTTCTTCCGTCTAATGCAAGACAGTTTGCACCTGAGCCAGACAGGTCATACACTTGAGCATAGACAAGTAAGCAGTTCACAAGTCAATTTATCTTTCAGTCTCTTTGGGTCGAACTACGGTGTTCTGACTTCCTCATTGCACGAGAGGATACGTAGGCATAACTTAACAGTTATCGAACAAAAGTCTCTGTACATTCCCCCTCCTTCCAGCATTATTCTTTAAGCCTCATAATCATGAGCATACTCTTTCTTACACTGACACTATACATATTACACTTCACATTTCTTTACACTGACACCTGTACATCTTTTCCAGCTCATTTACACACAAATTGCACTGACACTACCCCTTTTAAAACACAAATCTTTCAAGCGTGGATCCCGTCGAGTACGGCGGACAATCTGGGTGCTAATACCTTCCCAGGTTGTAACCAACCTCCTTTCTCAGTCTCTCTGGTTCGCAAACCGTCTTATCCTTATCTTTCTAGGCTTATGCAGCATTGCCTTTCCTCCGGGATAAAAATGCCTAGCTGGCGACTCTTTTCATTCTCCAGTGAGTTCACGGCTGTGTGTTCTCACTGTTCCCTTCGCCGACCGTTCGCGTCTGTACCTTCATCTGAACCATTTCATTTGTCGGGAGCGACACCATGAAGCTGACACTCGAGACGGGCATCCCTCCACCCCGTCTCCTGAACCCGAAAATAATGGGAACCAGCAACCTCAGCCTCAAAACCTGCTAGTCGAAGGAGATGCCACCATGATTGCTATGGTGAACGCCCTCAACCAGGCCAGCTCCATGCTCTACCAGCAGCACGAGAGGATCATGGCCCTGGAGGCTGAACGACAGGAGGATCGACCTCAGCAAGAACGAAGGACACTACAATGTCCAGAAGCTGCGAAGAAACAGGGACGCTCCCCTCCGTGTCGAGGAAAACACTCCCCTGAGGCCAAAAAAGGGAAGGTCCAGGATGCACCGTGAGACTGACCAGTCAGAGGCCTCACCTAGACACGAGCAGAGTCTTGGCAATGATGAGCTCTCCCCATTGGGAAGTGAAGAGGAAGACCCATATTTCCCCCTCTCACAGGCAATTATGGAGGCACCAGTCCCTAAAGGCATGGAGAAGCCCCCGAATCTGGACATCTACGTCGGGACCATTGGTCCCAACGATCATGTCGACAATATCAACACGATGCTGGACTACCGCAACGACATCACCAGGCATCTCAAGTGCAGATTGTTTTCAACAACTCTCAAGAAAGGAGCCATGGTCTGGTACAAAAGCCTAGCCCTAGAGTCCATCACATCCTGGAGGGTCATGAAATCCATGTTTACGAGACATTTCACAGCTTCCCGACGCCATCCCAAGATTGATGCAACCCTCGAAGCTATAGTGCAAAGGAAGAATGAAACGCTGCGCTCGTATGTCGAGCGATTCAACCAAGAAGTTGTTGAGGCAGACACAACGAAACACATGAAGAAATACCTCCTCGAGAGAGGACTCTTGCCCGAAAGTGAACTTAGCAAGGCAGTCGGGATAGAACCTCCCCTCACCCTGAACGAGTTCTTGCACAAAGCCCAAGCTTACATTAGAAATGAAGAAAAACAGGTCGCCCACAGTGCTTGAAGTAGTTGCAACACCCGGGAGACCGACCATCCCAAGCGCGAGGACCCCAACGCTCCTCGCTGCAAAGGAAGAGGACTCACGGGCCGCTATAGCGAGTATACGTTGCTGACAGCTCCCAGCAAACACATCCTCGCCGAGTGCATCAACTCCGACTTCAAGAAGGGCAGGGTAAGTTTCCCCAAACCTTCTGCACCCAAGCTCCACACGGATAAATCCAAATACTGTAGGTTTCATAGAAGCCATGGGCACGTGACTGAAGACTACGTCCACCTGAAGGATGCTATTGAGATCTTGATCCAGGAGGGTCATCTCAAACAGTACACTAAGAAGAATGAAACTCCCAGGCATAAGGAGCAAGAAAGGAAGAGGCCTCGTGAGGACACACCGCCTGATGACTCTTCTTATCTAGTGGTCATGTGCGTATCAAGCCCGGAGGATTTCAGTCTCCTCGACTCATCACCAAAAGGGAGACTCACGGCCCTATTCAAGACCCTCAAGTTAGACAAGACCAATCTATCCATGTATGTCGGATCTGACCTTCAAGGATTCAATGGGGCCACGACAAGTCCATGGGGTTATGTCGAGCTCCTCGTCACCTTCGAGGAGCAAGAAACAGCTAGAGAAGTCAAGATCCAATTCCTAGTGATAGAGTGCCCCTCCCTTTACAACTGCATACTTGGCCGCCCAACCTTGGCCGAATTGACTACGGTCCTTTCCACCGTTCACTTAAAGATGAAATACTACACCAAGCTAGGATGCGTGGTCACGATCCACGGCAACATTGAGGCCACTCGAAGATGTTATGATTCTGCAGTAAAAGGACAGGCCACAATCAACACCAAAAATAGCAAGAAACCTAGGGTCGAAGAACAACCTCCCCAGGGAATCATGAAAGCGAGACAATGCAAAATGAGGTTTAACCATGAAAAATGCACGTTCGGTGTTCGGGCAGGGAAATTCCTCGGCTTCTATCTCACCGAGCGTGGGATTGAGCCAAACCCCGATAAATGTCGGGCATTCTCGGAATTCTCGACCCCAAAGTCGAAAAAATCCATTCAATCCCTCAATGGCATGCTCGCCTCCTTATCTCGCTTCGTAGCCAAGTCCGACCAACACGCTTTACCTTTCTTCAAACTGCTGCGGAAAGAGGCCACCTTTGAGTGGACCGAAGAGTGCGAGAAAGAATTCCTCCACCTAAAGAAAGCGCTCTCTGAACCCTCGGTCTTGTCCCGACCACTGGAAAAGGAGACCATGTATCTATACCTATCCGTAGCAACCGAGGCTGTTAGTGTTGTTCTCATCCGAGAAACCGACGAAGGATAAAAGCCTATCTACTTCACGAGCAAAGCTCTCCAAGGCCCCGAGCTCAGGTACCAACAAATCGAGAAGGTTGCATTAGCCCTTATTAATTCCGCGAGGAGTCTACGACACTACTTCCTTACACATATGATTAAAGTGAGAATCGACCAACCGATAAAACAGCTCCTCGGTCGACCAGATATGGCTGGCCGAATGCTGAAGTGGCCGCTGAAACTCTCTCAATTCGACATCCAATATGAAAACAGGAAAGCTCTGAAAGCTCAGGTCTTGGCCGACTTCATTGCAGAAATGACGCACAGTCCGATCCCAGCAGACGGCGCCCACAAGTGAATGATCTTCGTCGACGGTGCCTCCAACCCGACGGGAAGCGGTGCATGAATCATCCTTGAAAACGAGGACGGTATTCTGATCGAGGTTTCATTGGAATTGGCCTTCCCAACCTCCAACAACCAAGCCAAGTATGAAGCTTTCCTCGCAGGTCTAAGACTAGCCGAAGACTTAGGGGCGAAGGAAGTAAAGATATCAACAAACTCTCAGCTTGTGGCATCATAAGTACGGGGAGAATACCAAGCTAAAAACGACAACCTCATAGAATACTTAGCCTGAGTGAGAGAAAAACTCGAAAAATTCGAGAAGTGGAAGGTCCAACACGTTCCACGCGAACACAACACGCGGGCTGACGTCCTATCCAAACTCGCGAGCACGAGCAAGAAAGGCGGAAATAAGTCGCTAATCTAGGAAATCCTTCCCCGACCAAGTACCGAACGACCACCACCTCCGCTCGAGATAAACATGATCGGGGATGATCATTGCTGGATGACACCCATCTACAACTACCTCAAAAAGGACGAACTCCCCGCAGACCCCAAAGAGGCGGCCACGACCAAGAGGCGGGCATGCTCGTATGTCCTCCTCGAGGGAAATCTCTACCGAAGGGGACTCTCCATCCCACTGCTCAAATACGTTAAGGAGGAAAAGGTCCCTGACATATTAGGGGAAATACATCGGGGAATCAACGCCCATCATCCCGGTGGAAGTTCACTAGCGCGCAAGGCCCTTCGAGCAGGCTATTATTGGCCGACGATGCAACATGACTCCAAGGAGCACGTCAAAAAATGCGACAAGTGCCAAAGACACGCCGACATGCATCTTGCACCCCCAATGAACTAAAAACGCTCTCCTCCTCGCGGCCCTTTGCCTGGCGGGCGATGGACATCCTCGGCCCCTTTGTGACCGGTTCTTATCAAAACAAATATCTCATTGTAGTGGTGGACTACTTCACTAAGTGGATCGAAGCAGAAGCCTTGGCCAAAATAACGACACAAAACATTTTCCGATTCTTCAAACGGAACATCCTCGCAGGCTTTGGCATACCCCAAGTCCTCATCACCGACAATGGAACACAATTCACGGACGGAGGATTCCAAGACTTTGTTGCCAACTTAGGCACAAAACAACACTTCACGTCTATCGAGCACCCTCAAACTAACAGGCAAGCTGAGGCGACGAACAGGGTGATCCTACATGGACTGAAATGCCGACTTGGTGAGGCGAAGAGGGCGTGGGTCGAGGAACTACACAGCGTCCTTTGGGCATATCGCACAACACCACATTCCACAATAGGGGAGACCCCATTCAGATTAACATACGGCACCGAGGTAGTCATACCGATGGAGATTTGAGAACCGATGAGGCGCACAGAGGCACCCCTTGACGAGGAGCTAAACGACGAAGCACTTTGAGTCGTGCTGAATCTCGTCGACGAAATCCGCTCCGAGGCGGCCCTTAGGGAAATCTCCCTCAAACAAAAAGTAGCTTTGCGCCATGACGCAAAAGTCATAAAAAGAGAGTTCCATGTGGGCAGCCTGGTCCTTAGACGAAACCAGAAAAAACCCACGAAAAGGCAAACTGGCCGTTAACTGGGAAGGCACATATCGTGTCCGAGATAAGAAGGGAAACGGGGCCTATTATCTGGAAAACCTACAAGGCGAAGAACTTGCTCGACCATGGAACATAGGAAAACTTAGATAATACTATAGCTAAAGGCAATCTAGGGAGACATGGAAGGTACGACCACGCTCTTCACCACTAAACGAAAAGGAGGATAATGCCCATATGAGGCGAACACAACCCTCCCCGAAGTCGGGCACCTCAAAACGAGCCCCAACGTCGCAATACCACGTCGGTAGGGCACCCATCTCGCGATGGGAAGGCCCAAGCCCCGAGGTTAGGGTTTCCAATTGCAAACCTAATCTCGACTCAGGGCAGACATAAAACCCGCCACCTCGTCGGTTCCCTAAACCGACGAGCCTAACAAGGTCGAGCGAAAAGAGTTCAAATATAAATACAATTAAACAATATGACACGATGAAAATAACAACTAGATAAAAATGGCCAGAGCCGACCAATAAAACTTCATTAAAAAGGGCACAAAGGCCAATATTCAAACAAAGGCACAAAGGCCAATATTCAAACAAAGGCACAAAGGCCATTACAAAAGTACAGGGCACAAAATCCATAACACAGGCGCGCAAGCCCAACAAAAATTTAACAAAGTCTCCGCCCGAAGCTACTCCTCACCACCCTCATTCTCATCCTCCAACTCCTCCTCGGCAGCAAAAGGACATACGATCTCAGCGTCGTCCACGCAGTAGTTGTGAGCCAACCCCTCAGTCACAAGCCTCGGGTTCAGAACCTTGAACTGCTCGGTAGCATTGTCGAATCCATCCTTGACCATCACAAGCAGTTCCTTGTTAAGTTCGCGGATATGACCGACCAACTCGCCCCGGGTGCGAAGGGTAAGCTCATCTTCAGTCTCATCGTCTCGAGGACGAACTGTACCTTCCAGCAACGCAATTCAGGCACGAAGTTACACATTTTCTTCGACCGCCTTATTGAGCTCGAAAGCTTGATCTTCTAAGCTTTGTTTCTTAGCCTTCAAGATGTCCCGCTTGAGCTTCACCTCCTCCAGCTTCGACTTCAACCCTGTTTGAAGCTTATGCTCCTCCTTATAGTCGGATAGGTCCTTGGAAAGCTTATCCTTCTCAGCCCGAGCAGTCTTAAGAGCATTCTCCAATGTAGCTATCGAGACAACGGTCTCAGACAGGACCATGGCAGTTTCCATCACCCGGATGACCACAGCTAAATCACTGGCTAGGTCTTTCCGCCTAGTGACTGCGTCCTGATTAAGAATGACCCTCGCCTCGGGCGCCGCCACCATGAAAGAACCTTCGGACTTGAAGAAATCCCGCTCCAAATAACAGGGAGGCAAAAAATAGCTCTCATGTGCACCAGAGTCATTGCCACCCACGACCGCAAACCGGGAAAGAGCCCCGTCCAGCCACTTGCGTTTCAGAAGAGGAGAGGTGGAGGACAAATGGTTGTCCCGTATCTGTATCGGGGAAGTCTGCTGGACATCAACTTGAGGGGAGTTGGTGGTTGAGCTGGGGGTACCAGAACTGCCGACCCCGAGCTCCGTAGCTACCTCCTGGACACGGGACACCACTTTCTTTTTCTTTTTAGGGATCCTGTCCGGGGCCCTAGCCTGGTTGGCCAACTTCAAGACGTGTGCACGGTGAATGGGCATTGTTCCTGCAAACAAAAACAAGTGAACATCAGTTAAACAGGCATAAAAATAAAGAAAAAGAGTAAGGCCAGAAGGACCTACGCAACAATTCCATGACCTCCTCGTCCGTGTCACACGCGAGCAGATCCTTTGTATTTATGAAGCACGTTTCATGGATGGGCATCCCGTCGTCGTCGACATAGGGTTTTCCTTGCCATTCCACCCAAAGTGCCAAGCTGAAGCTCTGGACATACTCCACCAGCCTCTTGTAGGCCAGCCGATCCTCGACCCCCATGCTCGATTACCTAACTAGGTAGTGACTGGTCGACAAGTTGAAATGGTCAGGCTGCTATCTCAAGGGGATCCTCGACATGAGTTTTTCCTCGCCACTAGCATCGCGCTTATAATAGTAAAGAGTGGTGAGGGCGAACCGAGTGAACGACTTTACCACATACCACCTCCCCTTAAAATGGTGGGCAGAATCAATGAACATCTTGAATAGTCTCACGGGCTGTTTTAGAGACACCCAGCTGTGACGCCCCCTGTGCCTGACCGTTGCAGATAGAAGATATCGAAGAAAAGGGGAAGTTTGCACCCGACACCGAGAAACCGGCAGACTAATTCGAATGCCTGGATGAAAGCGATGGCATTCAGATGCAATTGCGTGGGCGCCGGCCTGAGCCACCTGAAGACCCCCATCTAGAAAACATTAAAGGGGAGCCTAACCCACGCTTCCTGAAAGGCGAATTCATACATGGCGAACTGCTTCCCTGGAAAACGATGGCATATCCGATCTGTTTCCCGAGGAGCAAGACATTTCCATTTTTCTTTATCCTCAGGGCCAATGTCATCAACTACAGCCTACACAGTATTCACCTCGTCCGTGAAGTACGACTCTTCTTCTAACGGCTGATCCGCGACCCACGACAAGTCGTTACTGTTGCACCCCAAAATTTGCCCTCCACAAGACAAGTCATTAGGTACTAAGAGGCTCACAAGGTTCACAAGGTTCACAAAGTTCATAAGACATCTCATGAGGTTCACAAGGTTCAAAAAGTTCACAATTGGTTGACAAAATTGACAATTCCCTCAGACAATGCATCCTCCTAAGCAATGCATCCTAAACTAGGGTTTTGACTTTCATCAGGCTAAATGGACTTACAAGACTTCAAGTGAGCTTCATAGCATCCTATATGTGTTCAAGAATCCCCATGTCAAGTTTCAAGACTTTCCCAAAAGATTTGCTCAGTCAGATGATCAGATAGGTTAAAATCAGTCAAAGTAGTTAAAAAGTCAAACTGAGGTCAACTGTGGTCAAACCAAAGTCAAACTTCATTATTTTTTGCCAACCTCAAGTATATGAAGTAAAATTCATCATTTGATCAAGGGTTGATCATGATTCATCAAGGAGATTTCAGATCATCAAGAATCAGGAGTTTCTAAATTAGGGTTTTCATAGGAAAAGTCAACTGAACTTTGACCAGCCATAACTTTCACATGCTTCATCAAATTTTTTCATCCAAAGCTCATTTTGAAGGAAATTGAATTTTCTAAAACTTTGTGTCTCACAAGCCAAGCCCAAAAATGCTTCATTTAGAAGGTATGAGCTAAGACATTATAGGTCCTTTTAAAAGTCAACAAAAAGTCAACAACTTCAAAAGAGCATAACTTGAGAATGGTAAAAGATATGGACATGATACTAAAGATGTTGGTTAGAGGACTCTTTAAGCTTTTCAAAATGTCCAAGAACACCTTCATAGCATTAAAATTGAAGGATTTGTGCCCTTGCAAAGTTGGGAAATTTTTGGGAAACTTATGAAGCAAATAAGGCCTTAAATCCAATTTTTGCTAAATGAGCCCACCAAATTGCCATCCAATCTTTACAAAAACACCAAGCACGACCCAACCCACACATTTTCTTATTTTTTATATTTTATTTAATATTTATTTGAATTTTATTCATTTTAATTCATATTAAATCAAAATAAAATCAAAAAATCAATATTTGAACATGATTCTTCTTCTAGAAAGTCATCAAAGCCATTTAACATGATTAGATGCTGTCCAAATTCGTGTAAAGCAAAAGTAGCAAGAGAATATTTGATTTTTGGACAATTATGGTGATGAGATTTCTTCCATATAAAGCAACTTCAAATCCATGAATAAGGTCCAGCTTTTCTGACCTAATTATACTCCTTATATATACCTAAGAGTGCAGCCATTGAGGAGGACGAAAATTTGGCAGAGGAGAGGAATTATCCAAACTCACATTTTTGCTAAAAATTTGAAATTCGGATTCCACCATTTAAGCTCTTTCAACACCATTTGAAGGTAGTAATTCGTTCCTGGGGATGTCTATAACCTGTCTCCATCCTCATTGCCGTCACATTCATGATGGAATGCTCTTACCGAACCATTTTTTCTTCATATTTTCTTGTTTGTCGTTTTCATACATTTGATTATGAAAACTTGAATCTAACCATCAATCCTTGTTTCTCTTGAAGCATAGAAGAAATCTGGATAGTTAGTTTTGAGTTTCACGGCCGTAATCATATTTCGCCATAACTAGGGTTTCAAGGTCCATTTTAGGGACTTGCGATTTAGGCTATATAAATAATATTAATTGATGAAATTGAACTGTGTGAAACCTGGGCAAGCCACTAGAACAATCAATTTGGATAAAGTTTACATGTTTTGCAGGTTTTCAAGATCATAGGTTTTTCTGCGGGAAAATTCGCAGAAAAATACCTAAGAAATTTTGAAGGAAATTTCGTAGGGTGAGAGGTTGAAGAAGAATTCAGCGTGCGCATTTTCTATTTTCAAATATTTGATTTGTTTTATATTGTTTGCTTTGATTCATTTGTGTTATAGGCCTACTAGCTCAGACGGTTTGGAAGCGCGTTGGGTGAATGAAGAAGCTGGGTTCGATCCCAGTGTCCATCCATTATTTTTTTTACATTCACTTTTTCTTGCAGATTTAACACAAAAACAATATTGTCTCACATATATACCAACTGCACGCGCAGCCTGGTGGTAAAGGGGAAAACTGTGCATCCTTAGGTCAGGGGTTCAAACCCTGATCTCCACATCTTTTTTTTTTTAGTATTTTCTAAATCTATTTTTCTATATTATATTACTTAATTATAATTAATTATAAATTAATTCCAATAAATCAAAATTAACCCTTTAAAACTATTTTCTCTGAATATTTTTTATAAAAGAAAATTAGTAACTTTTGTAAATAATTTGTCTTAATTTTTAATGGCTTCTCACATATTTTGTTTAAATGTCATTGTCGCTCCCGACAAATGAAACGGGGTCAGATGAAGGTACAGACGCGAACGGTCGGCGAGAGGGACAATGAGAACACACAGCCGTGAACTCACTGGAGATGAATAGAGTCGCCAGCTAGGCATTTTTATCCCGGAGGAAAGGCAATGCTGCATAGACCTAGAAAAAGATGGACAAGACGGTTTGCGAACCAGAGAGACTGAGAAAGGGGGTTGGTTACAACCTGGGAAGGTATTAGCACCCAGATTGTCCGTCGTACTCGACGGGATCCACGCTTAAAAGATTTGTGTTTTAAAGGGGTAGTGTCAGTGCAATTTGTGTATAAAATAGCTGGAAAAGAATGTACAGGTGTCAGTGTAAAAGAAGTGAAGTGTATAGTGATGTGTCAGTGTAAGAATGAGAATGAATTGCTCATGACCATGAGGCTAAAGAATGAAGCTAGAAGGAGGGGGAATATACAGAGACTTTTGTTCGATAACTGTTAAGTTATGCCTACGTATCCTCTCGTGCAATGAGGAAGTCAGAACACCGTAGTTCGACCCAAAGAGACTGAAAGATGAATTGACTTGTGAACTGCTTGCTTGCCTATGCTCAAGTGTATGACCTGTCTGGCTCAGGTGCTAACTGTCTTGCATTAGACGGAAGAAGCAAGTTCTCGTTTATGAATGAATGTGATGAGAAAAGAATCCCGGAGGAGACGATTATTGTTTGTTTTTTTTGTTTTCAGTCTTTTATTGCTTTTTGAAGTTTGTCATAAGATAATGAGCTTAAGCCTAAACCAATGGGTTAGTAAACTCATCACATCTTCCCTCTGATTAGGGGTAATGAGGATACCTTAAGTGTGAAGTCAGATTCTCACACTTAATCACCTTTGATGTAGGATTAAGATCATTAACCTACTTGTGATTATTTAGATGTTTTTGTTGTTTTTGTTTAGTGCTGAGTAATGAGGTTAAGCCATAATCAAGGATTAAACAGACTCATTACACCATCCTAATAAAAGGATAATAGATGAGGATGTTTAAGCTGAGGAAAGCTCCTCAACTTAATCCATGATTAGGGATTAAACTCATGACAAAACAAGCCTTTAATTAAGTGGATTTTAGTTAATGATAAGATGATGAAGTGATTTTTATGATTTGTAAGACAACTTGAGGGGGACTTGTCCATTAACGCTAGGGTTAGTCCTTCTTAACCACTTAAGGAAGAATTAGAACCCTAATGCAAGGCCCAAGTTACAAGTGTGATGTCTTGATGATTATTAGATGGATTGATTAAGAGATTTAAACACATTAAGGGTTTAACACTTAGGATTAAAGTTATACACTCCATCCTAAGAGAAGGATGCAGGCATAAGCTTAACCACAAAGTCTTAGAACCTTTAGGGTTTAGTCTCTGATTATGAGATGAGAAGAGAAGACTCAAAGAGAGACACAAAGGTAAAAACTATGAGGGGAGACTAATCAAAACCCTAATTCATTGTCATGCTTGGTTGTCCCTAAAGTTAGTGAGGTTTGCAAGAACAATCTTCAGAGGAGCCACCAGGAAGCAGATGAACAAGATCAAGAGAAGCAAAGCAACTTGCTTCATTCAAGAAGTCAAGTCACTTGAAGAAAGAAAGTGGGGGGAAGAAGAATGAGCAAGCTCAAACTCAAACACAAATAGAAATGCAGCAATGGATGCAAGAGAGATGAAAAGAAAAGTTATGAGAAGTGAAGGCAAATTCACCTCTCAAGTTCACTTACCACCTGAAATGTTAGAAAGAAATGCAATGCAATGCTAAATGAAATGAAATGACATGATGCTAGACCAAACCAGAAGCATGTTGATGATGAAAATGATGCTATGAGGTGCTGCAAACATGAGGCAAGACATGGGGATGTTCATACAAGATTATGAATGCAAATGATGCAAGTTAAGGAGCATGAACAAGCATGAAATGTTATGAAGCATACAAGACAAATGGCATGGCAAATATGTAATGCAATGATCAAACATGCTTTCTATATGTCTTAAGATGTCAAATGAATCATAAGCATGCACAAAATGCAAAGGCAAGTCATGTTATGCAAGGATATGCAAGAAGGATGCAAGAGAAATCCCAAATTAGGGTTCATGGACCAAACATCAAACAAAAACCCAAAACAGAAACAAATCCTAAGATAAAAAATGGAAAATGGCACCCAAAGAAACCCTAAACCTATAATGAACCACTGCCCAAAGGGGAGCCCTCAACTCTCAACCAAACTCAAGATATGAATTTTCTAAGTTATTAGGGTTTTTTAGGGTTCTTAACAAAAGAAATGCCAAACAATTAGAAAATGCAAGATCAAATCATGGCCATTTTATCCTAGAAACTACATGCTAAACATAAAATAATGCAAGAAGAACCAATGTCTCAACCTTCTCCAATAGACAGAAATGAATTTTTGAATCCATGATCAAATTAATGCACAAAATATGATTTAATTCAATGAAAAATTCTTAAAATGCATCAAGATCAAAAAAGAAATTTGGTTTGAAGGTTGGACAATGTTTCTAAATGTCTTAGAACATTTCATGAATTTTTTTGTAATTTTTAAATACCTAAAAGTATTTTTAATTAATTAATTCCCATTAATCAATTAAAAATAATCTTTTAAATATTTAAAAATACTTTTTTAATGATGAAAAATAAAATAAAAATATTTTTGTGTCATAAAAATTATTAAAACTCAGAGGAAAAAGTTTCATAATTTTTATGTATTTTTTGCTATTTTAAAATAATTATGCAAGTTAATTGAAAAGAAATGAATTAAAAATCAAATAAAATAAAAGTAAACAGAAAGGAGGGCCAGGATTCACTCTGGATTCAAAGGGGTTGACCGCGCGCGTTTTTGGAAGGCCAGGATTGCTTCTGATCAGATTAATTTAATTATGGATTAATTAAAATAAACACGTGGATTAGGGCATAATGGCTTGATCTGAACCATTCACACACGCGGGAGGTCAACACTTTCAACGCATCCAATGGTCCACATTCAAACTGGAATTAATTATGCAATTAGGGTTTAATGACTCTCAGGTGGCCGGAGAAGACCTCCGGTCGTCTTCTCCGGCCAACATCTCACCTGAAAACTCCCCAAATCCCTCAAATCGTAACGAAAATGAAAACTAAGCACACCAAAATGATCCCCATGACCCCCTGAGCTAAAACCCTAAGTCCAAACAAATTTCTTCTTCCTCAAAACCATGAATCGAACAGAACAAGCTTTAGGGCAAACCAGTTTCAGAGACAAATTAAATGCTTATTTCACCACCATTTCAAAAACCAAAGACATATTCATGACCAGGACAACACAAAGAACAAGTTTGTAACAAGAAAAATGATTTCTGGAAAAATAATTTTCGAGCTACCTGAGATTTGGAGCTTTCAGTTTGAGGACTTTCTGGCCACTTCTCTTTGTGCAATCCACTCCACTTGGTCCCCAGAAGATGTTTGAATGCTCAATGAGAGTTTAAGCTGGCTGGATAGTGAGATTCGAAAGCTTCTGCTCAAGCTTGGTCAGAAATGGCAATGGTGAAATAGAGAGCTTCAGGTCATGATGAATGGTTGTTTGTGATCCTGAGGATGAATGGAGAAGGTCTGGAGTGTTTGTTTGTGTGTTTGTGAGCTATGGTGAGAGTTTCGAATGAAACTGCAAAATGGAGTGAGAAATGGCAGTGGGATGTTCTGGCTGTTTCAGGCTTGGGTTCTTGGTGCTGGATGGTCTATGGAGCAAGGTGAGTTGAATGGTGAAGATGGTTGAAGTGTTTTCAGGCTGTGGAGAGAAATTCGAAGCAACTTGCAATTGGGAGTGTTTTTGTGTATGTCATGAATGAGGATGTTTCAGCCTTGCCTTGTGTTATGTTTAGCTTGCAAATTGTCCACAAAAACCTCTCTCATTGGTCAGAGGATGTGACTTGTGCTTTATTGATTGGTAAGTTAACTTTTGCAAAAAGGTCAACTAATGTGTAAGAGAAGTATGGTGAAGTGCTAGGCAAGTACATGGGCTGGTTCTGGCGCAGCAAAGTGAAGGGAAAGGCTAGGCTTGGTCCAGCATTCAAGGCAGCAAGTTGGTGAAACATGATCATGAGTTTTGCAACTTGTGGCTTTATGGTTCACATGTGAAGAAAGTCTTATTACATAAACCAAACTATGTAGAAACTTGATCCAATTCTGATTTTTTAGGCTCATAGAATGTTTATGTAATGGTTTGAAATGAATTAGAGGTCACAATATGCATTGGTACAAGACTTTGCAAAATTCTCACTTAGGGCATGCCTTGAAAATCAATGATTTTAGCCAACTTTGCATTGCCATAACTTTTGATCCAAGAAGAGTTTGATCATGTTCTTGTACTTTTTGAAAAGGGAAAGATGAGATCTACAACTTTCATGACCAAAGTTTTTCCATTTGAAGCCTTTTTGGATCAAGAATCAAGGCTTGAAAAATGACCTAAAATGAGGCATTCTTGAAAAGTCAACTATGCCCAAAAAGTCAACATTTGCAAAAACCCTAAATTCTTGATTTTTATGAACTTCAACCTTCTTCCATGATCAAATAAAGATCATATACACTCAAAATGATGAAGATCACCCATTGGTTGGGTCAATGGGGGCCTCAGATGCCCTGATTTTACACTGACTTGTCTGAAAAGTCAACTCTTGATCAGATGACTTCCCCATGGAATTTCTTCATGAAAATTGATATGCATACTCCCTATACCATATAGAGATCAATGGAAACAAGAATGACCCAAAAATTTGGAGTTATGGCCTCTGAAACCAAAACCCTAATTTTCAGTCAACTGTGCAGTCTAGCCTGGCTCTGCATCCACTTAAACCCTAGCTCTTGTGATTCCTTTGAAGTTTTGACTTTGAGAGGATGTATTATGATGATTGAACACACATGGACCCCCTTGAGTTGATTAGTGGCCTTTGGAATGGCTCAAGATGCTTTTGGGATTGCTCAGATCACAAACCCTAGGTGCAGATGCCTTAGAAGCTATGCAGTGAATCAAAAATGATATGTGAGATGATATGATTGTGTTTATGCATATGAGGATGATCACAAGCCATGGTGTGAATGGGTGAGGGCAAATTTGGGGTGTTTACAGCTGCCCCTATTCAAACATGAGTTAGCTGTGCAGGATGTAAGCAACGGCTTAACAGGCAAACAAGATAACTTGTGGTTGAATACCAAAGACAGTCCAAAATTTGCACTCACAGAATGAAGAAGAAAAGGGATATAGATTGCAAAAGGAAAATAAAGTATATTGTAAAGGTGCGGAAAACAAAGCGATGACGGGGACGGCCGACATGCTGGGGATAAAAGGTAGAGCTAAGACGGGGACGGCCGACTAGCTGGAAAAAGTAATATAATATGATGGGGACGGCCATCAAGATAAAGCTGTAAAATTCTCTGGGGATCAAGTGAAACATGACGGGGATGGCCATCAAGTTCATAAAGGTAAAGTAACCAACGATGGGGACGGCCATCGGGCTAAAAGGAAAAGGGACCACGACGGGGACGGCCATCGGGTTAAAGAATAAATGAAATAAACAGATGATGGGGTACGGCCATCAAAGGTGAAGGACGATCACCTAGCAGGGGACGGCTGCTCTGTTGGGGATAAAAGAAAATATGATGGGGACGGCCATCAAAGGTGGAGGACGACCACCTGGCAGGGTACGGCTGCCGAAAATATCAACGATGGGGACGGCCATCGGATAGAAAAGGTCAACGATGGGGACGGCCATCGGACGAGCATGATGGAGGACGACCATCAAGAAGTGGAGGACGACCACTCAGCAGGGTACGGCTGCTCTCGGGGTTTATCATGACATAGGGCGAATGCCAGATAACCAAAATCAACAATGGGGACGGCCATTGGATAAAATGATGAAGGACGATCATCAAAAGGTGGAGGACGACCACCTAGCAGGGGACGGCTGCTAAAAATTAACGATGGGGACGACCATCGGATGAGCATGATGGAGGACGACCATCAAGAAGTGGAGGACGACCACTCAGCAGGGTACGGCTGCTCTCAGGGTTTATCATAACACAGGACGAGTGTCAGATAAAAAGAAACATTTGCTTTGTTGGCGATCTACTGGGGAGAAGTAAACACGGACGAGTGTTTATATCCAAGAAACAAAAGGTACAAGTGTTTAGATGTTAGTGTATAGATTAAAGATGCGGACGAGCATCCTTAAGACTATGATACGGACGAGTATCAGGTAGAAACAAATACCGACACATGTTCAGAGATGATGATACGGACGAGTATCAACGGGTTAACAAAGAACACGGACGAGTGTTGCATCTGAAGGGACTCTGGGGGAATAGTAGACACGGACGAGCATCTATATTCAAGAAGACACAAGTGTTTGACACGGTGTATGGATTAAAGATGCGGACGAGCATCCTTAAGACTATGATACGGACGAGTATCATGTAGAAACAAACTCTAGACGCAATGTTCTGAGATGATGATACGGACGAGTACCAACTGGTTAACAAAGAACAAGGACTACTGTCGAATCTGCGGGGATATGAGTGGTGATGTATACAAGATACGGACGAGTATCTGTATAAGTGTACCTATGAGTAGTGAGTATTATATAGATAAGTGTTTTATCTGCTGGGGAAGGTGACACGGACGGGTGCCAAGAAAGAAAAGTGTAATATGAACAAGTATCTGCTATACAAAGTCTAGGCGACTGCGCTGGGGATATGACACGGACGGGTGTCAGGGAAGTGTATATAAGGTATGTGTGAGTGCAAAGAGGATGTCTTTGGCTTTCTGCTGGTAATATGACACGGACGGGTGTCAAGAAGTATCTGTAATGCGGGTGCTCTTGTTATAAAGAGTGTTCAGACGACTTTACTGGGGAGTGATGATACGGACGTGTATCAAAGGGTGTATATGGTGGTGTTTGTGAATATGAGGCAACTGTTTTTGCTGGGACTCTGATGGGGATTTTTGTATAATGATGATGAACGGTTTGTTATTCACAAGTGACAATTCAGAACATGGCTTATGATTATGCTATGCGTTTGATTTTTGCCGTAATGCTCCGTATTAGACGGAATGCTACGCTTTGAGGGGATAGTATGATGCAAATGCTATGATTATGCAAGGAGGCACAGATCCGGGATTCGGATCCCCTTGCTGCAAAGATC
The DNA here is from genome assembly GCA_963966055.1 of Lathyrus aphaca. Taxonomy (NCBI): domain Eukaryota; kingdom Viridiplantae; phylum Streptophyta; class Magnoliopsida; order Fabales; family Fabaceae; genus Lathyrus; species Lathyrus aphaca. Next base: position 53,668,984 of record OZ014525.1, on the reverse strand, counting down.
TCTGGTTGATCTGCCTGAAGTGAACATCCCAGCTGGGGATGAGATCATTGGTAGATCTAATGATGTATCTGCTTGGGGGTATAAGTCATTGGTTGACATCCTTATAACACGGGACCCAGCTGGGGTTTGTAGAAGCTTTCTTCACTCTGTTGTGATCTTCTATGTGCTGCTCTTCTGGATAGAGGCTGGGACTCTGTGGGGAGATGGTTCCCTGACTTCTGTATTCAGCTGAGGATGAAATGGCAACTCGGCTGGGGAATTATGAGAGGCAACTCAGCTGGGGATAGCAACAAGAGGCAACTCAGCTGGGGATAGCAACAAGAGGCAACTCAGCTGGGGATAGAGCATTTCGGATGCCGAGATTGAGTGTATGTTGATTTGGCAACTTTGCTGGGGAAGTGGGCACCCTCCAATGCCATGTGGAAGATAGACCGAGTTGATAATGATTTGCCAGCTTGCTGAGACGTAACTTGCATGCCCCAGGTTGCGTTCTGGATACCTGCAATCCTGCAAAGATAAGGAGACGCACAAAAGGTCCCGAGGTATCCTTTACTGGATTCCGTCAAAGGAGATAAGTACTTTCGAGCGTAAGTATATTCCCTGTAAGCATGTGCTTTTATTTTTAGAGAAAGGCATCTGTACTTATGCAATTGTATTTTTTAGAGACATCAGACATCCTTTGCAAATAAAATGTGCAAAACGAAACATGACTAAAATTCTGATTTTATTAATTCATATGCCCTGAATTGGCAAGATACAGTCAAAGAAACATATCTCCTGAAATGAAGAGATTGTTACGAATTGAGAAACAAAATGCTGGCGGTGTTGGCGACGCTTTGAGGAGCTTCCTCTCCTGCTATGACTCGTATGACAATGACGTTCTTCTCGTCTTGCTTTCTGAAGAGGCTGATTCTGATTGAAGCTTGATCCTTTGGAGCTTACCAAGTTGTAAGTGATACAGACGAATTCAGAGTGCAGTTGTTCGCTTATTCCCCTATTTTGCATGGATCGCCCTTTCGGGTTTTCAATCCATCAGGATACCCATTTTTGCCTGAGTTGTCCAATGCGGCTTTTCAACTCAGCGGGTGTACATTTTTTCATTTATTTCCCTTATTTTTGCCCGAGTCTTTTATTCTGTTTTTGACTCGCCGGGATGCCCTATTTTTGCCTGGACTTACATTCTGTTTTTATGTCCAGCGGGTCATTTTATGCGAAGTATTTTTTAACTGCATCTGAATTCACAGGGGACGGGAAATCTTCACCATCCATGGTGCTGAGCATCAGTGCTCCACCAGAGAAAACTTTCTTTATCACGAATGGTCCTTCATAGTTTGGAGTCCATTTGCCCCTGTGGTCTGTATGAGGAGGGAGGAGTCTTTTTAGCACAAGATCCCCTACTTGGTACTCTCGGTGCCTGACTTTCTGATCAAAGGCTTTCTTCATTCTCTTCTGATACAATTGTCCATGACAGATTGCAGCCAATCTCTTCTCTTCAATCAGACTCAGTTGCTCGTATCGGGACCTAACCCATTCTGCTTCACTCAGTTTGACATCCATCAAGACTCGCAAGGAAGGCAATTCAACTTCAACTGGTAGGACTGCTTCCATACCATACACAAGCTGGTACGGTGTTGCCCCAGTGGATGTTCTGATTGACGTGCGGTACCCATGCAAGGCAAATGGTAGCATTTCATGCCAGTCTTTGTATGTGACTACCATCTTCTGCACAATCTTCTTAATGTTCTTATTTGCTGCCTCAACGGCGCCGTTCATCTTTGGCCTGTAAGGAGAAGAATTGTGATGTTGGATCTTGAAGTCCCGGCATAATTCAGCCATCATCTTGTTATTTAGATTGGAACCATTATCAGTAATGATTCGCTCGGGCACTCCATACCGACAGATGATATCTCTTTTCAGAAATCGGGCTACCACTTGTCTTGTAACATTTGCATACGAGGCTGCTTCAACCCACTTGGTGAAATAATCAATGGCGACCAGGATGAATCTGTGACCATTCGAAGCAGTTGGCTCAATCCTGCCAATCATATCAATGCCCCACATAGCAAATGGCCATGGTGAAGACATGATGTTCAAAGGATTAGGAGGCACATGCACTTTATCTGCATAGATCTGGCATTTGTGACATTTTCTGGCGTAAGCACAACAGTCTGCATCCATTGTGATCCAGTAATAGCCTGATCTTAACAACTTTTTAGCCATGGCATGCCCTCCAGCATGGGTACCAAAAGATCCTTCGTGCACTTCATGCATCAACAAATCTGCTTCTGTCTTGTCAACACATCTGAGGAGTACCATATCAAAGTTCCTTTTGTATAAAGACCCATCAGTGTTCAGAAAGAAACTACCGGCAAGCCTTCTCAAAGTCTTCTTATCATTGGAAGATGCCCCAGGCGGGTATGTTTGATCCTCCAAGAAGCATTTAATGTCATGGAACTAAGGCTTATCATCTTTGACAACTTCTGCTGCGAACACATATGCTGGTCTGTCGAGTCTCGACACTGAAACCTGAGGTACAAAGTTAGCAGCTTGAACTTTGATCATGGACGAAATGGTAGCCAAGGCATCTGCAAGCTGATTCTCGTCCCGAGGGATATACTCAAGTTTGACTGTTGTGAAGAAAGTCAATAACCTCCTTGTATAATCCCTGTAAGGTATCAGATGATCCTGGTGTGTGTACCATTTTCCGTTGGTCTGATTGATTACCAAAGCTGAATCTCCGAATACGGTTAATGTCTTGATCCTGAGGTCAATGGCTTCCTCAAGACCCATAATGCAAGCTTCGTATTCAGCTTCGTTGTTAGTGCAGTTGAAAGTGAGTTTTGCCGAGAAAGGCATGTGAACTCCTTTGGGTGTAATGAGCACTGCACCAACACCACGGCCATTCATGTTAACAGCCCCGTCGAACATCATAGTCCATTCTTTCTCCGGGTCAGGCCCTTCAGTGTGAATAGGCTCTTCATGGTCTTTTGATTTAATGAACATGATGTCTTCATCAGGGAAATCAAACCTCATTGGCTGGTAATCATCAATGGGTTGCTCAGCAAGATATTCAGATAGCACACTGCCTTTGATGGCTTTCTGAGAGGTGTACTGGATGTCATATTCTGTGAGAATCATTTGCCATCTTGCAACCCGTCCGGTAAGAGCTGGCTTCTCGAAAATGTACTTAACTGGATCCATTTTTGAGATCAATAAGGTAGTGTGGGTCAACATATACTGTCTCAGTCGTCGAGCAGCCCACGCTAAAGCACAACAAGTTTTCTCGAGCAGTGAATAACGCTGTTCACAGTCGGTAAACTTTTTGCTTAGGTAGTATATTGCATACTCTTTTCGACCAGACTCGTCATGCTGGCCCAGCACACACCCCATCGACTCTTCTAACACTGTCAAGTACATAATCAGAGGTCTTCCTTCTACTGGAGGCATGAGGATTGGAGGTTCTTGTAAGTACTCTTTGATCTTGTCAAAAGCCTTCTGGCAATCTTCGTTCCACCTGACCGTCTGTTCTTTTCTTAACAGCTTGAACAAAGGTTCACAGGTTGCTGTGAGGTGAGATATGAACCGCGAAATGTAGTTCAATCGACCTAAGAACCCTCGAACTTCTTTCTCAGTTTTCGGTGCAGGCATCTCTTGGATGGCTTTGACTTTATCAGGGTCAACTTCAATCCCTTTCTCGCTTACAATAAAGCCCAGCAACTTACCGGATCGCACCCCGAATGTACATTTGTTGGGGTTCAACTTCAGTTGGTACTTCCTCAGACGCTTGAACAACTTGAGCAGATTCACCAGATGGTCTTCTTCAGTTAGGGACTTGGCGATCATATCATCCAAATAACATTCTATTTCTTTATGGATCATATCGTGGAATAATGTCACCATAGCCCGTTGATATGTTGCACCAGCATTCTTCAGTCCGAATGGCATCACTTTGTAACAGAACGTGCCCCAAGGTGTAATGAATGTTGTCTTCTCCATGTCTTCAGGCGACATCTTGATCTGATTATATCCTGAAAATCCATCCATGAAGGAGAATACCGAGAACTGAGCCGTGTTATCCACCAATACATCAATGTGAGGTAATGGGAAGTCATCTTTCGGGCTGGCTCTGTTCAGATCCCGGTAGTCAACACACATCCTTACTTTGCCGTCTTTCTTAGGCACAGGTACTATGTTAGCAACCCACGGCGGATAGCTAGTCACAGCAAGGAACCCGGCGTCCCATTGCTTTTGTACCTCTTCCTTGATTTTCATAGCCATGTCTGGACGAGTACGGCGCAGTTTCTGTTTGACCGGTGGGCATTCTTCTCTCAAAGGCAGCTTGTGCACCACAATGTCGGTATCCAACCCTGGCATGTCTTGATACGACCAAGCAAACACATCAACATACTCTTGAAGCAGATCTATCAGTTGTCTCTTCACTGAGTCTTGCAGGCAGGCCCCGATTTTAACTTCCTTCACGTCTTCGTCTGTACCGAGATTAATCACTTCAATCTCCTCCTGGTGAGGAGTAATAACCTTTTCCTCCTGTCTCAACAACCTGGCGAGCTCTTCAGGAAGCTCATATTCTTCATCAACCCCTTCATCAGCTTGATTGATTGGATTGTCAAAGTCATACGATGTCATAGCCGTGCTGTTGTCGGTGCAGTCCGGAAGGCACTCTCTGCAAGGGTTAAGTTCGTTCATTTTAGTGATTGATTTTAATCTTGCTTTAGAAAAAAGTGAAATGAAGTTACCATTTTGAAAACACCGCCATTTATTTTTGTACAAAAAGAAAAATGGAAAAACAGTGAGCAGAAAAGAAAAGACTCGTTTGCAAAAAGATGTCTGATATTTCATTAATTTAATCTTGTTTGCACAAAAGTACAGATGGCCCTGATTACAAAATGAGTCTTGTCATCTTGGGCAAGATGCAAGACTTTGATGCATGCTATAAAAAATACAGGAAATAATAATTACTCTGCATGAGTAACTCTTATAATTTCCTGGGAAGACCAGTTTGAGACACTGCTCCCCGGGATCTTTGGACGAATCCAATTCTCCAGATTGCGCTCCTCTTCCAGCTCGTCTTCCAGACAGTTGATAGCATCAGGGGTAAGCATTCCCCCACTGACAAAACCTGGCTCTGCAGCAGCCTTCGCTTGATGTTGAGTTGGTCTGTAACCCAACCCAAATTTGTCCTTCTTCTCCTCCACAGCTAAAACCTTGCCCCAGCCTAGGGCAGTTCCTTCTTCAACAACCTTCCGGGCTTGTTGGTAAGATGACATCGGAGTACCAGATACAGCAGATGCTTCATTGACATTCAAGGCTTCAAAACCTTGGCTCATTGTTTCATGGATCTCCCCATCCATCTCAATGTATTTGTAAGTAGCCAGATGGCTAACAAAGATATCCTCCTCCCCACAGATTGTGACAACTTGACCTTCCCACTCAAATTTTAACTTTTGGTGAAGGGTAGACGTTATTGCGCCGGCGGCGTGAATCCAGGGTCTACCCAACAAACAGCTGTAGGCGGGCTGAATGTCCATCACATAAAAGATAGTTTTAAAGGTCTGTGGGCCAATTGTCACAGGCAGCTCAATCTCTCCCAGAACCGATCTCTTAGAACCATCAAAGGCTCTTACTACCAGGTTGCTGGGTCTCAATGCCAAACCATCATATTCTAACTTCACCAGAGCCTTCTTTGGTAAGACATTCAGGGACGAACCTGTGTCCACCAGCACATGTGAAAGGACAGCTCCTTTGCATTCCATGGTGATGTGCAAGGCTTTGTTGTGGTTGCGGCCATCCGCTGTCAAGTCAGAATTGGTAAACCCTAGCCCATTGCTAGCAGTAACATTTCCAACCACGGTTTCCAACTGGTTGACAGTAATCTCCTCAGGCACGTAAGCTGCGTGCAAGACTTTAAGTAGTGCATTCCGATGGGCTTCGGAGCACATAAGCAGTGAGAGGATAGAGATCTTGGATGGCGTCTGGTGAAGTTGATCCACAATTTTGTAATCACTCTTTTTGATGATCCGCATAAACTCATCAACTTCTTGATCGAACGGAGTCTTCAGGGTTTCTTTAACAGCTTGATCTTCCTGCACCGGGCTCTTTTCCCTTTGCCTTGGCAGCAGCTTCTGCTTCGGCTGTAGGTCTTTGGACTTGTGAAGCAAAGAGACGTCCGCTTCGAGTGAAGCCTCCGCCTCCCCCCACATTATCTACTTGTGGTGCAGGTGCTGATGTTTCAAGAGTGATTCTTTTCCCTTCACAGTACACGTCAGAGCCATAGTGCCAAGGGATGGCCCTATTGCTTTCATATGGTACTGGTCCAGGCACCGTGACAGTGACTGGACTGATTGCTGCTGCTGAAGGGACTGTAATTGTCTGTGGATCATAAAAGATTGTAACTGGTACTCTGGCGGGAGCAGCACCTTCTGAATGGTAGGCGGAATTATTTTCAGGATCGTAGAATATGGTAACAGTAGAGACATCTTCATGATTGATTGCTGGTGTTGTAGGAGGTACTGTTGAAAGGACTGTTGCTGTTGTTGATGGAGATTCGAAATGGAATGAAGCTGAAGTTGTAGCAGGAGAAACTGTTGGAAACTGATCATTTGGGAGGACAGGTGAAGTACTTGTTGATGTTGCCGGCGGATTGTCGGGAACAATAGTTGCTGCAGTTGTAGGAGGTTCTGAAACCGTTGCTGATGAAGTTGCCGGATTTGTCGGAAATGATGTAGTGATCTGTAGCAGGCCACTCTGAATAAGGCTGTCAATGCCATTCCTCAGGTCCTCACACCCATTCCATGAAATATTGCAGTATGGACACCCTAGTTCACACCCTGGAAATATTTGGTTTTCGCGGAGTTGAGCTTTGATTTCCACCAATGGTGTCCGGATCTGATCCACACTAGTTATTAAATAAGACGGTTGGTCTTCTTCAATAGCATTAATTCGGGGACCACCATGGTTCGGCATTGGGTTTTTATTGACATTGGGCGGAGGTGCGAAATTCAAAGCCTTGGAGTCTACCAAGTCTTGTACCTTCATATGCAGAGCCCTGCATTTTTCTGTACTGTGACCAGGTGCGTTTGAATGAAAAGCACACCTAGCATTGGAGTCATAATTCCTTGGTAGACTGTTGGGATCCGGAGGTGCCAACGTTCTTAGCTCAACTAGGTTGAGTTTCAGAAGTTGTGGCAGCAAGGCAGCATACGGCATTGGGATCGGATCGATTACCCTGTTAGCTTGAGATGGCCTCTGTTGGAATGGCCTCTGTTGATTGTTGTTGGTGTTGTTGTTGTAGTTCCTTGGAGGATATTGATTCTGCTGATACTGGGGTTGTTGTTGATAGCTTTGCTGAGGAGGTTGATAGACAGGTTGAGGATGAGCTGGAGCAGGAATGGTGACTGCTGCTATGGACCTCTGAGCATATTGGGGCCTACCCCTGTTTGAATGGATGGCATTGGTCTCGCCAGTTCTTCTCGGGCCTGCAAAAGGCTTTCTTGTACTACTGGACGAGCTTGCACCATTATCTGAGATCTTACCCATTTTTAACAAGCTTTCAATTCTCTCCCCGGCTATGACAACATCCGCAAAGCTGGTGGAAGAGAAAGCAGCTAACCTATCAATATAGGTTCCCTGAAGAGTATTCATGAACATATCTGCCATTTCCCGTTCAGACATAGGTGGTTGAACAGCAGCAGCCAGTTGCCTCCACCTTTGAGCATATTCTCGGAAACTTTCCCTTGACGACTGTGACATTCCCATCAGGAGGGTCCTATTGGGTGCCATATCCAAATTGTATTGATACTGTCGGATGAAGGCCTCTGCCAGGTCCTTCCAGCATCTAATTGTTGCTCTTGTCAGATGGGAATACCACTCCCTCGAAGCTCCAGTCAAGCTATCTTCAAAATAGAACATCCACAATTTCTCATCCATTGTATAGGCCTTCAGCCTTCCCAAAAATGATTGCAAATGAGTCCGGGGGCATGAAGTCCAATTATACTTTTCGAAACAAGGTGGCTTGAACTTATGGGGGATCCTGACCCCGTCTACCAAACCCATGTCCATAACGTCGAAACCCAAAGAATTCTGAGATTCTAAGGACCTCAACTTCTCAGCTATTTCTTCCAACCGTCTATCATAAGTTTCCTCTCCAGCACCCATTACTGTAAATTGGTCCTCCTGAGGGTCTTCTTGAAGTACCCTGGCTGCAGTGGCTGTTCCTTGAACATTTGCAGGAATGTTAATCTCAGGATGTAGATGTGGGCCAAACACAGGAGGGTTAACATGGGGTTGCACCCGTTCATTGTTACTTGTGCCAGCAGTCCCCACATGGGGCTCATCTTGATTCCTCCCTTCTACCAAGGCTCTGAGCCTCTCCTGACTTTGAGCTAAGTTGTTCATTACTTCCATGAACTGTGTTATCTGGGTTCTCATCTCCAACCTTTCGTTGGCCATCTGGTTTCTGACCTCCGTAAGGTCCTGCTGCATCTGATCCATCTGAATTCCCGGAAGGTTGTTTCTAGTTGGGTACCTGTGTGGCCTGTTGAGGGGAAATACCCGGCGGCGAGCAATAATTCCTGAGGTTCACAACAGAGGTTAGCAACAACAAAACAAAACCCTACAAAACAAATAAAGGGTTAGCATGCAATGCAGTTATGCTTATTTGCTCTCAAGGTATCCGGTTTGGCCTTCAGTTTTGACCCTTCCAGACCCTCGAAGATGCTGCTGTTGAAGTTGCTTTTGAAGTGAACTCAGGTGGAGCAAACCAACACAAATATATTACAAAGGTGAAATAATACAATTTGTCCAAATTACAACACAAGCCCTTAAAGGGGTCAAAATATATCACAAAAAGGCAAAAGTACATGGAATAGAAACAACAACAAGCAAATGATCAAACTCCAAGGCCAAACTCATCCTCACGAACTTCCTTGAGAAGTGCTTCGGTCACAGGATCAGCCGGATGCTCCGTGAGATTCCTGATGAGAAGGTTTCTTGTTGCAACAGCTGCAGTCAACTTCTTGTTCTGACTTTGGTCTTTAGACCTCTTCACTCCTGCTTTGATTTTTAGCTCTGAAATTTCCTTCTGGGCTGCTGCCAGGGCCTTTTCCATCTGCTCCATCTTGTCCTGAACTCTCTTGTCTTCTAGAGTACGGGCCTCAGTGATCCGGACCCACCTGGCTTGACTCTCTTTCAAATACAAGTCTGTTCTCGCTCTCTGAAACTGGGCTTCTTTACAAGCATTCTTCAGAATCTGCTCACCAGCTTTAGACTTGTTGATATAATCTCCAGACTTCTCAATTTTAGTCAAGTGCTCCATTCTCAACTTCTCTAATCTCTCAATCTCCCTCACACCTTCACTCCTTTCCCGGAGGGTCTTCTGCAAAGCCTGGGTTAACTTCTCATTTCTTTCCTTCAAGCTCTCAAACTCCTCCAAACTGATAGTGGCAGGGGGTGGTGCTGAAGATGACTCAGGCATGTCTTCTATGGTGAAGGGCATTCCAGAGAATTGGGCCCTGGCATGGGACCACTCATAATGTTGCGCTGATGCCACATTATTACACTTCCCTAGAATGGTGACTCCCTTGGTTTGAACATTATCCCAGGCCCAGGCAGCCTGCCTAACAACAGCCAAACTAATCTTGTTCTCACAATAGAGAGTCTCCACCAAGTCCTGTGCCTTAGGAGCATGGACCAGTGCATAGCCTAGTTGCCTCCTGAACAGCAGAGGGTTGTAATTGATGCTTCCCTTAACTCCTATCAAAGGCACATTAGGAAAGTGCCCACAGTTGGTGATGATATCTCTGCCCTTGGTGCTTTGAGTACACCATCTGATATCAGCTGAAGTGAGAGTAGTGAGCCTCTTAGCCCAGTTGCTTTGCTGATGAGGGTTTAGAAATGCATTTGTCCTGGGTAGATGCCTGAGAAGCCAAGCATGGAATAATGGAGCACAACACCTCACTAACTTACCCCTCTGTTTCTCATTCCTATGATGTACTGAGTAATAGAGATCTCCTAACAAGGTTGGCACTGGGTTCTTCAGGATGAACAAATGGATTGCATTCTTGCTGATGAATCGAGGCTCATCTGCAAACAACACAATTCCATATACACTTAAGGCCAACAGAGCACAAACAACTCTCCAATCTCCCAGGGAGGCCTTCAGACTAGCTTGAGAAATTAGGAAGTCCAGATGAAAACCAAGGATCCCAGCTTTAGAGGTCATATGCTGCTCAACCAAAACAGGTTCCAGGTGCAAAGCTTTTGCTATCTCTCCATTGCTGGGAAAGACCATTTCAGGGTTGAAAGGAATTTCTCTCCTGATTGGAAAACCAACCAATGATGAGTATTCTTCTAAAAGAGGGCCCAACTGAAAGTCTTGAAAGGTGAAACATCTCAATGGGGGGTCATAAAACTGAATGCAGGTGTGGATCAAACTCCTCTGAGATGGGTCCAGATCCATGACCAAGTCAAGTATATCCCCATAATGCTCCCTGAACAAAGGTATGTGCTCTGGAGTGATCAGGGTTTGGATCCTCCTGATGTCTGATAAGTCTGGTTGGAAGAAATGATAAGTGATGTTGCTTTTCTTTGGAGCCATGATGCTGAAGACTGAGTAGAGTGCTGATGAAGATGCTGAGGAGTGGGCCACTGGCTGGCTAGTGCAAGTAACTGAAGTATATGTCTGACAAGCTGAAGCAAATGCTGGTGGAGACAGGTCAAAACTACAGATGGGGTCAAAACCAAAAACCAGATGAAAATGGATACCCTGAAACACAAATAAGCATATGTTAATATGATGCAATGAGTATGTATGCAAATGATATGCAAGGGTTTGTGACTGAGCTGGATCTGATCAAAATGCCCTGGTATAGATCCATGTGTGTTCAAGAAATCCAGATGGAGGTCTAAAAATCCAGTAACCAAGGTAGGGGGACTCAAATAAAGAGCCACATGTCCAGGGTTTTAGAATCACAAGAACTATCCAACATGGAGCATTCTTAACAAAGTCAAAGTAACAGGGTATTCTGAGGTCAAGGTACCTGCAAACCTGTAAACAGCCCAACCCCCTCACAGGTGGTGTTCTAAAACAAGGATCCTCAGACTTGGATCCGTTATGAGAAGTGTAAACACTTCTAACCCGGAGGTACAGTGTTTACAATAACCATAACAATTCCTTCTCTAATTCACCTCAGTTTCTGAAGGTCAAATACTAAAGGTCATCCAGACTTAGCAGGCTTCCCAGATAGCCCTAGCATTGCAGGAAATCTGCAACACAGAGTTCTCAAGAAGAAACCCATATCTGAACCGTGTTTCATATTCCCGCACCAGACCGAAATGGAATGGGAAAGAATATGATTCACTCTAGCCTAGGTGTCACTCAGGTCCCAGGTATAGGACCTTAACTCTCAATGAAACACCCCTCCCACCAAAACAAAACCAGATCCAGCCAGCATGACAGTATGATATATGAAAACTGTAAAGAAAGCAATAAATAAAGCTGTACAGAAAGCAGTAAATAAAACAAATATACAAACACAAATAGCACATAACACCCCCAATAAACACAAATCAAACAAGCGCTAGGAGGAACCCACGAAAAGAACCAGAAGCCCTGGTTGCAGTATAAGGTTCCCCAGCAGAGTCGCCAAGCTGTCGCTCCCGACAAATGAAACGGGGTCAGATGAAGGTACAGACGCGAACGGTCGGCGAGAGGGACAATGAGAACACACAGCCGTGAACTCACTGGAGATGAATAGAGTCGCCAGCTAGGCATTTTTATCCCGGAGGAAAGGCAATGCTGCATAGACCTAGAAAAAGATGGACAAGACGGTTTGCGAACCAGAGAGACTGAGAAAGGGGGTTGGTTACAACCTGGGAAGGTATTAGCACCCAGATTGTCCGTCGTACTCGACGGGATCCACGCTTAAAAGATTTGTGTTTTAAAGGGGTAGTGTCAGTGCAATTTGTGTATAAAATAGCTGGAAAAGAATGTACAGGTGTCAGTGTAAAAGAAGTGAAGTGTATAGTGATGTGTCAGTGTAAGAATGAGAATGAATTGCTCATGACCATGAGGCTAAAGAATGAAGCTAGAAGGAGGGGGAATATACAGAGACTTTTGTTCGATAACTGTTAAGTTATGCCTACGTATCCTCTCGTGCAATGAGGAAGTCAGAACACCGTAGTTCGACCCAAAGAGACTGAAAGATGAATTGACTTGTGAACTGCTTGCTTGCCTATGCTCAAGTGTATGACCTGTCTGGCTCAGGTGCTAACTGTCTTGCATTAGACGGAAGAAGCAAGTTCTCGTTTATGAATGAATGTGATGAGAAAAGAATCCCGGAGGAGACGATTATTGTTTGTTTTTTTTGTTTTCAGTCTTTTATTGCTTTTTGAAGTTTGTCATAAGATAATGAGCTTAAGCCTAAACCAATGGGTTAGTAAACTCATCACATCTTCCCTCTGATTAGGGGTAATGAGGATACCTTAAGTGTGAAGTCAGATTCTCACACTTAATCACCTTTGATGTAGGATTAAGATCATTAACCTACTTGTGATTATTTAGATGTTTTTGTTGTTTTTGTTTAGTGCTGAGTAATGAGGTTAAGCCATAATCAAGGATTAAACAGACTCATTACACCATCCTAATAAAAGGATAATAGATGAGGATGTTTAAGCTGAGGAAAGCTCCTCAACTTAATCCATGATTAGGGATTAAACTCATGACAAAACAAGCCTTTAATTAAGTGGATTTTAGTTAATGATAAGATGATGAAGTGATTTTTATGATTTGTAAGACAACTTGAGGGGGACTTGTCCATTAACGCTAGGGTTAGTCCTTCTTAACCACTTAAGGAAGAATTAGAACCCTAATGCAAGGCCCAAGTTACAAGTGTGATGTCTTGATGATTATTAGATGGATTGATTAAGAGATTTAAACACATTAAGGGTTTAACACTTAGGATTAAAGTTATACACTCCATCCTAAGAGAAGAATGCAGGCATAAGCTTAACCACAAAGTCTTAGAACCTTTAGGGTTTAGTCTCTGATTATGAGATGAGAAGAGAAGACTCAAAGAGAGACACAAAAGTAAAAACTATGAGGGGAGACTAATCAAAACCCTAATTCATTGTCATGCTTGGTTGTCCCTAAAGTTAGTGAGGTTTGCAAGAACAATCTTCAGAGGAGCCACCAGGAAGCAGATGAACAAGATCAAGAGAAGCAAAGCAACTTGCTTCATTCAAGAAGTCAAGTCACTTGAAGAAAGAAAGTGGGGGGAAGAAGAATGAGAAAGCTCAAACTCAAACACAAATAGAAATGCAGCAATGGATGCAAGAGAGATGAAAAGAAAAGTTATGAGAAGTGAAGGCAAATTCACCTCTCAAGTTCACTTACCACCTGAAATGTTAGAAAGAAATGCAATGCAATGCTAAATGAAATGAAATGACATGATGCTAGACCAAACCAGAAGCATGTTGATGATGAAAATGATGCTATGAGGTGCTGCAAACATGAGGCAAGACATGGGGATGTTCATACAAGATTATGAATGCAAATGATGCAAGTTAAGGAGCATGAACAAGCATGAAATGTTATGAAGCATACAAGACAAATGGCATGGCAAATATGTAATGCAATGATCAAACATGCTTTCTATATGTCTTAAGATGTCAAATGAATCATAAGCATGCACAAAATGCAAAGGCAAGTCATGTTATGCAAGGATATGCAAGAAGGATGCAAGAGAAATCCCAAATTAGGGTTCATGGACCAAACATCAAACAAAAACCCAAAACAGAAACAAATCCTAAGATAAAAAATGGAAAATGTCACCCAAAGAAACCCTAAACCTATAATGAACCACTGCCCAAAGGGGAGCCCTCAACTCTCAACCAAACTCAAGATATGAATTTTCTAAGTTATTAGGGTTTTTTAGGGTTCTTAACAAAAGAAATGCCAAACAATTAGAAAATGCAAGATCAAATCATGGCCATTTTATCCTAGAAACTACATGCTAAACATAAAACAATGCAAGAAGAACCAATGTCTCAACCTTCTCCAATAGACAGAAATGAATTTTTGAATCCATGATCAAATTAATGCACAAAATATGATTTAATTCAATGAAAAATTCTTAAAATGCATCAAGATCAAAAAAGAAATTTGGTTTGAAGGTTGGACAATGTTTCTAAATGTCTTAGAACATTTCATGAATTTTTTTGTAATTTTTAAATACCTAAAAGTATTTTTAATTAATTAATTCCCATTAATCAATTAAAAATAATCTTTTAAATATTTAAAAATACTTTTTTAATGATGAAAAATAAAATAAAAATATTTTTGTGTCATAAAAATTATTAAAACTCAGAGGAAAAAGTTTCATAATTTTTATGTATTTTTTGCTATTTTAAAATAATTATGCAAGTTAATTGAAAAGAAATGAATTAAAAATCAAATAAAATAAAAGTAAACAGAAAGGAGGGCCAGGATTCACTCTGGATTCAAAGGGGTTGACCGCGCGCGTTTTTGGAAGGCCAGGATTGCTTCTGATCAGATTAATTTAATTATGGATTAATTAAAATAAACACGTGGATTAGGGCATAATGGCTTGATCTGAACCATTCACACACGCGGGAGGTCAACACTTTCAACGCATCCAATGGTCCACATTCAAACTGGAATTAATTATGCAATTAGGGTTTAATGACTCTCAGGTGGCCGGAGAAGACCTCCGGTCGTCTTCTCCGGCCAGCATCTCACCTGAAAACTCCCCAAATCCCTCAAATCGTAACGAAAATGAAAACTAAGCACACCAAAATGATCCCCATGACCCCCTGAGCTAAAACCCTAAGTCCAAACAAATTTCTTCTTCCTCAAAACCATGAATCGAACAGAACAAGCTTTAGGGCAAACCAGTTTCAGAGACAAATTAAATGCTTATTTCACCACCATTTCAAAAACCAAAGACATATTCATGACCAGGACAACACAAAGAACAAGTTTGTAACAAGAAAAATGATTTCTGGAAAAATAATTTTCGAGCTACCTGAGATTTGGAGCTTTCAGTTTGAGGACTTTCTGGCCACTTCTCTTTGTGCAATCCACTCCACTTGGTCCCCAGAAGATGTTTGAATGCTCAATGAGAGTTTAAGCTGGCTGGATAGTGAGATTCGAAAGCTTCTGCTCAAGCTTGGTCAGAAATGGCAATGGTGAAATAGAGAGCTTCAGGTCATGATGAATGGTTGTTTGTGATCCTGAGGATGAATGGAGAAGGTCTGGAGTGTTTGTTTGTGTGTTTGTGAGCTATGGTGAGAGTTTCGAATGAAACTGCAAAATGGAGTGAGAAATGGCAGTGGGATGTTCTGGCTGTTTCAGGCTTGGGTTCTTGGTGCTGGATGGTCTATGGAGCAAGGTGAGTTGAATGGTGAAGATGGTTGAAGTGTTTTCAGGCTGTGGAGAGAAATTCGAAGCAACTTGCAATTGGGAGTGTTTTTGTGTATGTCATGAATGAGGATGTTTCAGCCTTGCCTTGTGTTATGTTTAGCTTGCAAATTGTCCACAAAAACCTCTCTCATTGGTCAGAGGATGTGACTTGTGCTTTATTGATTGGTAAGTTAACTTTTGCAAAAAGGTCAACTAATGTGTAAGAGAAGTATGGTGAAGTGCTAGGCAAGTACATGGGCTGGTTCTGGCGCAGCAAAGTGAAGGGAAAGGCTAGGCTTGGTCCAGCATTCAAGGCAGCAAGTTGGTGAAACATGATCATGAGTTTTGCAACTTGTGGCTTTATGGTTCACATGTGAAGAAAGTCTTGTTACATAAACCAAACTATGTAGAAACTTGATCCAATTCTGATTTTTTAGGCTCATAGAATGTTTATGTAATGGTTTGAAATGAATTAGAGGTCACAATATGCATTGGTACAAGACTTTGCAAAATTCTCACTTAGGGCATGCCTTGAAAATCAATGATTTTAGCCAACTTTGCATTGCCATAACTTTTGATCCAAGAAGAGTTTGATCATGTTCTTGTACTTTTTGAAAAGGGAAAGATGAGATCTACAACTTTCATGACCAAAGTTTTTCCATTTGAAGCCTTTTTGGATCAAGAATCAAGGCTTGAAAAATGACCTAAAATGAGGCATTCTTGAAAAGTCAACTATGCCCAAAAAGTCAACATTTGCAAAAACCCTAAATTCTTGATTTTTATGAACTTCAACCTTCTTCCATGATCAAATAAAGATCATATACACTCAAAATGATGAAGATCACCCATTGGTTGGGTCAATGGGGGCCTCAGATGCCCTGATTTTACACTGACTTGTCTGAAAAGTCAACTCTTGATCAGATGACTTCCCCATGGAATTTCTTCATGAAAATTGATATGCATACTCCCTATACCATATAGAGATCAATGGAAACAAGAATGACCCAAAAATTTGGATTTATGTCCTCTGAAACCAAAACCCTAATTTTCAGTCAACTGTGCAGTCTAGCCTGGCTCTGCATCCACTTAAACCCTAGCTCTTGTGATTCCTTTGAAGTTTTGACTTTGAGATGATGTATTATGATGATTGAACACACATGGACCCCCTTGAGTTGATTAGTGGCCTTTGGAATGGCTCAAGATGCTTTTGGGATTGCTCAGATCACAAACCCTAGGTGCAGATGCCTTAGAAGCTATGCAGTGAATCAAAAATGATATGTGAGATGATATGATTGTGTTTATGCATATGAGGATGATCACAAGCCATGGTGTGAATGGGTGAGGGCAAATTTGGGGTGTTTACAGTCATTAATTGTTTTAATTAATTATATTCTTATATCAAAAAATTCATTAAGTATTTCTAAACTAATTATTTCTAAGTTTTTTTAATAACCTTAAAATCCTAAAAAATATTTTATTTAATATTGTCAAACCCTAATTTATTTTTTCTAAACCTAATAATTCTGGTCTTTATTTATTATTGTATTATTTAGTCATTTATTTGTTTCTAGCCTTATTTTAATTATTAGAAAGAATGTATAGGCTTATATTAAATGTAATTGTTCTTTTTATTTTTGTTCGATTATTATGTATCTATCCCGAAGCGATGTAATAGCGTAGATTTACTTTTTTCGTCTTTTTAATTATATTATTTCACTGTATGGTTAGTAACTATAGGGTGTGAATAACTATGTGTAGTTAAAATAACTTAGAATAACTAATTTAAACAAGACAAATATATGAATACAAACACTCACACACGTAAGTCAATCTTGGATCGCCATCTCACTTCTTAAGGATATCCCTCATGTTGCCTAAATAAAATGGTCAAGTAAGGTGTCTAAAAGCAAGGTCCATTCTCTTAAAAATATCATCAAGTCCCTTTACGATTATAAGATCAAGTCCCTTCGATGTTGCCTTCGTAAATGATCTTGTCCCTTTCGAATAAAAGATGATATGTCCCTTCGTATTGCTAAGACACCTTACAGTTGCCTAAACACAGATGACCCTTCACATGTCCCTTACAACATCCAAGGTAATGACTACCTATTCCTTAATAATAGGGATAGTCTTACCATTGAAAGAACATTTAAGAACAGAAAAGATTCAAATTAGGGTAGGTTCCTCTTAAGTACTTGCTCACTCCTTCAAAAACATTTCATAACACTTCACATTTTCAAACAATTTTCAAAACAAAGTCTCTATATATATCCGTACAAGGATCATTATAAAGTACTTAAGAAATTTTTTAATCACACACTACACTTCTCAAAACAGTTTAAAGTGAGCTAAGTAACTAAGAGCCCATGGATAACCATGGATGTAAAGGGTGCTAACACGTTCCCTTTACATAACCTACCCCCCGAACCCAAAAATCTTTTAAGGTCTTTCCTGTTCTTTTATGCCCTTTCCTTTGGATAAAATAAAAGTCGGTGGCGACTCTTGCTATCCGCAATATTTAACTAAAGTCAGTTCTCCCACCGTGTTACAGAACAGGCGACTCTGTTGGGGATTTAATAAAAGAGGGGTACCCTTAGGAATTAGATCACTTTAAAATTGTTTGCCTTGTTTGCTTTATACTTATTTGTTGGGTGCTCTTATGTGTGAAAGATCCTAACCCGGATCTAGTGTACCCTAGGTAAATGGCAATAGACCAAGGAAACTGTACAGCGTATACCGATATGGTTGATCTGGTGGCCATAGTTAGTGTGACTTCTTGGTTGGTGCTTATGTTCCTTAAGTCAAGTTGAGGATAATATGAGGCTGCCATATGTTGTCAATACACTAACTAACTTTTAGAACCCTAGTCATCCCATCTTGGCCTTTAGAAAAGTAGTGAGATAATCGGCTTTGGTGCAGACTGAAGTTGGTTGATACTCGATGCTACGCTCATTGAGATTCTAAACTTGGAGGGTTTTGGTTGGCAAGTAAGTTGCCTACTGAACAACCACCCTTGTGAAGGATCAATGATATTGAGATCCCTTAGAACCTGGTTACTTTTGTAGGACAGGATGAACCAACTAACTTCAGGGGAGGGTACTTACCTTTAAACCACATGCAAGTCTTCAAACCTAGGGCTATTGTGTGACTTGTTTGTGTGTGCCACATGTTTGTGATTGAGCATAACATCATAACATCATCATGCATAATAAGAATAGCATTTTTACTAACCATTTCAAGGACCAAAGGATTCATCTTTGTTCTTTGTTGCAGGTCATGGCTTCTGCTCGTAGGAATACTATCCGGATTAACTTTGTGGGAATACCTCCTAAGCTTAAAGAATTGGTCTCTCAAGTTTCTGAAAACTCCCAGTTCATCAAGAGGCATCGTCACCTATTGGATTTAGTCACTTCAGGGTTCAATGAAGACATGATGAGTGTTCTGTTTCAGTTCTTTGATCCTAAACATCACTGTTTCACATTCCCCGACTATCAACTGGTTCCTACAATGGAAGTGTTCTCCAAGCTTCTGGGTATACCTATTCTTGATCAGAAACCCTTCACAGGCTTAGAGGAAGAGCCTAAATCTGAAGTCATTGCTGCAACTTTACATTTGAAGAAATCAGACATTGTCCTAGAAACGAGTGGAGTTAAGGGTATTCTTGCTAAGGTATTGATAGAGAAGGCTCAAGTGTTCTTGAAGGCTATGAGCTATGATGCTTTTGAGGAGATCTTAGCCTTATTGATTTATGGCTTAGTGTTGTTCCCCAATCCAGATCAGTTCATAGACGTTCACGCCATCAACATATTTTTGACTCACAATCCAGTACCTACATTACTTCGAGACATCTTACACTCTCTTCATACTCGTACTACGAAGGCACGAGGAACTCTGATGTGCTGCATACCTTTGCTATCTAGGTGGTTTATTTCTCACCTTCCTCGATCAGTGATGAAGAATGAACAAGGGTTCAGGTGGTCCGAGAGAATCATGTCACTCTCTCATTCAGATATTCATTGGTGCTCTAGATCTATGGAGAATGTTACTATCATTAACCGTTGTGGGGAGTTCCCTAATGTGCCACTTCTAGGCATAAGAGGGGGCATTACTTACAACCCTTCCTTAGCTTTACGTCAGTTTGGTTACGCTCGGAGTGATGGTCCTCATGAAATGTTGATTCAGGGTATTGTGTTTGACTACGACAACGATCTTCAAGGTTACCGTCAAAGGTTCACACGAGCATGGGGAAAAGTGAACAAGGTTGACAGCAAGACTCTGGAGCCTAAGTACACTATTCCTATGGAAGCTTATCTCAGATGGGTGCGATCTCGTGCTCAGACTCTTATGATGCCATATCCTGCCATCCTGCCAGTTACTATGGAGCCTGTTGCTGAAGGAGATACTTCTTATACCATCCTTCACCCAGACATACCCACTGACATGGAAGACTTACAGAGGTCCTGGATCCAGTTGAAGGAGCAAAGGGATACTTTTGAGACTCATTACAAAGCAAGTCAAGAAAGAATCCTGGAGCTAACAAAGAAACTTCATGAGGAGCGGAATCTCAACTCATACCTCAACACAAAGAGGAAACGTCCATGGGAGACTTAAAACCCCATATTTGTATTCATTTCATTTTTATTGTAAGCCCAAGTGGCAAACAAATTTATTACTAATAAAAGTTTACTTTTTGGTTGTTTAAACAAATTTAAATCCTGCGGTCCTTGAAAACATTGCATACGCATTTATACACCATATCATTGCATCACAGATTCTGATGTACATGTATCTTATCTTCTCGTTGTTTATTTCAACATAAATGGCTCTTGAACAAACAGTCAAAGATCTTCAGGCACATAACGCACAATTTCAAGAGCTGATCCTGAACTTATCCAAGGGGAAGGATGAATTGAAGACACTGCTGGCCAAGAAGACTAAGAAGACTAGAAGGTCAGGAGGCCTTATCAATATGGGAAGAAGGTTCAGAGGTCCTGTCAAGACCAAGGAACAGGTTGAAGATTATGAGTCTGAAGAGTCTGAGAAAGAGGGAGGCAGTCTCCACAATACAATGGTGGACTCTGATTCTGAAGCAAATTACTATCATGATCCTAATGAAGATAAGTTCAAGATGCTGGTGGATAGAATGGATGCTATGGAATTGAAAAAGTCTTCTGGGCTGGATTTTGAAGATCTGAGTTTGATATCTGGAGTGGTTATACCCATTGGGTTTAAGGTCCCTGCATTTGTAGTGTATGATGGTGTCTCCTGCCCCAAGCTGCATCTGAGGTCCTATGTCCGGAGGATCCAACCCCATACTGCTGATAAGAAGTTATGGATCCATTTCTTCCAAGAGAGCTTGTCTGGAGCTCAATTGGAATGGTACTATCAATTGGAGAGTGTCAACATCCGTGACTGGAATGATCTTGCTGAGGCCTTCTATAGGCAATATCAATACAATGCTGATCTAGCCCCTACTCGCAAGCAACTCCAAAGCATGTCTATGGGTGCTAAAGAGAATTTCAAGGAATATGCCCAGAAGTGGAGAGACTTGGCTGGAAGAGTACAACCTCCTCTAACTGACAAGGAATTAATGGATATGTTCATGAGTACATTGAATGGTCCTTTCTATAGTCATCTCATTGGAAGCTCATCATCTGGGTTCACGGAGTTGATAATGACGGGAGAGCGTGTAGAAAGTGGTATAAGGAGTGGCAAGATACAAGTGGGTGCTTCTTCATCAAGTACTGCAAAGAAGCCCCCTAGTGGGAAGAAAGAGTCAAATGTTGTTTATGGCCAACCTGGTCGTAATAGGAGTCACCAATCTGTGAGTGCAGTTCACATCTCCAATCCTACTCCTGCAGCACCAGAGCCACCACAGGGCAATCAGCAGAGGCCTAGAAGACAGTTCACCAAGATCAACATGTCACTGGCCCAAGCCTTGCAACACTTGTTGAAGGGTGAACTCATTACTTTGAAGGACCCTCCTCAGAATCCTAATGTTACCTCTCCTAGGTATAATCCTAATGCACGGTGTGCATATCATTCTAATTGTCAGGGACATGATACCAATAATTGCTGGATATTGAAGAATAAGATTTAGGATATGATTGATGCTGGAGAGATTGAGTTTGACCCTCTGGGTACTCCAAATGTGATTACTGCTCCCATGCCAAATCATGAAAAGACTGTTAATGCCATTGATGAAGTTTCACATATTTCCTCAGTTGCAGATGTGACTACACCATTGTCTGTTATTAAGAAGAAGTTGGTACAAGCTGGGTTCTTTCCAGGTTGTAATGAAGATTATTTCTATTGTGCTTATAAACCGGATAATTGCTGGAAGTTGAAAGACGGTATTCAATGCCTCATGGACAATTACACCATATTGTTTGAGAGGACACCTTCTGTGGAGAGTATGGTTGAACATATAACTCAAGGTGCGAAGGTTGAAGAGGTGGATATGGTTGATAAAGTGCCCGTAAGAATTACTTCCAAGGGCCCTATCAAGATTACTCATAAGGGTCCAATTAAGATTACTGCTGAAGGCCCTGTGAGGACTGTTACTGAAGCTAGAGTGGCTCCTATGATTATTATCAATCCTGGTCCTATTCCGTATACTTCTGATAAAGCTGTGCCTTGGCATTACGGTTCCGATGTTTATATCCATGGTGTTAAACAGGAACCCTTAGCTGATACACCTGTTGCTGATGAAAACCTTGATGTTGACAATATTGCTGGATCTAGTAAGATTACAAGAAGTGGACGAATTTTCTCTCCTCCGGCTACCTCCAAGAATACAGTTACTCCAACTACTACCTCCACTGCTGATGCTCGGGGCAAAGGTCCTGTTATTGAACCTGTGCAAGCTGAGACACCAACTGCTGATGATCTTTCTAAGAAGATGGAAGAAGTACTGAAGATCATTCGCAAGAGTGATTATGATATTATTGATCAATTGGGGCATACTCCCTCCAAGATTTCCATGTTGTCTTTATTGTTGTGTTCTGAGGATCATGCTAAAGCCTTGATTAAATTTTTGAAGACGGCTCACGTACCAAATGAGATTTCTGTAGATCAGTTTGAAAGTTGTGTTGCACACTTGACCTATGATAATGGGTTAGGTTTCTCCGATGTTGATTTGACTCCTGCCAAGAGAGATCATAACAGGGCTTTACATATATCTATTGAGTGTAGGGGCACTACCCTGTCTCATGTGTTGATAGACAATGGTTCTTCGCTGAATGTGTTGCCCAAAGAGGTTCTGAACAAGCTTAGTCCTGAAGATGCTGTGTTGAGACCCAATAATATAGTGGTGAAGGCCTTTGATGGCTCAAGAAGAGTGGTGCATGGAGAAATAGATCTCCCAATCAAAGTAGGTTCTCAGGTCTTCAATTCAACCTTCTATGTAATGGATATTCGTCCTTCGTACTCTTGTTTGCTTGGGCGCCCCTGGATCCACGGGGCAGGTGCTGTGACCTCCACTTTACATCAGAAGTTGAGATATCCAGTGAAGGGAAAGGTTGTTACTGTTTACGGAGAGGAAGAATATATAGTCAGTCATGTGAACACATTTAAATATCTTGAAGTGGAAGGAGAATATGTTGAGACTCCGTGCCAGACATTTGAAGTAGTTCCTTGGGTTGTTCCTAATGTTGAAGCTCCTCCTGTTGTCAAGAGAGTTCCTGTGGTCACCAGAGTGCCTCCTACAATGGCCTCCCTCAAAGATGCTAGAGCTGTGGTGGATGAAGGTGGTTTTACTATTTGGGGTCAGCTTCCTGACATTCCTTACAAGTCTGACAAGTTCGGTTTGGGTTTCACTGCAGAGTCCCAGAAGGCTGTTCGTCGTGCTCGTGCTGTTCGTATCACCAATCAAGGGATTATGAAAGATCAAATCAATGTTGTGGCTGACTATGATGAAGACTACAACTTGGATGCTTGGATTTTTCCTACTGTGGGTGATGGGCTCAATAATTGGAAAGCTGAAGATGTTATTCCTATCTCCTTTAGTCAGGAGTAAATACTATTACTGTATCATTATTTCTTAAGTTTGTAATTTTTGAACAATTTAACTATTAAGCCTTGTGCCTTACCCGGGGTACAATGGTATGCTTGTTTTGGGATGTCATTTCATTTGCATACTTCATTCAATAAAAATCAGTGGACGTTTCGTTTTCGTAAATATTGTGTTCATTGTCTTTCTTTTCTTTTATTTTTCTTTTATCAGCTATGTGTTCTTACACACACCCACTTCACTAAAATGCAGATCAGCATCCACTCTGGATCCTGTTGATAACAGTTCTACTATTGCCAATTATGATTTCGAGAATCCGATCTATCAAGCTGAAGATCTTTGCTTGGTCCTATGAAGATATACCTGGGTTGGATACAGACATTGTGGTTCACCGTTTACCGGTAAAAGAAGATTGTCATCCAAAGAAGCAGAAGGTTCGTCGCATGCGTCCTGAAATGCCAGAGAAGATTAAAGCAGAGGTGATGAAACAGTTTGATGCAGGGTTCTTAGCTGTGACTTCTTATCCTCAATGGGTTGCAAATGTGGTACCGGTACCTAAGAAAGATGGTAAGGTACGTATGTGTGTAGATTACAGGGATTTGAACAAGGCCAGCCCCAAAGATGACTTTCCACTTCCACATATTGATGTTCTGGTAGACAACACTGCTCAGCATAAAGTATTCTCTTTCATGGATAGTTCTCTGGTTACAATCAAATCAAGATGGCACCTGAAGATATGGAGAAGACAACATTTGTTACACAGTGGGGCACTTTTTGTTATAAAGTGATGCCATTTGGTTTAAAGAATGCAGGGGCAACATATCAGTGTGCTATGGTGGCTTTGTTTCACGATATGATTCATCATGAGATAGAGGTATACGTGGATGATATGATAGCCAGGTCCCAGAATGAAGAGCAACATCTTGATCATCTGCATAAGTTGTTTGAAAGGTTGAAGAAATACAAGTTGAGGTTGTACCCGAACAAGTGTACTTTTGGAGTTAGGTCTGGTAAACTCCTGGGTTTCATTGTCAGTGGAAAAGGTATTGAAGTAGACCCTGTAAAAGTGAAAGCTATACAAGAGATGCCAGCTCCCCGTACTGAGAAGGAGGTTAGAGGTTTCTTGGGACGATTGAATTACATTGCAAGATTTATTTCCCAATTAACTGCTACCTGTGAGCCAATCTTTAAGTTGTTAAAGAAAGATCAGGTGATGGAATGGAATGATGAGTGTCAGACTGCCTTTGATGAAATCAAGAAATATCTCCTAGAACCTTCAATTTTGATGCCACCAGTTGATGAAAGACCCTTGATTATGTACTTAACAGTTTTAGACAACTCAATGGGGTGTGTGTTGGGGCAACATGACGAGTCTGGTCGAAAAGAGCAGGCAATATACTACCTTAGCAAAAAGTTTACCGACTGTGAAACAAGATACTCACTGCTCGAGAAAACTTGTTGCGCTTTGGCATGGGCTGCTCACCGACTGAGACAGTATATGTTGACTCATACTACCTTATTGATTTCGAAGATGGATCCAATTAAGTACATATTCGAGAAACCTGCCCTCACTGGACGAATAGCAAGATGGAAAATGATTTTAACAGAATATGATATACAGTATACTACTCAGAAGGCCATTAAAGGAAGTGTTGTAGCTGATCATTTGGCCCATCAAGCAGTGGATGATTATCAGTCAATGAGTTTTGAGTTCCCTGATGAAGACATTATAATTATTACCAAAGAACCTAGACAATATGGCGGACCTGAACAAGGATCCCGATGGACTATGGTTTTTGATGGAGCTTCTAATGCACTTGGTAATGGTGTTGGTGTTGTGATCATTTCCCCTGAAGGTTGTCATACCCCGATTACTGCAAGACTTTGTTTCTATTGTACCATTAACATGGCTGAGTATGAGGCATGTATCCTAGGTATCAAAGCTGCCATTGATATGAAGATTCAGTTCCTGGATGTATATGGAGATTCAGACTTGGTAGTAAGTCAGATTAAAGGAGATTGGGATACCAAGCATGATAATCTCATTCCTTACAGAGAGCATGTGTTGTCTTTAATCCCACACTTTAAAGAGATTACCTTTGGACATATTCCACGAAGAGAAAATCAATTGGCAGATGCATTAGCCACCATGGCATCTATGTTTGAGATTAGCTGGGATGATGAAGCTCCCAAGATTACTATTGATAGATTTGAGAAGCCTGCATACTGCAATGAGATTGACACTGAAGAAGCAGAGGGGAAACCTTGGTTCTATGAAGTGAAAAGATATCTTGAAGCTCAGGAGTTCCCTGAAGGGGCATCTGTCAAAGATAAGAAGTTTCTGAGGAGGTTTTCTGCTAAGTTCTTCTTGAGCAATGGAATTTTGTACAAGCGCAATCATGATTCAACTTTGCTTCGTTGTGTGGATAAGAAGGAAGCAACAGAGATTATGGAAGACATGCATGATGGGATTTTTTCTAGTGGTCATACCATGGCAAAGAAGATATTGAGAGCAGGTTACTATTGGTCTACCATGGAAGCTGACTGCTATCAACATTCCAGAACATGCCACAAGTGTCAAATATATGCTGACAAAGTACATATACCTCCATCACCATTGAATGTGTTGATTGCTCCTTGGCCTTTTGCCATGTGGGGCATTGATATGATTGGTGAGATCAAGCCTACTGCTTTTAACGGGCATCATTTCATCCTGGTGGCTATTGATTACTTTACGAAGTGGGTGGAGGAAACTTCATTTGCATCTGTTACTAAGAATGTAGTGGCTCGATTCATTAAGAATAATCTCATATGTAGGTATGGCATCCCTGAAAGGATTATTACTGACAATGGCTCTAATCTGAACAACACTATGATTACTGATCTCTGCATGCAGTTCAAGATTAAGCATCACAACTCTTCTCTGTATCGTCCGAAGATGAATGGGGTAGTAGAAGCTGCTAATAAGAACATTAAGAAGATCCTACAGACGATGACTGTTACTTATAAGGATTGGCATGAGATGTTACCATTTGCTCTTCATGGTTACCATACTACAATACATACTTCAACAGGGGCAACCCCATTCTCCTTAGTCTATGGTATGGAAGCAGTTTTGTCCATTGAAGTTCAGATACCCTCCTTAAGAATCATGAAGGATGCAGGCTTGGATGAAGATGAGTGGATTCAAACTCTACTTGACCAGATAAATTTGATTGATGAGAAGAGGTTAGCAGCTGTCTGTCATGGCTAGATGTACCAGAAACAGATGATCAAAGCTTTTAATAAGAAGGTTAAGCCAAAGGTATATCAGGTTGGTGACTTGGTAATCAAGCGTATCATATTACCACAGGGTGATCCTAGGGGCAAGTGGACTCCTACATATGAAGGACCATTTGTGGTCAAAACAGTATTCTCAGGAGGTGCCATGATGGTTACCACTATGGATGATGAAGATTTCCCACAGCCTGTAAATGCAGACATAGTTAAAAAATACTACGCATAAAAAGAGATCCGCTAGGTTGACCGACCTAGGCAAAAATAAGGGCATCCCGACGAACCAAAAGGGTTCGGGCAAAAATTAGGGATATATATATAAAAAATGTACACCCGGCAAGTCGAAAACCTGAAAGGGCGGCTTGGGCAAAAAAGGGTATCCCGGTGGATTGAAAACCTGAAAAGGCAATCCAGGCAAAAGTTAGGGATTAAAGCGTATGACTATGTCTCGTTTGGATCACCCATGTAAACTCCAACCAGTTGTGCTACTTAATTCAAGCTCGAACAGATAAAGCTCAATCCAATCGTTTTCGTCTCAACAACATAAGATGAGATACTTGAAGATAATGGCAATAGTAGAATTGAAACTCAATAGGATTATTTCTCACATAGCTGATTTTCTTTGTTTTGTAAAAAAAAATTTACGACGAATTCCTCTTACTAGGATTTTTGTCTCCTTGTATAAACTTACCTATGTATAGGTCACTTTGTGATATAAATAAAATTTCATCTTTGAATCCAGATTTACTTTTACCCTATTTACATAAGCGAAACGTCCATTGGTTGTGTTTGAATGTATGCATGTTTTTGAATATGATTGATGTTTACCAGAAATGCATAAAATGCTTGAATATGATTGATGTTTACCAGAAATGCATAAAATTGCAGTAATAGTATCTACTAAGGACGAACGAAGGTATGAATTTAACGAAGCTTCTCTGGTTCATCCCCACAAGATAACTACAAATCCCCATTACAGCAAATCTATACTTCAAGTTACATCTCCCCTTGAATTTATGTCCATCTCTTTTATCCTCAGTCGGGATACTCAGGAATTTATTCTTTCCATAGAAGTACGACGAACGAAGACGGGAAGTTATGAATACTATACTATCAAATGAAACGGGAACAAGTTCCTCATATTCTTCAACAACAAATCGGGATTTATTTTCCCTAGCCAGCAGTTGTTATACTAAGATATCCAGACGCTTCAGGCTGCATGATTCATACATACATCATTTACATCATACCATAACATAACCATAAATACATAATTCATTTACTTAGGTGCATCATACTATGCATGCATACATATTGCATAAACTAACATTCTCCTTGCAGGAAAGTTATATGCAGATAAATCAATATCAACAATTCACAGCAGGTCAGAAATGATCCATACATTACTCAAGATGTCCTCGGAGAGTAGGCAAACAGTCTGTAAGAAGATCCATTCCCTAATCCAGGATACTTCCAGGAGATTTCATCTATCTGGTCTTGAATAGTAGGCAAACGGTCTGTACAAAGATCCATTCCCTGGTTCAAGATATTTTCAGAAGATTTAATCTATTGGCCCTTGAATAGCAGGCGAACGGTCTGTACAAAGATCCATTCCCTGGTTCAAGATATTTTTCAGAAGAACTAATCCTGACGTTCTTTTGGCCCTTGAATAGCAGGCAAACGGTCTGTACAAAGATCCATTCCCTGGTTCAAGATATTTTTCAGAAGAACTAATCCTGACGTTCTTTTGGCCCTTGAATAGCAGGAAAACGGTCTATACAAAGAACCATTCCCTGGTTCAAGATATCTTTCAGAAGAACTAATCCTGACGTTCTTTTGACCTTGGAGAGTAGGCAAACGATCTATACAAAGATCCATTCCCTAATCCAAGATACTTCCAGAAGAGATAATCATCACGAAGATTTATTTCTACTGGTCCATTCAACAATTCAAATCATGTTGCATAAATGATTCAGAGACGGCCTATACGAAGACCTAGTACTGATATCCAGTATCAACATAAAGACATCATCACATCCTGATACTTTAGATGGCATCTCCAAGCCCATCTCCAGATGGCATCTCTAAGCCCATCTCCAATTCTTCCAAGTGGAATATTCAAGCCCAATCAAGTATATACGAATAAATCAACAGTGTTACTCTACGCACCGGCGAGTGCAAATATTTGGGCTTTTGTGTTCAATCCCCTTCAACCTTCCAGGTCACGATTGGCACATATACCAATCTAACCCCTCAGGTTTCAGAAAATTGAACAGGGGAAGCTGTTGCACCCCAAAATTTGCCCTCCACAAGACAAGTCATTGTGTACTAAGAGGCTCACAAGGTTCACAAAGTTCATAATACATCTCATGAGGTTCACAAGGTTCACAAAGTTCACAATTGGTTGACAAAATTGACAATTCCCTCAGACAATGCATCCTCCTAAGCAATGCATCCTAAACTAGGGTTTTGACTTTCATCAGGCTAAATGGACTTATAAGACTTCAAGTGAGTTTCGTAGCATCCTATATGTGTTCAAGAATCCCCATGTCAAGTTTCAAGACTTTCCCAAAAGATTTGCTCAGTCAGATGATCAGATAGGTTAAAATCAGTCAAAGTAGTTAAAAAGTCAAACTGAGGTCAACTGTGGTCAAACCAAAGGCAAACTTCATGATTTTTTGCCAACCTCAAGTATATGAAGTAAAATTCATCATTTGATCAAGTGTTGATCATGATTCATCAAGGAGATTTCAGATCATCAAGAATCAGGAGTTTCTAAATTAGGGTTTTCATAGGAAAAGTCAACTGAACTTTGACCAGCCATAACTTTCACATGCTTCATCAAAAATTTTCCATCCAAATCTCATTTTGAAGGAAATTGAATTCTCTACAATTTTGTGTCTCACAAGCCAAGCCCAAAAATGCTTCATTTGGAAGGTATGAGCTAAGACATTATACGTCCTTTTAAAAGTCAACAAAAAGTCAACAACTTCAAAAGAGCATAACTTGAGAATGGTAAAAGATATGGACATGAGACCAAAGAGGTTGCTTAGAGGACTCTTTAAGCTTTTCAAAATGTCCAAGAACACCTTCATAGCATTAAAATTAAAGGATTTGTGCCCTTGCAAAGTTGGGAAAGTTTTGGGAAACTTATGAAGCAAATAAGGCCTTAAATCCAATTTTTGCTAAATGAGCCCACCAAATTGCCATCCAATCTTTACAAAAACACTAAGCACGACCCAACCCACACCTTTTCTGATTTTTTATATTTTATTTAATATTTATTTGAATTTTATTCATTTTAATTCATATTAAATCAAAATAAAATCAAAAAATCAATATTTGAACATGATTCTTCTTCTAGAAAGTCATCAAAACCATTTAACATGATTAGATGCTGTCTAAATTCGTGTAAAGCAAAAGTAGCAAGATAATATTTGATTTTTGGACAATTATGGTGATGAGATTTCTTCCATATCAAGCAACTTCAAATCAATGAATAAGGTCCAGCTTTTCTGACCTAATTATACTCCTTATATATACCTAAGAGTGCAGCCATTGAGGAGGACGAAAATTTGGCAGAGGAGAGGCATTATCCAAACTCACATTTTTTCTAAAAATTTGAAATTCGGATTCCACCATTTAAGCTCTTTCAACACCATTTGAAGGTAGTAATTCGTTCCTGGGGATGTCTATAACCTGTCTCCATCCTCATTGTCGTCACATTCATGATGTAATGCTCTTACCGAACCATTTTTTCTTCATATTTTCTTGTTTTTCGTTTTCATACATTTGATTATTAAAACTTGAATCTAACCATCAATCCTTGTTTGTCTTGAAGCTTAGAAGAAATCTGGATAGTTGGTTTTGAGTTTCACGGCCGTAATCATATTTCGCCATAACTAGGGTTTCAAGGTCCATTTTAGGGACTTGCGATTTAGGCTATATAAATAATATTAATTGATGAAATTGAACCGTGTGAAACCTGGGCAAGCCACTGGAACAATCAATTTGGATAAAGTTTACATGTTTTGCAGGTTTTCAAGATCATAGGTTTTTCTGCGGGAAAATTCGCAGCAAAATACCTAAGAAATTTCACAGGAAATTTCGTAGGGTGAGAGGTTGAAGAAGACTCCAGCGCGCGCATTTTCTATTTTCAAATATTTGATTTGTTTTATATTGTTTGCTTCTGATTCATTTGTGTTATAGGCCTGCTAGCTCAGACGGTTTGGAAGCGCGTTGGGTGAATGAAGGAGTTGGGTTCGATCCCAGTCTCCATCCATTATTTTTTTTACATTCATTTTTTCTTGCAGATTTAATACAAAAACAATATTGTCTCACATATATACCAGCTGCATGCGCAGCCTGGTGGTAAAGGGGAAAGTTGTGCATCCTTAGGTCAGGGGTTCAAACCCTGATCTCCACATCTTTTTTTTTTTTTAGTATTTTCTAAATCTATTTTTCTATATTATATTACTTAATTATAATTAATTATAAATTAATTCCAATAAATCAAAATTAACCCTTTAAAACTATTTTCTCTGAATATTTTTTATAAAAGAAAATTAGTAACTTTTGTAAATAATTTGTCTTAATTTTTAATGGCTTCTCACATATTTTGTTTAAATGTCATTAATTGTTTTAATTAATTATATTCTTATTTCAAAAAATTCATTAAGTATTTCTAAACTAATTATTTCTAAGTTTTTTTAATAACCTTAAAATCCTAAAAAATATTTTATTTAATATTGTCAAACCCTAATTTATTTTTTCTAAACCTAATAATTCTGGTCTTTATTTATTATTGTATTATTTAGTCATTTATTTGTTTCTAGCCTTATTTTAATTATTAGAAAGAATGTATAGACTTATATTAAATGTAATTGTTCTTTTTATTTTTGTTCGATTATTATGTATCTACCCCGAAGCGATGTAATAATGTAGATTTACTTTTTTCGTCTTTTTAATTATATTATTTCACTGTATGGTTAGTAACTATAGGATGTGAATAACTATGTGTAGTTAAAATAACTTAGAATAACTAATTTAAACAAGACAAATATATGAATACAAACACTCACACACGTAAGTCAATCTTGGATCGCCATCTCACTTCTTAAGGATATCCCTCATGTTGCCTGAATAAAATGGTCAAGTAAGGTGTCTTAAAGCAAGGTCCCTTCTCTTAAAAATATCATCAAGTCCCTTTACGATTATAAGATCAAGTCCCTTCGATGTTGCCTTTGTAAATGATCTTGTCCCTTTCGAATAAAAGATGATATGTCCCTTCGTATTGCTAAGACACCTTACAGTTGCCAAAACACAGATGACCCTTCACATGTCCCTTCACATGTCCCTTACAACATTCAAGGTAATGACTACCTATTACTTAATAATAGGGATAATCTTACCATTGAAAGAACATTTAAGAACATAAAAGATTCAAATTAGGGTAGGTTCCTCTTAAGTACTTGCTTACTCTTTCAAAAACATTTCATAACACTTCACATTTTCAAACAATTTTCAAAACAAAGTCTCTATATATATCCGTACAAGGATCATTATAAAGTGTAAACACCCCAAATTTGCCCTCACCCATTCACACCATGGCTTGTGATCATTTCATATGCATAAACACAATCATATCACCTCATATTACATTTTTGATTCACTGCATAGATTCTAAGTCATCTGCACCTAGGGTTTGTGATCTGAGCAATCCAAGAGCCTCTTGAGCCACTCCAAAGGCCATCAATCACTTCAAAGGGGTCTATATGTGTTCAAGTATCATATTACATCCTCTCAAGGTAAAAAATGCAAAAGAATCACAAGAACTGGGATTGGTGTGGATGCAGAGCCAGGCTTGACTGCACAGTTGACCTAAAATTAGGGTTTTGGTTCCAGAGGCCATAACTCCAAATTTTTTGGTCATTCTTGTTTCCATTGGTCTCTATATGGTATAAGGAGTATGCATATCAATTTTCATGAAGAAATTCCATGGGGAAGTCATCTGGTCAAGAGTTGACTTTTCAGACGAATCAGTGCAAAATCAGGGCATCTGAGGCCCCCAATGACCCAACCAAGGGGTGATCTTCATCATTTTGAGTGTATATGATCTTTATTTGATCATGGAAGAAGGTTGAAGTTCACAAAAATCAAGAATTTGAAGTTTTTGCAAAGTTGACTTTTTAGGGCATAGTTGGCTTTTCAAGAATATGTCATTTTATGCCATTTTTCAAGCCTTGCTTTTTGATCCAAAAATGCTTCAAATGGAAAAACTTTGGTCATGAAAGTTGTAGAATACATTTTTCCCTTTTCAAAAAGTACAAGAACATGACCTAATTCATTTTGGATCAAAAGTTATGGTGTGACAAAGTTGGCAAAAATCACTAATTTTCAAGTTATGCACCAAAAGGCAAAGTTGCAAATTCTCCTTTCAAGGCCAATTCAGTCATCATATGGGCCTCTAATTCACTCAACATGATCACACAACTTCTAAAAATCAGATTTGAACCAAGATCCCTCATGTTTCATGGTTTGTATAGCAAGAAAATCACATGTGAACTAGAAATGACCAACTTGCAAAATTCATGATCACACTTCCTACCACTTGCTACATTGGATGCTGAACCTTGCTAGCCCTTCCCCTCACCTTTGCTGCGCCAGCCCCATGCTTGTACTAGCCTAGAACCAAGCCCATGCCTCTCTTACAACAAAGTTGACATTTTGCAAAAGTGAACTTACCAATCAATAAAGTCCAGGTCACATCATCTGACCTATGAGATTATTTTATACTATCCATTTGCAAGCTAAACATATCAAGAAGCCAGCCTGAAACACACCATAGCAAGACATACACAAAACTCACCCCATTTGCATTTCTCTTCGAATCTCTCTGCCCAGTTCACAAACATTCAAACAAGTTTCACTAATCATCTCACCATACTTCATTGAGCCCAAACCAACAAAGAACCAAGCCTGAATCCAGCAAAAACATTGTTTCTCCATTTTCACCCCAACCTGCAGTTTCCTTCGAAACATCTTCCACAGGCCATAAACACTCAAACAAACTCCACAAACCTCCTCAAAACATCACCCTGATCACAAAGAACCACTCACATTGGCCTGAAACAGCTTGGATCACCATCACCATTTTCAACTGAGCTTGAGCAGAAGCTGTTCAAACTCTTCATCTAGCCAGCATAAATTCCTCCCAAGCATTCAAGCATCATCAAGAGGTCATAAGGAGTGGATTTCACAAGGAGGGGAGGTCTGAAAGTTACCAGAGTGAAAGCTTCGAAACTCAGGTAGCTCAAGAACTTTTTCTCCAGAAATGGATTTTTAAGTTCTAAAGTTGTTCTCTATGCTTCACTGATTGTTCTGATGCTTTTAGTTTTGAAAATGGTGATGAAATGAGAATTTAATTGCTTTCTGAAACTCTGTGACCTAAAAAATGTTTTGCTCGATTCATGAGTTTGGGGAAAAATAAATGAGTTTTGGCTTGGGGTTTTGATTCAGCAAGTTGTGGGGATCATTTCCATGTTTTTAGATTTCGTTTTAGTTAGGTTTTGAGAGTTTTAGAGATTTTCAGGTGGGGTTCCCACCGGAGAAGACGACCGGAGGTCTTCTCCGGCCACCTGAAAATCATTATGCCCTAATCCCTGTAATTAATTCCATTTGAATGTGAAGCGTTGGATTGCCTTGACCAGTTGACCTCCCGCGCGCATGTGTGGCCTGGATTCACTCAATTAGCCCTAATCCATTTTATTTAGTTTAATTAATCTTAATTAAATTAATTTGATCAGAAGCAATCCTGGCCCTCCAAAAACGCGCGCGGTCAACCCTTTTGAATCCAGAATGAATCCCAGCCTCTCCTTCTGTTTACTTCATTTTAAATTCATTTTTATTTCATTTCTTTTCATTTAATTTGTCCAATTTATTTAAAATAGTAAAAATTGTCTAAAAATTATGAAACTTTTTCTCAAGACTTTCATTAATTTTTATGACACAAAAATATTTTTATTTTCATTTTTAGCATTTAAAAAATATTTTTAAATATTTAAAAGTTTATTTTTAATTGATTAATGGAAATTAATTTATTAAAAATACTTTTAAGTATTTAAAAATCACAAAAAAATTCATGAAATGTTCTAAGACATTTAGAGACATTGTCCAACCTTCAAACCAAATTTCTTTTTTGATCTTGATGCATTTTGAGGATTTTTCATTGAATTAAAATCATTTTTGTGCATTAATTTGATCCATAGTTCAAAAAATCATTTCTGCCTATTCATGAGGAGTTGGACATTGATTCTTCTTGCATTGCATTGTGTTTAGCATGTAGTTTGTAAGATTAAATGGCCATGATTTGATCTTGCATTTTCAATTTGTTTGGCATTTCTTTTGTTTGGAAACCCTAAAACCCTAGAAAACTTGTGAAAATCATAACTTGAGATTGGTTAAGAGTTGAGACCTCTCCTTTGGGCATTGGTTTAGTATAGGATTAGGGGTCCTTTTAATGAATTTTCAATTTTTTGTAATGTTGTTTGCTTCTGATTTTGGTTTGTGTTTGATGTATGATTCATAAACCCTAATTTGGGTTACCATATGCACCCATCTTGCATTTTCTTGCATAACATGACTTGCCATGACATTCCAAGCATCCATTTGATTCATTTGACATCATAAGACCTATTGAGGGCATGTTTTATCATTGCATCATGTATTTTCCTTGTTGTATGCCATGTGCACTTCATAACTTTTCATGTATGTTCATGGTTCCTTGCTTGCTTCATTTGCATTCATGAACTTGTATGATCATTTCCATGTGCTGCCTCATGTTTGTAGCATCTCATAACATCATTAACATCACATATGTGCTTCTGGTTTTGGTTTGCATCATGTCATCTCATCCCATTTTGCATTGCATTGCATTTCTTTCCTAACCTTTCAGGTGGTAAGTAACTTTGAGAAGTGAATTTGCCTTCACTTCTCATAACTTTTCTTTTCATCTCTCTTGCATCCATTGCTGCATTTTTATATGTGTTTGAGTTTGAGCTTGCTCATTCTTCTTCTTCCCACTTTCTTTCTTCAAGTGACTTGACTTCTTGAATGAAGCAAGTTGCTTTGCTTCTCTTGATCCTTTCATCTGCTTCCTGGTGGTTCCATTGAAGATTGTTCTTGCAAACCTCACAAACCTTAGGAACAACCAAGCATGACAATGATTAGGGTTTTGATTAGTCTCCCTTCTTAGTTTTACCTTTTGTGTCTCTTTTGAGTCATCTCTTCTCACCTCATAATCAGGGACTAAACCCTAAAGGCTTTAAGGCTTTGTGATTAAGCTTATGCCTGCATCCTTCTCTTAGGATGGAGTGTATAACTTTAATCCTAAGTGTTAAACCCTTAATGTTTTTAAATCTCTTAATCAATTCACTTAATAAGTATCAAGACATCACACTTGTAACTTGGGCCTTGCATTAGGGTTCTAATTCTTCCTTAATTGGTTAAGAAGGACTAACCCTAGTGTTAATGGACAAGTCCCCCTCAAGTTGTCTTACAAACCCTAAAAGTCACTTCATCATCTTATCATTAAATAAAATCCACTTAATCAAAAGGCTTGTTTTGTCATGAGTTTAATCCCTAATCATGGATTAAGTTGAGGAGCTTTCCTCAGCTTAAACATTCTCATCTATTATCCTTCTATTAGGATGGTGTAATGAGTCTGTTTAATCCTTGATTATGGCTTAACCTCATTACTCAACACTAAACAAAAACACCAAAAACATCTAATTAATCACAAGTAGGTTAATGATCTTAATCCTACACCAAAGGTGTTTAAGTGTGAGAAGCTGACTTCACACTTAAGGTATTCTCATTACCCCTAATCAGAGGGAAGATGTGATGAGTTTACTAAATCCATTGGTTTAGACTTAAGCTCATTAACTTATGACAAAATCCAAAAACAATAAAAGACTGAAAACATAAAAACAAACAATAATCGTCTCCTCTGGGATTCTTTTCTCATCATCTTCACTCACAAACGAGAACTCGCTTCTTCCGTCTAATGCAAGACAGTTAGCACCTGAGCCAGATAGGTCATACACTTGAGCATATACAAGTAAGCAGTTCACAAGTCAATTCATCCTTCAGTCTCTTTGGGTCGAACTACGGTGTTCTGACTTCCTCATTGCACGAGAGGATACGTAGGCATAACTTAACAGTTATCGAACAAAAGTCTCTGTATATTCCCCCTCTTTCTAGCCTCATTCTTTTAGCCTCATGATCTTGAGCATTTCACTCCTGTTCTTACACTGACACTTCACTTATATACTTCACTTTTCTCTTACACTGACACCTGTACATTTTGTTTTCCAGCTCTTTTACACACAAATTGCACTGACACTACCCCTTTAAAACACAAATCTTTCAAGCGTGGATCCCATCGAGTACGACGAACAATCTGGGTGCTAATACCTTCCCAGGTTGTAACCAACCCCCTTTCTCAGTGTCTCTGGTTCGCAACCGTCTTATCCATCTTTCTAGGTCTATGCAGCATTACCTTTCCTCCGGGATAAAAATGCCTAGCTGGCGACTCTTTTCATCTCCAGTGAGTTCACGGCTGTGTGTTCTCATTGTCCTTTTCACCGACCGTTCGCGCTTGTACCGGGATGCAAATCTTTGGGAGCGACAGCTTGGCGACTCTGCTGGGGACCCTTATACTGCAACCAGGGCTTCTGGTTCTTTTTGTGGGTTCCTCCTAGCGCTTGTTTGATTTGTTGTTTACTGGGGTGTTATGTGCTTATTTGTGTTTGTATATTTGTATTTATTTTTGCCTTATGTACAGTTTTGTTTCTTGCTTTCTTTATAGCTTTATGCATATATATTCATATTGTCATACTGTGCTGCTGGCTGGATCTGTTTGTTTGCTTTGGTGGGTGGGTGTTCCATTGAGAGTTAAGGTCCTATACCTGGGACCTGAGTGACACCTAGGCTAGAGTGAATCATATTCTTTCCCATTCCATCTCGGTCTGGTGCGGGAATGTGAAACACGGTTCAGATATGGGTTTCTTCTTGAGAACTCTGTGTTGCAGATTTCCTGCAATGCTAGGGCTATCTGGGAAGCCTGCTAAGTCTGGATGACCTTTTAGTATTGACCTTCAGAAACTGAGGTGAATTAGAGGAGGAACTTTTATGGTTATTGTAAACACTGTGCCTCCGGGTTAGAAGTGTTTACACTTCTCATAACTGATCCAAGTCTGAGGATCCTTGTTTTAGAACACCACCTGTGAGGGGGTTGGGCTGTTTACAGGTTTGCAGGTACCTTGACCTCAGAATACCCTGTTACTTTGACTTGATTAAGAATACTCCATGTTGGAACAGTTCTTGTGATTCTAAAACCCTGGACATGTGGCTCTTTATTTGAGTCCCCCACCTTGGTTACTGGATTTATAGACCTCCATCTGAAATTCTTGAACATACTTGGACCTATATCAGAGTTTTTGATCAGATCCAGCTCAGTCACAAACCCTTGCATATCATTTGCATACATAAACATTGCATCATATTGACATTTGCTTATTTGTGTTTCAGGGTATCCATCTTCATTTGGTTTTGGTTTTGACCCCATCTTCAGTATTTGACCCATCTTCATCAGCATCTGCTTCAGTTATCAGCTATCTACTTCAGTCACCTGCACCAGCCAATCAGTGGCTCATTCTTCAGTGTTATCATCAGCACCTGTCTCTACTCATCTTCAGCATCATGGCTCCTAAAAAGAGCAACATCACCTACCACTTCTTCCAGCCAGAGCTATCTGACATCAGGAGGATTCAGACCCTGATCACTCCAGATCACATACCATTGTTCAGGGAACACTACGGAGATATACTTGATATGGTTATGGACCTGGACCCTTCACAGAGAAGCCTGATCCACACTTGCATTCAGTTTTATGATCCCCCACTGACATGCTTCACTTTTCAGGACTTTCAGCTAGGCCCTCTATTAGAAGAATACTCATCATTGGTTGGTATGCCTATCAGGGGTGGAATCCCTTTCAACCCTGAGATGGCCTTTCCTGGTAATGGAGAAGTAGCAAAGGCTTTGCATCTGGAACCTGTTCTGATTGAGCAGCATATGACCTCTAAAGTTGGAATCCCTGGCTTTCATCTGGATTTCTTGATCTCTCAAGCTACCCTGAAAGCTTCTCTAGGAGAGTGGAAAGCTGTCTGTGCTTTATTGGCCTTGAGCATATATGGAATAGTATTGTTTGCAGATGAGCCTCGATTCATTAGCAAGAATGCAATCCATCTTTTCATCTTGCAGAACCCAGTGCCCACTTTATTGGGAGACCTCTATTATTCAGTGCATCAGAGGAATGAAAAGCAGAGGGGAAGATTAGTGAGGTGTTGTGCTCCATTGTTCCATACTTGGCTTCTCAAGCATCTACCCAGGACAGATGCATTTTTGAATCCTCATCAGCAGAAAAACTGGGCCAAGAGACTCACTGCTCTAACTTCAGCCGATATCAGATGGTGCACTCAAAGCACCAAGGGCAGGGATATCATCACCAGCTGTGGGCATTTTCCCAATGTGCCCCTAATAGGAGTTAAGGGTAGTATCAATTACAACCCTCTGCTGTTCAAAAGACAACTGGGCTATGCACTGGTCCACACTCCTAAAGCACAGGACTTGGTTGAAACTCTTTATTGTGAGAACAAGCCTAATCTGGCTACTGTTAGGCAGGCTGTTTGGGCCTGGGATAATGTTCA
The DNA here is from genome assembly GCA_963966055.1 of Lathyrus aphaca. Lineage (NCBI taxonomy): Eukaryota > Viridiplantae > Streptophyta > Magnoliopsida > Fabales > Fabaceae > Lathyrus > Lathyrus aphaca. Next base: position 53,629,491 of record OZ014525.1, on the reverse strand, counting down.
ATCCAAGGGAATAACCATTCTGGGGAAGTGAAACAATGTGGCATCAGCACAATATTATGAGTGGTCCTATGCCAGGGCTCAATTCTCTGGAATGCCCTTTACCATAGAAGATATGCCTGAATCATCTTCAGCACCACCCCCTGCAACTATCAGTTTGGAGGAGTTTGAGAGCTTGAAGGAAAGAAATGAGAAGTTAACTCAGGCTTTGCAGAAGACTCTCCGGGAGAGGAGTGATGGCATAATGGAGATTGAGAGGCTGGAGAAGTTGAGAGTGGAGCATCTGACTAAGATTGAGAAGTCTGGGGATTATATCAAAAAGTCTAAGGCTGGAGAGCAAATTCTGAAGAATGCTTGCAAAGAAGCCCAGTTCCAGAGAGCAAGGACAGACTTGTATCTAAAGGAGAGTCAGGCCCGGTGGGTCAGGATCACCGAGGCTCGTACCCTGGAGGACAAGAGAGTTCAAGACAAGATGGAGCAACTGGAAGCTAGTGCAAAAGAGCAACAAGAAGCCCTGGCAGCAGCCCAGAGGGAGATATCAGAGCTAAAGATCAAAGCTGGGGTGAAGAGGTCAAAGGACCAAGGTCAGCACAAGAAGTTGACAGCAGCTGTCACGACCCGGAATCTCCTCATCAGGAATCTCACGGAGCGCCCGGCTAATCCTGTGACCGAAGCACTTCTCAAGGAAGTTCGTGAGGATGAGTTTGGTCTTGGTGTTTGACCATTTGTTTGTTGTTGCTTTTATTCCATGTACTTTTATTTTCCTGTAATGTATTTTGACCCCTCCGGGGGCTTGTATTTGTAAACAGACTATGTACCATTTTGCTTTCTGTAATATATGTATTAGTTTGTTCCATCCGAGTTTCACTTCAAAAGCAACATCAACAACATCTTCAAGGGTCTGGAAGGGTCAAAACTAAATGCCAAGCCGGATACCTTGAGAACAAATAAGCATACTGCATTGCATGCTAACCCTTTTGTTTGTTTTGTAGGTTTTTGATTTATTGCCACTAACTCTGTTGTGATGTTCAGGAACTATTGCTCGGCGCCGGGTATTTCCCCTCAACCGTCCGCACCGTTATCCGACCCGTAATAACCTTCCGGGCATTCAAATGGATCAGATGCAGCAGGACCTTACTGAGGTCAGAAACCAAATGGCGAATGAAAGGCTAGAAATGAGGAATCAAATGACGCAGTTCATGGAAGTGATGAACAACATGGCTCAGAGCCAGGAAAGATTGAGGGCCATGGTGGAAAGGCAAAATCAAGAAGATCCACATATAGGGACTGCCGGCACCAGCAACAACGAAAGGGTCCAACCTCATGTTAACCCCCCTGTATTTGGCCCCCACCTCCATCCTGAGGTCAACATCCCTGCAAATGTTCAAGGGACTGCCACTGCAGCCAGGGTACTTCAAGAAGACCCCCAAGAGGATCAGTTTACAGTAATGGGCGCTGGGGAAGAAGCTTATGATAGAAGGCTGGATGAGATAGCTGAGAAATTGAGGTCCTTAGAGTCTCAAAACTCTCTGGGTTTCGACGTCATGGACATGGGCTTGGTAGACGGGGTCAGGATCCCCCAAAAGTTCAAGCCTCCTTGTTTTGAAAAATATAACGGGACTTCATGCCCCCGGACTCATTTGCAATCATTTCTGGGAAGGCTGAAGGCCTATACTATGGATGAGAAGCTCTGGATGTTCTATTTCGAAGACAGCTTGACAGGAGCTTCAAGAGAATGGTACTCTCACTTGACAAGGGCAACTATTAGATGCTGGAAGGACCTGGCAGAGGCCTTCATCAGACAGTATAAGTACAACTTAGACATGGCACCCAACAGGACTCTCCTAATGGGAATGTCACAGTCGTCAAGGGAAAGTTTCCGAGAATATGCCCAGAGATGGAGGCAATTGGCTGCTGCTGTTCAACCACCTATGTCTGAAAGGGAAATGGCAGACATGTTTATGAACACCCTTCAGGGGACGTATATTGACAGGCTGGCTGCTTTCTCTTCCACTAGCTTTGCAGATGTTGTCATAGCCGGGGAGAGAATTGAAAGCCTATTGAAGATGGGTAAGATCTCAGACAATGGTGCAAGCTCGTCCAGTAGTGCAAGAAAGCCTTTTGCAGGCCCGAGAAGAACTGGCGAGACCAATGCCATCCACACCAACAGGGGCAGGCCCCAATATGTTCACAGATCAGTGGCAGCAGTCACCATTCCCGCTCCAGCTCATCCTCAACCAGTTTATCAACCTCCGCAACAAAACTATCAACAACAACCTCAGTACCATCAACAGAATCAGTATCCTCCGAGAAATTACAACAACAGCAACACCAACAACAATAATCAGCCAAGGCCATTCCAACAGAGGCCTTCTCAAGCCAACCGAGTAATCGATCCGATCCCTATGCCATATGCTACATTGCTGCCACAACTCCTGAAACTCAATCTAGTTGAGCTAAGGACGCTGGCACCTCCAGATCCCAACAGTCTACCCAGGAATTATGACTCCAATGCCAGATGTGCCTTCCATTCAAATGCACCTGGCCACAGTACAGAAAAGTGCAGAGCTTTGCACATGAAGGTACAAGACCTGGTAGACTCAAAAGCTCTGAATTTCGCACCACCACCTAATGTCAATAAGAACCCCATGCCAAACCACGGTGGTCCCAGGATTAACGCTATTGAAGAAGACAAATCGTCTTATTTAATAACCAGTGTGGGTCAGATCCGGACACCGTTGGTGGAAATTAAGGCTCAGCTCCTCGAATGTCAAATGTTCCCAGGGTGTGAGTTGGGTTGTGCTTACTGCAATATTTCAGTCAATGGGTGCGATAACCTGAGGAATGGCATAGACGGTCTCATTCAGAGTGGCCAGCTTCAGATCACCACATCATTTCCTACAAATCCAGCAATCTCATCAGCAACAACTCCAGAACCTCCTACAACTGCAACAACCATTGTTCCTGACAATTCTTCGTTTTCATCAGCAAGTACTTCATCTATCATCTCAACTGATCAATCATCGACAAATGTTCCTGCTACAACTCCAGCACCACTCCATTTTGAAACTCCTACAACAACGACATCCATCCTCCCACCAATGTCTACTACAACACCAGCAACAAATCATGAAGATGTCTCAACTGTCACAATATTTTATGATCCTGAAAACAACTCCGCCTACAACTCAGAAGGTGCTGCTCCCATCAGAGCACCAGTTACAATTTATTATGATCCACAGACTATCACAATTCCTTCCGCAGCTGCAGTCAGTCCAGTCACTATCACGGTGCCTAGACCAGTACCTTATGAAAGCAGTAATGCTATCCCCTGGCATTACGGCTTTGACCTGTACTGTGAAGGACAAAGAATCACTTTTGAATCATCAACCCCTGCACCACAAATAGACAATGTGGGAGGAGGCGGAGGCTTCACTCGAAGCGGACGTCTTTTTGCTCCACAAATTCAGAGACCCGCTGCCGAAGCAGAAGCTGCTGCCAAGGCAAAAGGAAAAAGCTTGGTGCAAGAAGAGCAGACTGTTAAAGAAGCTTTGAAAACACCCTTCGATCAAGAGGTTGATGAGTTCATGCGAATCATCAAGAAGAGTGATTATAAAATAGTGGATCAGCTTCATCAAACGCCTTCCAAGATCTCAATCCTATCATTGCTTATGTGCTCCGAAGCCCATCGGAATGCACTACTCAAAGTCTTGCACGCAGCTTACGTGCCTGAAGAGATCACTGTCAATCAGCTAGAAGCTGTAGTTGGAAATGTTAATGCTAGTCACGGACTAGGGTTCACCAATACTGATTTGACGATGGAAGGCCGCAACCATAACAAAGCCTTGCACATAACCATGGAATGTAAAGGTGCTGTCCTTTCCCATGTGCTGGTAGACACGGGGTCATCCCTCAATGTCTTACCTAAGAAGGCCCTGGTGAAGCTAGAATATGACGGATTGGCATTGAGACCCAGCAACCTGGTGGTGAGAGCCTTTGATGGTTCAAAGAGATCGGTTCTGGGAGAAATTGAATTGCCCATAACGATTGGCCCACAGACCTTCAAAACGACCTTCTACGTGATGGATATACAGCCTGCCTACAGCTGTCTATTGGGTAGGCCATGGATTCACGCCGCTGGCGCCGTGACCTCTACCCTTCACCAGAAGTTAAAATATGAGTGGGAGGGTCAAATCGTTACAATTTGTGGAGAGGAGGATATTTTTGTCAGCCACCTGGCTACCTATAAGTATATTGAGATGGATGGGGAGATCCATGAAACAATGAGCCAGGGGTTCAAAGCTTTGAATGTCAATGAAACATCTGCTGTGCCTGGTACTTCAATATCATCATACCAACAAGCCCGGAAGGTTGTTGAGGAAGGAACTGCCCAAGGCTGGGGCAAACTGCTATCGGTGGAGAAGAAAGAGGATAGATTTGGGTTGGGTTACAGACCAACTCAACAAGATCAAGCAGCGGCTGCAAAAGAGCCCAACTTTGTGAGTGGGGGGATGCTTACCCCTGATGCTGTCAACTGTCTGGAAGACGAGCTGGAAGAAGAACGCAACCTGGAAAGCTGGATTCGTCCAAAGATCCCGGGGAGCAGTATCTCAAACTGGTCTTCCCAGGAAATTATAAGAGTTACTCATGCAGAGTAATTATTATTTCCTGTATTTTTATAGCATGCATCAAAGTCTTGCATCTTGCCCAAGATGACAAGACTCATTTTGTAATCGGGCCATCTGTACTTTTTGTGCAAACAAGATTAATCAATGAAATATCAGACATCTTTTTGCAAATGAGTCTTTTTCTTCCGCTCACTGTTTTTCCATTTTTTCTTTTTTGTACAAAAAATAAATGGCAGTGTTTTCAAAATGACAACTTTATTTCACTTTTCTAAAGCAAGATTAAAATCAATCACTAAAATGAACAAACTGAACCCTTGCAGAGAATGCCTTCCAGACAGCACCGACAACAGCACGACTATGACTTCGTATGACTTTGACGATCCAATCAATCAAGCTGATGAAGGGGTTGAAGAAGAATATGAACTTCCTGAAGAGCTAGCCAGGTTGATAAGACAAGAGGAAAAGGTTATTACTCCTCACCAGGAGGAGGTTGAAGTGATCAATCTTGGTACAGACGAAGACGTGAAAGAAGTTAAAATCGGGGCCTGCCTGCAAGACTCAGTGAAGAGACGACTGATTGACCTGCTTTGAGAGTATGTGGACGTGTTCGCTTGGTCTTATCAAGATATGCCAGGGTTGGACACCGATATTGTTGTGCACAAGCTGCCTTTAAGAGAAGAATGCCCGCCGGTCAAACAGAAGCTGCGCCGTACTCGTTCGGACATGGCAATGAAAATCAAGGAAGAGGTGCAAAAGCAATGGGACGCCGGGTTCCTCGCTGTAACTAGTTATCCACCGTGGGTTGCTAATATTGTACCTGTGCCTAAGAAGGACGGAAAAGTAAGGATGTGTGTTGACTACCGGGATCTAAACAGAGCCAGCCCAAAAGATGACTTCCCATTACCTCACATTGACGTATTGGTGGATAATACGGCTCAGTTCTCGGTATTCTCCTTCATGGACGGATTTTCAGGATATAATCAGATCAAGATGTCACCTGAAGACATGGAGAAGACAACTTTCATCACACCCTGGGGCACGTTCTGTTACAAGGTAATGCCATTTGGGCTCAAGAATGCCGGCGCAACATATCAACGGGTTATGGTGACATTATTCCACGATATGATTCATAAAGAGATAGAATGTTATGTGGATGACATGATTGCCAAGTCCCTTACTGAAGAAGATCACCTGGTAAATCTGCTGAAACTGTTCAAGCGTCTGAGGAAATACCAACTGAAGTTGAACCCCAACAAATGCACATTCGGGGTGAGATCTGGTAAGCTGCTGGGATTTATTGTAAGTGAGAAAGGGATTGAAGTTGACCCTGACAAAGTCAAAGCTATTCAAGAGATGCCTGCACCGAAGACAGAGAAAGAAGTCTGAGGTTTCTTAGGTCGATTGAACTACATCTCACGGTTCATATCTCACCTCACTACGACCTGTGAACCTTTGTTTAAGCTGTTAAGAAAAGAACAGACGGTCAAGTGGAACGAAGACTGCCAAAGGGCTTTTGACAAGATCAAGGAATACTTACAAGAGCCTCCAATCCTTATGCCTCCAGTTGAAGGAAGACCTCTGATAATGTACTTGACAGTATTAGAAGAGTCAATGGGGTGTGTGCTGGGCCAGCATGACGAGTCTGGTCGAAAAGAGTATGCAATATACTACCTAAGCAAAAAGTTTACCGACTGTGAACAACGTTATTCACTGCTCGAGAAAACTTGCTGTGCTTTAGCGTGGGCTGCTCGCCGACTGAGGCAGTATATGTTGACCCACACTACTTTGTTGATCTCAAAGATGGACCCAGTTAAGTACATATTTGAGAAGCCAGCACTTACCAGACGGGTTGCAAGATGGCAAATGATCCTCACAGAATATGACATCCAATACACATCTCAGAAAGCCATCAAGGGCAGTGTATTGTCTGAATATCTTGCTGAGCAACCTATTGATGATTACCAGCCTATGAGATTTGACTTCCCTGATGAAGACATCATGTTTATAAAAGCAAAAGATCATGAAGAGCCTGTTCACACTGAAGGGCCTGACCCGGAAGAAGAATGGACTATGATGTTTGATGGGGCTGTTAACATGAATGGTCGTGGTATTGGTGCAGTGCTCATTACACCTAAAGGAGTTCACATGCCTTTCTCGGCAAAACTCACTTTCAACTGCACTAACAACGAAGCTGAATACGAAGCTTGCATTATGGGTCTTGAGGAAGCCATCGACCTCAGGATCAAGACATTGACCGTATTTGGAGATTCGGCTCTGGTAATCAATCAAACCAACGGCAAATGGTACACTCACCAGGATCATCTGATACCTTACAGGGATTATACAAGGAGGTTATTGACTTTCTTCACAACAGTCAAGCATGAGTATATCCCTCGGGACGAGAATCAGTTTCCAGATGCTCTGGCTACCATTTCGTCCATGATCAAAGTTCAAGCTGCCAACTTTGTACCTCAGATTTCAGTGTCCAGGCTCGACAAACCAGCATATGTGTTCGCAGCAGATGTTGTTAAAGATGATAAGCCTTGGTTTTATGACATTAAGTGCTTCTTGGAGGATCAAACATACCCACCTGGGGCATCTTCCAATGATAAGAAGACTTTGAGAAGGCTTGCTGGTGGTTTCTTTCTGAACACTGATGGGTCTTTATACAAAAGGAACTTTGATATGGTACTCCTCAGATGTGTTGATAAGACAGAAGCAGACTTTTTGATGCATGAAGTGCACGAAGGATCCTTTGGTACCCATGCGGGAGGGCATGCCATGGCCAAAAAGTTGTTGAGGTCGGGCTATTACTGGATCACAATGGATGCTGACTGTTGTGCCTATGCCAGAAAATGCCATAAATGCAAGATTTATGCGGATAAGGTGCATGTGCCTCCCAATCCTTTGAATGTGATGTCTTCGCCTTGGCCCTTTACTATGTGGGGCGTTGACATGATCGGTAAGATAGAGCCAACTGCTTCAAATGGCCACAGATTCATCCTGGTCGCCATTGACTATTTCACCAAGTGGGTTGAAGCAGCCTCATATGCAAACGTCACAAGACAAGTGGTAGCCAGATTTCTGAAAAGAGATATCATCTGTCGGTATGGAGTTCCCGAGCGAATCATTACTGATAATGGTTCCAATCTAAACAACAAAATGATGGCAGAACTGTGCCGGGACTTCAAGATCCAACATCACAATTCTTCTCCTTACAGGCCAAAGATGAATGGCGCTGTTGAGGCAGCTAATAAGAACATCAAGAAGATTGTGCAGAAGATGGTAGTCTCTTACAAAGACTGGCATGAAATGCTACCGTTCGCCTTGCATGGGTACCGCACGTCAATCAGAACATCCACTGGGGCAACACCGTATCAGCTTGTGTATGGTATGGAAGCCGTCCTACCTGTTGAAGTTGAATTACCCTCTCTACGGGTACTAATGGATGTTAAACTAAGTGAAGCAGAATGGGTTAGGTCCCGATACGAACAACTGAGTCTGATTGAAGAGAAAAGATTGGTTGCAATCTGTCATGGGCAGTTATATCAGAAGAGAATGAAGAAAGCCTTCGATCAGAAAGTCAGGCACCGAGAGTATCAAGTAGGAGATCTTGTGCTGAAAAGAATCCTCCCTCCTCATACAGACCAAAGGGGCAAGTGGACTCCAAACTATGAAGGACCATTTGTGGTAAAGAAAGTTTTCTCTGGTGGAGCACTGATGCTCAGCACCATGGATGGTGAAGATTTCCCGTCCCCTGTGAATTCAGATGCAGTTAAAAAATACTTCGCATAAGAATGACCCGCTGGACATAAAAACAGAATGTAAGTCCAGGCAAAAATAGGGCATCCCGGCGAGTCAAAAACAGAATAAAAGACTCGGGCAAAAATAAGGGAAAATAAACAAAAATGTACACCCGCTGAGTTGAAAAGCCGCATTGGACAGCTCAGGCAAAAATGGGTATCCCGATGGATTAAAAACCCGAAAGGGAGATCCATGCAAAATAAGGGAATAAGCGAACAACTGCATTCTGAATTCGTCTGTATCTTCTACAACTTGGTAAGCTTTGAAAGGATCGAGCTTCAATCGGAATCAACATTCTTCAAAAAGCAAGATGAGAAGAACGTCAAAAGTCATATGAGTCATAGTGAAGAGGAAGCTCCTTAAAGCGTCATCAACACTGCCAGCATTTTGTTTCTCAATTTGTAACAATCTCCTCATTTCAGGGGATATGTTCCTTTGACTGTATCTCGCCAATTCAGGGCATATGAATTAATAAAACCAGATTTTCAGTCATGTCTCGTTTTGTACATTTTACTTGCAAAAAATGTTTGATGTCTTAAAAGAAAAACTGATTGCATAAGAATACAGATGTTTATCTCCAAATAAAAAATATGCTTGCAGGAAATATGCTTACTCTCAGAAGTATCTAAACTCCTATGACGGAATCTAGTAAGGGATACCTCGGGATTACCTTGCGCGTTTCTCTATCTTTTTCAGGATTGCAGGTATCCAGAATGCAACCTGGGGCATGTAAGCTTCATCCCAGCAAGCTGGCAAATCAACACTCAAATTTAGCACCCGAAGTGCTCTCTCCCCAGCTGAGTTGCCTCTCATGACTTCCCCCAGCTGAGTTGCCACCTGTTGCTTATCCCCATCAGAGTTGCCAGGCATCACAGAAAGCACCTATATCCCCGGCTGAGTCAAGAAGCTACCGTAACAGAATTTCTAGGGAGGTCTTTCAGTGATTCCTCTCTTTCTCCCCAGCCGAGTTGCCATCTCGCCCTCAGCCGAGCACAAAAGTCAGGGAACCATCCCCCCACAGAGTTCCAGCCTCTATCCAGAAGAGCAGCGCACAAAGGAGTCACAACAGAGTGAAAAAAAGCTTCTGCAAACCCCAGCTGGGTCTCTCATTTATAAGGATAGGTCTATCAATGACCTATATCCCCAAGCAAATATCATCTTATTAGATCTACCAATGATCTCACCCCCAGCTGGGATGTCCATTTCAAACGGATCGATTGAAGATCTTCGCAGCAACGGGATCCGAGTCCCGGTTTGGTGCCCTTTGCATAATCATAGCATCCGCATCATATTCACCCACAAAGCGTAGCATTCCGTTTTAACACGGAGCATTACGGCAAAAATCTAACACATAGCATAATCATAAGCCATGTTTTGAATCAGCACTTGTGAATAAACGACAGTTCATCAACGTACAGAAAAATCCCCACCAGGGTCCCCAGCAAAAGCAGTTGCCTCACAAATCACAAACACCAGTATATACTCATTTTGACACCCGTCCGTGCCATCTTTCCCCAGTAAAGTCGCATGAACACTCTTTGCAAACAAGATCACCCGTGTTACCGATACTTCTTGGCACCCGTCCGTGTCATACCCCAGCAGAAAGCCAAAGACATCCTCTTTGCACTCACATATACCTATATACACAATCCTTTGGCACCCGTCCGTGTCATATCCCCCAGCGCAGTCGCCTACACTTTTACAACCCATATACTTGTTGTTATTATTATACTTTTCTCTCTTGACACTCGTCCGTGTCACCCTCCCCAGCAGATAAACACTCATCTATACACTCATGCAGATACTCGTCCGTATTTTGAATACACTTTTTATATCCCCACAGATTCAACACTAGTCCTTGTTCTTTGTTAACCAGTTGATACTCGTCCGTATCATCATCTCAGAACATGCGTCAAGCGTTTGTTTCTACATGGTACTCGTCCGTATCATAGTCTTAAGGATGTTCGTCCGCATCTTTAATCCATACACTGTGTCAAACACTTGTGTCTTTTTGAATATAGATACTCGCCTGTGTCTACTATTCCCCAGAGAAGTCCCTTCAGATTCAACACTCGCCCGTGTTCCCTGTTAACCAGTTGATACTCGTCCGTATCATCATCTTTGAACACGCGTCAGTATTTGTTTCTACCCGATACTCGTCCGTATCGTAGTCTTAGGGATGCTCGTCCGCATCTTTAATCTATACACAATACCAAACACTTATACCTTTTGTTTTCTTGGATGTAAACACTCGTCCGTGTTTACCTTTCCCCAGTAGATTGCCAACAAAGCAAATCTTCCTTCTTATCTGACACTCGTCCTGTGTCATGATAAACCCTGAGAGCAGCCGTACCCTGCTAGGTGGTCGTCCTCCACCTCTTGATGGTCGTCCTCCATCATGCTCATCCGATGGCCGTCCCCATCGTTGATTTTAGCAGCCGTCCCCTGCTAGGTGGTCGTCCTCCACCCGTTGATGATCGTCCTTCATCATTTTATCCAATGGCCGTCCCCATTGTTGATTTTGGTTATCTGGCATTCGTCCTATGTCATGACAAACCCTGAGAGCAGCCGTCCCCTGCTAGGTGGTCGTCCTCCACCTCTTGATGGTCGTCCTCCATCATGCTCATCCGATGGCCGTCCCCATCGTTGATATTTTCGGCAGCCGTACCCTGCCAGGTGGTCGTCCTCCACCTTTGATGGTCGTCCCCATCATGATTCCTTTATTCCCCAACAGAGCAGCCGTCCCCTGCTAGGTGATCGTCCTTCACTTTTGATGACCGTACCTCATCATCTGTTTATTTCATTTATTCTTTAATCCGATGGCCGTCCCCATCGTGGTCCCTTTTCTTTTTTTAGCCCGATGGCCGTCCCCATCGTTGGTTACTTTGCTTTATGAACTTGATGGCCGTCCCCGTCATGTTTCATTAACTCCCAGAGAATCTTACAACTTTATCTTGATGGCCGTCCCCATCATAATCTCTTACTTTTCCCCAGCCAGTCGGCCGTCCCCGTCTTGGCTTTACCTTTTATCCCCAGCATGTCGGCCGTCCCCGTCATTGCTTTACTTCACACACTCTTCCCAGCATGTCGGCCGTCCCCGTCATTGCTCTTTACCCAGCAGTCGTCCTCTGCTCGACGGTCGTCCTCCGTCGCCCACACCTTTACAATATACTTTATTTTCCTTTGCAACCTATATCCCTTTTCTTCTTCATTCTGTGAGTGCAAATTTTGGACTGTCTTCGGTATTCAACCACAAGTTATCTTGTTTGCCTGTTAAGCCGCTGCTTACAACCTGCACAGCTAACTCATGTTTGAATAGGGGCAGCTGTAAACACCCCAAATTTGCCCTCACCCATTCACACCATGGCTTGTGATCATTTCATATGCATAAACACAATCATATCACCTCATATTACATTTTTGATTCACTGCATAGATTCTAAGTCATCTGCACCTAGGGTTTGTGATCTGAGCAATCCAAGAGCCTCTTGAGCCACTCCAAAGGCCATCAATCACTTCAAAGGGGTCTATATGTGTTCAAGTATCATATTACATCCTCTCAAGGTCAAAAATGCAAAAGAATCACAAGAACTGGGATTGGTGTGGATGCAGAGCCAGGCTTGACTACACAGTTGACCTAAAATTAGGGTTTTGGTTCCAGAGGCCATAACTCCAAATTTTTTGGTCATTCTTGTTTCCATTGGTCTCTATATGGTATAAGGAGTATTCATATCAATTTTCATGAAGAAATTCCATGGGGAAGTCATCTGGTCAAGAGTTGACTTTTCAGACGAATCAGTGCAAAATCAGGGCATCTGAGGCCCCCAATGACCCAACCAAGGGGTGATCTTCATCATTTTGAGTGTATATGATCTTTATTTGATCATGGAAGAAGGTTGAAGTTCACAAAAATCAAGAATTTGAAGTTTTTGCAAAGTTGACTTTTTAGGGCATAGTTGGCTTTTCAAGAATATGTCATTTTATGCCATTTTTCAAGCCTTGCTTTTTGATCCAAAAATGCTTCAAATGGAAAAACTTTGGTCATGAAAGTTGTAGAATACATTTTTCCCTTTTCAAAAAGTACAAGAACATGACCTAATTCATTTTGGATCAAAAGTTATGGTGTGACAAAGTTGGCAAAAATCACTAATTTTCAAGTTATGCACCAAAAGGCAAAGTTGCAAATTCTCCTTTCAAGGCCAATTCAGTCATCATATGGGCCTCTAATTCACTCAACATGATCACACAACTTCTAAAAATCAGATTTGAACCAAGATCCCTCATGTTTCATGGTTTGTATAGCAAGAAAATCACATGTGAACTAGAAATGACCAACTTGCAAAATTCATGATCACACTTCCTACCACTTGCTACATTGGATGCTGAACCTTGCTAGCCCTTCCCCTCACCTTTGCTGCGCCAGCCCCATGCTTGTACTAGCCTAGAACCAAGCCCATGCCTCTCTTACAACAAAGTTGACATTTTGCAAAAGTGAACTTACCAATCAATAAAGTCCAGGTCACATCATCTGACCTATGAGATTATTTTATACTATCCATTTGCAAGCTAAACATATCAAGAAGCCAGCCTGAAACACACCATAGCAAGACATACACAAAACTCACCCCATTTGCATTTCTCTTCAAATCTCTCTGCCCAGTTCACAAACATTCAAACAAGTTTCACTAATCATCTCACCATACTTCATTGAGCCCAAACCAACAAAGAACCAAGCCTGAATCCAGCAAAAACATTGTTTCTCCATTTTCACCCCAACCTGCAGTTTCCTTCGAAACATCTTCCACAGGCCATAAACACTCAAACAAACTCCACAAACCTCCTCAAAACATCACCCTGATCACAAAGAACCACTCACATTGGCCTGAAACAGCTTGGATCACCATCACCATTTTCAACTGAGCTTGAGCAGAAGCTGTTCAAACTCTTCATCTAGCCAGCATAAATTCCTCCCAAGCATTCAAGCATCATCAAGAGGTCATAAGGAGTGGATTTCACAAGGAGGGGAGGTCTGAAAGTTACCAGAGTGAAAGCTTCGAAACTCAGGTAGCTCAAGAACTTTTTCTCCAGAAATGGATTTTTAAGTTCTAAAGTTGTTCTCTATGCTTCACTGATTGTTCTGATGCTTTTAGTTTTGAAAATGGTGATGAAATGAGAATTTAATTGCTTTCTGAAACTCTGTGACCTAAAAAATGTTTTGCTCGATTCATGAGTTTGGGGAAAAATAAATGAGTTTTGGCTTGGGGTTTTGATTCAGCAAGTTGTGGGGATCATTTCCATGTTTTTAGATTTCGTTTTAGTTAGGTTTTGAGAGTTTTAGAGATTTTCAGGTGGGGTTCCCACCGGAGAAGACGACCGGAGGTCTTCTCCGGCCACCTGAAAATCATTATGCCCTAATCCCTGTAATTAATTCCATTTGAATGTGAAGCGTTGGATTGCCTTGACCAGTTGACCTCCCGCGCGCATGTGTGGCCTGGATTCACTCAATTAGCCCTAATCCATTTTATTTAGTTTAATTAATCTTAATTAAATTAATTTGATCAGAAGCAATCCTGGCCCTCCAAAAACGCGCGCGGTCAACCCTTTTGAATCCAGAATGAATCCCAGCCTCTCCTTCTGTTTACTTCATTTTAAATTCATTTTTATTTCATTTCTTTTCATTTAATTTGTCCAATTTATTTAAAATAGTAAAAATTGTCTAAAAATTATGAAACTTTTTCTCAAGACTTTCATTAATTTTTATGACACAAAAATATTTTTATTTTCATTTTTAGCATTTAAAAAATATTTTTAAATATTTAAAAGTTTATTTTTAATTGATTAATGGAAATTAATTTATTAAAAATACTTTTAAGTATTTAAAAATCACAAAAAAATTCATGAAATGTTCTAAGACATTTAGAGACATTGTCCAACCTTCAAACCAAATTTCTTTTTTGATCTTGATGCATTTTGAGGATTTTTCATTGAATTAAAATCATTTTTGTGCATTAATTTGATCCATAGTTCAAAAAATCATTTCTGCCTATTCATGAGGAGTTGGACATTGATTCTTCTTGCATTGCATTGTGTTTAGCATGTAGTTTGTAAGATTAAATGGCCATGATTTGATCTTGCATTTTCAATTTGTTTGGCATTTCTTTTGTTTGGAAACCCTAAAACCCTAGAAAACTTGTGAAAATCATAACTTGAGATTGGTTAAGAGTTGAGACCTCTCCTTTGGGCATTGGTTTAGTATAGGATTAGGGGTCCTTTTAATGAATTTTCAATTTTTTGTAATGTTGTTTGCTTCTGATTTTGGTTTGTGTTTGATGTATGATTCATAAACCCTAATTTGGGTTACCATATGCACCCATCTTGCATTTTCTTGCATAACATGACTTGCCATGACATTCCAAGCATCCATTTGATTCATTTGACATCATAAGACCTATTGAGGGCATGTTTTATCATTGCATCATGTATTTTCCTTGTTGTATGCCATGTGCACTTCATAACTTTTCATGTATGTTCATGGTTCCTTGCTTGCTTCATTTGCATTCATGAACTTGTATGATCATTTCCATGTGCTGCCTCATGTTTGTAGCATCTCATAACATCATTAACATCACATATGTGCTTCTGGTTTTGGTTTGCATCATGTCATCTCATCCCATTTTGCATTGCATTGCATTTCTTTCCTAACCTTTCAGGTGGTAAGTAACTTTGAGAAGTGAATTTGCCTTCACTTCTCATAACTTTTCTTTTCATCTCTCTTGCATCCATTGCTGCATTTTTATATGTGTTTGAGTTTGAGCTTGCTCATTCTTCTTCTTCCCACTTTCTTTCTTCAAGTGACTTGACTTCTTGAATGAAGCAAGTTGCTTTGCTTCTCTTGATCCTTTCATCTGCTTCCTGGTGGTTCCATTGAAGATTGTTCTTGCAAACCTCACAAACCTTAGGAACAACCAAGCATGACAATGATTAGGGTTTTGATTAGTCTCCCTTCTTAGTTTTACCTTTTGTGTCTCTTTTGAGTCATCTCTTCTCACCTCATAATCAGGGACTAAACCCTAAAGGCTTTAAGGCTTTGTGATTAAGCTTATGCCTGCATCCTTCTCTTAGGATGGAGTGTATAACTTTAATCCTAAGTGTTAAACCCTTAATGTTTTTAAATCTCTTAATCAATTCACTTAATAAGTATCAAGACATCACACTTGTAACTTGGGCCTTGCATTAGGGTTCTAATTCTTCCTTAATTGGTTAAGAAGGACTAACCCTAGTGTTAATGGACAAGTCCCCCTCAAGTTGTCTTACAAACCCTAAAAGTCACTTCATCATCTTATCATTAAATAAAATCCACTTAATCAAAAGGCTTGTTTTGTCATGAGTTTAATCCCTAATCATGGATTAAGTTGAGGAGCTTTCCTCAGCTTAAACATTCTCATCTATTATCCTTCTATTAGGATGGTGTAATGAGTCTGTTTAATCCTTGATTATGGCTTAACCTCATTACTCAACACTAAACAAAAACACCAAAAACATCTAATTAATCACAAGTAGGTTAATGATCTTAATCCTACACCAAAGGTGTTTAAGTGTGAGAAGCTGACTTCACACTTAAGGTATTCTCATTACCCCTAATCAGAGGGAAGATGTGATGAGTTTATTAAATCCATTGGTTTAGACTTAAGCTCATTAACTTATGACAAAATCCAAAAACAATAAAAGACTGAAAACATAAAAACAAACAATAATCGTCTCCTCCGGGATTCTTTTCTCATCATCTTCACTCACAAACGAGAACTCGCTTCTTCCGTCTAATGCAAGACAGTTAGCACCTGAGCCAGACAGGTCATACACTTGAGCATAGACAAGTAAGCAGTTCACAAGTCAATTCATCCTTCAGTCTCTTTGGGTCGAACTACGGTGTTCTGACTTCCTCATTGCACGAGAGGATACGTAGGCATAACTTAACAGTTATCGAACAAAAGTCTCTGTATATTCCCCCTCTTTCTAGCCTCATTCTTTTAGCCTCATGATCTTGAGCATTTCACTCCTGTTCTTACACTGACACTTCACTTATATACTTCACTTTTCTCTTACACTGACACCTGTACATTTTGTTTTCCAGCTCTTTTACACACAAATTGCACTGACACTACCCCTTTAAAACACAAATCTTTCAAGCGTGGATCCCGTCGAGTACGACGGACAATCTGGGTGCTAATACCTTCCCAGGTTGTAACCAACCCCCTTTCTCAGTCTCTCTGGTTCGCAACCGTCTTATCCATCTTTCTAGGTCTATGCAGCATTACCTTTCCTCCGAGATAAAAATGCCTAGCTGGCGACTCTTTTCATCTCCAGTGAGTTCACGGCTGTGTGTTCTCATTGTCCTTTTCGCCGACCGTTCGCGCTTGTACCGGGATGCAAATCTTTGGGAGCGACATAAAGTACTTAAGAAAATTTTGAATCACACACTACACTTCTCAAAATAGTTTAAAGTAAGCTAAGTAACTAAGAGCCCACGGATAACCATTGATGTAAAGGGTGCTAACACCTTCCCTTTACATAACTACCCCCCGAACCCAAAAATCTTTTAAGGTCTTTCCTGTTCTTTTATGCCCTTTCCTTTTGATAAAATAAAAGTCGGTGGCGACTCTTGCTATCCGCAACATTTAACTAAAGTCAGTTCTCCCACCGTGTTACAGTTACGTCCAGACTAGGAGACATGCTCGTTTCCTTCCTCGGTCTCTTCCTCCTCGACTCGTCTTTGCTCGACCGTACTGATAACACTAAATTTCCCCGTATTTCTGACTTCGATTTCGCATGCATTGTTAGTTTTTATTGCTATTTTGTTATGTTATTACTTCTTTTTTCCTTATTTTTCAGTTTTTTATGCAATCGGGGCCTAAATCAAGAAAAGGAGCGAAAAAGGAGTTGAAACGGATGAAAATCAAGAAATTCAGCTTTTTACACTTACGGCATCTACCATGGCTGGCGCCATGGGGTCAGCCATGACGTGGCTACATCTCAAGATCGCTCCACAACTGCCAAAGCCCATGATCCCCACTTTCTCCACCACTTTACACCTATGGCGGGCGCCATGGCCTTGTGGCGGGCGCCACAAGGCAAAAATGTTTCCCTCCACTTTTTAGTGGAGGGGGGCATCCTGGTCTTTTCTCATTTAATGTTTGCCTATAAATAGGACTTTAGAATTTCGTTTTTATCATCCAAACTTAGAATCTCTTAGGCATATATCAGTTTTAAAGTAGTAATCACTTCACATCGGGGTGTTACTACAATCGAGTGATCGAGTCTGTATACGTCTGTGTGATCGAGTTTTGGAGCACTCTGGGAGGAAGTTAATCCTGCCGCCATTTTAATTCCAGTTCGTATTTTATTTTTCCGTATTCGTTTTATTTTATTTACTTTCCGCATTGCTTTACTTTTATTTATTTCCCGCACTCGTTTTACTTTATTTATTTCTCGCACTCGCACTAATTACTTTCTTTATTTTCCGCACTCGCTTTACTTTTATTTACTTTCCGCACTCGCACTACTTTTATTTACTTTCCGCACTCGCACTACTTAATTTTATGAAAAATAATAAAAAGAACTTTTACTTTACCATGTCTAACTAAATCCATAAAGGTTATAATGTAAGGATCGTAATTGAACCAGTAATCCGTACAATTGTTCGTAGAAACGCTTAAGGGCTATTTTAACTTTCAATATAAGTTTAATTGTTTTTAATTATTTCAAAAACAGCCAAAAGTGCTTTGTCTAGTTCATTAGGAGTTTTTAGATTAAAAATAAAAGGGATTTTAAAACGATTTTCGGACGCGTTAAGAAGTTTAGAGTCTGGTTCGTGAGAACCTCTTTTTTTTAAGAAATCCAAGTTAAAGTACTTTTCAACTTAGTTAAGATACTATATTTCTTAAAAATAGGTTTACTACTCTAACGCAGTACACAACTTTTTATCCGTGACAATAGGAGGGGTTGATTAGAGAGTACAACTCGGTTCTGAAAACGCGAAAGCGACATTTCCTGTTAAATTAGTTCTTTTCAAAGTAGAAAACATTGCCCATAAGTAGTTCTATTAACAAGTACTGGATTATCAATTGATTATGTGAATTACATTCGAGCCTGTCTTTATTAATTGTTTAAAATTATTATTTTATTTACCATTGCGCACTCCTTAAAACCATTATATTCAATTGCCTTAGATACACACCATAACAACAGGTACGATAGATTGACACTTGGTCTATGTGGATTCGACAATCTTTTATATTACTCTGACGTGTTCGTACACTTGCGAAAAACACGCATCAAGTTTTTGGCACCGTTGTCGGGGACCAATTTCGTCAAATTTCATACCCTGTAGTTATACCGTTTAAGGTTGTTACCTGCCGGTCATTGCGAAAGACCCCCAGTGCCGAAAGCTTAGTAGACCCTCTAGGTGAACCTGAATGTTAAGCTCGCGCACGTTTGTTTTTCCATAGGAATAGGAGAGCTATGTCCGAAGATCAAAACCGAAGACCTCTTAAGGACTTCGCCCAGCCATCAAACGAGGAACCTAGTTCCAGTATAGTAAACCCCGCTATCCCAGCCAATAATTTTGAACTTAAACCATCCCTGCTGCAATTAGTGCAACAAAGACAATTCGCAGGTCTTGCTACCGAGAACCCAAACCAACATTTAAAAAACTTTCTCCAGTTAGCAGACACCTTTAAAACCAATGGAGCTCCTCCTGAGGCGATACGCTTAAGATTATTTCATTTTTCCCTCAGAGATAAAGCTCTATCATGGTTAAATTCTCTTCCACCCAATTCCATAACAACCTGGGAAGACCTTAGAAAAGTATTCCTTGCTAGATATTTTCCCCCAAGTAAGACCGTTCTTCTTCGAAACCTAATAACCAGATTTACCCAAAACCAAGGGGAGTCGTTGTTCGAAGCCTGGGAGAGATATAAAGAGCTATTAAGAGCATGTCCACATCATGGTTTAGAGAACTGGCTAAACATTAAAACCTTCTATAATGGACTTCATTATAACACTAAGATGACCATCGACGTTGCCGCTGGTGGTGCACTGATGAACAAACCTTACCCTGAAGCTAGTGCCCTTATCGAAGATATGGACGCGTTGGCCCTTAGAGTCGAACATATGTGTACAACTTCGAATACTGTAGCCGCAGTTTCGCCGAATTGTGAGATATGTGGGACGCAAAGATACCAATCCGCCGAATGCAATTTGTTAAATGAGACCAACCCTGAGCAAGTGAACTACACCCAAGGGAACCCATTTTCAAACACATATAACCCTGGATGGAGGAATCACCCAAAGTTCTCCTACAAAAATAATAACCCTATCCAAAATACTGCACCTCCGAGACAACAAGGTTACCAAGCCCCAAGAACAAATCAAACTATGCAACCTGTACCACCAAATCCGAGCCTTGAGAAAATTGTGGAAAATTTTATCACCGCTCAAACACAACAAAACAAAGAGTTCATGAACCAAAATGTCTATGTTAACGAACTAATTACCCAGTTAGGAACCAAGGTTGACCAAATTATTACTCACAATAAGATGCTTGAAACCCAGATCTCTCAGGTAGCTTTAAACCAAGCCCCTCAGACTACACCTGGAGGACAATTCCCTGGACAACCTCAACAAAACCCAAAAGGGCAAGCAAATGCCATTACTCTACGAAGTGGAACCACTCCTAAGGAACCTTCTAACCCTAAATTGAGTGATCCCGAAACTTCTGAGAGAAATAAAGAGAAGGAACAAGAGGAATCTGAAAGCCCGGAAAGTCAAGAAAAAGGAGAAGAACCTAAAAACAAAACCTATGTACCACCACCGCCATACAAACCACCAATACCATACCCTCAAAGACTAAAGCAAACCCAAATCGATAATCATATCGAAAATTCGTTAAGGTTATAGAAAAACTTCACGTAGAAATCCCCTTTACATAAGCCATCACCCAAATACCTTCTTACGCTAAGTTTCTCAAAGACATACTTACAAATAAACGTAGACTTGAAGATCCGAAACCCGTGGAATGTAATTCTATTTCCGAAAATAGGTTAGCAAAGAAAGATAAAGATCCCAAATTTTTTTCCATTCCTTGTATTTTGGGGAATCATGTCATCGAAAAAGCTTTTCTAGACTTAAGAGCTAGTGTGAGCTTAATGCCTTTAGCAGTTTGTGAAAGGTTAAACTTAGGAGAATTACAACCTACTAAGATGTCACTTCAATTAGCAGATAGATCCGTTAAATACCCTATAGGCATACTTGAAGACGTCCCTGTTAGGATAGGTCAGCTATTTATACCTACTGATTTTGTTGTCATGGACATTAAAGAAGATGACGAGATACCAATCCTCCTAGGTAGACCGTTCTTATCAACCGCTGGAGCCATAATAGATGTTAAAAAAGGGAAACTAATCTTTGAGGTAGGTGACGAGAAGATAGAATTTGTACTCTCGAAATTTCTTATGACACCTGTAATAAGAGATGCTTGTTATGCCTTAGATATCATTGATGAATGCATTAGGGAATTAGAATAAGAAGAAGAAATTGAATCTATAAAATTTCCATCAACCCTTATTTGGGAAGATGACAGTTATAAAAAACCCTACATTGATGATAACCTTCACGAATGTTTATCTCTTACCCCATATCCTATACCTTGCCCTATGAAACCAACCGTAAAACTTAAGGAACTGCCTAAAAACCTGAGATATGAATTTCTTGATGAAGAAATGGACCGTCCAGTTATAGTCAGTGCTACCTTAAACTAAGAAGAAACCAAAAAATTGTTAGATGTTTTACGAAGGTACCCCTCAGCCTTAAGAAATAAAATCTCAGATCTAAAAGGAATAAGCCCATCTGTATGCATGCATCGGATTTTGCTTGAAGAAGATTCAAAACCCTCCAGAGAACACCAACAAAGAATAAATCCTATGATGAGTGAAGTAGTTAAGACTGAAGTTCTTAAGTTACTAGAGGCAGGTATAATATATCAGATCTCGGACAGTAAATGGGTGAGTCCTATGCATGTAGTACCTAAAAAGGGAGGCATCACAGTCGTGCAAAACGAGAAGGGTGAACCTGTAGCAAAAAGAACTAATGAAGGTTGTCGTATGTGCATAGACTATAGAAAATTAAATAAAGCAACTAGGAAGGACCATTTCCCATTACCATTCATAGACCAAATGTTGGAGCGCCTAGCCAGACACTCTTACTTTTGTTACCTAGATGGATATTCAGGATTCTTCCAAATACCTATTCACCCCGAAGATCAAGAAAAAACTACCTTTACATGCCCTGTTGGAACTTTTGCCTACAGAAGAATGCCTTTTGGACTCTGTAATGCCCCTGCCACTTTCCAATGCTGCATGATGCCTATCTTTGCAGACTATTTAGATGGAATCATGGAAGTATTTATGGACGATTTCTCAGTTTGTGGATCTGATTTCAAAAATTGTCTTATCAACCTTGAGAAAATCCTGGAAAGATGTGTGGAGGTAAACCTTGTGCTAAATTGGGAAAAATGTCATTTCATGATCACCGAAGGGATTGTTTTAGGACATATAGTTTCCGAAAAAGGTATAGAGCTAGACAAAGCTAAAATAGAAGTCATAGAGAATCTAAAACCACCGAAGACTATTAGGGAGATAAGAAGTTTTCTTGGACATGCCGGATTTTACCGACGTTTTATCAAGGACTTCTCCAAAATAACAAAGCCCTTAACTGGTCTTTTAATGAAAGATGCTGAATTCATCTTCGATGAAAAATGTACTGAAGCATTAAATCTGCTGAAGAAAGCTCTGATTTCAGCACCTATAATGAAACCCCCTGATTGGTCAGAACCGTTTGAGATAATGTGTGACGCTAGTGACTATGTTGTTGGAGCCGTTCTAGGTCAGAGAAAAGATAAATAGTTACATGTAATTTATTATGCCAGTAGAACCCTAGACGCTGCACATCTCAACTACACAACAACCGAAAAAGATCTCTTAGCTGTAGTTTTCGCCATAGACAAATTTAGATCTTATCTAGTAGGATCCAAAATTATAGTTTACACCGACCATGCTGCCATTCGTTACTTACTAAGTAAAAAAGATGCCAAACCTAGGTTACTTCGATGGATTCTATTACTGCAAGAGTTTGATTTAGATATCCATGATATGAAAGACACAGATAATGTAGTAGCTGATCACATTTCTAGGCTAGAATACCTGAAACCTGACTCAGTACCCATAAATGACGATTCTGCATATGATAGACTGATCGCCCAACTAGAAACTATTGAAGATGATAACCTAGACCCACACGAGCATTCTCATAAATCCTTAGCTATAAGTAATGTAACTTGGTATGCAAACTTTGTTAATTACCTAGCAGTTGACATCATACCCCCCGATATAAATTACCATCGGAAGAAGAAGTTCTACAATGATGTGAGAAACTTCTATTGGGACGAACCATTTCTTTTTAAGAGAGGTAAAGATGGCATTTTCCGCCGTTGCGTTCCAGAAGAGGAGGTACATAATATAATTGAGCATTGTCATTCTACACCCTATGGTGGACATGCAAGCACATCTAAGACCTATGCCAAGATTCTTCAAGCAGGCCTATTATGGCCTACAATGTGGCGTGATGTCCATGCTTTCATTGTCAAATGTGATAGATGCCAACGTACAGGAAATATTTCAAGACGTAATGAAATGCCTCTAAGAAATATCCAGGAAGTAGAACTCTTCGATGTATAGGGTATAGACTTTATGGGACCGTTCCCACCATCTTTAGGAAATCAGTATATCTTAGTAGCTGTTGACTACGTGTCTAAATGGATTGAAGCTATCGCCGCACCCACAAATGACACCAGAGTAGTCATCAAATTATTTAAAAACTATATATTTCCCAGGTTTGGAACCCCCCGTTTAGTCATAAGTGATGGAGGATCACACTTTATATCGAGAATGTTTGATAAACTTTTAAGCAAGTATGGAGTTAAGCATAGAGTAGCAACACCATACCACCCACAAACTAATGGACAAGTGGAAGCATCTAATAAGGAGATCAAACAAATTCTTGAGAAGACTGTCTCTTTATCTAGAAAAGATTGGTCTCAGAAACTTCAAGAAGCGTTATGGGCCTATAGAACCGCTTTCAAAACCCCTATAGGAACAACCCCTTATCAACTGGTCTATGGAAAATCATGTCACTTACCCTTTGATTTGGAGCATAAGGCCTATTGGGCCATCAAAACTTTGAATTTGGATTACCTAACTGCTGGTGAAAAACGTATCCTTGATATCCACAAATTAGAATACCTCAGACAATTTGCCTACGAAAATGCCATCATATACAAAGAAAGAAAAAAAGCTTGGCATGACAAAAGAATCATACGAAAAGACTTAAAAATAGGCGATCATGTTGTCCTGTTCAATTCTAGGTTACGACTTTTTCCAGGGAAGCTTCGTTCGAGATGGACTGGCCCTTTCGAAGTATCTCAGATTCTAAGATCTGGTGCTATTGAAATCAAGAACCAAACATGTAAACCGTTCATCGTCAATGGAGAGAGGCTGAAGCCCTACGAAGGAGGTGACATCCCAACAACATACTCCTGTCATACTCCGAGTGATCCACCAAATCCTTCGAATGATGTATAAAATCTGGTCGTCGAGCTAATGACGTTAAACAAGTGTTGCATGGGAGGCAACCCATGGTTTTCTTATCTTACTTACCTTTTAATTTATTTTTTTTAATTTGTTTATTTTATTATTCTGTCAGGACAAACGATTGAATGTTTTATGTGATTTCAGGACCATTATCTGCTAACCTTGTGCAGAATGCAGAACCCCGGTGACATGCACGTGGCCTTCAGAGACGATGCACAGAGTCCAAATAAGGTAAATGCTAAAGAGCTCCTATTTTTGCAAGGATGCCTCACTAATACTCATATCAATCCGGTCTCGTTTATGCTTGCACACATGGCTTTAACTATTAATAAAACAGGACCGATTGTTATTGGAGGACTTGTTACGTCTATTGCTCGGGCTCTTGACCTGAACAATGAGATAACTACACTTGAACCCCTACCTCCTCACACAATTAATTTAAAATTTCTAAAAGACATGAAATTGTGCCGGACGAGGAAAGCAGGTGGTTATGAGTTGATGGTTCATGGGGTAGCTATCCCATCTGTTGCTTTACCTTGCAGTAGACGTACCGATGTATGTAATGAAAGGAACTGGACCTATGATCTGAATGCTCCACCTGTTTTGGGTCCACTTCCTCCTAGTATTCCTGATGGGGAGGCACATGACACTAATAAAGAATATGATCGGAGAGAAAATTATACCGTACCTCACGTGTCCCCCCATCATCCTTCACAGACACACACCGCACCATCTTCCTCTAACCTTTTTCAGGTGCTACTCCTGGATTCTATGTCACTAAGGAGATGTGGCGTGATATGACGGCTAGAGAGGAAAGGCGAGACAACTTACTCTCTACTATTTCACAACAACTGACAGACAACATGAGCTTCATGGAACAATCGCGATTGGTTTCAGATCGTGCCTACAGTAACGTTTGCCGAGCCTTGACCGACATCACATCAGAGCAGGCCTGTCAGCGAGAAGTCAACCGCCGACACCACCAGCTTATGGAGGCCACTCAGGGTTCCATCCTAGGTAACCTTCGAGAGGTCCGGGGTGCCCAGGCTTCCTTATCAGCACGACTTGACCGGAGGGACCAGCAGTGCAGTAGATCCTGTCGTTCCAGACCATCATAGCATGACGGCGAGGGCACCAGTGCTCCTCCGCAGTAGTTTTCCAGGTTACTCTCCTTATCTTATTTCGAAACATCGGGGACAATGTTCGATTTAAGCGTGGGAGGGGATTTTATTGCTTTCTGCTATTTCCCTTCTTAGTTATTTATTTGCTTTTTGTTATTTTCCTTTTCAGTTAGTTATTTAGTTTAAGTTTTCTTAGATAATGCATGAGTCTGACGAGTCACCAATATAGTGTATCTTTAGTACACCCTCATTTTTCCCATTTCCTTAACCCTACCAAATTTTTTTTAAAAAAGAAAACAATGTTGTTTCACATATTTTTTTGGGCTTTGAGACAGGTTTGGATTAGGATGTGGTGACTTAGGTAAACCTTTTGAAACATCAGTATCATTTTAGCACCATAGACCTCTTGAATATAGGAATCACTCATAAACCCCACACACCGTCGCGTTTATTATCATTCAAAAAATTGTCCTAAGTAGTTTATTATAGCAGTCAGCTCCGGCCTAAGCATGCTCTACATAGGGGGCCGATGACATAAGTGAATGATCCAGTGCTAATAAAAAAGAAAAAGGAAAACTCAGGGATAGGTGACCCTCACAAAGTCATTTAAACCGAAAAAAGAGAAGAAAATTTTTTTTGCCACAAAAAGAAAAAATTGCAGTCACCTATTGTTAGTTGGTTCAGAGGTATCTGGCACTGAACTTGGTAGGGCGGATTATGATCCGATCCCCCGCAGCTACATTTAGGTCAAAATAAAACGGGTTTACACATGCTTATGTGTCAGAAACCCTATGTTTTGGATCAGAATCACTAACTGGTCACTCTACTATGAAGCATGTACGGATAACAGGCTTAATGTGATTGCGCCTGAATGAAAAGGACCCAAAAAGAGATGAGAAGATAGGCCTAGGTATTGTGGGATGACATGGGGTGGTTAATATAGGATTGAAGTCTGTGTCTGTGTTATTATGGTACCCTTGGTTGACTTAGTTAGTACCTGTCACTGCATCCTGACTTGAACTTAGAAGCCCTCTTAGCCCAAATCACGTGTTGACACCAGTTTTCTTCATTTTTTAGCTTTAAATGATTGCTTGAGGACAAGCAAATGTCTAAGTGTGGGAGGATTTGATAACACTAAATTTCACCGTATTTCTGACTCCGATTTCGCATGCATTCTTAGTTTTTATTGCTATTTTGTTATGTTATTTTAAACACCCCAAATTTTCCCTCACTCATTTCACCATGGCTTGTGATCTTTCATATTTGAATTAGTTTAAGCATACCATCTCATATTGTATTTTGTCTCACTGCATTAGTTCAAGTTCATCTGCATCTAGGGTTTGTGATCTGAGCAATCCAAGGATTCATCTGAGCCACTCCAAAGGTCTCCAATCATTACAAGAGGGTCCATGTGTGTTATATCATCATATTATATCCCTCAAAGATCAAGGAAGTCAAGAAATCACAAGAACTTGGAAAGCATGGAAGCTGAGCTAGGGTTTCACTACACAGATGACTTGAAATTAGGGTTTTGGTTTCAGTGGCCTTAACTCCAAATTTTTTGGTCATTCTTGTTTCTAATAGTCTCAATTTGTTACAAGGATCATATGTACCAAGTTTGATGAAGAAATTCATTGTGGAAGTCACCTGTTCACTGGGTAACTTGTTGAGCAAGTCAGTGCAAAATCAGGGCATCTGAGGCCCCCAACAATGGAACCAAAGTGGTATTTTCATCAAATTGAAGTTATATGATCTTTATTTGATCATTGAAGTGCTTGGAAGTTCACAAAATTGAAGAAATTTGAGCTAAACCAAAAGTTGCCAAAAATGGAAATGACTTGTAATGGAAACTTTCCATTTTGGGAAAGTTCTTCAACCTCCTCTTTCTCAACCAAAAATGCTTCAAATGAAAAATTGTTGGTCATGAAAGTTGTATATTGGATCATTCCCTTTTCAAAAAGTACAAGAGCATGTTCTAATTCATTATGGAACTCAAGTTATGGCGTTGCAAAGTTGGCAAAAATCCTATAATTTTCACTTTCACACCAAAGAGGATTTTTTGCTAAACCACTTGCCAAGTCATTTTGTGACCTCTAATGAATCTTTAAGCATCATAAAAACATATTACATGGCATTGTGACCAGAATTTCCCAAAGAATCACTTGCTTTCATGGCTTGCATCACAAGATATCACAAAAGGGGAAAATTGCATAACACTAGCAAAACCTCTTGCAGCCATGCCTCTAAGCCATCCAGCTGCATAATTTCAATCCCATGGCTCTCCTTGAACCAAGCTGATGCCAGACATGCCCTTGAACAGCTGTTGCACAAGCCCATACCTCAAGTACACATAATGTTGACTTTTTGCAACTTGGCCCATACCAATCAGCTGCAGCCACAACAACTCTTTGGCCAATAGAGACTTGTTATGTGGACCAAAAGCAAGCAAATGTAGATAACCTTGGAGCTCAGAACCTCTCATTCATCAAGTTCACAAAAATCAACCTAAACCTTCAAGATTTCGATTCTCTCTGCTCAGCCACTCAAACCTCAAACATACTTCACCATTCAACTCACCATCATCAATAGAACCTTTCCCAGCCATTAAACAAGCTTGAAACCCCACAAACACAAAACACGATTTCAGTGCAGTTGAGCTGCAATCTCTCAAACCAGCTCATTTCAACTCCTTCCAAGCCTTGCAACATCATCAGTGGATCAAGTGGAGGCTATTTGCACAAGAGAGAGGTCCAGAAAGTGCCAAACTGAAAAGCTTCATCTCAGGTATACCTCAAGAACAAATTTTCCAAAACTTGTTTTTTATGTTATAGAAATTATCTATATGCTTCACTGATCACACTGCACTTGTTGGTTTTGAAAATGGTTGCGTATTGAGCATTTCATGGCTGTCTGAAAGTTTTGTCATTTTTAGGTTTTGATTCGAATCTTGATATTGATGAATGAGAAATGAATTTTAGGGTTAGATTCTTGTTTAGGGTGGGGAGTTGATCATTTCTGGAGAGTTTGAGAGTCTGCGGTGGTGTTTTGAGGTAGCTCAAGGGAGGAGCTCGCCGGAGAAGACGACTGGAAGTCTTCTCCGGCCACCTGAAACTGATTAGGGTTTAATCTGGGTGATTAATGAACTTTGAATGTGGGGCATTGGATCTGGGGTTCGCGCGTGTTTAGAGGGTCAGGATGAGTTCACTTAACCCTAATTATTTTTAATTAATTTAATTAATTAGGATTAATATTAAATATGTCAGTTTGAATCTGGACCTTTGATCTGCGCGCCAGTCAACACCTTTTTCTCAGCTTTAAATCTCATCCATCAGATTGTCATACTTCCATTAAAATTCATTTTTATTTCATTTAAATTGTATTTTCTTGCATAATTATTTAAAAATAGTTAGAAAAATCCCAAAAATATTATTTTCTGCATTTTAGTTCCAAATATTTTTCTTCATCCAAAAACATTTTTATTTTTATTTTTTGCATTAAAAAAGCATTTTTAAAATATTTAAATATTTATTTTAATTAATTAATGGAAATTAATTAATTAAAATACCATTTAGGTTTCTAAAAATCACCAAAAAATTTATATTGCATCTTAAGACATTTTGAAACATTGTCAAACCATTCATAAAAATTTCTTTTTGGGTTTTGAACACACTTTGACATTTTCTTTGAATTTAGGGTTTATAAAATCCCCTTTTTGGAACCCTAACTTTGAAAATACTTTTCTGCCTAACCATGAAGGGTTTCACAATGATTCTTTTTGCATTGTTTTCCATATAACATTTAGTTTCTAGGATATTTTTGTCATGAATTTATCTTTCATTTTAAAATTAATGTGAATTTTTCCTCTTAAGGTATCCAAAAACCCTAGCAAACTTAGGAAAATCATAACTTCCTTTAGGTTAAGAGTTAGACCTTCTCCTTTGGGGTGTGATATCATATGGGGTTAGGGTTTATTTGAGAGCATTTGCAAATTTTTATCATGTGAATTGCTTCTGTTTTGATCATTTGCATCTCATCCATTCATGTAACCCTAATTTTGCATCCTTACTTGCATCTTACATTGCATTGCATAAACATATGAACTTGCCATGACATTATAAGCACTTGTATGCCATCTTAGACATCTTAAGACATTGCTTGGACATTGCTTGGTCATTTATTCATACATTTGCTATGCTTTGCATCCATTTCATTTCATAAACATCCATGTGTTTTCATGCTTCCCACATGCCTCATATGCATTCATTCCCTTGTATGATCACACGTGTGCACCTTGTATGCTCTCACATCATCTCATAGCATCATTTACATCATGTGTTTGCTTCTGGTTTTGTTTCTTTGTCATTACATATTTATCTTTTCATGCCATTTCTTCCTTTATGCACCTTGTACTAACATTTTCAGGTGGTAAGTAATTTGAGAAGTGAATTTGCCTTCACTTCTCATTTCTCTTCATCGTCTTCATATGCATCCTTGCTGAATTTTTCATTGCCTTTGAGTGAGCTTGCTCATTCATTTTCATCTCTCACTTTCTTTCTCTAAGTTACTTATCTTCTTCAATGAAGTAAGTAACTTATTCATCTGCTCCTTCCTCCTTTCATCTGCTTCTTCCATTGGTGGTTTCTCTTGAAGATCTTTCTCAAGCCTTACAAAACATAGGAACATCCAAGCATGATAATAATTAGGGTTGTGATTAGTCCCCCCCCTTATTTTTTACCTTTGTGTCTTCTTTGTGTCTCTCATCTCATCTCATCATTAGAGACTAAACCTTTAAGGTTTTAGGACTTCGGAATTAGGGTTATGCCTACATCCTTCTCTTAGGATGGAGTGTATAACTTTAATCCTAAGTGTTAAACCCTTAATTTGTTTAAACCTCTTAATCAATCCATCTAATAATCACTAAGACATTAACTTGTAACTTAGGCCTTACATTAGGGTTCTAATTCTTCCTTTATTGGTTAAGAAGGACTAACCCTAATGTTTAATGGACAAGTCCCCCTCAAGTTGTCTTACAAACCATAAAACTCACTTCTTAATCTCACCTTTAATTAAAATCCACTTTAATAAAGGCTTGTTTTGTCATGAGGTTAATCCCTAATCACGGATTAAGTTGAGGTATCTTCCTCAGCTTAAGTGTGCTCATCTATTATCCTTCTATTAGGATGGTGTAATGGGTTCACTAATCCTTGATTATGGCTTAAACTCATTACTTAACACTAAACAAAAAACCAAAAACATCTAAATAATCACAAGTAGGTTGATGATCTTAATCCTACATCATCACAGTAATTGAGTTGAGATGTTTATCTCATACTTAAAGTATTCTCATTATCCCTAATTAAAGGGAGGATATAATGAGCTTACTAACCCTTGGTTTAGACTTAAGCTCATTAACTTATGACAAACACCAAAAACAATAAAAGATTGAAAACACAAAAACAAACAATAATCGTCTCCTTCGAGATTCTTTTCTCATCATCCTCATTCATAAACGAGAGCTTGCTTCTTTCGTCTAATGCAAGACAGTTAGCACTTGAGCCAGACAAGTCATACACTTGAGCATAGACAAGCAAGAAGTTCACAGTCAATTTATTTCCAGTCTCTTTGAGTCGAACTACGGTGTTCTGACTTCCTCATTGCACGCGAGGATACGTAGGAATAAATTAACAGTTATCGAAAAAAAGTCTCTGTGTCTTCCCCCTCTTTCAACATTCTCTTTTAAGCCTCATTCCTGAGCACTTCACTTCACTTTCTTGCACTGACACTTGTATATTCTTTTTCCAGCCTTTGCACACAGATAACACATACACTACCCCTTTTAACACTAATATTTTAAGTGTGGATCCCGTCGAGTACGACGGACAATCTGGGTGCTAATACCTTCCCAGGTTGTAACCAACCCCCTTTCTCAGTTTCTCTGGTTCGTAACCGTCTTATCCATTTTTTCTCAGGTTTATGCAGCATTACCTTTCCTCCGGGATAAAAATGACTAGCTGGCGAATCTATTCATTTCATTTTCTCTCTTCGCCGACCATTCGCGCTTGTACCGGGATGCAAATCTTCGGCAGCGACAGCTTGGCGACTCTACTGGGGACCCTTATATTGCAACCAGGGCTTCTGGTTCTTTTTGTGGGTTCCTCCTAGCGCTTGTTTGATTTGTGTTTACGGGGGTGTTATGTGCTACTTGTGCTTATTTATTGCTTTATTTATTGCATTTTGTACAACTTTATTTATTGCTTTCATTTACAGTTTTTTATGCATTTCATACTATCATTATCATGTGTTGGGTCTGTGTTTTCTTTGGTGGGTGGGGGATCATTGAGTGATTAAGGTCCTATACCGGGGACCTGAGTGACACATAGGCTAGAGTGGCTTCATATTCTTTCTCATTCCATTTCGGTCTGGTGCGGGAATATGAAACACGATTTAGACATGGGTTTCTTCTTGAGAACTCTGTACTACAGATTTCCTGTAGTACTAGGGCTATCTGGGAAGCCTGCTAAGTCTGGATGACCTTTTATGACCTTCAGCATCTGAGGTGAATTAGAGGAGGATCTTTTATGGTTATTGTACACACTGTACCTCCGGGTTAGAAGTGTTTACACTTCTCATAACTGATCCAAGTATGAGGATCCTTGTTCTAGAGCAATACATGTGAGGGGGTTGGGATGTTTACAGGTTTGCAGGAACCCTTGGCCACATCATACCCTGTTACTAATGTTGTTTTAAGAATACATCACTTTGGATAGTTCTTGTAATTACCCTGGACCTGTGACTCTTTATTTGAGTCCCCCACCTGGTTACTGGTTTTCTAAGCCTCCATCCGGACTTATGAACACACATAGACCATATCAAGGCAGATAACAGATCCAGCTCTTGATCACAAACCCTTTGCATATCATTTTGCATACATCATTCTTGCATCATTTAACATTTTCCTATTTGTTTTACAGGGTATCCATCTTATTATCTTTGGTTTGGTTTTGACCCCTTCTGCTGCTCAGACTTCTTCAGTTATCTTCTCTAGCATCCTCATCAGAGACTCATCTCCAGCATCCCATTCAGTGACCTTCATCAGGGTTTATCTCAGCTTCTTCACCAGCATCCATTATCATCATGAACACTTCAAGAAAGAGCAACATCACATACCACTTCTTTGAGCCCACCCTGACAGGCATCAGGCAAATCCAGTCTCTCATTACTCCTGATCATGTCCCATTATTCAGAGAACACTATAGGGGCATGTTGGACATGATCATGGATCTGGATGCATCCCAGAGGAGCATGATCCATACTTGCTTGCAGTTTTATGACCCTCCACTTAGATGCTTCACATTTCCTGATTTTCAGTTGGGACCTCTACTTGAAAATTTTTCCATGTTGTTAGGAGTTCCCATCAGGAGAGGGATTCCTTTCAACCCTGAGATGGTTGCTCCCAAGAATGAAGACATAGCTAGGGCATTGCATTTGGAGCCTGCCCTCATTGATCAGAGCATGACCACCAAGGCTGGGGTTCCAAGCCTTCACTTTGACTTCTTGATCTCCTAGGCCACCCTGCATGCTGCAATAGGGAAGTGGGATGCTGTTTGTGCTCTCTTGGCACTCAGTATATATGGGATTATCTTGTTTGTAGACGAGCCAAAGTTTGTGAGCAAGAATGTTATTCACATGTTCTTACTAAGGAACCCAGTTCCTACCTTGCTTGGAGATTCTATTATTCAGTACACTAGAGGAATGAGAAGCAAAGAGGAAGACTGGTCAAATGCTATGCCCCCTTTATTACTGTTGGCTGCTAAGACATTTTCCAAATTCAGACGCTTTCCTGAACCCTCATCAGCCAAAGAACTGGGCTAAGAGATTGATTGCCTTGACATCAGAAGACATCAGATGGTGCACTCAAAGCACCAAGGGCAAAGACATCATTACTAGCTGTGGTAAGTATCCTAATGTGCCTTTGATTGGAGTAAGAGGTTGCATCAACTACAACCCTTTGCTTTTCAAGAGACAGTTAGGGTATGCTTTGGTTCATCCTCCAAGAGGGAAAGATTTGACTGAGAACCTCTATTGTGAGATCCAGCACAACTCTGCTGTTGTCAGACAAGCAGCCTGGCCTGGGACAACATTCAGACTAAAGGAACAGTTATTTTGGGCAAATGCAACAATATAACTTCAACACAGTATCTTGATTGGTCTCGTACCAGAGCTCAAATCACCCGGATGCCATTCACCTTAGAAGATGTACCTGGACCTTCAACAGTGCAACCTGCAGCCTTTGTCAGTCTGGAAGAGTTTGAGAAACTAAAAGAAAGGAATACTCAGCTCTCTGAAGCCTTGAAGAATACTCTCTGGGAGAGAAATGACAGCCGTCTGGATAATGAGAGGTTAGAGAAGCTCCGGATTGTGCACTTGACCAAGATTGAGAAGACGAATGACTACATCAGAAAGGCTAAAGCAGGGGAGTTAGTACTGAAGAATGCTTGCAAGGAAGCTAAGACTCAGAAGGCTAGGGCAGAGCATTACTTAGAGGAGAGCCAGGCTAGGTGGATCAGGATCACTGAAGCCCGTGCACAGGAAGATCAAAGGACTCAAGCTAAGGTAGAGCAATTGGAGGCTAGTGAGAAGAAGCATCAGGAGGCATTATTAGCAGCACAGAAGGAGATCTCTGAATTGAAACTCCGGGCAGGGTTGAAGAGGTCAAAGGATCAGAATAAGTATAAGAAGTTAACCAGTGCCATTGCTACTAGGAACCTCCTCATCAGGACTATCACAGAGCACCTAGTAGGTCCAGTGACTGAGGATGACTTTGGATTAGATGTTTGACTCTTTTTGCTTGTACATTTCTTTTGTTGTACTTTTCTTTTGTTGTTGTATTTTGACCCACCATGGGGATGTTATTGTAATCAAACTATGTATTTTCACCCTTTGTAATATATGTGGTTGTGTTATTTTTGGTGGGCTTAATATCTCTTCATCATCAGCATTTCCTCGAGGTTTGGAAAGGTCAAAACCAAAGAACCAAACCGGATACCCTTGGAAGACAAATAGGCATCCTGCATTGCATACTAACAGTCTCTTTGTTTTGTAGGTTTTTGTTTCTCACTTTGTTGTGATCTCAGGAAACATTGCTCGTAGAAGAGTGTTCCCTGTCAACAGAATACACCGGTACCCGACAAGAAACAACCTTCCGGGACTCCAGATGGATCAAGTTCAGCAAGACTTGAATGAAGTGAGGACCCAAATGGCCAATGAGAGGGTTGAGATGAGGATTCAAATTACTCAATTCATGACTGTAATGATTGGTTTAGCTCAGAGCCAGGAAAGACTGAGGGAATTGGTTGAGAGACAAACTCCTGAAGAACACCATCCAGGTACAGGGGGTACCAGTAACAACGATCACGTGCAACCTTGCACTGATCCACCGGAGTTTGGACCTCATCTAAATCTAGAAATCAATGCCATAAGAAATACCCAGGGTAACACTGCTGGAGGAAGGGTCTTGCAGGAAGATCCTCAAGAAGAGCATTTTACTTTGGTCGGGGTTGGAGATGAAGTTTACGACCGTCGGTTAGATGAGATTGCAGAGAAGCTGAGATCTCTTGAATCCCAAAACCCCCTAGGTTTTGATGTCATGGACATGGGATTGGTGGAAGGGGTGAGAATTCCTCACAAGTTCAAACCCCCATGTTTTGAAAGGTATAATGGCACATCCTGCCCACGCACCCACCTTCAGTCATTCTTTGGAAGATTAAAAGCATACACCATTGACGAGAAGCTATGGATGTTTTACTTCGAGGATAGCTTAACCGGGGCATACCGAGAATGGTATTCTCACCTGACCAGAGCCACAATAAGAAACTGGAAAGACTTGGCTAAAGCTTTTATCCGTCAGTATCAGTATAATCTGGACATGGCTCCAAACAGGACCCTCTTGATGGGAATGTCACAATCTTCCCGTGAAAGCTTTAGAGAGTATGCCCAAAGATGGAGGTAACTGGCTGCTGCAGTTCAACCCCCCATGTCTGAAAGGGAGATGGCAGACATGTTCATGAATACTCTCCAGGGTACCTATATTGACAGATTGGCTGCATTTTCTTCTACCAGCTTTGCAGATGTGATGATAGCTGGGGAAAGAATAGAGAGCCTATTGAAGATGGGGAAGATCTCCGACAACGGTGCCAGTTCAAGCAATACGAGGAAGCCATTTGCTGGGCCCCGTAGATCTGGTGAGACAAACTCTGTGCACATGGGAAGAGGGAGACTCCAATACCTGCCCAGAACAGTTGCTGCTGTTACTATCCCTGCTCCACTTCCTTAGTATACCCAACAACCACCACACTTTCCGCAACAACAACAATTTCCTCAACAGAGATCATACAACAACAACAACAATCAACAATAACACCCTTTTCAACAGCGTCCATCTCAGATCAACAGGGTGATTGACCCTATCCCCATGCCATATGCTACACTGCTGCCACAACTCCTAAAGCTCAATCTTGTTGAGTTGAGGACATTGGCTCCGCCTGATCCTCAGAACCTTCCAAGAAATTACGATGTCAATGCTAGGTGTGCTTTTCATTCCAACGCACCTGGTCACTCCACGGAAAAACGCAGGGCTCTGCATATGAAGGTCCAGAATCTGGTTGATTCAAAGGCCCTGAACTTTGCACCTCCTCCCAATGTAATGAAAAATCCTATGCCAAGCTACAGTGGTCCAAGGATTAATGCTATAGAGGAAGGCTCATTCATGAGTTTAATAGAAGACATTGCATGTATTCAAACACCTCTGGCAGAGGTTAAAGCCCAGCTTTTGAAATGCCAAGTGTTTCCAGGTTGTGAGGCCTGTTGTGAATCATGCAAACTTTCCGAGAATGGGTGTGCAGGCTTGAGGGATGGCATCAATAGCTTGATTAAAGAAGGCATTTTGCAAATTACAGCAACCGCTTCTACAACACCATCAACTCTTTTGTCAACAACAAGTGATTCTTCTACAACTGCAACAACCATTGTTCCTATTGATTCTTCTACAACTGCAACAACCATTGTTCCTATTGATTCTTCTACAACTGCAACAACCATTGTTCCTACTGATTCATCTACAACTTCAGCAACCACTGCTTCCATCACTTCATCAAACAACAGTTCCATTTCATTTCCTTCTACAACTCCAACACCCACCAACAATGACGTTTCCACAGTTACAATTTATTACGACCCGACAACGGTCCCGAATTCCAGCAACTTTCACCAATCTCAACAACAATTTCAACCAAGCTTCAATTCACCACCACCAACATCCACCAGAAGTCCTATCACTATATTCTATGATTCATAGACAATTACGGTTCCAACATCTGCTGCAGTAAACCCAGTCACTATCACGGTGCCCGAGCCAATTCCATATGACAAAGACAGTGCTATACCATGGCATTATGGTGCTGACCTTTACTGCAACGGAGAAAAAGTCCTTCTTGATTCTCCAGTTCTTACTCCCCAAGTGGACAATGTCGGGGGAGGCGGAGGCTTCACCCGAAGCAGACGTCTCTTCGCGTCACAAGCTCCCAGGATTAATACTGAGGCAGAGGCTGCTGCCAAAGCCAAAGGGAAGAGTGTGATACTTGAAGAATCTGCACCAAAAGAGACTCATAAATCATCCTTTGATCAGGTTGTGGATGAATTTATGAGGATAATTAAAGGAAGTGACTATAAAGTTGTGGACCAGCTCCACCAGAATCCTTCAAAGATCTCCATACTATCCTTGCTGTTGTGTTCTGAAGCCCATCGGGATGCACTACTTAAAGTTCTGCACGCTGCCTACGTGCCAGAAGAGATCATAGTGAATCAGCTTGAAACAGTTATGGAAAATGTCAATACTAGCCATGGGCTAGGTTTCACTGATGCTGATTTGACAACAGAAGGACGTCACCACAATAAAGCTTTGCACATCACCCTGGAGTGCAAAGGAGATGTACTATCTCATGTTCTTGTAGACACTGGGTCCTCACTCAATGTCTTACCCAAGAAAGCTCTTGTCAAACTCGAATATGATGGAATAGCTCTCCGGCCAAGAAATCTTGTGGTCAGGGCTTTTGATGGCTCCAAAAGATCTATTCTTGGAGAGGTGGAGCTACCAGTGATAATCGGTCCGCAAGTCTTTAAGACCACTTTCTACGTGATGGACATTCAGCCGACATACAACTGTTTGTTAGGTCGACCATGGATTCATGCCGCATGCGTAGTAACGTCGACCCTTCACCAGAAACTGAAGTATGAGTGGGAAGGACAGATTATCACCATCTGTGGTGAGGAGGACATATTTGTTAGCCATCTGGCTACATACAAATATATTGAGATGGATGGTGAAATCCATGAAACTATGAGCCAAGGGTTCGAGGCCCTGAATATCAATGAGGCGACGACTGAAGTATTTGCTGCATCCTAGGAGGATAGGATGTGTACTTAAATTGTCTCCTATCAGCAAGCCCGAAAGGTTGTTGAAGATGGTAATGCCCAAGGCTGGGGCAAGCTGCTACCGGTGGAGAAGAAGGAGGACATATTCGGTTTGGGTTACAGACTATTCCGACAAGATCAATCAGAGGCTGCTAAAGAGCCCAAATTCATCAGTGGGGGGATGCTCACCCCAGATGCTGTTAACAACCTGGAAGACGAGGCAGAAAGCGACCGCACCCTAGAGAGCTGGATACGTCCAAGGATCCCGAGGAACCAAGTCCTTAACTGGTATTCCTAGGAAATTATAAGGGTTACTCCTGCAGAGTAATTATTATTTCCTGTCATTTAGCATGCATCAAGTCCTGCATCTTGCCCAAGGTGTCAGGACTCATTTTGTAATAGGGCCATATTGTAATTTTGTGCAAATGGATTACTCAATGAACATCGGACATCTTTTGCAAACGAGTCTCTTTTTCGCTCACTGTCTTTTCATTTTTTACTTTTGTACAAAACAATAAAATGGAAATGTTTTCAAAATAAACAACTTCATTTTCACTTTTCTAAACAAGATTAAAACTGATCACTAAAACGAACCAATCTCAACCCTTGCAGAGACTATCCTCCAGATTGCACCGACAACAGCACTGCTATGACCTTGTATGACTTCGACAATCCAATTAATCAAGCTGATGAAGGGGTTGAAGAAGACTATGAGTTATTTGAAGAATTAGCCAGGTTGTTGAGGCAAGAAGAGAAAGTGATCACTCCTCATCAGGAGGAGGTTGAAACAGTTAACGTTGGTACCGAAGAGGATTTGAAAGAAGTGAAGATTGGGGCCGGTCTGCAAGCTTCAGTAAAAGAACAACTCATTGACATGCTTCGAGAATACGTCGACGTCTTTGCTTGGTCCTATCAAGACATGCCAGGTCTTGACACCGACATTGTTATGCACAAGCTTCCTTTGAAAGAAGATTGCCCTCCAGTAAAACAGAAGCTACGCCGTACTCGCCCAGATATGGCCATGAAGATTAAGGAAGAAGTACAAAAACAGTGGGACGCCGGTTTCCTTGCTGTAACTAGTTACCCGCCGTGGGTTGCTAATATTGTACCAGTTCCTAAGAAGGATGGCAAAGTACAGATGTGTGTGGATTACCGGGACCTGAACAGAGCTAGCCCGAAGGATGATTTCCCATTACCTCACATTGATGTATTGGTCGATAACCCAGCTCAGTTTTCGGTGTTTTCCTTCATGGATGGTTCTTCTGGGTATAATCAGATCAGAATGTCACCCGAAGACATGGAGAATACTACCTTCATCACACCTTGGGGCACATTTTGTTATAAGGTAATGCCATTTGGACTGAAGAATGCTGGTGCGATTTATCAACGGGCTATGGTAACGCTATTCCATGACATGATCCACAAAGAAATTGAATGTTACGTGGATGACATGATTGCCAAGTCCCTCACTAAAGAAGACCATCTGGTAAATCTGCTGAAGTTGTTCAAGCATCTGAGAAAGTATAAGCTGAAGCTAAACCCCAACAAATGCACATTCGGGGTGCGATCCGGTAAACTGTTGGGATTTATCGTAAGTGAAAAGGGAATTGAAGTTGATCCTGACAAAGTCAAAGCCATTCAAGAGATGCCTGCACCTAGGACTGAAAAGGAAGTTCGGGGGTTCCTAGGTAGATTGAACTACATCTCAAGGTTCATATCTCACCTCACTGCAACCTGTGAACCCCGATTCAAATTGTTAAGAAAGGAACAAACGGTCAAGTGGAACAAAGATTGTCAGAAGGCTTTTGACAAAATCAAGGAGTATCTGCAAGAACCTCCAATTCTTATGCCTCCAGTTGAAGGAAGACCTCTAATAATGTACCTGACAGTATTAGAAGGATCAATGGGGTGTGTGTTGGGCCAGCATGACGAGTATGGTCGAAAAGAGTATGCAATATACTACCTAAGCAAAAATTTTACCGACTGTGAACAACGTTATTCACTGCTCGAGAAAACTTGTTGTGCTTTAGCGTGGGCTGCTCGCCGACTAAGACAGTATATGTTGACTCACACTACCTTGTTGATCTCAAAGATGGACCCCGTCAAGTAGATATTCGAGAGGCCAGCACTTACCGGAAGGGTTGCAAGATGGCAAATGATTCTGACAGAGTATGACATTCAGTACACATCTCAATAGGCCATCGAGGGCAGTGTACTGTCTGACTATCTAGCTGAGAAAACCATTGATGATTACCAGCCCATGAGATTTGACTTCCCTGACGAAGACATCATGTTCCTAAAAGCAAAAGGTCATGAAGAGCCTGTTCACACTGAAGGGCCCGACCCGGAAGAAGAATGGACAATGATGTTTGATGGGGATGTCAATATGAATGGTCGTGGAGTTAGTGCAGTGCTTATTACACCTAAAGGAGTTCGTATGCCTTTCTCGGCAAAACTCACCTTTGCATGCACTAACAACGAAGCTGAATACGAAGCTTGTATCATGGGTCTTGAGGAAGCCATTGACCTCAGGATCAAGACTTTAAATGTTTTCGGAGATTCAACTTTGGTAATCAATCAGACCAACGGCAAATGGTACACCCACCAAGAGCATCTAATTCCATGCCGTGACTATACGAGGAGATTATTGACTTTCTTCACAACGGTAAAACTTGAGTATATTCCTCGAGACGAAAATCAGTTCGCAGATGCTTTAGCTACCATTTCCTCCATGATCAAGGTTCAAACTGCCAATTATGTGCCTCGGATTTCGGTATCCATACTAGACCAACCATCATACGTATTCTCTATGGACATTGCTAAAGATGACAAACCTTGGTTCCATGACATCAAAAGCTTCTTAGAGGATCAAACATACCCACCTGGGGCATCATCCAATGACAAGAAGACACTGAGAAGGCTGGCTGGTAGTTACTTCATTAATGCCGATGGTTCATTATACAAGCGAAACTTTGATATGGTTCTACTCAGATGTGTTGATTAGAAGGAAGCAGACTTGCTGATGCACGAGGTGCATGAGGGATCTTTCGGTACCCCATGCTGGATGACATGCAATGGCTAAGAAATTGTTCAGATCAGGTTACTACTGGATCACAATGGATGCATACTGTTGTGCCTATGCCAGAAAGTTCCACAAATGCCAGATCTATCCTGACAAAGTGCATGTACCTCCAAATCCTTTGAACGTAATGTCTTCACCTTGGACCTTTTCCATGTGGGGCATTGACATGATTGGAAAGATCGAACCGACTGCTTCAAATGGCCACAGATTCATCCTGGTAGCCATTGATTACTTCACCAAGTGGGTCGAAAGCAACTTCGTATGCAAACGTCACCAGACAAGTGGTAGCCAGATTTC
Organism: Lathyrus aphaca; assembly: GCA_963966055.1. Taxonomy (NCBI): domain Eukaryota; kingdom Viridiplantae; phylum Streptophyta; class Magnoliopsida; order Fabales; family Fabaceae; genus Lathyrus; species Lathyrus aphaca. Next base: position 53,588,393 of record OZ014525.1, on the reverse strand, counting down.
TGAAAAGAGACATCATCTGTCGATATGGAGTTCCCGAGCGAATCATTACTGATAATGGTTCCAATTTGAACAACAAAATGATGGAAGAACTATGCCAGGACTTCAAAATTCAACATCACAACTCTTCTCCTTATAGGCCAAAGATGAATGGCGCTGTGGAGGCGGCTAACAAGAACATCAAGAAGATTGTGCAGAAGATGGTGGTTACTTACAAAGACTGGCATGAAATGCTACCATTTTCCTTGCATGGGTATCACACCTCAATCAGAACATCTACTGGGGCAACACAGTATCAAATTGTGTATGGTATGGAAGTTGTCCTGCCTGTTGAAGTTGAACTACCGTCCTTACGGGTACTAATGGATGTAAAGCTGAATGAAGCAGAATGGGTCCGATCTCGGTACAATCAACTGAATTTGATCGAAGAAAAGAAATTAGCTGCAATTTGTCATGGGCAGCTATATCAGAAAAGAATGAAGAAAGCCTTCAATCAGAAAATCAGGCTTCGGGAATACCAAGTGGGAGATCTTGTGCTGAAAAGACTCCTTCCTCCTCATACAGACCACAGGGGCAAATGAACGCCAAACTACGATGGTCCATTCATAGTAAAGAAGGTCTTCTCTGGTGGATCATTGATGCTCACTACTATGGATGGTGAAGATTTCTTGTCCCATGTGAATTCAGATGCAGTTAAAAAATACTTCGCATAAAAAGACCCGCTGGACATAAAAAGAGAATGTAAGTCCAAGCAAAAATAGGGCATCCCGGCGAGTCAAAAATAGAATAAAAGACTCAGGCAAAAATAAGGGAAAATTGAAAAATGTGTACACCCGCTGAGTTGAAAAGCCGCATTGGACAGCTCATGCAAAAATGGGTATCCCGGTGGATCGAAAACCCGAAAGGGCAATCCACGCAAAATTAGAGAATAAGCGAACAACTGCATTCTTAGTTCGTCTGTATCATTTACAACACAACAAACTTCAAAAGGATAAAACATCGGTCAGAATCAACCTTCTTCAGAAAGCAAGATAAGAAGAACGTCAAGGTCATACGGGTCATAGCAAAGGAAGCTCGCCGGAGAGTCGTCAACATTGCCATCACTTTTACTTTTTCAATTTATAACAATCTCATCATTTTAGGGGATTTGTTTCTTTGACTGTATCTGCCAATTCAGGGCACCCAGATTAATAAAATCAGAGTTTTCAGTCACACATCGTTTTGTACATTTTTTGTTTCGTTTGCAAAATGTCTGATATCCATGATATAATATTTGCATAAAACAAATGAGTCATTCTTAGTAAATGCTTGCAGGAAACGTAATTACTCTCAGGAATATCTAACTCCTATGACGGAAACCAGTAAGGGATACCTTGGAATGCTTGTGCGTTTCTTGTCTTAACAGGTTGCAGGTATTCAATACACAACATGGGGCATGCCAAACACACTCTCCCCAGCATACTTCCTCACCGAGAAGTATCTGGAATGCTTTTCCCCCAGCGGAGTTATCAAAACTTCCTCATCACCAGCATAAGTCTATTCAACCGGAGCTTCCCCGGCCGAGATTCCCCACAGAATTCTCTAGGAAGATCGTTCAGTGATCTTTTCTTCCCCAAGAAGAGTACCAGGTCTCTCAAAGATAAAAGAACTATCTCCCCTCAGAAGTTCCAGCCTCTCCCCAGGGGAGCAATAACTGACATTCTAACACAACAAAGTGACAAAAGCTTCCTTATCCCCAGATGGGCTTCTCCTTACAGGATAGGTCTGATAACACTAAAATTCACCGTATTTCTGACTCCGATTTCGCATGCATTTTTAGCTTTTATTGTTATTTTGTTATGTTATTACTTTTTTTTTCTTTTTTTTCAGGTTTTCTATGTAATCGAGGCCTTAATCGAGAAAAGGAGTGAAAAAGGAGTGAAAACGGACGAAAACCAAGAAATTCAGCTTTTTACACTTACGGCATCCACCATGATGGACGCCATGTGGTCTGCCATGACGTGGCCACGTCTCAAGACCACTCCACAACTGCCAAGACCCACGATCCCCACTCTCTCATTCCCTATTAGTCTCATGGCGGGCGCCATGTGCCTGTGGCGGGCGCCACAAGGCAAAAACTTTTCCCTCCATGTTTTAGTGGAGGGGGCATCCTGGTCTTTTCCTGCTTTTTGTTTTCCTCTAAATAAGGCCTTAGATTTTCGTTTTCAATCATCCAAACTTAGTATCTCTTAGGCATATATCCGTTTTAAAGTAGTTATCATTCCACATCGGGGTGTTACTGCAATCGAGTGACCGAGTCTGTATACGTCTGTGTGATCGAGTTTTGGAGCACTCTGGGAGGAAGTTAATCTTGCCGCCATTTTAATTCCAGTTCGTATTTTATTTTTCCGTATTGCTTTACTTTCATTTATTTTCCCGCACCTGCTTTACTTTATTTATTTCCCGCACTCGCTTTACTTTATTTATTTCTCGCACTCGCACTACTTTCGTTTATTTTCCGCACTCGCTTTAAATACCTTTATTTCCCGCACTCACACTACTTTTATTTACTTTCCGCACTCGCACTACTTTTATTTACTTTCCGCACTCACACTAAATACTTTTATGAAAAATATTAAAAAGAACTTTCACTTTACCATGTCTAACTAAATCCATAAAGGTTAGAATGTAAGGATCGTAATTGAACTAGTAATCCATACAATTGTTCGTAGAAACACTTAAGGGCTATTATAACTTTCAATATAAGTTTAATTGTTTTTAACTATTTCAAAAACAGCCAAAAGCACTTTGTCTTGTTCATTAGGAGTTTTTAGATTAAAAAGAAAAGAGATTTTAAAACAATTTGCGGACGCGTTAAGAAGTTTAGAGTCTGGTTCGTGAGAACCTCTTTTTGCTAAGAAATCCAGGTTAAAGTACTTTTCAACTTAGTCAAGATACTATATTTCTTAAAAATAGGTTTACTACTCTAACGCAGTACACACCTTTTTATCTGTGACAATAGGAGGGGTTGATTAGGGAGTACAACTCGGTTCTGAATACGCGAAAGCGACAGTTCCTGTTAAATTAGTTCTTTTGAAAGTGGAAAACATTGCCCATAAGTAGTTCTATTAACAAGTACCGGAATATCTATTGATTACGTGAATTACATTCGAGCCTGTCTTTATTAATTGTTTAAAATTATTATTTTATTTACCATTGATCACTCCTTAAAACCATTATATTTAGTTCCTTAGATACACACCATAACAACAGGTACGATAGATTGACACTTGGTCTCTGTGGATTCGACAATATTTTATATTACTATGACGTGTTCGTACACTTGCGAAAAACACGCATCAAGTTTTTGGCGCCGTTGTCAAGGACCAATTTCGTCAAATTTCACACCCTGTAGTTATACCGTTTAGACTAAGGTTGTTACCCACCGGTCAATGTGAAAGACTCGCAGTGCCAGAAGCTTAGTAGACCCTCTAGCAGAACCTGAACGTTACGCTCGCGCACGTTTATTTTTCCATAGGAATAGCAGAGCTATGGCCGAAGATCAAAACCGAAGACCTCTTAAGGACTTCGCCCAGCCATCAAACGAGGAACCTAGTTCCAGTATAGTAAACCCCGTTATCCCAGCCAATAATTTTGAACTTAAACCATCCCTACTGCAATTAGTGCAACAAAGACAATTCGCAGGTCTTGCTACTGATAACCCAAACCAACATTTAAAAAACTTTCTTCAGTTAGCAGACAGCTTTAAAACCAATGGAGCTCCTCCTGAGGCGATACGCTTAAGATTATTTCCCTTTTCCCTTAGAGATAAAGCTCTATCATGGTTAGATTCCCTTCCACCCAATTCCATAACAACTTGGGACGACCTTAGGAAAGTTTTCCTTGCTAGATATTTTCCCCCAAGTAAGACCGCTCTTCTTCGAAACCTAATAACCAGATTTACCCAACACCAAGGAGAGTCGTTGTTCGAAGCCTGGGAGAGATATAAAGAGCTATTAAGAGCATGCCCACATCATGGATTAGAGAATTGGCTAATCATTCAAACCTTCTATAATGGACTTCATTATAACACTAAGATGACCATCGATGCTACCGCTGGCGGCGAACTGATGAACAAACCTTACCCTGAAGCTAGTGTCCTTATCGAAGATATGGCCCAAAACCATCAATCATGGGGAGTAGAACGAGCGACAGTGGAAAAGAAGGAAGCCCAAGGAGGAATACATGAGCTAAGCTCTATGGACATGATGCAAGCTAAAATGGATGTGTTGGCCCTTAGAGTCGAACATATGTGTACAACCCCGAATACTGTAGCCGCAGTTTCGCCGAATTGTGAGATATGTGGGACGCAAGGACACCAATTCGTCGAATGCAATCTGTTAAATGAGACCAATCCTGAGCAAGTGAACTACACCCAAGGGAACCCATTTTCAAACACATACAACCTTGGATGGAGGAATCACCCAAACTTCTCCTATAAAAATAATAACCCTATCCAAAATATCGCACCTCCGAGACAACAAGGTTACCAAGCCCCAAGAACAAATCAACCTATGCAACCTGTACTACCAAGTTCGAGCCTTGAGAAAATTGTGGAAAATTTTATCACCGCTCAAACACAAAAAAACAAAGAGTTCATGAACCAAAACGTCCATGTTAACAAACTAATTACCCAGTTAGGAACCAAGGTTGACCAGATTATTACTCATAATAAGATGCTTGAAACCCAGATCTCTCAGGTAGCTTTAAACCAAGCCCCACAGACTACACCTGGAGGACAGTTCCCTGGACAACCTCAAAAAAACCCGAAAGGGCAAGAAAATGCCATTACTCTACGAAGTGGAACCGCTTATAAGGAACCTTTAAACCCTAGATTAAGTGATCCCGAAACTTCTGATAGAAATAAGGAGAAGGAACCAGAGGAATCTGAAAACCCAGAAAGTCAAGAAAAAGGAGAAGAACCTAAAAACAAAACCTATGTACCACCACCGCCATACAAACCACCAATACCATACCCCCAAAGATTAAAGAAAACCCAAATCGATAATCAGTATCAAAAATTCGTTAAGGTTATAGAAAAACTTCACGTAGAAATCCCCTTTACAGAAGCCATCACCCAAATACCTTCTTACACTAAGTTTCTCAAAGACATACTTACAAATAAACGTAGACTTGAAGATCCGAAACCCGTGGAATGTAATTCTATTTCCGAAAATAGGTTAGCAAAGAAAGATAAAGATCCCAAAATTTTTTCCATTCCTTGTATTTTGGGAAATCATGTCATCGAAAAAGCTTTTCTAGACTTAGGAGCTAGTGTGAGCTTAATGCCTTTAGCAGTTTGTGAGAGATTAAACTTAGGAGAATTACAACCTACTAAGACGTCACTTCAATTAGCCGATAGATCCGTTAAGTACCCTATAGGCATACTTGAAGACGTCCCTGTTAGGATAGGTCAGCTGTTTATACCTACTGATTTTGTTGTCATGGACATTAAAGAAGATGACGACATACCAATCCTCCTAGGTAGACCGTTCTTATCGACTGCTGGAGCCATAATAGATGTTAAAAAAGGGAAACTAACCTTTGAGGTAGGTGAAGAGAAGATAGAATTTATACTTTTGAAATTCCTTATGGCACCTGTAATAGGAGATGCTTGTTATGCCTTAGATATCATTGATGAATGCATTAGGGAATTAGAACTAGAAGAAGAAACTGAGTCTATAAAATTCCCATCAACCCTTATTTTGGAAGATGACAATTATAAAATACCCTACATTGATGATAACCTTCACGAATGTTTATCTCTTACCCCAGATCCTATGCCTTGCCCTATGAAACCAACCGTAAAACTTAAGGAACTTCCTAAGAACCTGAGATATGAATTTCTTGATGAAGAAATGAACCGTCCAGTTATATTCAGTGCTACCTTAGACCAAGAAGAAACAAACCAATTATTAGATGTTTTACGAAGGTACCCCTCAGCCTTAGGATATAAGATCTCAGATCTAAAAGGAATAAGCCCATCCGTATGCATGCATCGAATTTTGCTTGAAGAAGATTCAAAACCCTCCAGAGAACACCAACGAAGAATAAATCCTATGATGAGTAATGTAGTTAAGACTGAAGTTCTTAAGTTACTAGAGGCAGGTATAATATATCAGATCTCGGACAGTAAATGGGTGAGTCATGTGCATGTAGTACCTAAAAAGGGAGGCATCACAGTCGTGCAAAACAAGAAGGGCGAACCTGTAGCAAAAAGAACCGATGGAGGTTGGCGTATGTGCATAGACTATAGAAAATTAAATAAAGCAACTAGGAAGGACCATTTCCCATTACCATTCATAGACCAAATGTTGGAGCGCCTAGCTAGACACTCTTACTTTTGTTACCTATATGGATATTCAGGATTCTTCCAAATACCTATTCACCCCGAAGATCAAGAAAAAACTACCTTTACATGCCCAGTTGGAGCTTTTGCCTACAGAAGAATGTCTTTTGGACTCTGTAATGCTCCTGCCACTTTCCAACGCTGCATGATGTCTATCTTTGCAGACTGTTTAGATGGAATCATGGAAGTATTTATGGACGATTTCTCAGTTTGTGGACCTGATTTCAAAAATTGTCTTATCAACCTTGAGAAAATCCTGGAAAGATGTGTGGAGGCAAACCTTGTGCTAAATTTGGAAAAATGTCATTTCATGGTCATCGAAGGGATTGTTTTAGGACATATAGTTTCCGAAAAAGGTATAGAGGTAGACAAAGCTAAAATAGAAGTCATAGAGAATATAAAACCGCCAAAGACTATCAGGGAGATAAGAAGTTTTCTTGGACATGCCGGATTTTACTGACGTTTCATCAAGGATTTCTCCAAAATAACAAAGCCCTTAACTGGTCTTTTAATGAAAGATGCTGAATTCATCTTCGATGAAAAATGTACTGAAGCATTTAATCTTCTGAAGCAAGCTCTGATTTCAACACCTATAATGAAACCCCCTGATTGGTCAGAACCGTTTGAAATAATGTGTGACGCTAGTGACTATGCTGTAGGAGCCGTTCTAGGTCAGAGAAAAGATAAAAAGTTACACGTTATTTATTATGCCAGTAGAACCCTAGACGCTGCACAGCTCAACTACGCAACAACCAAAAAAGAGCTCATAGCTGTAGTTTTCGCCATAGACAAATTTAGATCTTATCTCGTAGGGGCCAAAATCATAGTTTACACCGACCATGCTGCCATTCGTTACTTACTAAGTAAAAAGGATGCCAAACCTAGGTTACTTCGATGGATTCTATTAATGCAAGAGTTTGATTTAGATATCCGTGATAAGAAAGGCACATATAATGTAGTGGCTGATCACCTTTCTAGGCTAGAATACTTGAAACCTGACTCAGTACCCATAAATGACGATTTTGCCTATGATAGACTGATAGCCCAACTAGAAACTATTGAAGATGATAACCCAGACCCACATGAGCATTCTCATAAATCCTTAACCATGATTAATGTACCTTGGTATGCAGACTTTGTTAATTACCTAGCCGCTGACATCATACCCCCCGATCTAAACTACCGTCGGAAGAAGAAGTTCTACAGTGATGTGAGAAACTTCTATTGGGACAAACCATTTCTTTTTAAGAGAGGTAAAGATGGAATTTTCCGCCATTGTGTTCCAGAAGAAGAGGTACATAATATAATTGAGCATTGTCACTCTGCACCCTATGGTGGACATGCAAGCACATCTAAGACCTACGCCAAGATTCTTCAAGCTGGCCTATTCTGGCCTACTATGTGGCGTGATGTCCATGCATTCATTGTCAAGTGTGACAGATGCCAACACACGGGAAATATTTCAAGACGTAATGAAATGCCTCTGAGAAATATCCAAGAAGTAGAACTCTTCGACATATAGGGTATATACTTTATGGGACCGTTCCCACCATCTTTAGGAAATCAGTACATCATAGTAGCTGTTGACTACGTGTCTAAATGGATTGAAGCTATCTCCGCACCCACGAACGACACCAGAGTAGTCATCAAATTGTTTAAAAACTATATATTTCCTAGGTTTGGAACCCCCTGTTTAGTCATAAGTGATGGAGGATCACACTTCATATCGAGAATATTTGATAAACTTTTAAGCAAGTATGGAGTTAAGCATAGAGTAGCAACACCATACCACCCACAGACCAATGGACAAGTGGAAATATCTAATAGGGAGATCAAACAAATTCTTGAGAAGACTGTCTCTATATCTAGAAAAGATTGGTCGCAGAAACTTCAAGAAGCATTGTGGGCCTATAGAACCGCTTTCAAAACCCCTATAGGAACAACCCCTTATCAAATGGTCTATGGAAAATCATGTCACTTACCTTTTGAGTTGGAACATAAGGCCTATTGGGCCATAAAAACTTTGAATTTGGATTACTTAACTGCTGGTGAAAAACGTATCCTTGACATCCACAAATTAGAAGAGCTCAGACAATCCGCCTACGAAAATTCCATCATATACAAAGAAAGAACTAAAGCTTGGCATGACAAAAGAATCATAAGAAAAGACTTCAAAATAGGTGATCCTATTCTCCTGTTCGATTCTAGGTTACGACTTTTTCCAGGGAAGCTTCGTTCAAGATGGATTGGCCCTTTCGAAGTATCTAAGATTCTAAGATCTGGTGCTATTGAAATCAAGAACCAAACATGTAAACCGTTCATCGTCAATGGACAGAGGTTGAAGCCCTACGAAGGAGGTGACATCCCAACAACATACACCTGCCATACTCTGAGTGATCCACCATATCCTTTAAATGATGTATAAAATCCGGTCGTCGAGCTAATGACGTTAAACAAGTGCTGCGTGGGAGGCAACCCATGGTTTTCTTATTTACGTAATTTTTTATTTTTACTTTATTTTAATTTGTTTACTTTATTATTATGTCAGGACTAACGATTGAATGTTTTATGTGATTTCAGGACTTGTTTGCTAACCTTGTGCAGAATGCAGAACCCCGATGACATGCACGTGGCCTTTAGAGACGACGCACAGAGAGAGCGTTACTATGTCCACATGAGACGCCCTATGCCTCCTACCAGGTACCCTGACCAAGATTGCATGGATGCCTTAGGGATAGAGCCAAGCGTCAGATTCTTATGCCACCCACTCCAGTGGGACCAGTTTGACGATATGAACAACACGTACAGGAACTTGACTCTAGAGTTCCTCAACTCGTTTCATTATGATCCTTGGGCTGGACCCGATGGACATGCTGTTTTCAGGTTGTTCGGGATTGACTACTCCTTCTCTCACAAAGAGTTTGGTGATTTACTAGGTTTTCAGACTACTCCTGATGCTATTCTAGAGACACCGATGGGGTATTTTATGAGTAGAGAAGTGGAAAAGTTTTGGTCTAACATCTCAGGTGGAGGGAGCCAAGATCCTTCCACTTAGTTTTCTCAAGTAATCCACAACCATGCGTTAAGGTACTTCCAGATGATTCTAGCACATTCTTTCCTCGGTTTGCCAGATACAGAGACTCTACTGAGTGAAGAGGAGATTTTTCTACTATTTTATGCGACTCAATCACGCCCAGTTGCTTGTGATAACTTTCTGTAGAAGGGCCTTGCCAGTGTCGCCAGATCATCTGTAGGCATTATACATGTCGGTGGCATTGTTACACAGATTGCTACTGCATTGGGTTTGTCTCGCAAATTATTGCACCTCAGGACCTTCTGCTGCTACACCACCCTGGATGTTGACTTTTGTCTTGACAGAGGACTGATGAGGAGGGCCTCTTTTGAGCCCAACACGTTTAGATTATTGATCGACGGTGAAGTGATACATTACTTTACATTACCAGACCCGCTGATGACCAGTGTCCATGATCCTGCTAATTGGAGTTATGCTTTAGAGGGTTATGGAGATACTGTCAAAGAGACGAAATCACCTCCCACCGCTGAGTACACTCCTACACCTATTTCCCCCCGAATCACTGTTATGTCTAACAATATATCTTTGCAGCCGCCTGATCTACAAACCCAGATTTATGAGCTCCGCAAGGAGACTGCCCTGCTCAAGCAGGAAGTAGCGGACTTGGAATTACAAATTCCGGTATCTGATCTCACTCATGCCTCAGAGGCCGATGCTCTATATCAGGAGATTGAAGAGCTTCGGAGGGAGATAGCTGAGATTCGTGGATCAAACCAGGAAGAGAAGCCTACGACATAATTCGTTTTACACTAACGTTATTACCCTAGTATTTAATTTCTTTATCATGCTTTATTTTATTACTCGCATCTCCAGACATATTTTATATTATTGCATCTATTACATTTTCTTTTTCATGTACTTTGATTTTGTATTATATATTATTTCATGCACTAATCTTTTTTCTCTCTCTTTTCTTTTGATTTATTTTATTTTATTTTTGTCGAGTAAAGAAAAAAAATATATAAAGCTAAAAATATTTTCATTTTTGTCTTCATAAAAATATATGCAAGCTTCATGCCTTAGAAGAGAGAAGAAAACGCTATCCAGACCCCCCGAAGCCCGAAGGTGCAAGAAGGCCCAAAAGAGGAATTGAAAATCCAAGGCCCAACAGGATTTGGCCTCATGGTGGACGCCATGGACCCTGTGGCGGGCGCCACACCATTCTTCATCAAAAACGGGGTTGATTCCCCATCTTCACCATTTTTACACCTTCCAACCTCAAAAACCCATTTTTACAACTTCCAAAAACCCCATTGAACCCCATTAAAGCTCCCTCATTTCCAAAATATTCACCATCTATAAAACCTATCCAAAATCCATTTTCATTTTCATCCACCACAAACCATAAAAATCAAACCTTTATCATTTCTATCATAAACCATTTTTCACCACTTTTCACTTCTCAAGGAGCAACAACAATGGAGTTCAATGGATATCTTCTTCGTGATGGAAGACCGGGTGATAGGCAAACGAAAATTATTCAAAGGCTTCAGAGTCGAGAAATTCTCTCGACTAGGTACGTCGATGATAACTGTCTTTATGCTTTGGGTCTGTATCATAGTGTTTTTCATTTATTAGATTTTTTAGGCTTGCATAATATTTTTGTTAACCAGGAACCTACCTATGAGAGGCTGACAGTTGAGTTTTTAAGTTCATTGATATACACTGTCAGTCCTAACACTGCTAGCACAGTCGGTACTGTTAATTTTAGACTGTTTGGAATTGAATACGAATACAGTATCGACGAACTAACAGGCTTGTTAGGAATCCCTCATAGGGAAGGTGCGATATGTGAGGGACCTTTGGATGCGGAATGGTCGACCGAGGTATTTTCCTTCTGGCAGAGGCTGTCAAGTACTTCAATAAATTCTTTTGAAGGAATACTTGCGTCGACCATCCATAACCCGAACATAAGAGTTTTCAGATATCTTTTGGCATGTACTATTTTTGGCTGGGAGAGTCCAAATAAGGTAAACGCTAGAGAACTCCTATTTTTGAAAGGATGCCTCACTAGTACCCATATCAATCCGGTCCCGTTTATGCTTGCACACATGGCTTTAACTACTAATAAAACAAGACCGATTGTTTTTGGAGGACTTGTTACGTCTATTGCTCGGGCTCTTGACCTGAACAATGAGATAGATACACTTGAACCACTACCTCCTAGCACAATTAATTTAAAATTTCTAAAAGACATGAAATTATGCCGAACAAGGAGATAAGGTGGTTATGAGTTGATGGTTCATGGGGTAGCTATCCCATCTGTTGCTTTACCTTGCAGTAGACGTACTGATGTACATAATGAAAGGAACTGGACCTATGAACTAAATGCTCCACCTGTTTTGGGTCCACTTCCTCCTAATATTCCTGATGGGGAGGCACATGACACTGATGAAGAATATGATCGGAGAGAGCAGTCTCCCATACCTAACATGTCCCCCCATCGTCCTTCACAGTCACACACCGCACCATCTTCCTCTAACCCTATTGCAGGTGCTGCTCCTGGATTCTATGTCATTGAGGAGATGTGGCGTGATATGACGGCTAGAGAGGAAAATCGAGACAACCTTCTCTCTACTATTTCACAACAACTGACGGACAACATGAGCTTCATGCAACAATCACGATCGGTTTCGGATCGTGTTTACATCAATGTTTGTCGTGCCTTGAACGATATCACATCAGAGCAGGCTCGTCAGCGAGAAGTCAACCGCCGTCACTACTAGCTTATGGAGGCCACACAGGGTTCCATCCTAGGTAACCTTCGAGAGGTTCGGGGTGCTCAAGATGCCTTATCGGCACGACTTAACCGGAAGGACCAGCAGCGCAGTAGATCCCGTCGTTCCAGACCATCACAGCAGGACGGCAAAGGCACCGGTGCTCCTCCACAGTAGTTTTTCAGGTTACCCTCCTTATCTTATTTCAAAATATTGGGGACAATATTCGATTTAAGTGTGGGAGGGGATTTTATTGCTTTCTGTCATTTCCCTTTTTAGTTATTTATTTACTTTCCGTTATTTCCCTTTTCAGTAAGTTATTTCGTTTAACTTTTCTTAGATAATGCATGAGTCTGACGAGTCACCAGTATAGTGTATTTTTAGTACATCCTCTTTTTTTCCCATTTCCTTAGCCTTACCAAAAAAAATTTAAAACGAAAACAAAGTTGTTTCACATGTTTTTTGGGATTTGAGACAGGTTTGGATCAGGATGTGGTGACTTAGGTCAACTTTTTGAAACATCAGTACCAGTGTAGCACCATAGACCTCTTGAATATAGGAATCACTCCTAAACCCCACACCATGGCCTTTATTATCATTTAAAAAACTATCCTAAGTAGTTTATTCTAGCAGTCAGCTCCGGCCTAAGTGTAAACACCCCAAATTTTCCCTCACCCATTCACACCATGGCTTATGATCGTTCTCATATTCATAATTTCAATCATACCATCTCACATCACATTTTTGTTTCACTGCATAGGTTCTAAGTCATCTGCATCTAGGGTTTGTGATCTGAGCAATCCAAGAGCTTCTTGAGCCACTCCAAAGGTCAACAATCACTTCAAAGGGGTCCATGAATGTTCTAATATCATATCATATCCTCCCAAAGTCAAGAATGCCAAAGGATCACAAGAACTGAGATTGGTATGGAAGCAGAGCCAGGCTTGACTGCACAGTTGACCTAAAATTAGGGTTTTGGTTTCAGAGGCCATAACTCCAATTCTTTTGGTCATTCTTGTTTCTATTGGTCTCTATATGGTATAGGGAGTATGCATATCAATTTTCATGAAGAAATTCCATGGGGAAGTCATCTGATCAAGGGTTGACTTTCTGGGCAAGTCAGTGCAAAATCAGGGCATCTGAGGCCCCCAATGACCCAACCAAGGGTTGATCTTCATCATTTTGAGTGTATATGATCTTTATTTGATCATGGAAGAAGTTGGAAGTTCACAAAATTCAAGAATTACAAGTTTTTGCAAAGTTGACTTTTTAGGGCAAGTTTGACTTTTAAGGAATTTGTCATTTTAGGCAACTTTTCAATCCTTACTTTTTGATCCAAAAATGCTTCAAATGGAAAAACTTTGGTCATGAAAGTTGTAGAATAGATCTTTCCCTTTTCAAAAAGTACAAGAACATGACCTAATTCATCTTTGATCAAAAGTTATGGTGCATCAAAGTTGGCAAAAATCACTAAAATTCAAGTTATGCACCAAATGGAAAACTTGCAAATTCTTGTACCAAGCATTCTTTTGACTTCAAAATGACTTCAAAACTTCATCACATGATCACACAACCTTCAAAAATCAGAATGGGCCAAGAGATCACATGTTTATGGCCCATGGAGCAAGACTTTTTCATAGAAAACCAAAGACAAACCAAGTTGCAAAAACTCATGATGGCATTGCATCCACTTGCTAGCTACTTTGCTGATCAACCCTAGCCTTTTCCCTCACCTTGCTGCGCAGCCCACACCCCTTGTACTTGGCTAGAACAAGACCCATGCTTCTCTTACACAAAAGTTGACAATTTGCAAAAGTAGCCATACCTATCACAAAAGGACATGTCACTTCATCTGACCAATAGGATTAGTTTATACAAACAAAATGCAAGCTAAACATAACAACCAGCAAGCCTGAAACAAGCAAGAACTCAGCATTCTCATTTTCCATCCTTGGAGCAAAAGCTTTCGAAACTCAGCATACAGGCCACAAACACTTAAACAAACTTCATAAACCTTCTCAACACCTCTCCCTGATCACAAAGCACCCTTAAAAGCAACCCAAAACTCAAAGAATCAGAAACACGATTCTCACACCATCCTGAACAGAACTTGTTCAAACTTCCAAACCAGCCATTTTAAACTCCAACCAAGCACTACAAGCTTCTCAGGAGTTTCATTAGAGGCATTTTGGATCAAAGGGCCAGCCAGAAAGTGTCAGAAATCAAAGCTCAATCTCAGGTAGCTTCATGAACATTTTTTCCAGAAACACGTTTTTAAGTTCTTAAATGATTCTCCATGTTCCACTGATCATGCTGATATGTTTTGTTTCAAAAATACTTGAGTATTGAGCATGTATGATGTTCCTGAAATTTTTTGACCTAAACCCCTTTTGCTTCGATTCAGCTTTGTTGTGAAAAATAAATGTGCTTTGGCTGTTGATTCTTGCTCTATGATGTTTGGGGATGGATTATGGGCAGAAAGATTAGGTTTTAGTGAGCTAGGGAGGAAGATAGCAATTTTCAGGGAGGATGCTGGCCGGAGAAGATGACCGGAAGTCTTCTCCGGCCACCTGAAGGTGATTAGTTGTTAATTAGGGTTAGGGCACCAGGTTTGAATTTGAGCCACTGGATCTTGTTTCCCGCGCGTGTTTGGAAGGCTGAGATCATGTCATTAGTATTAATTAGGTTTAATTTAATTAATTAAATGAGATTAGCCCAGTTTGAATATAGGCCACTGGATTGCGCGCGCAGTCAACAAATCCTTCCCCAGAATGAATCTTGGCCCTCCATTGCGCATACTTCCTTTTTATTTCATTTTTTTAATTCATTTCTTTTGTTTTGTTTTGTTTAATTTATTTAAAATAGCAAAAAATGTTTAAAAATTATGAAAATTTTTGTCAAGGTTTTCATTATTTTTCAGAACACAAAAATATTTTTATTTGTATTTTTCGCATTAAAAAATATTTTTAAATATTTAAAAGTTTATTTTTAATTAATTAATGAGAATTAATTAATTAAAAATACTTTTAGGTATTTAAAAAATCACCAAAAAATTCATGAAACCTTTAGAAACATTTAGAAACATTGTCCAACCCTCAAACCAAATTTCTTTTTTGATCTTGATGCATTTTGAGAATTTTTCATGGAATTAAAATCATTTTAATGCATTATTTTGATCCAAACTTCCAAAAATCATTTCTGCCTAACCATTGAGAGTTGGACCTTGATTCTTTTTTAATTGCATTGTGTTTAGCATGTAGTTTGTGGGATTAAATGGCCATGATTTGATCTTTCATTTTCCATTTGTTTGGCAATTTTCTTGTTAAGGAACCCTAAAACCCTAGAAATCTTAGGAAATTCATAACCCTAATTAGGTTAAGAGTTGGAACCTCTCCTTTGGGCTGTGAGTTAATATAGGATTAGGGATCCTTTGAGTGCATTTTCAATTTTTTTATATTGATGTTTGCTTCTGATTTTGGTTTTTGTTTGTTGCTTTGATCATAAACCCTAATTTGGGGCTTCCATGTGCCTTCATCTTGCATTTGCATTCATACCTTGACTTGCCATGACATTTTGTGCATCCATTTGATTCATTTGACACCTTAAGACATATTGAAAGCATGTTTGATCATTGCATCTTGCATTTTCCATGTTGTATGCCATATGCATCTCATAACTTTTCATGTATGCTCATGGTTCTTAACTTGTTTCATTTGCATCCATAAGCTTGTATGATCATCCCCATGCCTTGTTTCATGTTTGTATCATCTCATAGCATCATTAACATCATGTATGAGCTTCTGGTTTTGATTTACATCATGTCATTCCATCTCATTTTGCATTGCATTGCATTTCTTTCACTAACTTTTCAGGTGGTAAGTTACTTTGAGAAGTGAATTTGCCTTCACTTCTCACATTCTCTTTTCATCTCTTCCATGCATCCTTGCTGCATTTTGTTATGAGTTTGAGATTGAGCTTGCTCATTCTTCTTCTTCTTACTTTCTTTCCTCAAGTGACTTGTCTTCTTCAATGAAGCAAGTTACTTTGCTTCTCCTGATCCTTTCATCTGCTTCCTGGTGGTTCCATTGAAGACTTCTCTTGACAACCTCACAAACCTTAGGAACAACCAAGCATGACAATGATTAGGGTTTTGATTAGTTCCCCTCTTAGTTTTTACCTTTGTGTCTCATTGAGTCTTCTCTTCTCACCTCATAATCAGGGACTAAACCCTAAAGGTTTTAAGGCTTTGTGATTAAGCTTATGCCTGCATCCTTCTATTAGGATGGAGTGTATAACTTTAATCTTAAGTGTTAAACCCTTAATGTGTTTAAATCTCTTAATCAATTCACTTAATAATCATCAAGACATCACACTTGTAACTTGGGCCTTGCATTAGGGTTCTAATTCTTCCTCAAATGGTTAAGAAGGACTAACCCTAATGTTAATGGACAAGTCCCCCTCAAGTTGTCTTACAAACCCTAAAAATCACTTCATCATCATATCATTAAATAAAATCCACTTAATCAAAAGGCTTGTTTTGTCATGGGTTTAATCCCTAATCATGGATTAAGTTGAGGAGCTTTCCTCATCTTAAACACCCTCATCTATTATCCTTCTATTAGGATGGTGTAATGAGTCTGTTTAATCCTTGATTATGGCTTAATCTCATTACTTAACACTAAACAAAAACACCAAAAACATCTGAATAATCACAAGTAGGTTAATGATCTTAATCCTACATCATGGTAATTAAGTGTGAGAAGCTGACTTCACACTTAAGGTATTCTCATTACCCCTAATTAGAGGGAAGATGTGATGAGTTTACTAACTCATTGGTTTAGGCTTAAGCTCATTAACTTATGACAAACTTTCAAAAGCAATAAAAGACTGAAAACACAAAAACAAACAATAATCGTCTCCTCCGGGATTCTTTTCTCATCTCATTCACTCGCAAACGAGAACTTGCTTCTTCCGTCTAATGCAAGACAGTTAGCACCTGAGCCAGACAGGTCATACACTTGAGCATAGACAAGTAAGCAGCTCACAAGTCAATTCATCTTTCAGTCTCTTTGGGTCGAACTATGGTGTTCTGACTTCCTCATTGCACGAGAGGATACGTAGGCATAACTTAACAGTTATCGAACAAAAGTCTCTGTATATTCCCCCTCCTTCTAGCTTTATTCTTTAGCCTCATTATCATGAGCATTTCATGTTTGTTCCTACACTGACACTTCACTTATACACTTCACACTTCTTCTACATTGACACCTGTACATTCTCTCCCAGCTCTTTTATACACAAATTGCACTGACACTACCCCTTTAAAACACAAATCTTTTAAGCGCGGATCCCGTCGAGTACGGCGGACAATCTGGGTGCTAATACCTTCCCAGGTTGTAACCAACCCCCTTTCTCAGTCTCTCTGGTTCGCAACCGTCTTATCCATATCTTTCTAGGTCTATGCAGCATTGCCTTTCCTCCGGGATAAAAATGCCTAGCTGGCGACTCTTTTCTTTTCCAGTGAGTTCACTGCTGTGTGTTCTCATTGTCCCTTTCACCGACCGTTCGCGTCTGTACCATGTTTGAGCCAGTCTCATCTTTTGGGAGCGACACTAAGCATGCTCTACGTAGGGGGTCGATGAACATAAGTGAATGATCCAGGGCCAATAAAAAAAAGAAAAAAGGCAAACTCTGGGATAGGTGACCCTCACAAAGTCATTTAAACCGAAAAAAAAAGAAGAAAATTTTTTTTGCCACAAAAAAAAAAAATTGCAGTCACCTATTGTTAGTTGGTTCAAAGGTATCTGGCACTGAACTTGGTAGGGAGGATTACGATCCGATCCCCGGCAGCTACATTTAGGCGAAATAAAAACAGGTTTACACATGCTTATGTGCCAGAAACCTTATATTATGGATCAGAATCACTAACCGGTCACTCTACTATGAAGCATGTACAGATAACGGGCTTAATGTGATTGCTCCTGAATGAAAAGGACCCAAAAAGATGAGAAGATAGGCCTAGGTATTGTGGGATGACATGGGGTGGTTAATATAGGATTGAAGTTTGTGTCTGTGTTATTATGGTACCCTTAGTTCACTTAGTTAGTACTTGTCACTGCATCCTGACTTGAACTTAGAAGCCCTTTAGCCCAAATCACGTGTCGACACTATTTTTCTTCTTGAGCTTTAATGTTTGCTTGAGGACAAGCAAAGGTCTAAGTGTGGGAGGATTTGATAACACTAAAATTCATCGTATTTCTGACTCCGATTTCGCATGCATTCTTAGCTTTTATTGTTATTTTGTTATGTTATTACTTTGTTTTTCTTTATTTTCAGGTTTTCTATGTAATCGGGGCCTTAATCGAGAAAAGGAGCGAAAAAGGAGTGGAAACGGACGAAAACCAAGAAATTCAGCTTTTTACACTTACGGCATCCACCATGGCGGGCGCCATGGGGTCTGCCATGACGTGGCCACGTCTCAAGACCACTCCATAACTGCCAAGACCCACGATCCCCACTCTATCATTCCCTATTAGTCTCATGGTGGGCGCCATGTGCCTGTGGCGGGCGCCACAAGGCAAAAACTTTTCCCTCCACTTTTTAGTGGAGGGGGCATCCTGGTCTTTTCCTGCTTTTGGTTTTCCTATAAATAGGACCTTAGATTTTCGTTTTCAATCATCCAAACTTAGTATCTCTTAGGCATATATCAGTTTTAAAGTAGTTATCATTCCACATCGGGGTGTTACTGCAATCGAGTGATCGAGTCTGTATACGTCTGTGTGATCGAGTTTTGGAGCACTCTGGGAGGAAGTTAATCCTGCCGCCATTTTAATTCTAGTTCGTATTTTATTTTTCCGCATTGCTTTACTTTCATTTATTTTCCCGCACCTACTTTACTTTATTTATTTCCCGCACTCGCTTTACTTTATTTATTTCTCGCACTCGCACTACTTTCGTTTATTTTTCGCACTCACTTTAAATACCTTTATTTCCCGCACTCGCACTACTTTTATTTACTTTCCGCACTCGCACAACTTTGATTTACTTTCCGCACTCGCACTAAATACTTTTATGAAAAATATTAAAAAGAACTTTCACTTTACCATGTCTAACTAAATCCATGCAGGTTAGAATGTAAGGATCGTAATTGAACCAGTAATCCGTACAATTGTTCGTGGAAACACTTTAGGGCTATTTTAACTTTCAATATAAGTTTAATTGTTTTTAACTATTTCAAAAACAGCCAAAAGCGCTTTGTCTAGTTCATTAGGAGTTTTTAGATTAAAAAGAAAAGAGATTTTAAAACAATTTGCGGACGCGTTAAGAAGTTTAGAGTCTGGTTCGTGAGAACCTCTTTTTGCTAAGAAATCCAGGTTAAAGTACTTTTCAACTTAGTCAAGATACTATATTTCTTAAATATAGGTTTACTACTCTAACGCAGTACGCACCTTTTTATCCGTGATAATAGAAGGGGTTGATTAGGGAGTACAACTCGGTTCTGAATACGCGAAAGCGACATTTCCTGTTAAATTAGTTCTTTTCAAAGTAGAAAACATTGCCCATAAGTAGTTCTATTAACAAGTACCGGAATATCTATTGATTACGTGAATTACATTCGAGCCTGTCTTTATTAATTGTTTAAAATTATTATTTTATTTACCATTGCTCACTCCTTAAAACCATTATATTCAGTTGCCTTAGATACACACCATATCAACAGGTACGATAGATTGACATTTGGTCTCTGTGGATTCGACAATCTTTTATATTACTCTGACGTGTTCGTACACTTGCGAAAAACACGCATCAAGGTCTATCAATGATCTATTTCCCCAAGCAGAGCTACATATCTTAACAGATCTACCAGTGATCTTCCCCAGTTGGGATACTCCTCCAAGCAGATCAGCCAGAGATCCCATCATCAACAGTGGGATCTAAATCCCGGATCGGTTTCCCTTTGTATAATCATAGCATTCGCATCATTTTACCCCACAAAGTGTAGCATTCCGTCTAATACGGAGCATTACGGCAAAAATCAGACATTTGCATGATCACAAGCCAGGTTCGAGCCAGTCACCTGTAACTACCCTCAGTATTTCATCAGCAATGTATATATAAAAGCTCACTTCCCCTGCAAATAAAAGCCAAAGCGTCCCCTTTGCACTCTCCAACATAAATGCTTGTTCATATATACCTCTTTCGACACTCGTCCGTGTCATATCATTCCCCTGCAGATATAAGCCAAGACATCTTTGCATTCAGAAACCTACATACACTCTTTTGACACCCGTCCGTGTCACCACTCCCCAGCACGGTTGCCCAATCACTTGTTACAAACCAAACATACCACACTCTTTTGACACTCGTCTGTGTCATCCTATCCCCACAGGTCGCTGAAACACCTTTTACATTCTCATATACAAATGATTGTTCATAACTTATACACTTTCTCTTTCTGACACCCGTCCGTGTCAAACTTTTCCCAGCAAGTTGAACACTTGTCCGTGTCTTGCTTACACTTTACCAATAATACTCACTCATACTTATACAGATGTCTCTGATACTCGTCCGTATCTCGTATGTATTTATCATTCCCTACAGACTCAACACTCATCTGTGTTCTTTGTTAACCATTTGGTACTCGTCCATATCATCATCTCTGAACATCCGTCCGTATCTCTTAAGGATGCTCGTCCGCATCTTTAATTTATACACAGCGTCAAACACTTATACCTTTTATTTCTCAGGCGTAAGCACTCGTCTGTGTTTACTATTCCCCAGTAAGTCGCCAGCAGAAAACTTTTCTCCTATCCGACATTCGTCCTATGTCGTGATGCTTTCGGCAACCGTACCCTGCCAGGTGATCGCCCTTCACCTTTGGATGACCGGAATTCGTCCTATGTTGTGATATTTAGCATCCGTCCCCTGCTAGGTGATCGTCCTTCACCTATTGATGATCATCCTTTAACATTTTATCCGATGGTCGTCCCCATCTTTGATCTTGTTATCCGGCATTTGTCTTATGTCGTGATAAGACCCCGAGAGCAGTCGTCCCCTGCTAGGTGATCGTCCTTCACCTCTTGATGATCGTCCTTCATCATGCGTATCCGATGGCCGTCCCCATCATTGACCTTTCCTATCCGACATTCGTCCTATGTCGTGATAAAGAGCAGCCATCCCCTACTAGGTGATTGTCCTTCACCTTTTCATGATCGTCCCCCATCATTATTTCATTTATTCTTTAAACCGATGGCCGTCCCCGTCGTTGTTTACATTACTTTTTGAACTTGATGGCCGTCCCCATCATGATTTCTTATTTCCCCAGCTTGTCAGCCGTCCGTGTCATAGCTTTATCCCCAGCAGTCGTCCTCTGCTCGATGGTCGTCCTCCATCGCCCGCATTTTGATAATCATGCTATACTGTCTTTTACAATTTATATCCCTTTTATTCTTCTCCCCTGTGAGTGCAAATTCTGGATTGTCTTTGGTATTCAACCACAAGTTATCTTGTTTGTCTGTCAAGCCAGGCGCTTACATCCTTCACAGCTAACTCATGTTTGAATAAGGGCAGCTGTAAACACCCCAAATTTTCCCTCACTCATTTCACCATGGCTTGTGATCTTTCATATTTGCATTAGTTTAAGCATACCATCTCATATTGCATTTTGTCTCACTGCATTAGTTCAAGTTCATCTGCATCTAGGGTTTGTGATCTGAGCAATCCAAGGATTCATCTGGGCCACTCAAAAGGTCTCCAATCATTCCAAGAGGGTCCATGTGTGTTCTATCATCATATTATATCCCTCAAAGATCAAGGAAGTCAAGAAATCACAAGAACTTGGAAAGCATGGAAGCTGAGCTAGGGTTTCACTACACAGATGACTTGAAATTAGGGTTTTGGTTTCAGAGGCCTTAACTCCAAATGTTTTGGTAATTATTGTTTCTAATAGTCTCAATATGTTATAAGGATCATATATACCAAGTTTTATGAAGAAATTCATTGTGGAAGTCACCTGTTCACTGGGTAACTTCTTGAGCAAGTCAGTGCAAAATCAGGGCATCTGAGGCCCCCAACAATGGAACCAAAGTGGTATTTTCATCAAATTTAAGTTATATGATCTTTATTTGATCATTGAAGTGCTTGGAAGTTCACAAAATTGAAGAAATTTGAGCTAAACCAAAAGTTGCCAAAAATGGAAATGACTTGTAATGGAAACTTTCCATTTTGGGAAATTTCTTCAACCTCCTCTTTCTCAACAAAAAAATACTTCAAATGAAAAATTGTTGGTCATGAAAGTTGTTGATGGGATCATTCCCTTTTCAAAAAGTACAAGAGCATGTTATAATTCATTATGGAACTCAAGTTTTGGCCTTGCAAAGTTGGCAAAAATCCTATAATTTTCACTTTCACACCAAAGAGGATTTTTTGCAAAACCACTTGCCAAGTCATTTTGTGACCTCTAATGCATCTTTAAGCATCATACAAACATAGTACATGGAATTGTGACCAGAATTTTCCAAAGAATCACTTGCTTTCATGGCTTGCATCATAAGAAATAACAAAAGGGGAAAATTGCATAACACTTGCAAATCCTCTTGCAGCCATGCCTCTAAGCCATCCAGTTGCATAATTTCAATCCCATGGCTCTCCTTGAACCAAGCTGAGGCCAGACATGCCCTTGAACAGCTGTTGCACAAGCCCATGCCTCAAGTACACATAATGTTGACTTTTTGCAACTTGGCCCATACCAATCAGCTGCAGCCACAACAACTCTCTGGCAAATAGAGACTTGTTATGTGGACCAAAAGCAAGCCAATGCACATAACCTTGGAGCTCAGAACCTCCCATACACCAAGTTCACAAAAATCATCCTAAACCTTCAAGCTTTCGATTCTCTCTGCTCAGTCACTCAAACCTCAAACAAACTTCACCATTCAACTCACCATCATCAATAGAACCTTTCCCAACCATTAAACAAGCTTGAAACCCCACAAACACAAAACACGATTTCAGTGCAGTTGAGCTGCAATCTCTCAAACCAGCTCATTTCAACTCCTTCCAAGCCTTGCAACATCATCAGTGGATCAAGTGGAGGCTATTTGCACAAGAGAGAGGTCCAGAAAGTGCCAAACTAAAAAGCTTCATCTCAAGTATACCTCAAGAACAAATTTTCCAGAACTTGTTTTTTATGTTATAGAAATGATCTATATGCTTCACTGATCACATTGCACTTGTTGGTTTTGAAAATGGTTGCGTATTGAGCATTTCATGGTTGTCTGAAAGTTTTGTCATTTTTAGGTTTTGATTCGAATCTTGATATTGATGAATGAGAAATGAATTTTAGGGTTAGATTCTTGTTTAGGGTGGGGAGTTGATTATTTCTGGAGAGTTTGAGAGTCTGGGGTGGTGTTTTGAGGTAGCTCAGGAGAGGAGCTCGCCGGAGAAGACGACCGGAAGTCTTCTCCGACCACCTGAAACTGATTAGGGTTTAATCTGGGTGATTAATGAAATTTGAATGTGGAGCGTTGGATCTGGGGTTCGCGCGTGTTTAAAGGGTCAGGATGAGTTCACTTAACCCTAATTATTTTTAATTAATTTAATTAATTAGGATTAATATTAAATATGTCAGTTTGAATCTGGACCTTTGATCTGCGCGCCAGTCAACACCTTTTTCTCAGCTTTAAATCTCATCCATCAGATTGTCATACTTCCATTAAAATTCATTTTTATTTCATTTAAATTGTATTTTCTTGCATAATTATTTAAAAATAGTTAGAAAAATCCCAAAAATATTATTTTTTGCATTTTAGTTCCAAATATTTTTCTTCATCCAAAAATATTTTTATTTTTATTTTTTGCATTAAAAAAGCATTTTTAAAATATTTAAATGTTTATTTTAATTAATTAATAGAAATTAATTAATTAAAATACCATTTAGGTTTCTAAAAATCACCAAAAAATTCACATTGCATCTTAAGAAATTTAGAAACATTGTCAAACCATTCGTACAAATTTCTTTTTGGTTTTTGAACACACTTTGACATTTTCTTTGAATTTAGGGTTCATAAAATCCCCTTTTTGGAACCCTAACTTTGAAAATTCTTTTCTGCCTAACCATGAAGGGTTCGAAAAATGATTCTTTTTGTATTGTTTTCCATATAACATTTAGTTTCTAGGATATTTTTGTCATGAATTTATCTTTCATTTTTAAATTAATGTGCAATTTTCCTCTTAAGGTATCCAAAACCCTAGAAAACTTAGGAAAATCATAACTTCCTTTAGGTTAAGAGTTAGACCTTCTCCTTTGGGGTGTGATATTATATGGGGTTAGGGTTTGTTTGAGCTCATTTGCAAATTTTTATCATGTGAATTGCTTCTGTTTTGATCATTTGCATCTCATCCTTTCATGTAACCCTAATTTTGCATCCTTACTTGCATCTTACATTGCATTGCATGAACATATGAACTTGCCATGACATTCTAAGCACTTGTATGCCATCTTAGACATCTTAAGACATTGCTTGGACATTTCTTGGTCATTTATTCATACATTTACTATGCTTTGCATCCATTTCATTTCATAAACATCCATGTGTTTTCATGCTTCCCACATGCCTCATATGCATTCATTCCCTTGTATGATCACACATGTGCACCTTGTATGCTCTCACATCATCTCATAGCATCATTTACATCATGTGTTTGCTTCTGGTTTTGTTTCTTTGTCATTACATATGCATCTTTTCATGCAATTTCTTCCTTTATGCACCTTGTACTAACATTTTCAAGTGGTAAGTAATTTGAGAAGTGAATTTGCCTTCACTTCTTATTTCTCTTCATCTTCTTCATATGCATCCTTGCTGCATTTTTCATTGCCTTTGAGTGAGCTTGCTCATTCATGTTCATCTCTCACTTTCTTTCTCTAAGTTACTTATCTTCTTCAATGAAGTAAGTAACTTATTCTTTTGCTCCTTCCTCCTTTCATCTGCTTCTTCCATTGGTGGTTTCTCTTGAAGATCTTTCTCAAGCCTTACAAATCATAGGAACATCCAAGCATGATAATAATTAGGGTTGTGATTAGACCCCCCTTAGTTTTTACCTTTGTGTCTTCTTTGTGTCTCTCTTCTCATCTCATCATTAGAGACTAAACCTTTAAGGTTTTAGGACTTCAGAATTAGGGTTATGCCTGCATCCTTCTCTTAGGATGGAGTGTATAACTTTAATCCTAAGTGTTAAACCCTTAATTTGTTTAAACCTCTTAATCAATCCATCTAATAATCACTAAGACATTAACTTGTAACTTAGGCCTTACATTAGGGTTCTAATTCTTTCTTTATTGGTTAAGAAGGACTAACCCTAGTGTTTAATGGACAAGTCCCCCTCAAGTTGTCTTACAAACCATAAAACTCACTTCTTAATCTCACCTTTAATTAAAATCCACTTTAATAAAGGCTTGTTTTGTCATGAGGTTAATCCCTAATCACGGATTAAGTTGAGGTATCTTCCTCAGCTTAAGTGTGCTCATCTATTATCCTTCTATTAGGATGGTGTAATGGGTTCACTAATCCTTGATTATGGCTTAAACTCATTACTTAACACTAAACAAAACACCAAAAACATCTAAATAATCACAAGTAGGTTGATGATCTTAATCCTACATCATCACAGTAATTGAGTTGAGATGTTTATCTCATACTTAAAGTATTCTCATTATCCCTAATTAAAGGGAGGATATAATGAGCTTACTAACCCTTGGTTTAGACTTAAGCTCATTAACTTATGACAAACATCAAAAACAATAAAAGATTGAAAACACAAAAACAAACAATAATCGTCTCCTTCGGGATTCTTTTCTCATCATCCTCATTCATAAACGAGAGCTTGCTTCTTCCGTCTAATGCAAGACAGTTAGCACTTGAGCCAGACAAGTCATACACTTGAGCATAGACAAGCAAGCAGTTCACAGTCAATTTATTTCCAGTCTCTTTGAGTCAAACTACGGTGTTCTGACTTCCTCATTGCACGCGAGGATACGTAGGAATAACTTAACAGTTATCGAACAAAAGTCTCTGTGTCTTCCCCCTCTTTCAGCATTCTCTTTTAAGCCTCATTCCTGAGCACTTCACTTCACTTTCTTGCACTGACACTTGTATATTCTTTTTCCAGCCTTTGCACACAGATAGCACATACACTACCCCTTTTAACACAAATCTTTTAAGCGTGGATCCCGTCGAGTACGATGGACAATCTGGGTGCTAATACCTTCCCAGGTTGTAACCAACCCCCTTTCTCAGTTTCTCTGGTTCACAACCGTCTTATCCATCTTTTCTCAGGTTTATGCAGCATTACCTTTCCTTCGGTATAAAAAAGCCTAGCTGGCGACTCTATTCATTTCATTTCTCTCTTCACCGACCATTCGCGCTTGTATCGGGATGCAAATCTTCGGGAGCGACAATTATTACTTTGTTTTTCCTTATTTTCAGGTTTTTTATGCAATCAGGGCCTAAATCAAGAAAATGAGCGAAAAAGGAGTTGAAACGGATGAAAATCAAGAAATTCAGCTTTTTACACTTACGGCATCCACCATGGCTGGCGCCATGGGGTCAGCCATGACGTGTCCACGTCTCAAGATCACTCCACAACTGCCAAATCCCACGATCTCCACTTTCTCCACCACTTTACACCTATGGCGGGTGCCATGGCCTTGTGGCGGGCGCCACATGGCAAAAATGTTTCCCTCCACTTTTTAGTGGAGGAGGGCATCCTGGTCTTTTCTCATTTAATGTTTGCCTATAAATAGGACTTTAGAATTTTGTTTTTATCATCCAAACTTAGAATCTCTTAGGCATATATCAGTTTTAAAGTAGCAATCACTTCACATCGGGGTGTTACTACAATCGAGTGATCGAGTCTGTATACGTCTGTGTGATCGAGTTTTGGATCACTCTGGGAGAAAGTTAATCCTGCCGCCATTTTAATTCTAGTTCGTATTTTATTTTTCCGCATTCGCTTTATTTTATTTACTTTCCTCATTGCTTTACTTTTATTTATTTCCCGCACTCGCTTTACTTTATTTATTTCTTGCACTCGCACTAATTACTTTCGTTTATTTTCCGCACTCACTTTACTTTTATTTACTTTCCGCACTCGCACTACTTTTATTTACTTTCCGCACTCGCACTACTTACTTTTATGAAAAATATTAAAAAGAACTTTTACTTTACCATGTCTAACTAAATCCATAAAGGTTAGAATGTAAGGATCGTAATTGAACCAGTAATCCGTACAATTGTTCGTAGAAACGCTTAAGGGCTATTTTAACTTTCAATATAAGTTTAATTGTTTTTAACTATTTCAAAAACAGCCAAAAGCGCTTTGTCTAGTTCATTAGGAGTTTTTAGATTAAAAAGAAAAGGGATTTTAAAACGATTTTCGGACGCATTAAGAAGTTTAGAGTCTGGTTCGTGAGAACCTCTTTTTGCTAATAAATCCAGGTTAAAGTACTTTTCAACTTAGTTAAGATACTATATTTCTTAAAACTAGGTTTACTACTCTAACGCAGTACGCACCTTTTTATCCGTGACAATAGGAGGGGTTGATTAGAGAGTATAACTCAGTTCTGAATACGCGAAAGCGACAGTTCCTGTTAAATTAGTTCTTTTCAAAGTAGAAAACATTGCCCATAAGTAGTTCTATTAACAAGTACCAGATTATCAATTGATTACGTGAATTACATTCGAGCCTGTCTTTATTAATTGTTTAAAATTATTATTTTATTTACCATTGCACACTCCTTAAAACCATTATATTCAATTGCCTTAGATACACACCATAACAACAGGTACGATAGATTGACACTTGGTCTCTATGGATTCGACAATCTTTTATATTACTCTGACGTGTTCGTACACTTGCGAAAAACACGCATCACGTACCTGAAAAGTATACATGAAAAGTGAATTCGACATCGCATCAAATCCACCCTTCCACCGCAGTTCAAGTGAAAGGGAGAAAGGCCGAACGCCCAGAAATCCTACTAAACTACCCTGAAATCAACGAAGGGACAGTCCTCGCATCCACTCGAGCGCGAACAAAACCCTTAAAACCCCCTAGAAGATCAAGAGATTTTCGTCCGGCGAACGCATCAAATTCCCGGGATATTCATCGACCGTATGAAGATCCTGACGGTTCATTCATGCATAGATGAGTTTCACGCCCGCGACATGCTAATCCTGCCCGCGACGTTCATGCAGAGATTTACCCACTCTAAACAAGGAGTTGCCTACTCTAAACTGGAAAATCACGAATTGCACTACTTATCAAGCGTAAAAATGCGTAAAAAGAGAGGTTATGGGAGGTTACCTGACATAGTGATGACGGGGAGGATGCGGTGGTGCGCGAGCAAAACGCGGCGGTGCTGTCGGCGGGTACGGGCGGAGGAAAGTTTCTTCTCAAAGCTTCCGGTTAAACGTGAGAGCAAAAAGTTGAAATGAAGTGGACACCCTCCTTATATAATAAAAGAGCGTGTGGGCGAACGCGATAGGTAATCATTACCTAGGCCCATAGGCCAGCACTGGCACATGAAACAAAGCGACGCACCATTAATGCCTAAGACACGTCAGTTTAAGAGAATTCTGAACGACATCGAGCAACCGCAAGTCTCCCTGACTATAAAGAGGCATCTTTGACCTCTGAGAACACCACGTGGCCAACGATCTAAACAACGCCCGTAGCGGCTTGACAATATCATGTTTTGACACGGGCATATGCCCGACGTCCAACACGACACCTCTCTCGACACAATGTACGCTCGACTCTTTTATAATTCATCGCTCCGATTTGGAGACTCGACTTGGGGGGCTCCTGTTCTAGACTGGGCCTCCAGACTGTATTGGGTCGTGGCCCAATACGTCGAGCAGATGCCCATACGCTCGGGAAAGTACACTTGTTAGATGGGCGAACCACTTAACGGTCGGGCATGCGTTCCATGAGTCCGACACATACTCTGAGAGACGGGTAGAGAACAAGTCTACTATTCCACTTGCCACGTCACCCAACTGTCCCCCATTATCTCCTGAAAGATAGGGGCAGTTTGACCAAGGTCCAGACCACTTAGCTAGGTCTTCACGCTTCTCACGCGTTCCTTGGCAGTTCTTCCTTGGGCCTCGCTGATCCAGCCCAAGGAAAGACCTTGGCCCAATGTCACTCCTTGGATTTCCATCCTGTTACAAACGTGAAAGTGGCACAGAAAGAGGTAGAGTCACTAGCCAGGCATTTTTATCCCGAAGGAACGGGAATGATAATGCTGCACAAACCAAAAAAAAGAAAACGGAAGGACACAAGTGTCATACCCTAAATTTGTCCTACCCGCACCATTTTATTGTCTAGCGAATATTTCAAATCTCCTAAAACGTGCACCAATTTATTTTTCTGTCTAACCATTATTCGAAAATCCAAAAATATGTCTTTCCTTTTTTTTCAATTGAATTCCGATTTGTGCGAAAATCGAGTTTATTATGAGTTAGTTGAGTCAGTTTATGTGTGCGATGTTGTGTGGAGTAATTTGTCCGATTATCATGTCCGTAACTATTTCTGTCACAACAATTCGAAAAATCAATTTCTCTAAAAAAATCTTTGTTTGATTACTTTAATTCATTTTTTAGCCCATTTATTATTGTTTGCTCAAACGTACAAAAATAGTTATTTCCGTTTATCCATTAAATCGATTCCATCATTTCTACTAGTATTATTACTGTTACTCTTATTTCTATTATTTCTATTTTTATTATTAGTTTTAATTTCTATTACTTTAATCTCATTTATTATCAAAATAATTTTTAACATAATCCTTATATTACTATATAATTTCATCTTATTTATATTACTATTATTTTCAGCCCATTTACTGCAAAAAAAATACAAAAAAATTATATCTTTATCACTATTATTTTCCTTTTATTGTTACTGTCATTTATATTTATATTTTTATTAGTTTTAGTTTCTATTATTTCTATTTTATTATTCTCTTATTATTATTATTTTATTTGTATTAATATTATTCTCTTATTGTTATTTTTTTATTATTATTATGATATTATTAACATTGTTACCATTATGTTTTTAAAGCCAAAAAAATCTCAGCAACAACCTCCTTTCATTCCACAACACTACCACTCCTCCCACCAATTTCACAACAAACTCTCCATCATTCCACTCAAAAATATAACAACAATTCTCAGCACAAAATATTCACAGCTCAGCAACTTTTTCACAAACTCATCCTCTAATTTTCTGCTCCAATTCCTATTTCACCCTCATCCAATCTGTTCTATAAAATCAGTCTCTTATTCATTCTAAATGAAAGCTTGGATAACCTCTCCTCACTCTGCATAAATCATAAGAATTCAAGCTTCAAAAACAAAATAAAAATTCACCAAAATATCATTCAACTTCTAAATCACCCAAACTCTGCATTCCGAAAACTCACAAAATAAAACTCCCACTAATATACAACCTTCAACCATCCTTCATCAACACCACCTTTAACCTCACACTTCATTATTTGCTACTGCAATAACATCCAAACCATTTCATAATCCTTCTTTATTTTTTCCCAGCCATCACCACCAACAAAAAAAAACAACGAAAAAAGAAGAAGAGAAATCACTGAAACCGCGTGCTACTACCAAACGCAACAAACTGAAAGAGATTCGAACCTCTTCACCGCCATCGAAACCGCCGACCACCGAACAGACTCAAAATCACACCGTCGTTGAACCCGAAAACACAACAGATCTGCGAACCGAGTGTGATAAAACGAAATGGAGCGAGTGTGAGAAATCCGAAACCGAGTGAGAATTCGCAAAAAAACCAGATCGTGAAAGCATCCTTATGAACCGCGAACCACGCGAGTGAAATATTGAGTAACAAAATCCGAAAACCGCATCCAAATTGAACCGAGTGAGCGAGCCATCCGCAGAATCGTCGTCGTTGAAATGCTTAAGCCACCGAACCACCCTCAGCATTATCGCACACCACCAAACGCGAACGAAACCTGAAATCTGAGCAATCGAGAGGGAGATCCGTGGCTGATTTTCTGGTGAAATACGTTGAGCGAGACTGAGAAGGAAATGGTAGATCTGCGATTTGCTTTGATTTTTTTCTCTAAGCGTATCTTGCATTTTTTCTGTTGATTTCGTGCTTTGGAAACCCCTTTTGGGTTTGTGTTTTTTCACTGCTTTTGATGACGTTGTTTTGAGAGGACATATTGCATTTTATTTTTTATAAAAGAACTGTTTTTTTTTTAAATAAACTGATTCATGTTTATATTCTTTAAGAAAACCTTTGTGGTTATTAGGTTATTTTTAAAAAAAACTTGACCCAATTTGCATTTCTATCAACGTACACCTGACTGACCTGCGCCTCCCCTATTTTTGTTTATTTTTATTTTATTCTATTGGTGTTATTGATGTTGTCTAGGATTTAAAGCCCAATTGAACCAAAACATGCTATATATCACCATGATTTACATGTCTTACCCCACTGCTCTATTTATAAAAATAATAATAATAACGTTTCATTTTATTTTATTTTAGTTCTATTTTTATATTTTCAAGTTTTTGCATTGTTGCCATTGTTTTGTTTAAATTTGCTTTGTTTTATAAAAATGCCTTAAAAAAGTTATCAAACCATTTTCATTTCTTTATTTTGTAATTTAATTTCGTTCCGGGCCAATGATCTACCAAAAGGCCGAATTGTGTCTGATCTCGTTATCGGAAAATTCGGTCAATATGAGGCCAATTTTATTTTTTTGTTTATTATTTTGTTTCAATTAATATTTCATTTCATTTTCATTTTGTCAAATCAATTTAGTTTATATTATTTTATCGTTTATTTTAATTTTCATGGTCGATGAACATCAAATTAATTTTGAGATTCGTCGCGAGCCGACTCGACATCTCGATTAATGATGAGACCCTCCGCTTTGAATTCAATTTATTTATTTATTTCCGCATTTCAAAAATATCGCTCGACTCCTCATAGAACGGTTCTAAGCTTTGAACCGGCTCTAAGGCAGTTAACGAACCACACTTCGACGCGTCCGAAAAGGTCCAACACCTCCGAACAGTTGCATTCGAATAAAAAGGCCGAACGCCTCCGAACAGTTCGAAAACACTACATACACGCTTCCTTTTGGACAAACTACAATGATACCCTTTATTTCTCGAAATCCCTTGTAATTTATTTTGTATCCCTCCCCCATTTTATGTACGCATTTTATTTTCCGCATTTTATCGATCGTTATGTCGTTCGTGAACCCTTGGTCCAACACCAAGTGGTTGCACTCTCACACACTCGCACTTTTCTTTTCAGTTATCGTTTCGTTTATTAGGATCCACTTCACCTTGCGAGCCGAGCGCATTATGCCTCGCTAACAAACCATAAAATAAACCTCCATTTGCAATCACCCATAAATCTAACAAAAAAACAAAAATGTTTCGATTAGATCCAAACCCTTGATCCAACATCAAGCGGTCGTAGGTTAATAAAACACATTAATAATACGAGAAGCAATTGTACACCACGAGCCTTAAGCAGTAAAAAGGAGGATAACGAGCTCTCGTTACACGCGCTGATTATTTCGACGCAAGACGCTCGTCTTGTTGGACGAAATAAACTATCCATAGTCTTTAGTGCAATTCGACTCCTAAATCCTTTCCTCGAAGAAATGTAATAAAATCAACAACCATCAACCGTAGTAGGCCGAACTACGAGGCTCTGACTTTCTCATTGTACGCGGGAGTATGTAGGCACAAGGATCTCAATCCTTGCCGAGCACCTAGGATCAATCTAACTTATAATTTAAACACATTTCCCTCTAGAAAGTAACTCTTTAAGCATAGACATCCTTTCGCGCGTGACAACTTAGATGGTTCCCATCGAGTACGATGGATGTGGGGGGTGCTTATACCTTCCCCCTGCATAACCGACTTCCGAACCCAGGAAATGGTTGCGAGACCTTTGTCCTCATCCTCCTTTTCGATGGGTTATATTTATATCTTCCCTTTCCCTCTTCGGGAATAAATTAGAATTAGGTGGCGACTCTCACGTTTGCCTAGCACACGGCTCTTCTCTCTTTAGATCGCGTAAGGTTGTATTTTTCGGGGTGCGACAGCTGGCGACTCTGCTGGGGACTGGTTCACCCCTATGCGAGTCAAGCCTAGTCTAGGTTCCCACGCTTGTTTGGATGTTTGATTTTTTGTCTTACTTGTTTATTTTTATCTCTTTCTTTATCGCATTCCATATTATATATCTAGTGGATCCTTGGTACTATAATTTGGATCAATACTTTGATTGCAAAAGAAACTTGAGGGAAAAGGCTCTATACCCGGGCTTACGAGCACAAACATAAGTTAGCGAGGTTGTGTAGTATGGGGTCCCGAGGGAACCTCTCTCGTGGGTTGTCGATATGAAAACCTCACTTGGAGTAGATTCTAATGAGAATACTGACGACCTTCAAGCTCTTGGCATGTGTGCTCAATTGTTTTCATTAGAGTCATCGACTCTGAGGACCTTTAGAACCTTTTTGTTAAAACATCGATTGATGGTCGCGTAGTATGGACTCCCGAGAAATTTTCTCTCGTGGGTTTTCGTTACTAAGACCTCACTCAGAATAGACTTTCTCAATGGAGTTGATTGACTGTCAAAAGCTGACATGTGCATCAAACATTTTAGCAAATTCCATAACTCTGATGCCTTTGTTTAAACCTCGTGTCGATGATCATGTAGTATGGGCTCCTGAGAAAATTTTCTCTCGTGGGTTGTCGATACGAAGATCTCACCCAAAATAGATTCATATGGGGGAGTCAATCAACCGTCATGCTTATGGCGTGTGTGATGAACAACCATACGAATTGATAACTTTGGGGTCCCTAAAACCTTAGAGTCTACCCAGTGAGTTCCTGATCAGAGTATCCTCCATCTGTACCTTGGGCTTAGGAGACCATGATCTTGTGATCCTAGATTCTGACATTGCATATCATTTCATTTTCATTAATTATTCATCTTGCATTTCATTCCAAAATCTGAAAACTTATTTCCATGTCCCTTTATCTTCAGTAAATCAAGTTGGTTTCCCGACGCACGTATCTTTCTCGACGCCCGTATCTAACTCGAGCCAACACTAGAAGACTGATGGATCAGATTCAACAAGAACAAGCTGCTATGAGGGAAGAGATTGACTCGATCAAGAGCAAGATTGGTCAGATTTATGAGGCCATACAAGCATTGTCCAGGATGGTTGTGTCTTATCAGCCTATTCCTCCAATGCCTTATCATCCAGCTATTCAAACTCTGCTTCCTCCTCATATGGCTTATCAATCACGTCCATATCCTCTAATTGCTGCTGCGCAATCTGCACCTAATCCAAACCAGCAATCGGCTCATCCACAACAACCTGGTCAACAGCAGCAACGTGTGCCTCGACAACGCCAGCCAAATCAGCATAGGAGGCCTGAAAGAAATTTTTATCCATTTCCTATGTCATATGGAGAAATTTATAATGGGCTAATGGCAGAGGGAACTCTTATTTTGAAGGATATGCCACCTCAAACTAGTAATGCCCGAGACTTTGATGCCAATGCTTGCTGTGGGTATCACAAAGGCGCTCCAGGTCACACAATCAAGAACTGCAGAACGTTCAAACACAAAGTTCAAGACCTGATCAACTCTAAGGATCTCACCTTCACTCCGAAGAATCTGAATGTTCAGAACAATCCAATGTCGCCGCAAGTGGCCCATCAACGAATGCTCTGGAAGAAGTTGCCGAAGACCAAAACTGAGTAGTCTCTAACTTTGAAGAAGCAAGTCAAATCAAGAGAAGTTCAATTCCTCAAATCAAGGCAGTCATCGCCATTTATTATTCCGCATCCCTGTTATTTAGTATTGTCTATTTAAGTATTATTTGCTTTGAACATTGTTATTCGTATTTGGTTTTGTTAATATTATGTTTATGCATGTTTTGAATCAGTCTATTCGCATTCGCTCATCATTTATCATTTATCACAAAATCACAAAAAATATTCCCTCACTTCACTTTAGCAAATATTTGAGGGAGGATGATGAAAACTGAATACCCATAACTATTACGGTATGCTTTCGGATAAAACCTCGTCAATGATGTACAAGCATTTATTCAAATCCCCAAACATTGGAGATATAAGGAGTTAATCCCTAGTCGACCACTTCGAGCCTAGTAGTAGGAGTTTCATTCGGATACAAACCCTTATATTTAACCCGGTGCAGGGTAGTGTTCAGTTAACTTGACTACTCCTTCAAATCGCAAGATGAGACATCTCGTCGGAGGACCATCAACAAATGACTTGGCAGTCACAACATTTAAACAAAAAGAAAAGAAAAAAAACACTAAGTTAAGCACCCGAAGGGAGACTTAGTCGGAAAAAAGAACAAATCAAAAGAGGAACTCAAACCCTCAACAAAAGCAAATCAAATATCAGTGATCACCAAATCAAGAATCAAAGGGTCACCAACAACAAAATAAGATGATTGCCATTTTACAGCGAACTTTAAAGCTTCATCTTCACTCTTGCAAAGTCAAATCAAATGCATGTGTAGAGTTAACTCAACGTAGGACGGGAGAACATCACGAAGAAGGGGTGGGTACAAATAACTTTGAGCCTTATACCTTTCTTTCTCAAACCATGAACCAGACCACGTTACGACCCTCAAAAGACCTAATTGAGGCAGGGTTTATTCTGAAAGCATATTACCAACAAGGTTGCGTAAAATGACTCCCATATATTTGCTAATATCCAATCTTGATCGCACATTATTCTTGCTGCATTTTTTACGAACTTTCTAAATCAACACATCGTTTGGACCAACGGTCCATTCGTCACACTATCACAACATTCAAATAAATTGACTTTTTCAAAACTTGCATGAACGTTGTCGATCCCACCAAATGACACAGGGCCAGAAGGGGTACAGACGCGAACGGTCGGCGAAAGAAAGAACACAAGGGTGAACTGAAAAGAGTCGCCAGCTAGGCATTTTTATCCCGAAGGAAAGGTAATGTTGCATAAACCTAAGAAAGGATAGATAAGACGGTTGCGAACCAGAGAGACTGAGAAAGGGGGTTGGTTACAACCTGGGAAGGTATTAGCACCCAGATTGTCTGTCGTACTCGACGGGATCCACGCTTGAAAGATTTGTGTTTTAAAGGGGTAGTGTCAGTGCTATTTTATGTGCAAAGGCTGGAAAAGAATGCAAATGTCAGTGTAAAAGAAATGTGAAATGAAGTGAAGAAGTGTCAGTGTAGTGAAAGAATATGAAGCTCAAGACTACGAGGCTTAAAGAATAATGCTGGAAGAGGGGGGAATGTACAGAGACTTTTGTTCGATAACTGTTAAGTTATGCTTACGTATCCTCTCGTACAATGAGGAAGTCAGAACACCGTAGTTTGACTCAAAGAGACTGGAAGATAAATTGACTTGTGAACTGCTTACTTGTCTATGCTCAAGTGTATGACCTGTCTAGCTCAGGTGCAAACTGTCTTGCATTAGACGGAAGAAGCAAGTTCTCTTTTGTGAGTGAATGAGGTGAGAAAAGAATCCCGGAGGAGACGATTATTGTTTGTTTTTGGTATTTTTAATCTTTTATTGCTTTTTGGTGTTTGTCATAAGAAAATGAGCTTAAGCCTAAACCAATGGTTAGTAAACTCATCACATCCTCCCTCTGATTAGGCGTAATGAGAATACCTTAAGTATGAAGTAAGCACCTCACACTTAATCACCATGATGTAGGATTAAGATCATTAACCTACTTGCATTTATTTAGATGTTTTTGGAGTTTTTGTTTAGTGTTAAGTAATGAGTTTAAGCCATAATCAAAGATTTAATGGACTCATTACACCATCCTAATAGAAGGATAATAGATGAGAACATTTAAGCTAAGAAAGGCTCCTAAACTTAATCCATGATTAGGGATTAACCTCATGACAAAACAAAACCTTTATTAAATGGATTTTAGTTAATGGTAAGATTAAGAAGTGGGTTTTATGATTTGTAAGACAACATTAGGGGGACTTGTCCATTAACACTAGGGTTAGTCCTTCTTAACCAATTAAGGAAGAATTAGAACCCTAATGCAAGGCCCAAGTTACAAGCTTGATGTCTTGATGATTATTAGGTGAATTGATTAAAGGATTTAAACACATTAAGGGTTTAACACTTAGGATTAAAGTTATACACTCCATCCTAATAGAAGGATGCAGGCATAAGCTTAATCACAAAGCCTTAAAACCTTGAAGGTTTAGTCCTTGATTAAGAGATGAGAAGAGAAGACTCAAAAGATGACACAAAGGTAAAACTAATGGAGGGAATAATCAAACCCTAATTGTGATCATGCTTGGGTATTCCTAGGGTTTATGAGGCTTGCAAGAGATCTTCAAGGAAAAGCCACCAAGGAAGAAGCAGGATGAAAGGAAGGAGAAGCAGAAAGAAACAAGACAACTTGCTTCACTCAAGAAGACAAGTTTCTTGAAGAAAGAAAGTGAAGAAGGCATGAGTAAGCAAGCTCACCCTAATACAAAAGTAAAATGCAGCAAAGAATGCATAAAAGAGATGAGAAGAGATCATGAGAAGTGAAGGCAAATTCACTTCTCAAACACTTACCACCTGAAAAGTTAGCAAAAGGAAATGAAATGAAATGAAAATGAGATGAAATGCAAAGATGAAAACCAAAGTTAGAAGCATGTTCATGATGCTAATGATGCAAAGAGATGGCATAAATGTATGTCATGAGATGGAGATGATCATACAAAGGATGAGAATGCAAATGGAGCATATAAGAAGCATGGAATTTCATGAATGCATATGACATGAAATGAATGCAAAAGCAAGGCAAATGGATGATACAATGATCAAACATGATTCTAATATTCCCTAAGATGTATTATATGTCATATGGATGCACAAAAAGTTATGGCAAGTTCATGTATGCAAGCTTATGTAAGGTGGATGTAAATGAAGGCAAAAATTAGGGTTTATACACAACATGAGATGAAAAATTCAAAATAAGAAGCAAAACATGAGATAAAAAACTGAAAATGGGATCAAAGGTACCCTAAACCTATACAAGTTCACTGCCCAAAGGGGAAGGTCAGAAGCTAAACCCTAAAGGACTTATGATTTTTCTAAGTTTGCTAGGATTTTAAGGTACCTCACAAGGAAAAATGCAAAACAAATTAAAAAATGAAAGATAAATTCATGCCAATTTTATCCTAGAAACTACATGATATGTGGAATGCAATGCAAAAAGAATCATTATCAAACTCTTCATGGATAGGAAGAAAAGATTTTTCTAAGTTAGGGTTAAAAATATTGATTTTTAAGAACCCTAAATTCAAAGAAATTGACAAAATGGGTCAAGAACCAAAAAGAAATTTGTATGAATGGTTTAATAATGTCTCTAAATATGTCAAGATGCAATGTGATTTTTTGGGTGATTTTTAGAAACTTAAATGGTATTTTAATTAATTAATTTCCATTAATTAATTAAAATAAACATTAAAATATTTTAAAAATACAAATTTTATGCAAAAAATAAAATAAAAATTATTTTCAGAATGAGAAAAATATTTGAATTAAGAATGCAAAATGTGAAATTTTTTAGAAGTGTTTTGATATTTTAAATAAAATGCACAAAAGAAATGAAAAGAAAATAAATTAAATATGAAGAAAAGAAAAAGTCAGCGCATCTGATGGTTTGGATTTAAACCTGGGGTGTAGGGAAAGACTTGGCGCACGAAGGGACGGCTGGGATTGGTTCTGGCAAAATTCAAACTAACCCTAATTAATTATCCTAATTAATTAAAATTAGGGTTAAGTGACAAATCCTGGTCATTGAGAACACGCGCGAAAACAGTTCCAACGTACCAAATTCAAACTGATCTAATCACGTGGCTAAACCTTAATTAGGGCTAATGACCTTCAGACGATCGGAACAGTGGTTCCGGTCATCTTCTCCGGCGAGCCCAAAAACTAACTTTCTCCCTAGGCAATTTTAAACCCTCTAAAACTCCAGATCACATCTTCTAAACACCCTAAGCAAGAATCAAGCACAAAAACTCATTTATATTTCAACATAAACAAGAATCGAATCAAACAAGTTTTCAGGTCAAACTTTCAGAGACACGGTTCAGGCTCAAAACTCAATCATTTTCAAAACCAACAAGCACAGCATGATCAATAAGCAACATTTTTATGGCATAAAAAACAATTTCTGGAACTTTCTGACCAGTTCTTTGCTTCAAATCACCCCCATTAATCCTCCTGAAGTGTTTGCAAAGCTTGGTTGGAGTTTATATGGCCTCTATTTGAAAGTAAGTGAAGCTCGGGTCAAGGGAGGTGAAAATCGTGTTTTTGATGTGGCTGTTTTTAAGGCAAGATGAAGGGTGGGAAATGATCAGAGGTTCATGGTGAGTTGTTTTATGAAGTTTGTTTGAAGGTTTGTGGCTTGAGTGCTGAGTTTCGAAGAGAAATGCATAAGAGGGAGTTTTGGTGTGTGCTGAGTTGTGGGAGGATTTAGCTTGTGTTGTTATGTGTGTTGAGTTGCTTTTGGTCCATGTATCAATCCTTGATAGGTCAGAGAGTTGTTGTGGAATAGTTTGATTGGTATGGCTCAATTTGCATAAAGTCAAGAAAGTTGTCCTTTGAGGTATCGGCTCATGGCAGGCTGGTTGTGAGGTATGGCTCGAGTCAGCTGGCAATAGGGAGGTCCATGGAAGCTGATTTGAAGAGCTGGCACAAGTGGATGTCAAGATTTGGGGCATTTTGCAATTTGTGAAGGTTTTGACCCCTTTTGAAATACTTGATGATCAAGGCATGAAAGTGAGAGATTCTTTGGGCAATTCTAAATTATAGGTCATGTATCATGTTTGTGTAATGGTTAGAAGTCAATTAGAGGTCATATTTTGCCTTGGTATGAGTTTTTGCAAGTTTCCCTCTTTGGTACATAAGTGTAATTTAGTGATTTTTCCCAACTTTGCAAGGCCATAACTTGAGTTCTATGATGAATTAGATCAAGTTCTTGTACTTTTTGAAA
The DNA here is from genome assembly GCA_963966055.1 of Lathyrus aphaca. NCBI lineage: Eukaryota > Viridiplantae > Streptophyta > Magnoliopsida > Fabales > Fabaceae > Lathyrus > Lathyrus aphaca. The sequence continues at coordinate 53,548,072 of OZ014525.1, read as the reverse complement.
AGGGAATGATCCAATTTACAACTTTCATGACCAAGAATTTTTCATTTGAAGCATTTTTGAATCAAAAAGAGGAGGTTGAAAAACTTTCCCAGAATGGCAAGTTTGCATTACAAGTCACTTTCCCAAAATGGAAACTTTGCAAATGGCTTGAAATTCTTCAATTTTGTGAAATTCTAAACTCTTCTAAGATCAAATAAATATCATATACACACAAAATGATAGAGAAGACCCTTTGGTTGGATGATTGGGGGCCTCAGATGCCCTGATTTTACACTGACTTGCTCAAGAAGTCATCTATTGATCAGATGCCTTCCCCATTGAATTTCTTCATGAAAATTGGTGTGTATGATCCTTATAACATATAGAGACCATTAGAGACAACAATGACCAAAAAAATTGGTGTTATGGCCTCTTAAACCAAAACCCTAATTTTAGGTCATCTATGCAATTAAACCTGGCTCTGCTTCCATGCCTTTCTCAGTTCTTGTGATTTTATGACTTCCTTGATCTTGGGAGGATATAATATGATGCTTGAACATACATGGACCATCTTGAGATGATTTAAGACCTTTGGAGTGACTCAGATGACCCTTGGCTTGCTCAGATCACAAACCCTAGATGCATATGAATTTGAATCAATGCAGTGAAGCAAAAATGCAGTATGAGATGATATGATTGAACTTATGCAAAATGAAAAGATCATAAGCCATGGTGTGAACTTAGTGAGGGGAAATTTGGGGTGTTTATAGCTGCCCCTATTCAAACATGAGTTAGCTGTGCAGGATGTAAGCAATGGCTCGACAGGCAAACAAGATAACTTGTGGTTGAATACCAAAGACAGTCCAAAATTTGCACTCACTAGATGAAGAAGAAAAGAGATATAGATTGTAAAAGAAAATAAAGTATGATTATAAAGTGCGGGGGACGGAGGACGACCGCCGAGCAGAGGACGTCTGCCGGGGATAAAGCAATGACGGGGACGGCCGACATGCTGGGGTGATGGAGGTATCATGATGGGGACGGCCATCAGGTTTATAAAGTAATTGGGACGGGCACCGGGTTAATGAAATCAAAGGTGAAGGACGATCACCTAGTAGGGGACTGTAAACACCCCAAATTTGCCCTCACCCATTCACACCATGGCTTGTGATCATCTCATATGCATAAACACAATCATATCATCTCACATCTCATTTTTTGATTCACTGCATAGTTTCTAAGGCATCTGCACCTAGGGTTTGTGATCTGAGCAATCCCAAGGCATCTTGAGCCATTCCAAAGGCCACCAATCATCTCAAAGGGGTCCATGTGTGTTCATATGTCATATTCCATCTCTTCAAAGTCAAAAATGCAGAGGAATCACAAGGACTAGGGTTTGAGTGGATGCAGAGCCAGGTCAAACTGCACAGTTGACTGAAAATTAGGGTTTTGGTTTCAGAGGCCATAACTCCAAATTTTTTGGTCATTCTTGTTTCCATTGCTCTTTATATGGTATAAGGAGTATGCATATCAATTTTCATGAAGAAATTCCATGGGGAAGCCATCTGATCAAGGGTTGACTTTTCAGACAAGTCAGTGCAAAATCAGGGCATCTAAGGCCCCCAATGACCCAACCAATGGGTGATCTTCATCATTTTGAGTGTATATGATCTTTATTTGATCATGGAAGAAGGTTGAAGTTCATAGAAATCAAGAATTTAGGGTTTTTTCAAATGTTGACTTTTTGGGCATAGTTGACTTTTCAAGAATGCATCATTTTAGGTCATTTTTCAAGCCTTGATTCTTGATCCAAAAAGGCTTCAAATGGAAAAACTTTGGTCATGAAAGTTGTAGATCTCATCTTTCCCTTTTCAAAAAGTACAAGAACATGATCAAACTCTTCTTGGATCAAAAGTTATGGTGTGACAAAGTTGCCAAAAATCACTTATTTTCAAGATATGCACCAAGTGTGAAAATTGCAAAATCATGTACTAAGTCAAATTGCAACTTCTAATTGGTATCAAACCTTCACATAAACATCATGTAAGTCCTAAAATTCAGAATGAACTAGGCATTGCTCATGTTTCATGACTTTTGGAACAAGATTTTCACATGAGAACCATAAAGTAACAAGTTGCAAAACCACTCATTTCTCTTCACCAACTTGCTGCATTGGTCCTTGAATCAAGCTAGCCTCACACACTCATCATGCTGCGCAGCCCATGCCCATTGTACTTGTCTAGAGTCAAGCCATACTTGCCTTACACAAAAGTTGACCTTTATGCAAAAGCAAACATCCCAATCACCACAGGCCATGTCACATCTTCTGGCCACTTGGATTAAAATAACATATCATTTTGCAAGCCATTCCATGTACTAAGCAAGGCTGAAACTTACACACCATCACATTCACAAAAACACACCACATTGCATTTTGTCTTCGAATCTGCCTCCACAGCCACAAAAACACCCAAGCCAACTTCACCATTCAACTCACCTTGCTCCATAGACCACAAAGCACCAAGAACCCAAGCCTAAAACAGCCAGAACATCCCACTGCCATTTCTCACTTCATTTTGCAGTTTCATTCGAAACTCTCACCACAGCTTGCAAACATACAAACAAACACTCCAGACCTCCTCCATTCATCCTCAGGATCACAAACAACCATTCACAATGACCTGAAAGTGCCTGGAACACCATAGCCATTTCTGACTGAACTGAAGCAGGAGCTTTCGAAACTCACTATCCAGCCAACTTAAACTCTCATTGAGCATTCAAACATCTTCTGGGGATCAAGTGGAGTGGTTTGTACTGAAAGGAGAGGCCAGAAAGTCATCCAGGTGAAAGCTCCAAATCTCAGGTAGCTTGAAATTATTTTTTCCAGAAATCATTTTTCTTGTTACAAACTTGTTCTATGTGATTCACTGATTATCCTGATGTCATTGGTTTTGAAAATGGCTTTGATTTGAGAGTTTAATTTGTCTATGAAACCTGCGTGCCCTAGTTTCCATTTTCTTCGATTCATCTTGTTTAGGAAGAAGAAATGTGTTTTGAGAGAGGGGTTTGATTCGGGAGAGGATGGAGATCATTTCTATGTTCTTAGTTTTCATTTTTGATACGATTTGAGGGGTTTGGGAAGTTTTCAGGTGAGCTGCTCGCCGGAGAAGACGACCGGAAGTCTTCTCCGGCAGCCTGAGAGTGATTAGGGTTAATTATCATTAATTAGGCAACTTTGAATCTGGTCCCTTGGATGGACTCTCCCGCGCGCGAATGAAAGGCTGAGATGAGCCATTAGAAACCCTAATCCTGATTATCCATTTAATTCCTGATTAATTAATTCATAATTTTAATTTAACCAAGTTTGAATCTGGACCACAAGATCACGCGCCAAGTCAATGGTCCCCTCCCCAGATTGCATCTCAGCCTCTCATTCTGATTACTTTCACTTTTATTTAATTTTTATTCATTTTCTTTTCAATTAACTTGCATAATTATTTTAAAATAGTTAAAAATTCTTAAAAATTATGAAACTTTTTCCTAAAAGTTTTATTAATTTTTAAGACCCAAAAACATTTTTATTTTATTTTTTATCATTAAAAAAGTATTTTTAAATATTTAAAAGATTATTTTTAATTGATTAATGGGAATTAATTAATTAAAAATACTTTTAGGTATTTAAAAATTACAAAAAATTCATGAAATGTTCTAAGACATTTAGAAACATTGTCCAACCTTCAAACCAAATTTCTTTTTTGATCTTGATGTATTTTGAGGATTTTTCATTGAATTAAATCATTTTTTATGCATTAATTTGATCATAAGTTTAAAAATTTATTTCTGCCTATTGGAGAAGGTTTGGACATTGATTCTTTTTGCTTTGTTTTGTGTTTAGCATATAGTTTCTAAGATAAAATGGCCTTGATTTGATCCTTCAATTTCAAATTGTTTGGTATTTCTTTTGTTAAGAACCCTAAAAAACCCTAATAACTTAGAAAAATCATATCTTGAGATTGGTTAGGAGTTGAGACTTCCCCTTTGGACCTTGGTTTAGTATAGGTTTAGGGTTTCTTAGGATGGCATTTTCCATTTTTTATCTTAGGGTTTGCTTCTGTTTTGGGTTTTTGTTTGATGCATTGTCCATAAACCCTAATTTGGGCTTTCATTTGCATCCTTCTTGCATTCTCTTGCATAACATGACTTGTCTTTGCATTTTATGCATGCTTGTGTTTCATTTGACATCTTAAGACATGTATAAAGCATCTTTGATCATTGCATCTCATATTTGCCATGTCATTTGTCTTGTATGCTTCATAACTTTTCATGTTCATTCATGCTCCTTAACCTGCATCATTTGCATCCATGATCTTGTATGAACATATCCATGTCTTGCCTCATGTTTGCAGCACCCCATAACATCATAATCATCATCAATATGCTTCTGGTTTGGTCTAACATCATACCATTTCATCCCATCTAGCATTGCATTGCATTTCTTTCTAACATTTCAGGTGGTAAGTAAACTTGAGAAGTGAATTTGCCTTCACTTCTCATAATTTTTCTTTTCATCTCTCTTGCATCCATTGCTGCATTTCTACTTGTGTTTGAATTTGAGCTTGCTCATTCTTCTTCCTCCCACTTTCTTTCTTCAAGTGACTTGACTTCTTGAATGAAGCAAGTCACTTTGCTTCTCTTGGTCTTGTTCATCTGCTTCCTGGTGGCTCCTTTGAAGATTCTTCTTGCAAACCTCACAAACCTTAGGATCAACCAAGCATGACAATGAATTAGGGTTTTGATTAGTCTCCCCCATAGTCTTTACCTTTGTGTCTCTCTTGAGTCTTCTCTTCTCATCTCATAATCAGGGACTAAACCCTAAAGGCTTTAAGACTTTGTGATTAAGCTTATGCCTGCATCCTTCTCTTAGGATGGAGTGTATAACTTTAATCCTAAGTCTTGAACCCTTAATGTGTTTAAATCTCTTAATCAATTCACTTAATAATCATCAAGACATCACACTTGTAACTTGGGCCTTGCATTAGGGTTCTAATTCTTCCTTAAGTGGTTAAGAAGGACTAACCCTAGTGTTAATGGACAAGTCCCCCTCAAGTTGTCTTACAAATCATAAAAATCACTTCATCACCATATCATTAAATAAAATCCACTTAATCAAAGGCTTGTTTTGTCATGGGTTTAATCCCTAATCATGGATTAAGTTGAGGAGCTTTCCTCAGCTTAAACATTCTCATCTATCATCCTTCTTTTAGGATGGTGTAATGAGTCTGTTTAATCCCTGATTATGGCTTAACCTCATTACTCAACACTAAACAAAAACAACAAAAACATCTAAATAATCACAAGTAGGTTAATGATCTTAATCCTGCATCAAAGGTGATTAAGTGTGAGAATCTGACTTCACACTTAAGGTATTCTCATTACCCCTAATCAGAGGGAAGATGTGATGAGTTTACTAAATCCATTGGTTTAGGCTTAAGCTCATTAACTTATGACAAACTTCAACAAGCAATAAAAGACTGAAAATACAAAAAACAAACAATAATCGTCTCCTCCGGGATTCTTTTCTCATCACCTTCATTCACAAACGAGAACTCGCTTCTTCCGTCTAATGCAAGACAGTTTGCACCTGAGCCAGACAGGTCATACACTTGAGCATAGGCAAGCAAGCAGTTCACAAGTCAATTCATCTTTCAGTCTCTTTGGGTCGAACTACGGTGTTCTGACTTCCTCATTGCACGAGAGGATACGTAGGCATAACTTAACAGTTATCGAACAAAAGTCTCTGTACATTCCCCTCTTTCTAGCTTCATTCTTTAAGCCTCATGGTCATGAGCAATTCATTCTCATTCTTACACTGACACTTTCATACTTCACATCACTTATACACTTTACACTGACACCTGTGCATTCCTTTCCAGCTCTTGTATACACAGATTGCACTGACACTACCCCTTTAAAACACAAATCTTTTAAGCGTGGATCCCGTCGAGTACGGCGGACAATCTGGGTGCTAATACCTTCCCAGGTTGTAACCAACCCCCTTTCTCAGTCTCTCTGGTTCGCAAACCGTCTTATCCATCTTTTTCTAGGTCTATGCAGCATTACCTTTCCTCCGGGATAAAAATGCCTAGCTGGCGACTCTATTCATTCTCCAGTGAGTTCACGGCTGTGTGTTCTCATTGTCCCTCTCGCCGACCGTTCGCGTCTGTACCCTTATCTGACCCTGTGTCACTTATCGGGAGCGACAGCTTGGCGACTCTGCTGGGGAACCTTATACTGCAACCAGGGCTTCTGGTTCTTTTTGTGGGTTCCTCCTAGCGCTTGTTTGATTTGTGTTTACTGGGGTGTTATGTGCTTGTATTTATATTTGTTTATTGTTTTATGTACAGTTACTTTACTGCTTTCTTTATTGCATTTATTTATATCATATTGTCATTGCTGCTGGCTGGATCTGGTTGTTTGCCTTGGTGGGTGGGTGATTCATTGAGAGTTAAGGTCCTATAACTGGGACCTGAGTGACACCTAGGCTAGAGTGAATCATATTCTTTCCCATTCCATTTCGGTCTGGTGCGGGAATATGAAACACGGTTCAGATATGGGTTTCTTCTTGAGAACTCTGTGTTGCAGATTTCCTGCAATGCTAGGGCTATCTGGGAAGCCTGCTAAGTCTGGATGACCTTTTAGTATTGACCTTCAGAAACTGAGGTGAATTAGAGGAGGAATTGTTATGGTTATTGTAAACACTGTACCTCCGGGTTAGAAGTGTTTACACTTCTCATAACTGATCCAAGTCTGAGGATCCTTGTTCTAGATCATCACCTGTGAGGGGGTTGGGCTGTTTACAGGTTTGCAGGTACCTTGACCTCAGAATACCCTGTTACTTTGAGTTTGTTAAGAATACTCCATGTTGGACAGTTCTTGTGGTTCTAAAACCCTGGACATGTGGCTCTTTATTTGAGTCCCCTACCCTGGTTACTGGATTTATAGACCTCCATCTGGATTTCTAGAACACACATGGATCTATACCAAGGCAGTTAATCAGATCCAGCTCAGTCACAAACCCTTGCATTTCATTTGCATACATACTCATCGCATCATATTAACATTTGCTTATTTGTGTTTCAGGGTATCCACCTTCATCTGGTTTTGGTTTTGACCCCATCTGCAGTTTTGACTTGTCTCCACCAGCACTTGCTTCAGCTTGTCAGCCATATACTTCAGTTACTTGCACTAGCCAGCCATTGGCCCACTCCTCAGCATCTTCATCAGCACTTATTCTACTCAGTCTCAGCACTTATGGCTCCAAAGAAAAGCAACATCACTTATCATTTCTTCCAACCAGACTTATCAGACATCAGGAGGATCCAAACCCTGATCACTCCAGATCACATACCTTTGTTCAGGGAACATTATGGGGATATACTTGACTTGGTTATGGATATGGACCCATCACAGAGGAGCCTCATCCACACCTGCATTCAGTTTTATGATCCTCCACTGAGATGTTTTACTTTTCAAGACTTTCAGTTAGGCCCCTTATTGGAAGAGTACTCCTCATTAGTTGGCATGCCTATCAGGAGAGAAATTCCTTTCAACCCTGAGATGGTCTTTCCTGCTAATGGATAAGTAGCAAAAGCTTTGCATCTGGAACCTGTTTTGGTTGAGCAGCATATGACCTCTAAAGCTGGGATCCCTGGTTTTCATCTGGACTTCTTAATTTCTCAAGCTACCTTGAAGGCTTCTCTAGGAGAATGGACAGCTGTTTGTGCCCTGCTGGCCTTGTGCATATATGGAATTGTGTTGTTTGCAGATGAGCCTCGATTCATTAGCAAAAATGCAATCCATCTGTTCATCCTGAAGAACCCAGTGCCAACTTTATTGGGGGATCTTTACTATTCAGTGCATCAGAGGAATGAGAAACAGAGGGGAAGATTAGTGAGGATTTGTGCTCCATTATTTCATACTTGGCTTCTCAAGCATCTACCCAAGACAGATACATTTCTCAATCCTCATCAGCAGAGCAACTGGGCTAAGAGGCTCACTAACCTAACTTCAGCAGATATCAGATGGTGTACTCAGAGCACCAAGGGTAGAGATATCATCACCAGCTGTGGGCACTTTCCCAATGTGCCCTTAATAGGAGTTAAGGGAAGTATCAATTACAACCCTCTGCTGTTCAGGAGGCAACTGGGCTATGCACTGGTCCATACTCCTAGGGAGCAAGACTTGGTGGAGACCCTCTACTGTGAGAACAAGATAAGTCTGGCAACTGTTAGTCAGGCTGCCTGGGCTTGGGATCATGTTCAAACCAAGGGAATCACCATTCTGGGGAAGTGCAATAATGTGGCATCAGTCCAATATTATGAGTGGTCCCATGCTAGGGCCCATTTCTCTGGAATGCCTTTCACCATAGAAGACATGCCTGAGTCATCTTCAGCACCACCCCCTGCCACTATCAGTTTGGAGGAGTTTGAAAGCTTGAAGGAAAGAAATGAGAAGTTAACCCAAGCTTTGCAGAAGACCCTCCGGGAGAGGAGTGAAGGTGTGAGGGAGGTTGAAAGATTGGAGAAGTTGAGGGTGGAACACTTGACTAAAATTGAGAAGTCTGGAGATTATATCAACAAGTCTAAAGCTGGTGAGCAGATTCTGAAGAGTGCTTGTAAAGAAGCCCAGTTCCAGAGAGCAAGAACAGACTTGTACCTGAAAGAGAGTCAGGCCAGGTGGGTCCGGATCACTGAGGCCCGTACTCTAGAAGACAAGAGAGTCCAGGACAAGATGGAGCAGATGGAAAAAGCCCTGGCAGCAGCCCAGAAGGAAATATCAGAGCTAGAAATCAGAGCCGGAGTGAAGAGGTCTAAGGGCCAAAGTCAGAACAAGAAGTTGACTGCAGCTGTTGCAACAAGAAACCTTCTCATCAGAGGTCTCACGGAGCGTCCGGCTGATCCTGTGACCGAAGCACTTCTTAAGGAAGTTCGTGAGGATGAGTTTGGCCTTGGGGTTTGATCATTTGCTTGTTGTTATTCCTTTTCATGTACTTTTGCTTGTTGTGATGTATTTTGACCCCTTTGAGGGCTTGTGTTGTAAAAAAGAACAAATTGTATTACTTCACCTTTTGTAATATATTTGTGTTAGTTTCCATCTGGGTTACTTCAAAAGCAACTTCAACAGCAACATCTTCAAGGGTCTGGAAGGGTCAAAACTGAAAGCCAAACCGGATACCTTGAGAGCAAATAAGCATAACTGCATTGCATACTAACCCTTCTGTTTGTTTTGTAGGTTTTAAACCTCTGTTGTGATATTCAGGAATTATTGCTCGCCACCGGGTATTTCCCCTCAACAGGCCACACAGGTACCCAACTAGAAACAACCTTCCGGGAATTCAGATGGATCAGATGCAGCAGGACCTTACGGAGGTCAGAAACCAGATGGCCAACGAAAGGTTGGAGATGAGAACGCAGATAACACAGTTCATGGAAGTAATGAACAACTTGGCTCAAAGCCAGGAGAGGCTCAGAGCTTTGGTAGAAGGGAGGAATCAAGAGGAACCCCATGTGGGAACTGCTGGCACAAGTAACAACGAGAGGGTCCAACCTCATGTCAATCCCCCAGTTTTTGGACCCCATCTCCATCCAGAGGCCAACATCCCTGTCAATATACAAGGGACTGCCACAGCAGGGAGGGTACTACAGGAAGACCCTCAAGAAGACCAGTTCACAGTAATGGGTGCTGGAGAAGAAGCTTACGATAGACGGTTGGATGAAATAGCTGAGAAGTTGAGGTCCTTAGAATCTCAAAACTCTTTGGGATTCGACGTTATGGATATGGGCTTGGTAGACGGGGTCAGGATCCCCCATAAGTTCAAGCCTCCTTGTTTCGAAAAGTATAACGGGACTTCATGCCCCCGGACTCATCTACAATCATTTCTGGGAAGGCTGAAGGCCTATACAATGGATGAGAAATTGTGGATGTTCTACTTTGAGGATAGCTTGACTGGAGCTTCGAGGGAGTGGTATTCCCATTTGACAAGGGCAACTGTGAGAAGCTGGAAGGACCTGGCAGAGGCCTTCATCAGACAGTATCAATACAACTTAGATATGGCACCCAACAGGACCCTCCTGATGGGAATGTCACAGTCGTCAAAGGAAAGTTTCCGAGAATATGCCCAGAGATGGAGGCAATTGGCTGCTGCCGTTCAACCACCTATGTCTGAGAGGGAAATGGCAGACATGTTTATGAACACTCTCCAGGGAACGTATATTGACAGGTTGGCTGCTTTCTCCTCCACTAGCTTCGCAGATGTTGTCATAGCTGGGGAGAGAATTGAAAGCCTGTTAAAAATGGGTAAGATCTCCGATAATGGTGCCAGCTCGTCCAGTAGTACAAGAAAGCCTTTTGCAGGCCCGAGAAGAACTGGCGAGACCAATGCCATTCACACCAACAGGGGTAGACCCCAGTACGTTCAAAGGTCGATAGCAGCAGTCACCATTCCTGCTCCAGCTCATCCTCAGCCAGTCTATCAACCTCCTCAACAAAACTATCAACAACAGCCTCAGTATCACCAGAATCAGTATCCTCCAAGGAACTTCAACAACAACAACACCAACAACAATCAACAAAGGCCATTCCAACAGAGGCCATCCCAAGCTAACCGAGTGATCGACCCGATCCCAATGCCGTATGCTGCCTTGTTGCCACAGCTTCTGAAACTCAACCTAGTTGAGCTAAGAACGTTGGCACCCCCGGATCCCAATAATCTACCAAGGAACTATGACTCCAATGCTAGGTGTGCTTTTCACTCAAACGCACCTGGTCACAGTACAGAAAAATGCAGGGCTCTGCATATGAAGGTACAAGACTTGGTAGACTCCAAGGCTCTGAATTTTGCACCTCCACCCAATGTCAATAAAAACCCTATGCCAAACCATGGTGGTCCCCGAATTAACGCTATTGAAGAAGACAGACCGTCTTATTTAATAACCAGTGTGGATCAGATCAGGACACCATTGGTGGAAATCAAAGCTCAACTTCGTGAGAACCAAATATTTCCAGGGTGTGAACTAGGGTGTCCCTATTGCAATATTTCATGGAATGGGTGTGAGGACCTGAGGAATGGCATTGACAGCCTTATTCAGAGTGGCCTGCTACAGATCACTACATCATTCCCGACAAATCCGGCAACTTCATCAACAACGGACTCAGAACCTCCTACAACTGCAGCAACTATTGTTCCCGACAATTCGTCAGCACCATCAACAAGCACTTCACCTGTCCTTCCAAATGATCAGTTTTCAACAGTTTCTCCTGCTACAACTTCAGCTTCATTCCATTTCGAATCTCCATCAACAACAACAACAGTCCTTCCAACAATACCTCCTACAACACCAGCAATCAATCATGAAGATGTCTCCACTGTTACCATATTCTACGATCCTGAAAATAACTCCGCCTACCATTCAGAAGGTGTTGCTCCCGCCAGAGCACCAGTTACAATCTTTTATGATCCACAAACAATTACAGTCCCTTCAGCAGCAGCAATCAGTCCAGTCACTGTCACGGTGCCTGGACCAGTACCATATGAAAGCAGTAGGGCCATCCCTTGGCACTATGGCTCTGACGTGTACTGCGAAGGAAAAAGAATCACTCTTGAAACATCAGCACCTGCACCACAAGTAGATAATGTGGGGGGAGGCGGAGGCTTGACTCGAAGCGGACGTCTCTTTGCTTCACAAGTTCAAAGACCCACTGCCGAAGCAGAGGCTGCTGCCAAGGCAAAGGGAAAGAGCCCGGTGCAGGAAGATCAAGCTGCCAAAGAAGCCTTGAAGACTCCGTTCGATCAGGAAGTTGATGAGTTCATGCGAATCATAAAAAAGAGCGATTATAAAGTTGTGGATCAGCTTCATCAGACGCCATCCAAAATCTCCATCCTCTCACTGCTTATGTGCTCCGAAGCCCATCGGAATGCACTACTTAAAGTCTTGCACGCAGCTTACGTGCCTGAAGAGATCACTGTCAACCAGTTGGAGACCGTAGTTGGGAATGTTACTGCTAGCAATGGGCTAGGGTTCACCAATACTGACTTGACAGCGGATGGCCGCAACCACAACAAAGCCTTGCACATAACCATGGAATGCAAAGGAGCTGTCCTTTCTCATGTGCTGGTAGACACAGGTTCATCCCTGAATGTCTTACCAAAGAAGGCTCTGGTGAAGCTTGAATATGATGGATTGGCATTGAGACCCAGCAACCTGGTGGTAAGAGCTTTTGATGGCTCAAAGAGATCGGTTCTGGGGGAGATCGAGCTGCCTGTGACAATTGGCCCACAGACCTTTAAAACTATCTTTTATGTGATGGACATTCAGCCCGCCTACAGCTGTTTGTTGGGTAGACCCTGGATTCACGCCGCCGGCGCAATAACGTCTACCCTTCACCAAAAGTTAAAATTTGAGTGGGAGGGCCAAGTTGTCACAATCTGTGGGGAAGAGGATATTTTCGTTAGCCATCTGGCTACGTATAAATACATTGAGATGGATGGAGAGATCCATGAGACAATGAGCCAAGGTTTTGAGGCCTTGAATGTCAATGAAGCATCTGCTGTGTCAGGTATCTCCATGTCATCTTACCAGCAAGCCCGGAAGGTTGTTGAGGAAGGAACTGCCCAAGGCTGGGGCAAACTGCTGTCGGTGGAGAAAAAAGAAGACAAGTTTGGGTTGGGTTACAAACCAACTCAACATCAAGCAAAGGCTGCTGCAGAGCCAGGTTTTGTCAGTGGGGGAATGCTTACCCCTGATGCTATCAACTGCCTGGAAGACAAGCTGGAAGAGGAGCGCAATCTGGAGAATTGGATTCGTCCAAAGATCCCGGGGAGCAGAGTCTCGAACTGGTCTTCCCAGGAAATTATAAGAGTTACTCATGCAGAGTAATTATTATTTCCTGTATTTTTTATAGCATGCATCAAAGTCTTGCATCTTGCCCAAGATGACAAGACTCATTTTGTAATCAGGGCCATCTGTACTTTTGTGCAAACAAGATTAAATTAATGAAATATCAGACATCTTTTGGCAAACGAGTCTTTTTCTTTTCTACTCACTGTTTTTCCATTTTTCTTTTTGTACAAAAATAAATGGCGGTGTTTTCAAAATGATAACTTCATTTCACTTTTTTCTAAAGCAAGATTAAACTCAATCACTAAAATGAACAACTGAACCCTTGCAGAGAGTGCCTTCCTGACAGCACCGACAACAGCACGGCTATGACATCGTATGACTTTGACAATCCGATCAATCAAGCTGATGAAGGGGTTGAAGAAGAATATGAGCTTCCTGAAGAGCTAGCTAGGTTGTTGAGACAAGAGGAGAAGGCTATTACTCCTCACCAGGAGGAGATTGAAGTGATTAATCTTGGTACAGACGAAGACGTGAAAGAAGTCAAAATCGGGGCCTGCCTGCAAGACTCAGTGAAGAGACAACTGATAGCTCTGCTTCAAGAATATGTTGATGTGTTTGCTTGGTCATATCAAGACATGCCAGGGTTGGATACCGACATTGTTGTGCACAAGCTGCCTTTGAGAGAAGAGTGCCCACCGGTCAAACAGAAGCTGCGCCGAACTCGCCCAGACATGGCTATGAAAATCAAGGAAGAGGTACAAAAGCAATGGGACGTCGGGTTCCTTGCTGTGACTAGCTATCCGCCGTGGGTTGCTAACATAGTACCTGTGCCCAAGAAAGACGGCAAAGTAAGAATGTGTGTTGATTACCGGGATCTGAACAGAGCCAGCCCGAAAGATGATTTCCCATTACCTCACATTGATGTATTGGTGGATAACACGGCTCAGTTCTCGGTATTCTCCTTCATGGACGGATTTTCAGGATACAACCAGATCAAGATGGCACCTGAAGACATGGAGAAGACAACATTCATTACACCTTGGGGCACGTTCTGTTACAAAGTGATGCCATTCGGACTGAAGAATGCTGGTGCAACATATCAACGGGCTATGGTGACATTATTCCACGATATGATCCACAAAGAAATAGAATGTTATGTGGATGACATGATTGCCAAATCCCTTACAGAGGAAGAACACCTGGTAAATCTGCTGAAGTTGTTCAAACGCCTGAGGAAGTACCAACTAAAGTTGAACCCCAACAAATGCACATTCGGGGTGCGATCCGGTAAATTGCTGGGCTTTATTGTAAGCGAGAAAGGGATTGAGGTTGACCCTGATAAAGTCAAGGCTATTCAAGAAATGCCTGCACCTAAAACAGAGAAAGAAGTTCGAGGGTTCTTAGGTCGATTGAACTACATCTCACGGTTCATATCTCACCTTACAGCAACCTGTGAACCCTTGTTCAAATTATTGAGAAAAGAACAAACGGTCAGGTGGAATGAAGATTGCCAGAAGGCTTTTGACAAGATCAAAGAATATCTGCAAGAACCTCCAATCCTTATGCCTCCAGTTGAAGGAAGACCTCTGATAATGTACTTGACAGTATTAGAAGAGTCAATGGGGTGTGTGCTGGGCCAGCATGACGAGTCTGGTCGAAAAGAGTATGCAATTTACTACCTAAGCAAAAAGTTTACCGACTGTGAACAACGTTATTCACTGCTCGAGAAAACTTGCTGTGCTTTAGCGTGGGCTGCTCGCCGACTGAGACAGTATATGTTGACCCACACTACCTTATTAATCTCAAAAATGGATCCGGTTAAGTACATTTTCGAGAAGCCAGCTCTTACCGGACGGGTTGCAAGATGGCAGATGATTCTCACAGAATACGACATACAGTACACATCTCAGAAAGCCATCAAGGGCAGTGTACTATCTGAATATCTTGCTGAGCAACCCATTGATGACTACCAGCCTATGAGATTTGACTTCCCTGATGAAGACATCATGTTCATTAAAGCAAAAGATCATGAAGAGCCTATTCACACTGAAGGGCCTGACCCAGAAGAAGAATGGACTATGATGTTTGATGGGGCTGTTAACATGAATGGTCGTGGTGTTGGTGCAGTACTCATTACACCCAAAGGAGTTCACATGCCTTTCTCGGCAAAGCTCACCTTCAACTGCACTAACAACGAAGCTGAATACGAAGCTTGCATTATGGGTCTTGAGGAAGCCATTGACCTCAGGATCAAGACACTGACCGTATTCGGAGATTCGGCTCTGGTAGTTAATCAAACCAACGGAAAATGGTACACCCACCAAGATCATCTGATACCTTACAGGGATTATACAAGGAGGTTATTGACTTTCTTCACAACAGTCAAGCTTGAGTATATCCCTCGGGACGAGAATCAGTTTGCGGATGCTCTTGCTACCATTTCATCCATGATCAAAGTTCAAGCCGCTAATTTTGTACCTCAGATTTCAGTGTCCAGACTCGACAGACCAGCATATGTGTTCGCAGCAGAAGTTGTCAAAGATAATAAGCCTTGGTTCCATGACATTAAAAGCTTCTTGGAGGATCAAACATACCCACCTGGGGCATCTTCCAATGATAAGAAGACCTTAAGAAGGCTTGCTGGAAGTTTCTTTCTGAACACTGATGGGTCTTTATATAAGCGGAACTTTGATATGGTGCTCCTCAGATGTGTTGACAAGACGGAAGCAGATTTGTTGATGCATGAAGTGCACGAAGGATCTTTTGGTACTCATGCAGGAGGGCATGCCATGGCTAAGAAATTGCTAAGATCAGGCTATTACTGGATCACAATGGATGCAGACTGTTGTGCCTATGCCAGAAAGTGTCACAAATGCCAGATTTATGCAGATAAGGTGCATGTGCCTCCCAATCCTTTGAACATCATGTCTTCACCGTGGCCCTTTGCTATGTGGGGCATTGATATGATTGGCAAGATTGAGCCAACTGCTTCAAACGGCCACAGGTTCATCCTGGTCGCCATTGACTATTTCACTAAGTGGGTCGAAGCAGCCTCATATGCAAACGTCACAAGGCAAGTGGTAGCCCGATTTCTGAAAAGAGATATCATCTGTCGATATGGAGTGCCCGAGCGAATCATTACTGATAATGGTTCCAATTTAAACAACAAAATGATGGCAGAGCTATGCCGGGACTTCAAGATCCAACACCACAATTCTTCTCCTTACAGGCCAAAGATGAATGGCGCTGTTGAGGCGGCAAACAAGAATATTAAGAAGATTGTGCAGAAGATGGTAGTCACTTACAAAGACTGGCATGAAATGCTACCGTTTGCCTTACATGGGTACCGCACCTCAATCAGAACGTCCACTGGGGCAACACCGTATCAACTTGTGTATGGTATGGAAGCGGTCCTGCCTGTTGAAGTTGAATTACCCTCGTTACGGGTATTAATGGATGTCAAACTGAGTGAAGCAGAATGGGTTCGGGCCCGATACGAGCAACTAAGTCTGATCGAAGAGAAGAGATTAGCTGCAATCTGTCATGGGCAGTTGTATCAGAAAAGAATGAAGAGAGCCTTCGATCAGAAAGTCAGGCACCTAGAGTACCAAGTGGGAGATCTTGTACTGAAAAGAATCCTCCCTCCTCATACAGACCACAGGGGCAAATGGACTCCAAACTATGAAGGACCATTCGTGGTAAAGAAAGTTTTCTCTGGTGGAGCACTGATGCTCAGCACCATGGATGGTGAAGATTTCCCGTCCCCTGTGAATTCAGATGCAGTTAAAAAATACTTCGCATAAAATGACCCGCTGGACATAAAAACAGAATGTAAGTCCAGGCAAAAATAGGGCATCCCGGCGAGTCAAAAACAGAATAAAAGACTCGGGCAAAAATAAGGGAAATAAATGGAAAAGTGTACACCCGCTGAGTTGAAAAGCCGCATTGGACAACTCAGGCAAAAATGGGTATCCTGATGGATTGAAAACCCGAAAGGGCGATCCATGCAAAATAAGGGAATAAGCGAACAACTGCATTCTGAATTCGTCTGTATTGTCACAACTTGGTAAGCTACAAAGGATCAAGCTTCAATCAGAATCAACTCTCTCCAGAAAGCAAGACGAGAAGAACGTCATTGTCATACGAGTCATAGCAGAAGAGGAAGCTCCTTGAAAGCCTCGTCAACATCGCCAGCATTTTGTTTCTCAATTTGTAACAGTCTCTTCATTTCAGGAGATATGTTTCCTTGACTGTATCTTGCCAATTCAGGGCACATGAATTAATAAAATCAGATTTTTCAGTCATGTTTCGTTTTGTACATTTTATTTGCAAAGAATGTCTGATGTCTCTAAAAAACTAATTGCATAAGTACAGATGTTTTTCACTAAAATGAAAGAAAATGAAACACATGTTTACAGGGAATATACTTACTCTTGAGAGTGCTTGACTCCTATGACGGAATCCAGTAGAGGATACCTCGGGACCTTTTGTGCGTCTCCTTATCTTTGCAGGATTGCAGGTATCCAGAACGCAACCTGGGGCATGCAAGTTACGTCTTAGCAAGCAGGCGAATCATTATCAACTCGGTCTATCTTCCACGTGGCACTGGAGAGTGCCCACTTCCCCAGCAAAGTTGCCAAATCAACATACACTCAATCTCGGCATCCGAAATGCTCTATCCCCAGCCGAGTGGCCTCTTGTTTTCTCCCCAGCCGAGTTGCCTCTCATTACTCTCCCCCAGCTGGGTTACCAACAGCATTCCCCAGCTGTAGTACCAACCTTTCTTCCTCAGCAGAATGCAGAAATCAGGGAATCATATCCCCACAGAGCTTCAAGCCTCTATTCAGAAGAGCAACGCACGAAGAAGTCACAACAGAGTGAAGAAAGCTTCTACAAACCCCAGCTGGGTCCCGTATTACAAGGATATGTCAACCAGTGACCTATACCCCCAAATGAATACATCTCACCAGATCTACCAATGATCTCATCCCCAGCTGGGAGGTCCTTTTCAAACAGATCGACCAGAGATCTTCGCAGCAACGGGATCCGAATCCCGGTTTGTTATCTTTGCATAATCATAGCATTCGCATCATACTATCCCCTCAGAGCGTAGCCTTCCGTCTAATACGGAGCATTACGGCAAAAATCAAACGCATAGCATAATCATAAGCCATGTTATGAATTAACGCTTGTGAATAATAACCGTTCATCATCATTGTACAGAAAAACCCCCACCAGAGTCCCAGCAAAAGCAGTTGCCTCACAAATCACAAATACCAGTATATACACCTTTTGGCACCCGTCTGTGTCATCACTCCCCAGTAAGGTTGCCTGAATACACTTTACAAACAAAATCACCCGTACTACAGGTACTTCCTGACACCCGTCCGTGTCAAATCACCAGCAGAAAGCCAAAGACATCCTCTTTGCACTCACATATACTTATATATACACTTTCTTGACACCCGTCCGTGTCATGTCCCCAGCGCAGTCGCTTACACTTTCATCACCCATATACTTGTTATTATTACACTTTTCTCTCTTGGCACCCGTCCGTGTCAATCTCCCCAGCAGTTAAACACTCATCTATATATACTCTTACTACTCACTTATACAGATACTCATCCGTATCTTGTATACACCACTCATAACCCCACAGATTCAACAATAGTCCTTGTTCTTTGTTAACCAGTTGGTACTCGTCCGTATCATCATCTCAGAACATTGCGTCTAGTATTTGTTTCTACATGATACTCGTCCGTATCATAATCTTAAGGATGCTCGTCCGCATCTTTAATCCATACACCGTGTCAAACACTCATGTCCTCTTGAATATAGACACTCGTCTGTGTCTACTATTCCCCAGAAGAGTCCCTTCAGATTCAACACTCGTCCGTGTTCCTTGTTAACCCGTTGATACTCGTCCGTATCATCATCTCTGAACATGTGTCAGTTTGTTTCTACATGATACCCGTCCGTATCATAGCCTTAAGGATGCTCGTCCGCATCTTTAATCTATACAATACCAAACGCTTATACTTTCTTTTCTTGGTTGTGAACGCTCGTCCGTGTTCACTATATCCCCAGTAGATCACCAACAAAGCATTTTCTTTTATCTGACACTCGTCCTGTGTCATGATAACCCTGAGAGCAGCCGTACCCTGCTAAGTGGTCGTCCTCCACTTCTTGATGGTCGTCCTCCATCATGCTCATCCGATGGCCATCCCCATCGTTGATATTTTAGCAGCCGTCCCCTGCTAGGTGGTCGTCCTCCACCTCTTGATGATCGTCCTTCATCACTTTATCCAATGGCCGTCCCCATTGTTGATTTTTGGTTATCTAACACTCGTCCTGTGTTATGATAAGCCTCGAGAGCAGCCTTCCCCTGCTGAGTGGTCGTCCTCCACTTCTTGATGGTCGTCCTCCATCATGCTCGTCCGATGGCCGTCCCCATCGTTGACCTTTTCTATCCGATGGCCGTCCCCATCGTTGATATTTTCGGCAGCCGTACCCTGCCAGGTGGTCGTCCTCCACCTTTGATGGCCGTCCCCATCATATTCCTTTTATCCCCAACAGAGCAGCCGTCCCCTGCTAGGTGATCGTCCTTCACCTTTGATGGTCGTACCCCATCATCTGTTTATTTCATTTATTCTTTAACCCGATGGCCGTCCCCGTCGTGGTCCCTTTTCCTTTTAGCCCGATGGCCGTTCCCATCGTTGGTTACTTTACCTTTATGAACTTGATGGCCGTCCCCGTCATGTTTCATTAATTTCCAGAGAATTTTACAGCTTTATCTCGATGTCCGTCCCCATCACGATTTTATTTTCCCCAGCTAGTCGGCCGTCCCCGTCTTGGCTTTACCTTTTATCCCCAGCATGTCGGTCGTCCCCGTCATTGCTATTTACCCAGCAGTCGTCCTCTGCTCGACGGTCGTCCTCCGTCGCCCACTTTACAATATACTTTATTTTCCTTTTACAATCTATATCCCTTTTCTTCTTCATTCTGTGAGTGCAAATTTTGGACTGTCTTTGGTATTCAACCACAAGTTATCTTGTTTGCCTGTTAAGCCGTCGCTTACATCCAGCACAGCTAACTCATGTTTGAATAGGGGCAGCTGTAAACACCCCAAATTTGCCCTCACCCATTCACACCATGGCTTGTGATCATCTCATATGCATAAACACAATCATATCATCTCACATCTCATTTTTTGATTCACTGCATAGTTTCTAAGGCATCTGCACCTAGGGTTTGTGATCTGAGCAATCCCAAGGCATCTTGAGCCATTCCAAAGGCCACCAATCATCTCAAAGGGGTCCATGTGTGTTCATATGTCATATTCCATCTCTTCAAAGTCAAAAATGCAGAGGAATCACAAGGACTAGGGTTTGAGTGGATGCAGAGCCAGGTCAAACTGCACAGTTGACTGAAAATTAGGGTTTTGGTTTCAGAGGCCATAACTCCAAATTTTTTGGTCATTCTTGTTTCCATTGCTCTTTATATGGTATAAGGAGTATGCATATCAATTTTCATGAAGAAATTCCATGGGGAAGCCATCTGATCAAGGGTTGACTTTTCAGACAAGTCAGTGCAAAATCAGGGCATCTAAGGCCCCCAATGACCCAACCAATGGGTGATCTTCATCATTTTGAGTGTATATGATCTTTATTTGATCATGGAAGAAGGTTGAAGTTCATAGAAATCAAGAATTTAGGGTTTTTGCAAATGTTGACTTTTTGGGCATAGTTGACTTTTCAAGAATGCATCATTTTAGGTCATTTTTCAAGCCTTGATTCTTGATCCAAAAAGGCTTCAAATGGAAAAACTTTGGTCATGAAAGTTGTAGATCTCATCTTTCCCTTTTCAAAAAGTACAAGAACATGATCAAACTCTTCTTGGATCAAAAGTTATGGTGTGACAAAGTTGCCAAAAATCACTTATTTTCAAGATATGCACCAAGTGTGAAAATTGCAAAATCATGTACTAAGTCAAATTGCAACTTCTAATTGGTATCAAACCTTCACATAAACATCATGTAAGTCCTAAAATTCAGAATGAACTAGGCATTGCTCATGTTTCATGACTTTTGGAACAAGATTTTCACATGAGAACCATAAAGTAACAAGTTGCAAAACCACTCATTTCTCTTCACCAACTTGCTGCATTGGTCCTTGAATCAAGCTAGCCTCACACACTCATCATGCTGCGCAGCCCATGCCCATTGTACTTGTCTAGAGTCAAGCCATACTTGCCTTACACAAAAGTTGACCTTTATGCAAAAGCAAACATCCCAATCACCACAGGCCATGTCACATCTTCTGGCCACTTGGATTAAAATAACATATCATTTTGCAAGCCATTCCATGTACTAAGCAAGGCTGAAACTTACACACCATCACATTCACAAAAACACACCACATTGCATTTTGTCTTCGAATCTGCCTCCACAGCCACAAAAACACCCAAGCCAACTTCACCATTCAACTCACCTTGCTCCATAGACCACAAAGCACCAAGAACCCAAGCCTAAAACAGCCAGAACATCCCACTGCCATTTCTCACTTCATTTTGCAGTTTCATTCGAAACTCTCACCACAGCTTGCAAACATACAAACAAACACTCCAGACCTCCTCCATTCATCCTCAGGATCACAAACAACCATTCACAATGACCTGAAAGTGCCTGGAACACCATAGCCATTTCTGACTGAACTGAAGCAGGAGCTTTCGAAACTCACTATCCAGCCAACTTAAACTCTCATTGAGCATTCAAACATCTTCTGGGGATCAAGTGGAGTGGTTTGTACTGAAAGGAGAGGCCAGAAAGTCATCCAGGTGAAAGCTCCAAATCTCAGGTAGCTTGAAATTATTTTTTCCAGAAATCATTTTTCTTGTTACAAACTTGTTCTATGTGATTCACTGATTATCCTGATGTCATTGGTTTTGAAAATGGCTTTGATTTGAGAGTTTAATTTGTCTATGAAACCTGCGTGCCCTAGTTTCCATTTTCTTCGATTCATCTTGTTTAGGAAGAAGAAATGTGTTTTGAGAGAGGGGTTTGATTCGGGAGAGGATGGAGATCATTTCTATGTTCTTAGTTTTCATTTTTGATACGATTTGAGGGGTTTGGGAAGTTTTCAGGTGAGTTGCTCGCCGGAGAAGACGACCGGAAGTCTTCTCCGGCAGCCTGAGAGTGATTAGGGTTAATTATCATTAATTAGGCAACTTTGAATCTGGTCCCTTGGATGGACTCTCCCGCGCGCGAATGAAAGGCTGAGATGAGCCATTAGAAACCCTAATCCTGATTATCCATTTAATTCCTGATTAATTAATTCATAATTTTAATTTAACCAAGTTTGAATCTGGACCACAAGATCACGCGCCAAGTCAATGGTCCCCTCCCCAGATTGCATCTCAGCCTCTCATTCTGATTACTTTCACTTTTATTTAATTTTTATTCATTTTCTTTTCAATTAACTTGCATAATTATTTTAAAATAGTTAAAAATTCTTAAAAATTATGAAACTTTTTCCTAAAAGTTTTATTAATTTTTAAGACCCAAAAACATTTTTATTTTATTTTTTATCATTAAAAAAGTATTTTTAAATATTTAAAAGATTATTTTTAATTGATTAATGGGAATTAATTAATTAAAAATACTTTTAGGTATTTAAAAATTACAAAAAATTCATGAAATGTTCTAAGACATTTAGAAACATTGTCCAACCTTCAAACCAAATTTCTTTTTTGATCTTGATGTATTTTGAGGATTTTTCATTGAATTAAATCATTTTTTATGCATTAATTTGATCATAAGTTTAAAAATTCATTTCTGCCTATTGGAGAAGGTTTGGACATTGATTCTTTTTGCTTTGTTTTGTGTTTAGCATATAGTTTCTAAGATAAAATGGCCTTGATTTGATCCTTCAATTTCAAATTGTTTGGTATTTCTTTTGTTAAGAACCCTAAAAAACCCTAATAACTTAGAAAAATCATATCTTGAGATTGGTTAGGAGTTGAGACTTCCCCTTTGGACCTTGGTTTAGTATAGGTTTAGGGTTTCTTAGGATGGCATTTTCCATTTTTTATCTTAGGGTTTGCTTCTGTTTTGGGTTTTTGTTTGATGCATTGTCCATAAACCCTAATTTGGGCTTTCATTTGCATCCTTCTTGCATTCTCTTGCATAACATGACTTGTCTTTGCATTTTATGCATGCTTGTGTTTCATTTGACATCTTAAGACATGTATAAAGCATCTTTGATCATTGCATCTCATATTTGCCATGTCATTTGTCTTGTATGCTTCATAACTTTTCATGTTCATTCATGCTCCTTAACCTGCATCATTTGCATCCATGATCTTGTATGAACATATCCATGTCTTGCCTCATGTTTGCAGCACCCCATAACATCATAATCATCATCAATATGCTTCTGGTTTGGTCTAACATCATACCATTTCATCCCATCTAGCATTGCATTGCATTTCTTTCTAACATTTCAGGTGGTAAGTAAACTTGAGAAGTGAATTTGCCTTCACTTCTCATAATTTTTCTTTTCATCTCTCTTGCATCCATTGCTGCATTTCTACTTGTGTTTGAATTTGAGCTTGCTCATTCTTCTTCCTCCCACTTTCTTTCTTCAAGTGACTTGACTTCTTGAATGAAGCAAGTCACTTTGCTTCTCTTGGTCTTGTTCATCTGCTTCCTGGTGGCTCCTTTGAAGATTCTTCTTGCAAACCTCACAAACCTTAGGATCAACCAAGCATGACAATGAATTAGGGTTTTGATTAGTCTCCCCCATAGTCTTTACCTTTGTGTCTCTCTTGAGTCTTCTCTTCTCATCTCATAATCAGGGACTAAACCCTAAAGGCTTTAAGACTTTGTGATTAAGCTTATGCCTGCATCCTTCTCTTAGGATGGAGTGTATAACTTTAATCCTAAGTCTTGAACCCTTAATGTGTTTAAATCTCTTAATCAATTCACTTAATAATCATCAAGACATCACACTTGTAACTTGGGCCTTGCATTAGGGTTCTAATTCTTCCTTAAGTGGTTAAGAAGGACTAACCCTAGTGTTAATGGACAAGTCCCCCTCAAGTTGTCTTACAAATCATAAAAATCACTTCATCACCATATCATTAAATAAAATCCACTTAATCAAAGGCTTGTTTTGTCATGGGTTTAATCCCTAATCATGGATTAAGTTGAGGAGCTTTCCTCAGCTTAAACATTCTCATCTATCATCCTTCTTTTAGGATGGTGTAATGAGTCTGTTTAATCCCTGATTATGGCTTAACCTCATTACTCAACACTAAACAAAAACAACAAAAACATCTAAATAATCACAAGTAGGTTAATGATCTTAATCCTGCATCAAAGGTGATTAAGTGTGAGAATCTGACTTCACACTTAAGGTATTCTCATTAACCCTAATCAGAGGGAAGATGTGATGAGTTTACTAAATCCATTGGTTTAGGCTTAAGCTCATTAACTTATGACAAACTTCAACAAGCAATAAAAGACTGAAAATACAAAAAACAAACAATAATCGTCTCCTCCGGGATTCTTTTCTCATCACCTTCATTCACAAACGAGAACTCGCTTCTTCCGTCTAATGCAAGACAGTTTGCACCTGAGCCAGACAGGTCATACACTTGAGCATAGGCAAGCAAGCAGTTCACAAGTCAATTCATCTTTCAGTCTCTTTGGGTCGAACTACGGTGTTCTGACTTCCTCATTGCACGAGAGGATACGTAGGCATAACTTAACAGTTATCGAACAAAAGTCTCTGTACATTCCCCTCTTTCTAGCTTCATTCTTTAAGCCTCATGGTCATGAGCAATTCATTCTCATTCTTACACTGACACTTTCATACTTCACATCACTTATACACTTTACACTGACACCTGTGCATTCCTTTCCAGCTCTTGTATACACAGATTGCACTGACACTACCCCTTTAAAACACAAATCTTTTAAGCGTGGATCCCGTCGAGTACGGCGGACAATCTGGGTGCTAATACCTTCCCAGGTTGTAACCAACCCCCTTTCTCAGTCTCTCTGGTTCGCAAACCGTCTTATCCATCTTTTTCTAGGTCTATGCAGCATTACCTTTCCTCCGGGATAAAAATGCCTAGCTGGCGACTCTATTCATTCTCCAGTGAGTTCACGGCTGTGTGTTCTCATTGTCCCTCTCGCCGACCGTTCGCGTCTGTACCCTTATCTGACCCTGTGTCACTTATCGGGAGCGACAGGGACGATTGCTCTGTTGGGGATAAGATGAGGGACAATCATCTATTGGTGAAGGACGATCACCTGGCAAGGTACGGTTGCCGAAAGTATCACGACTAATGTCGGATAGAAAAGGTCGACGATGGGGACGACCATCGGATAAGCATGATGAAGGACGATCATCAAGAGGTGAAGGAAGATCACCTAGTAGGGTACGGCTGCTAAAATATCACGACATAGGACGAATGTCGGATAAGAAAGGGTTCCAATAATGGAGACCCCGCTGGGGGGATGATGAAAGACGATCATCAAAAGGTGAAGGACGATCATCTGGCAGGGTACGGCTGCCGGAAGTATCATGACATAGGACGAATGTCAGATAGAAAGGAAATAATTTATTGGGATTTGCTGGGGACTCTTCTGGGGAATGGTAGACACAGACGAGTGTCTAAATTCAAGAAAGAAAAGGTATAAGTGTTTGACACTGTGTATAGATTAAAGATGCGGACGAGCATCCTTAAGACTACGATACGGATGAGTATCGGTAGAAACAAACGCTGACGCATGTTCAGAGATGATGGTACAGACGAGTACCAACTGGTTAACAAAGAACATGGACGAGTGTCGAATCTGAGGAAGATAAGTGGTGTATACAAGATACGGACAAGTATCTGTATGATTAAAAAGTAAGCACGAGTGAGACACAGACGAGTGTTCAACTTGCTGGGGAGAGCATGATACAGATGATTTTCATAAGAGGAAGTGTATAAGTTATGGACTTATGAGTGTAAAAGATATTCTGAAGTTCTGTGGGGATATGATGACACGGACGGGTGCCAGAAGAAGTGTATTATAAACAAGTGTTTGGTTTACAATAAGTGTTTAGGCAACCGCGCTGGGGAAAGATGACACGGACGAGTGTCCAAAGAGTGTGTAGATGCTTGTTTGTGGTTTATACCTGCAGGGGAGTGATATGACACGGACGAGTATCAGAAGAAGTATATATTAATATGTATTAGTGAGTGCAAAGGGGAGGCTTTGACTTTCTGTTGTGACTGTGGGTCTTTGTATATATATATTGCTGATGGGATGTTGATATCTATGGGTGTTTGATTCAAAACATGGCTTATGATTATGCAATATGTTTGATTTTTGCCGTAATGCTCCGTGTTAGACGGAATGCTACGCTCTGGGGGGAAAATATGATGCGAATGCTATGATTATGCAAAGATACCGATCCGGGATCCGGATCCCGTTGCTGTGAAGATCTCCGATTGATCTGCTTGCAGTGATATCCCAGCTGGGCATGAGATCATTGGTAGATCTGATATATGATTCTGCTTGGGGAAGTAAGTCACTGATAGTCCTATCTTGGTAATGAGAGGCCCAGCTGGGGTCTGCGAAAGCTTCCGTCACTTTGTTGTGAGATCCTCAGACATTGCTCTTCCGGATAGAGGCTAGAGCTTCGTGGGGAGATGGTTCTTGTCTACCACTCAGCTAGGGAGGAATGATCACTGAATGATATTCCTAGAGATTTTTGTGGGGATCCTGTTGAGGATGATGTACTTAGCTGGGGAACTGAGCCCCTTATGATGCTGCTCTGACAGATGTGCTTGTAAAAGTAATGTCTAGCAGCTCTGGTGAGGAAAGAGCATTTCCTGGTGCCATTTGGAAGATGTGCTGAGGAAACAATGATTTGGCAGCTTGCTGGGGAGAAGCTTTCATGTCCCATGTTATGCTTGAATACCTGCAATCCTGTTGTGACAAAGAAACGCACAAGTACCCCGAGGCATTCCTCACTGGATTCCATCATAGGAGTTTAAACACTCCCGGAAGCAAATATATTTCCTGCAAGCATGTATTTTAGAAAAGACGCACCGACATTTATGCAATCAATATTTTGAGGACATCAGACATTTTTGCAAATGAAAATAAAATGTACGAGACGAAATGTGACTGAAAATCTGATTTTATTAATTTGTGTGCCCTGAATTGGCAAGTACAATCAAAGAAACAGATCCCCTGAAATGAGGAGATTGTTACAAAATTGAGAAACAAAAGGTGTTGGCAATGTTGATGATGCTTCAGTGAGCTTCCCTGTGCTATGACTCGTACGACTTTTGAAGTTCTTCAAATCTTGCTTTCTGAAGAAGGTTGATTCTGAATGATGCTTTAACCTTTCGAAGCTTGCCATGTTGTAAGTGATACAGACGAATTCAGGATGCAGCTGTTCGCTTATTCCCTTATTTTGTATGGATCGCCCTCTCGGGTTTTCAATCCACCGGGATACCCATTTTTGCCACAGCTGTCCAATGCAGCTTTTCAACTCAGCGGGTGTACATTTTTTTTATTCTTCCTTTATTTTTTTCCCGAGTCTTTCATTCTGTTTTTGACTCGCCAGGATGCCCTATTTTTGCTTGGACTTACATTCTATATTTATGTCCAGCGGGTCATTTATGCGAAGTATTTTTTAACTGCATCTGAATTCACAGGGGACATGAAGTCTTCACCATCCATAGTACTGAGCATCAGTGCTCCACCAGAGAAAACTTTCTTTACTATGAATGGACCATCGTAATTCGGAGTCCACTTGTCCCTGTGGTCTGTATGAGGAGGGAGGAGTCTTTTCAACACAAGATCTCCTACTTGGTATTCCCGAAGCCTAACTTTCTGATCGAAGGCTTTCTTCATTCTCTTTTGATATAACTGCCCATGACAGATTGCAGCTAATCTCTTCTCTTCGATCAGATTCAGTTGATTGTACCGAGATCGGACCCATTCTGCTTCATTCAACTTGACATCCATCAGTACCCGCAAGGAGGGTAATTCAACTTCAATAGGTAGGACTGCCTCCATACCATACACAAACTGGTACGGTGTTGCCCCAGTGGATGTTCTGATTGATGTACGGTACCCATGCAAGGCAAATGGTAACATTTCATGCCAGTCTTTGTAGGTGACCACCATCTTTTGCACAATCTTCTTGATATTCTTGTTAGCTGCCTCTACAACGCCATTCATCTTTGGCCTATAAGGAGAAGAATTGTGGTGTTGGATCTTGAAGTCCCGACATAGTTCTGCCATCATTTTATTGTTTAAGTTGGAACCATTATCAGTAATGATTCGCTCGGGCACTCCATACCGACAGATGATGTCTCTCTTCAGGAATCGGGCTACCACTTTCCTGGTGACATTTGCATACGAGGCTGCTTCAACCCACTTGGTAAAATAGTCAATAGCTACCAGGATGAATCTGTGGCCATTTGAAGCAGTCGGTTCAATCTTGCCAATCATATCAATGCCCCACATGGCAAAGGGCCAAGGTGAAGACATCACATTCAAAGGATTTGGAGGCACATGCACTTTATCTACATAAATCTGGCATTTATGGCATTTATGGCATTTCCTGGCATAAGCACAACAATCTGCATCCATCGTGATCCAGTAGTAGCCTGACCTTAACAACTTTTTAGCCATTGCATGCCCTCCAGCATGGGTACCAAAAGATCCTTCGTGTACCTCGTGCATCAACAAGTCTGCCTCTGCCCTATTAACACATCTGAGAAGTACCATGTCAAAATTTCTCTTGTACAAGGAACCATCAGCATTCAGGAAGAAACTACCAGCCAGCCTTCTTAGTGTCTTCTTATCATTGGAAGATGCCCCAGGGGGGTATGTCTGATCCTCCAATAAACATTTGATGTCATAGAACCAAGGCTTTTCATCTTTAGCAAGGTCTACTTAGAATACGTACGCTGGTCTGTCAAGTCTGGATACTAAAATCCGAGGCACAAAGTTGGCAGCTTGAACTTTGATCATGGATGAAATGGTAGCCAGAGCATCTGCAAACTGATTTTCGTCTCGAGGGATATACTCAAGCTTGACTGTTGTGAAAAATGTTTGTAATCTCCTCGTATAATCCCGATAAGGTATCAGATGCTCCTGGTGAGTGTACCATTTGCCATTGGTTTGATTAATTACCAGAGCTGAATCTCCGAATACAGTTAAAGTCTTGATCCTGAGGTCAATGGTTTCCTCAAGACCCATAATACAAACTTCGTATTCAGCTTCGTTGTTAGTGCAGTTAAAGGTGAGTTTTGCCGAGAAAGGCATGTGAACTCCCTTAGGTGTAATGAGTACTGCACCAACACCACGACCATTCATATTAACAGCCTCATCAAACATCATAGTCCATTCTTCTTCTGGGTCGGGCCCTTCAGTGTGAATAGGCTCTTCATGATCTTTTGCTTTTATGAACATGATGTCTTCATCAGGAATGTCAAATCTCATAGGCTGGTAATCATCAATGGGCTGCTCAGCAAGATAATCGGACAATACACTACCTTTGATAGCTTTCTGGGATGTGTACTAAATGTCATATTCTGTGAGAATCATTTGCCATCTTGCAACCCGTCCGGTAAGTGCTGGCTTCTCAAATATATACTTGACTGGGTCCATCTTTGAGATCGATAAGGTAGTGTGGGTCAACATATACTGCCTTAGTCGGCGAGCAGCCCACACTAAAGCACATCAAGTTTTCTCGAGCAGTGAATAACGTTGTTCACAGTCGGTAAACTTTTAACTTAGGTAGTATATTGCATACTCTTTTCGACCAGACTCGTCATGCTGGCCCAACACACACCCCATTGACTCTTCTAATACTGTCAAGTACATTATTAGAGGTCTTCCTTCGACTGGCGGCATAAGGATTGAAGGCTCTTGTAAATACTCCTTGATTTTGTCAAAAGCCCTTTGGCAGTCTTCATTCCACCTGATCGTTTTCTCTTTTCTTAACAACTTGAACAAAGGCTCACAGGTTGCTGTTAGGTGAGATATGAACCATGAAATGTAGTTCAATCTACCCAGGAACCCCCGAACTTCTTTTTCAGTCTTTGGTGCAGGCATCTCTTGAATGGCTTTGACTTTGTCAGGTTCAACTTCAATCCCTTTCTCACTTACAATAAATCCTAGCAGCTTACCGGATCGCACCCCGAATGTGCATTTGTTGGGGTTTAACTTCAATTGGTACTTCCTCAGACGCTTGAATAGCTTCAACAGATTCACCAGGTGGTCTTCTTTTGCGACAGACTTGGCAATCATGTCATCCACATAACATTCAATTTCTTTGTGGATCATGTCATGGAATAATGTTACCATAGCCCGTTGATAAGTGGCACCAGCATTCTTCAGCCCGAATGGCATTACCTTATAACAGAATGTGCCCCAGGGTGTGATGAAAGTTGTTTTCTCCATGTCTTCAGGTGACATCTTGATCTGATTATATCCTGAAAATCCATCCATGAAGGAGAATACCGAGAACTGAGTCGTATTGTTGACCAATACATCAATGCGAGGTAATGGGAAGTCATCTTTCGGGCTAGCTCTATTCAGATCCCGGTAATCCACACACATCCTCACCTTGCCATCCTTCTTAGGCACAGGTACAATGTTAGCAACCCACGGCGGGTAACTAGTTACAGAAAGGAAACCGGCGTCCCACTGATTTTGTACCTCTTCTTTTATCTTCATTTCCATAACTGGGCGAGTACGGCGCAACTTCTGTTTTACTGGCGGACAGTCTTCTTTCAGAGGCAGCTTGTGCATAACAATGTCAGTATCCAATCCTGGCATATCCTGATAAGACCAAGCAAAAACATCCACATACTCCTGAAGCATGTCAATAAGTTGCTCTTTTACTGAATCTTGCAGACAAGCCCCAATTTTAACTTCTTTCAGGTCTTCTTCTGTACCAAGATTAACCGTCTCAACTTCCTCCTGATGAGGAGTGATAACCTTCTCCTCTTGTCTCAACAACCTGGCTAGTTCTTCAGTTAGCTCATAATCTTCTTCAACCCCTTCATCGGCTTGATTAATCGGATTGTCAAAGTCATACAATGTCATAGCGGTGTTGTTGTCGGTGCAGTCTGGAGGGCATTCTCTACAAGGGTTTAGATTTGTTCATTTTAGTGATCAGTTTTATCTTGTTTAGAAAAAGTGAAAATGAAGTTATTATTTTGAAAACATTGCCATTTTATTTTTGTACAAAAAACGAAAAATGAAAAACAGTGAGCGGAAAAGGAAAGACTCATTTGCAAAAGATGTCCTGATATTCATTAATTGATCGTTTGCACAAAATACAAGATGGCCCGATTACAAAATGAGCCCTGACATCTTGGGAAAGATGCAAGACTTGATGCATGCTTAAAGACAGGAAATAATAATTACTCTGCAGGAGTAACTCTTATAATTTCCTAGGAAGACCAGTTTGAGACTTGGTTCCCCGGGATCCTTGGACGTATCCAGTTTTCCAGGTTACGCTCGTCTTTTGACTCATCTTCCAAACTATTCACAGCATCTGGGGTGAGCATCCCCCCACTGACAAACCTGGGCTCCGTTGTAGCCTCTGGTTGATGTTGTCGAGTTGGTTTGTAACCCAACCCGAATCGGTCTTCTTTCTTTTCAACTGGCAGCAGCTTGCCCCAGCCTTGGGCGGTACCCTCCTCAACAACCTTCTGGGCCTGTTGATATGATGTGATGGAAGTCCCAGACACAGAAGATGCTTCATTAATATTAAGGTACTCAAACCCCTGACTCATGGTCTCATGGATCTCCCCATCCATTTCTATGTATTTATACGTAGCCAGCTGGCTAACAAAGATGTCCTCCTCCCCACAGATGGTGATGATTTGGCCTTTCCACTCGAATTTTAACTTCTGGTGAAGGGTAAACGTAACAGCGCCAGCGGCGTGGATCCAGGGTCTACCCAACAGACAAATGTAATCCGGTTGTATGTCCATCACAAAGAAGGTAGTTTTAAAGGTCTGCGGGCCAATCAACACATGTAGATCAATATCTCTAAGCACTGATCTTTTAGAGCCATCAAATGCTCTTACCACCAAATTACTCGGACACAATGCCAAGCCATCGTACTCCAGCTTCACTAAGGCTTTCTTTGGTAGAATATTGAGTGACGACCCAGTATCCACCAGTACATGAGACAGAACGGCACCCTTGCATTCCAGGGTGATATGTAAAGCCTTGTTATGGTTGCGTCCCTCCGTTGTCAAGTCAGCATTGGTAAAGCCCAGTCCATGACTGGTGTTGACGTTTGCAACCACAATTTCTAGCTGATTAAAAGTAATCTCCTCCGGTACGTATGCTGCGTGCAGGACTTTCAACAGTG
The DNA here is from genome assembly GCA_963966055.1 of Lathyrus aphaca. NCBI lineage: Eukaryota > Viridiplantae > Streptophyta > Magnoliopsida > Fabales > Fabaceae > Lathyrus > Lathyrus aphaca. The sequence continues at coordinate 53,515,779 of OZ014525.1, read as the reverse complement.
CATTCTGGTGAGCTTCGGAACACATCAACAGTGATAATATGGAGATTTTGGAGGGTGTTTGGTGAAGCTGGTCCACTACCTTGTAATCACTCTGTTTGATGATTCTCATGAACTCGTCTACATCTTGTTCAAAAGATGTCTTCTGAGTTTCCTTGGCAGATGGCTCTTCAGATACCACATTCTTTCCTTTTGCTTTGGCAGCAGCTTCTGCTTCAGCATTAGGTCTTTGTGTTTGTGAGGCAAAAAGGCATCCGCTTCTGGTGAAGCCTCCGCCTCCCCCAACATTATCAATTTGTGGTGAAGAGGTTGGTAAATCCAAGGTGATTTTCTCCCCATTGCAGTAAAGATCAGAGCTGTAATGCCAAGGTATGGCATTACTACTTTCATAAGGAACAGGCCCCGGTACCGTAATGGTAACTGGGCTGATTGCTGCAGAAACAGGAACTGTAATGGTGTGCGGATCATAGTAAATAGTGACCGGAGATCTGGCAGGAGGTGCCACAGTTTGTTGGAAATTGCTGCTGGGAGGAACATTTGATGGGTCATAGTAGATTGTAACTGTTGAGACATCTTCATTAACTTTTGCTGGCGTTGTAGAAGATTCCTTTGGTAAAATGGATGCTGATGTTGTAGAAGAAATAGTTGTTGAAATTTGACTTGTTGAAATGATGGACGAAGTAATTGCTGGTGATGTTGATGAATCTGTAGGAATGATTGTTGTTGCTGTTGTAGGAGAATTTGCTGCTAAAGGAATGATTGTTGATGTTGTAGAAGACTCCAGTGTTGCTGAAACAAAAGTTGCTGAAGGAGCTGTTGAAGTGATTTGTAAAATCCCATCTTGGACAAGGCCATCTATGCCAATCCTTAGCTTCTCATAACCGTTACTAGCTATCTTACACAATTCACAACAGGCCCCACAGCCTGGGAACACTTGGCATTTTAACAGTTGAACTTTGACTTCAGCCAGTGGTGTTTGAATCTGTGTAACATTCTCAATCAATGTAGATGGTTGGTCCTCCTCAATAGCATTAATCCTAGGCCCACCATGATTAGGCATAGGATTTCTATTGACGTTCGGAGGAGGTGCAAAATTGAGAGCTTTAGAATCAACCAAATCCTGAACCTTCATCTGTAAGGCTTTACACTTCTCTGTATTGTGACCAGGTGCGTTGGAGTGGAAGGCACACCTGGCGTTGACATCATAATTCTTTGGGAGGTTGAGAGGATCTGGTGGTGCCAACGTCCTTAACTCAACTAAGTTAAGCTTCAGGAGTTGTGGCAATAAGGAAGCATAAGGCATAGGGATAGGATCAATCACCCTATATTGCCTGAGATGGTCTCTGTTGAAAGGGACACTGTTGTTGGTTGGTATTGTTGTTGTTGTAAGTTCTTTGTTGCGGAAAATGAGATGGTTTATGATAGTGAGGTTGTTGTTGTTGTTGAGGATATAAAGGTTGTTGTGGGACCGGAGCTGGGATGGTAACAACTTCTACTGACCTGTGAGAATATTGGGGCCTGCCCCTTCTTGTATGAATAGAATTCGTTTCACCTGCCATTCGGGGTCCCGCAAAAGGTTTTCTGGGATTGATGGATGAACTCGCACCACTGTCGAAGATTTTGCCCATCTTCAAGAGACTTTCAATCCTCTCACCAGCTATGACCACATCAGCAAAACTGGTAGAGGAGAAAGTAGTCAATCTATCAATATAAGTCCCTTGCAATGTGTTCATGAACATGTCAGCCATTTCTCTTTCTGACATGGGTGGTTGGACAGTAGCAGCAAGCTGTCTCCATCTCTGAGCATAGTCCCGGAAGCTCACTCTAGAAGACCGAGACATGCCCATTAGAAGAGTTCTATTGGGAGCCATGTCCAGGTTGTACTGATATTGCCGAATGAAAGCTTTGGACAAATCCTTCCAACATCTTATGGTGGCTCTAGTCAAATGCGAAAACCATTCTCTTGAAGCTCCAGTCAGACTGTCCTCAAAGTAGAACATCCATAACTTCTCATCCATGGTATAAGCCTTGAGCCTTCCCAAGAAAGATTGTAGGTGAGTGCGTGGACAGGAGGTACCATTGTACTTTTCAAAGCATGGGGGTTTGAATTTGTGGGGAATCCTTACCCCATCCACTAGTCCCATATCCATCACATCGAAGCCCAAAGAATTTTGAGATTCCAAAGATCTTAACTTTTCAGCGATCTCGTCCAATCTTCTGTCATATACCTCATCTCCTGCCCCTATAACAGTAAACTGTTCTTCCTGGGGATCCTCCTGTAGGATTCTGCCCCCAAAAGTATTACCTTGACCATTCCTTGGGATGTTAACTTCTGGATTCAGATGGGGTCCATATTCTGGTGGGTCAATACGAGGCTGTCCCCGTTCATTGTTGCTGGTTCCCCCTGTTCCAAGATGAGGCTCCTCAGGAGTTTGTATTTCCACCAGCTCTCTTAACCTTTCTTGACTCTGGGCTAAGCCAGTCATCACTGCCATAAACTGAGACATCTGATTTCTCATCTCTACTCTCTCATTGGCCATCTGATTTCTGACCTCAGTCAGGTCCTGCTGTACTTGCTCCATTTGAATGCCGGGAAGGTTGTTACGAGTCGGGTACCGGTGCGTGCGGTTGACAGGGAACACTCGGCGACGAGCAATGTTTCCTGAGATCACAACAAAGTTAGAAACAAAAATAATAACAAAAACCTACAAAACAAAAACAAAGTTAGTACGCAATGCAGTATGCTTATTTGTTTTCCAAGGTATCCGGTTTGGTTCTTTGGTTTTGACCTTTCCAGACCTCGAGGAAGATGCTTGATGTTGTTGAGAGAAAACCCAAATGAAAACAAACCAAAATATATTACAAATTATGAACAATACATAGTTTGTTTTACAATACATGCCCATGGAGGGTCAAAATACAACAAAAGGAAAAGTACATCAAAAGGAAAGAACAACAAGCAAAGAAAGAATCAGACATCCAATCCAAACTCATCTTCTCTGACCTCCTTCAGGAGTGCCTCAGTCACTGGACCAACTGGGTGCTCTGTAATGGTCCTGATGAGGAAGTTCCTGGTAGCAATGGCAGTAGTCAGCTTCTTATGCTTGTCCTGGTCTTTTGATCTCTTCAATCCTGCTCTAAGCTTCAATTCTGAGATCTCCTTCTGAGCTGCCAACAAAGCTTCTTGCTGCTTCTTCTCATTGGCCTCTAGCTGTTCAATCTTGGCTTGAGTCTTCTGGTCTTCTTGATCACGGGCTTCGGTGATCCTGACCCACCTAACCTGGCTCTCTTGCAGATAGTGCTCAGCCCTAGCTTTCTGAATCTTAGCCTTTTTGCAGGCATTCTTCAATATCTGTTCCCTAGCCCTTGCTTTCCTTATGTAGTCTTCTGTCTTTTCAATTTTGGCAAGATGCTCAACCCTGAGCTTTTCCAATCTCTATATATCCAGACGACCATCACTTCTTTCCCAAAGAGTCTTCTTCAAGGCCTGGGATAACTGCTCATTCCTTTCTTTCAACTTTTCAAATTCCTCCAGGCTAACTGTTACTGCAGGCTGTACTGTGGATGGTCCAGGTATGTCTTCCAAGGTGAAAGGCATCCTGGTAATCTGAGCTCTAGTACGGGACCAGTCTATATACTGAGCTGAAGCAACATTATTACATCTTCCAAGAATAGCTACCCCTTTTGTTTGGATGTTGTCCCAAGCCCAGGATGCTTGTCTGACAACAGCTGAATTAGGTTGCACTTCACAATATAGGGTCTCAGCTAAATCCTGTCCCCTGGGAGGGTGAACTAAGGTATAGCCCAGTTGTCTCTTAAACAGTAAAGTATTGTAGTTGATGCAACCCTTCACTCCTATTAGAGGTACATTTGGGTATTGTCCACAACTGGTGATAATGTCCTTGCCCTTGGTGCTCTGGGTGCACCATCTGATATCATCTGAAGTCAAGGCAATGAACCTCTTGGCCCAATTCTTCTGCTGGTGAGGGTTCAAAAAAGCATCTGATTTAGGCAGGTGTCTGAGCAGCCAGGTGTAAAACAAAGGAGCACAACATCTTACCAACTTCCCCCTTTGTTTCGCATTCCTCTGATGAATGGAGTAGTAGAAATCCCCTAGCAATGTAGGTACTGGGTTCTTTAGAAGAAATAGATGGATGGCATTCTTGCTGACAAATTTTGGCTCATCTGCAAATAGTATAGCCCCATATATGCTGAGGGCTAATAATGCATAGACTGCCTTCCATTCTTCCAGTGAAGCCTTCAGGATGGCCTGAGAAATCAAGAAGTACAAATGCAAACCCGGAATCCCATCTTTTGTTGTCATACTTTGCTCAATAAGGGCAGGTTCCAAGTATAATTCCTTTGCTATCTTTTCACTCCTAGAAGCAGTCATCTCTGGGTTGAAGGAGATTCCACCTCTGATAGGTACTCCAATCAACAAAGAAAACTCTTCCAGCAGAGGCCCTAACTGAAAGTCTGGAAAGGTGAAACATCTCAATGGAGGGTCATAAAACTGTAAGCATGTGTGGATCATGCTCCTCTGAGAAGGATCAAGGTCCATAACCATATCCAGGATACCTCTATAGTGTTCCCTAAACAGTGGGATGTGGTCAGGTGTGATGAATGACTGGACCTGCCTGATACCAGTCAATACAGGCTCAAAGAAATGATATGATATGTTGCTTTTCCTAGGAGTAGCCATGAGTGCTGCTGGAGAAGCTGAAGATAAGTGCTGATGAAGATCACAAACTGAGATGCTGAAGGTGGACCACTGACAGACTGGTGCTGGTGAGGATGGAGATAACTGAAGCAGATAACAGCTGAAGTAGAGGTCTATGCAGAAGAAGGGGTCAAAACCAAAACCAAGATACAATGAAGTGGATACCCTGAAAAGCAAATAAGCAAATGTCAAATGATGCAATGATGATATATGCAAATGATATGCAAGGGTTTGTGATCAAGCTGGATCTGATTATCTATCTTGATATAAGGCCCATGTGTGTCCAAAAGTCCAGATGGAGGTTTAGAAATCCAGTAACCAGGGTGGGGGACTCAAATAAAGAGTCACATGTCCAGGGTTAATCACAAGAACTGTCCAAAGTGGAGTACTCTTAAACAAAACAGTAACAGGGTATGATGTGGCCAAGGGTTCCTGCAAACTTGTAAATAGCCCAACCCCCTTACAGGTAGTGTTCTAGAACAAGGATCCTCAGACTTGGATCAGTTATGAGAAGTGTAAACACTTCTAACCCGGAGGTACATTGTTTATAATAACCATAAATGATCCTCCTCTAATTCACCTCAGCTTCTGAAGGTCATAATAAAGGTCATCCAGACTTAGCAGGCTTCCTAGATAGCCCTAGCACTACAGGAAATCTGTAGCATAGAGTTCTCAAGAAGAAACCCACATCTGAACCATGTTTCATATTCCCGCACCAGACCGAAATGGAATGGGAAAGAACATGAACCACTCTAGCCTAGGTGTCACTCAGGTCCCAGGTATAGGACCTTAAACTCTCAATGGAACCCCACCCACCAAAACAAAAAAACAGATCCAGCAATGACAGTATGAAATATGCAAGACTGTTAAGAAAGCAAATAAATAAAGTTGTACATAAAGCGATATAGCAAAATAAATAAACACACATAGCACATAACACCCCAATAAACACAAATCAAACAAGTTCTAGGAGGAACCCACAAAAAGAACCAGAAGCCCTGGTTGCAATATAAGGGTCCCCAGCAGAGTCGCCAAGCTGTCGCTCCCACTAAATGACACAGGGCCAGAAGGGGTACAGACGCGAACGGTCGGTGAAAGAGAGAACACAAGGGTGAACTGAAAAGAGTCGCCAGCTAGGCATTTTTATCCCGAAGGAAAGGTAATGCTGCATAAACCTAAGAAAGGATAGATAAGACGGTTGCGAACCAGAGAGACTGAGAAAGGGGGTTGGTTACAACCTGGGAAGGTATTAGCACCCAGATTGTCCGTCGTACTCGACGGGATCCACGCTTGAAAGATTTGTGTTTTAAAGGGGTAGTGTCAGTGTTATTTTATGTGCAAAAGCTGGAAAAGAATGCAAATGTCAATGTAAATGAAATGTGAAATGAAGTGAAGAAGTGTCAGTGTAGAGAAAGAATATGAAGCTCAAGACTATGAGGCTTAAAGAATAATGCTGGAAGAGGGGGGAATGTACAGAGAATTTTGTTCAATAATTGTTAAGTTATGCCTACGTATCCTCTCGTGCAATGAGGAAGTCAGAACACCGTAGTTCGACTCAAAGAGACTGGAAGATAAATTATCTTGTGATCTGCTTACTTGTCTATGCTCAAGTGTATGACCTGTCTGGCTCAGGTGCAAACTGTCTTGCATTAGACGGAAGAAGCAAGTTCTCGTTTGTGAGTGAATGAGGTGGGAAAAGAATCCCGGAGGAGACGATTATTGTTTGTTTTTGTGTTTTCAGTCTTTTATTGCTTTTTGGAGTTTGTCATAAGGAAATGAGCTTAAGCCTAAACCCAGGATTAATAAACTCATCACATCCTCCCTCTGATTAGGGGTAATGAGAATACCTTAAGTATGAAGTAAGCACCTCACGCTTAATTACCATGATGTAGGATTAAGATCATTAACCTACTTGCATTTATTTAGATGTTTTTTGAGTTTTTGTTTAGTGTTAAGTAATAAGTTTAAGCCATAATCAAAGATTTAATGGACTCATTACACCATCCTAATAGAAGGATAATAGATGAGAACATTTAAGCTGAGAAAGGCTCCTCAACTTAATCCATGATTAGGGATTAACCTCATGACAAAACAAAACCTTTATTAAATGGATTTTAGTTAATGGTAAGATTAAGAAGTGGGTTTTATGATTTGTAAGACAACTTGAGGGGGACTTGTCCATTAACACTAGGGTTAGTCCTTCTTAACCAATTAAGGAAGAATTAGAACCCTAATGCAAGGCCCAAGTTACAAGCTTGATGTCTTGATGATTATTAGGTGAATTGATTAAAGGATTTAAACACATTAAGGGTTTAACACTTAGGATTAAAGTTATACACTCCATCCTAATAGAAGGATGCAGGCATAAGCTTAATCACAAAGCCATAAAACCTTGAAGGTTTAGTCCTTGATGAAGAGATGAGAAGAGAAGACTCAAAAGATGACACAAAGGTAAAACTAATGGGGGGACTAATCAAACCCTAATTGTGATCATGCTTGGGTATTCCTAGGGTTTATGAGGCTTGCAAGAGCTCTTCAAGGAAAAGCCACCAAGGAAGAAGCAGGATGAAAGGAATGAGAAGCAGAAAGAAACAAGACAACTTGCTTCACTCAAGAAGACAAGTTGCTTGAAGAAAGAAAGTGAAGAAGGCATGAGTAATCAAGCTCACCCTAATACAAAAGTAAAATGCAGCAAAGAATGCATAAAAGAGATGAGAAGAGATCATGAGAAGTGAAGGCAAATTCACTTCTCAAACAGTTACCACCTGAAAAGTTAGCAAAAGGAAATGAAATGAAATGAAAATGAGATGAAATGCAAAGATGAAAACTAAAGTCAGAAGCATTTTCATGATGCTAATGATGCAAAGAGATGGCATAAATGTATGTCATGAGATGGAGATGATCATACAAAGGATGAGAATGCAAATGGAGCATATAAGAAGCATGGAAGTTCATGAATGCATATGACATGAAATGAATGCAAAAGCATGGAAAATGGATGATGCAATGATCAAACATGATTCTAATATACCCTAAGATGTCTTATATGTCATGTGGATGCACAAAAATTTATGGCAAGTTCATGTATGCAAGCTTATGTAAGGTGGATGCAAATGAAGGTAAAAATTTGGGTTTATACACAACATGAGATGAAAAATTCAAAATCAGAAGCAAAACATGAGATAAAAAATTGAAAATGGGATTAAAGGTACCCTAAACCTATACAAGTTCACTGCCCAAAGGGGAAGGTCAGAAGCTAAACCCTAAAGGACTTATGAGTTTTCTAAGTTTGCTAGGGTTTTAAGGTACCTCACAAGGAAAAATGCAAAACAAATTAAAAAATGAAAGATAAATTCATGCCAATTTTATCCTAGAAACTACATGATATGTGGAATGCAATGCAAAAAGAATCATTATCAAACTCTTCATAGATAGGCAGAAAAGATTTTTCTAAGTTAGGGTTAAAAATATTGATTTTTAAGAACCCTAAATTCAAAGAAATTGTCAAAATGGATCAAGAACCAAAAAGAAATTTGTATGAATGGTTTGATAATGTCTCTAAATATGTCAAGATGCAATGTGATTTTTTGGTTGATTTTTAGAAACTTAAATGGTATTTTAATTAATTAATTTCCATTAATTAATTAAAATAAACATTTAAATATTTTAAAAATACAAATTTTATGCAAAAAATAAAATAAAAATTATTTTCAGAATGAGAAAAATACTTGAATTAAGAATGCCAAATGTGAAATTTTTTAGAAGTGTTTTGATATTTTAAATAAAATGCACAAAAGAAATGAAAAGAAAATAAATTAAATATGAAGAAAAGAAAAAGTCAGCGCATCTGATGGTTTGGATTTAAACCTGGGGTGGAGGGAAAGACTTGGCGCGCGAAGGGACGGCTGGGATTGGTTCTGGCAAAATTCAAACTAACCCTAATTAATTATCCTAATTAATTAAAATTAGGGTTAAGTGACAAATCCTGGTCAATGAGAACACGCGCGAAAACAGATCCAACGCACCAAATTCAAACTGAGCTACTCACGTGGCTAAACCCTAATTAGGGCTAATGACCTTCAGACGACCGGAACAGTGGTTCCGGTCATCTTCTCCGGCAAGCCCAAAAACTAACTTTCTCCCTAGGCAATTTTAAACCCTCTAAAACTCCAGATCACATCTTCTAAACACCCTAAGCAAGAATCAAGCACAAAAACTCATTTATATTTCAACATAAACAAGAATCGAATCAAACAAGTTTTCAGGTCAAACTTTCAGAGACACGGTTCAGGCTCAAAACTCAATCATTTTCAAAACCAACAAGCACAGCATGATCAGTGAAGCATAAGCAACATTTTTAGGGCATAAAAACAATTTCTGGAAAAAATGTTCTTGGTGATACCTGAACTGGAGCTTTCACTTTTGGAACTTTCTGACCAGTTCTTTGCTTCAAATCACCCCTAATAATCCTCCTGAAGTGTTTGCAAAGCTTGGTTGGAGTTTATATGGCCTCTATTTGAAAGTCAGTGAAGCTCAGGTCAAGGGAGGTGAAAATCGTGTTTTTGATGTGGCTGTTTTTAGGGCAAGATGAAGGGTGGGAAATGATCAGAGGTTCATGGTGAGTTGTTTTATGAAGTTTGTTTGAAGGTTTGTGGCTTGAGTGCTGAGTTTCAAAGAGAAATGCATAAGAGGGAGTTTTGGTGTGTGCTGAGTTGTGGGAGGATTCAGCTTGTGTTGTTGTGTGTGTTGAGTTTCTTTTGGTCCATGTATCAATCCTTGATAGGTCAGAGAGTTGTTGTGGAATAGTTTGATTGGTATGGCTCAATTTGCATAAAGTCAAGAAAGTTGTCCTTTAAGGTATGGGCTCATGGCAGGCTGGTTGTGAGGTATGGCTCGAGTCAGCTGGCTTTAGGGAGGTCCATGGAAGCTGATTTGATGAGCTGGCACAAGTGGATGTCAAGATTTGGGGCATTTTGCAATTTGTGAAGGTTTTGGTCCCTTTTGAAATACTTGATGATCAAGGCATGAAAGTGAGAGATTCTTTGGAAAATTCTGAATTATAGGTCATGTATCATGTTTGTGTAATGGTTAGAAGTCAATTAGAGGTCATATTTTGCCTTGGTATGAGTTTTTGCAAGTTTCCCTCTTTGGTACATAAGTGAAATTTAGTGATTTTTCCCAACTTTGCAAGGCCATAACTTGAGTTCTATGATGAATTAGATCAAGTTCTTGTACTTTTTGAAAAGGGAATGATCCAATCTACAACTTTCATGACCAAGAATTTTTCATTTGAAGCATTTTTGAATCAAAAAGAGGAGGTTGAAAAACTTTCCCAAAATGGCAAGTTTGCATTACAAGTCACTTTCCCAAAATGGCAACTTTGCAAATGGCTTCAAATTCTTCAATTTTGTGAACTTCTAAACTCTTATAAGATCAAATAAAGATCATATAAACCAAAAATGATGGAGAAGACCCTTTGGTTGGATGATTGGGGGCCTCAGATGCCCTGATTTTACACCGACTTGCTCAAGAAGTCATATATTGATCAGATGCCTTCCCCATTGAATTTCTTCATGAAAATTGGTGTGTATGATCCTTATAACATATAGAGACCATTAGATACAAGAATGACCAAAAAAATTGGAGTTATGGCCTCTGAAACCAAAACCCTAATTTTAGGTCATCTGTGTAGTTAAACCTGGCTCTGCTTCCATGCCTTTCTCAGTTCTTGTGATTTTCTGACTTCCTTGATCTTGGGAGGATATAATATGATGCTTGAACATAAATGGACCCTCTTGACATTATTGAAGACCTTTGGAGTGGCTCAGATGACCCTTGGCTTGCTCAGATCACAAACCCTAGATGCAAATGAATTTGAATCAATGCAGTGAAGCAATAATGCAGTATGAGATGATATGATTGAACTTATGGAAAATGAAAAGATCATAAGCCATGGTATGAACTTAGTGAGGGAAAATTTGGGGTGTTTACAAATGTCAAATTAACACTACCATTTGTGTATGAATAATTTAATTGCAATTCATTGTTTGACATCAGTTAAATCCCATCAAAGGGCAACCGAAAGAGGAATCTGAATCAATACTTCTTCAAAATCAGCTCAATTAGGGGCAAAACCATTCTCAACAGCTCAATTAGGGGCAAAATCATCTTCAACAGCTCAATAAGGGGAAAAATCGTCCTAAACGGCCCAATCAGGGGCAGATCACCTTCAAAGGCTCAATCAGTGGCAGACACCTACCAAATCCAGACACTGGGGTAGATCATGTCATGGTCACTCTCAAAGTTTCCCCACCAGAATTCTTTCCAATACCCTACAGACAAGGGCAAGCAAACAAGGAGTGAATCTTCCTATCTCTTTTCCCCAACTGAACAAGCAGATCTTGGCAGGCGTTAGTAATCATTCAAAGCAAAGCAATCTTCAGGTGCCAATTAAGTCGCTCCGTTCATCAGCAAGTGACCGAACTTGGAGCATTCAGATCCATCTTCTTACCATGCATCGTTGAAGATCGAGTGTCAGGGAATCAAACCATCCACCCACCCAAAGTCCAATCGTTATTGGCAACTACCAGACCAAAAGTCCATAAAGCTGGCACTTTTTCCAATAACCTCATATGCATCATTATGCATCATTTACATCAATCATTTACAGCATACACATTATTTGCATACATAAAAAAAATCAGACTTTTTATATTCCCCAACATTTTCAACTTATATCTCAGTGCTTAAACATTTGCATCGCATTTCCATAACTATGGAATACCATTTCAAAAAAATCAAACATGCAAGCATAAGTCAGGATCCAGGATCAATCGAAGATTCCAGGCATCTCTTCAGCGAATTCGGTGGCCGTCCCCCATTGAATTTTTCTCTTCGATTATTTTTAGTCGCCCGGTTTTCCCTTTCGCAGCAGGGGTCGTTATTTAACTTTTTCAATCACCCGGTTTTCCCGTTGGTGGCGGGGATCGTTTATTTCATTTTCAGTCGCCCGGTTTTCCCTTTGACGGCGGGGATCGTTTATTTCATTTTCAGTCGCCCGGTTTTCCCTTTGGCGGTGGGGATCGTTTATTTAATTATTTTCAGTCGCCCGGTTTTCCCTTTGGCGGCGGGGATCATTTATTTATTTTTCAGTCGTCCGGTTTTCCCTTTGGCGGCGGGGATCGTTTATTTATTTTTCAGTCGTCCGGTTTTCCCTTTGGTGGCGGGGGTTGGATTTATTTTTTTCAGTCGCCCGGTTTTCCCTTTGGTGGAGGGGATCGTTTATTTATTTTTTCAGTCGCCCGATTTTCCCTTTGGCGGCGGGGATCGTTTATTTATTTTTCAGTCACTCGGTTTTCCCTTTGGTGGCGGGGGTCGGATTTTTTTTTTCAGTCGCCCGGTTTTCCCTTTGGCGGCGGGGATCGTTTATTTATTTTATCAGTCACCCGGTTTTCCCTCTGGTGGCGGGGGTCGTTATTTAATTTCTCAGTCGCCCGGTTTCCCCTTTGGCGGCGGGGATCGTTTATTCCATTTTTAGTCACTCGGTTTTCCCTTTAGTGACGGGTTTACATTTAAATTTCACTCGCCTTATCATCCTTTGGTGATAAGTTAATCCATTTTCAGTCACTCGGTTTTCCATTTAGTGACGGGGTCGCATTTAAATTTCACTCGCCTTATCATCCTCCGGTGATGAGTGATATCGTTTTCAGTCAACTTGTTTCTTCGTCGTGTCACCTGTTTTTCCAGTTTTAAATCATCAGCTTCTATCATTACTTATTTTCATTTTTGTCGGACAAATTCGGAGTCTGTTAGTATCTAATTGTCTTATACCTTGAAAATTTGAACGCGAGCCAGTTCATCTTACTCGGTCTAAGCCAATTCGATAGGGGCAACTGTCATACCCCAAATTTGTCCTACCCGCACCATTTTATTGTCTAGCGGATATTTCAAATCTCCTAAAACGTGCACCAATTTATTTTTCTGTCTAACCATTATTCTAAAATCCAAAAATATGTCTTTCCTTTTGTTTCAACTGAATTCCGGTTTGTGTGAAAATTGAGTTTATTTTGAGTTAGTCGAGTCAGTTTATGTGCACGATGTCGTGTGGAGTAATTTGTCTGATTATCATGTCCGTAACTATTTTTGTCACAACAATTCGAAAAATCAATTTCTCTAAAAAATCTTTGTTTTACTACTTTATTTCATTTTTTTAGCCCATTTATTATTGTTTACTAAAAAGTACAAAAAGAGTTATTTCCGTTTATCCATTAAATCGATTCCATCATTTCTACTAGTATTATTATTGTTACTCTTATTTCAATTATTTCTATTTTTATTATTAGTTTTAATTTCTATTACTTTCATCTCATTTATTATCAAAATATTTTTTAACATAATCCTTATATTACTATATAATTTCATCTTATTTATATTACTATTATTTTCAGCCCATTTACTGCAAAAAAATCTCTACAAAATATTATATCTTTATCACTATTATTTTCCTTTTATTGTTACTGTCATTTATATTTATATTTTTATTAGTTTTAGTTTCTATTATTTCTATTTTATTATTCTCTTATTATTATTATTTTATTTGTATTAATATTATTCTCTTATTGTTATTTTTTTATATTATTATTATGATATTATTAACATTGTTACCATTATTTTTTTAAAGCCAAAAAAATCTCAGCAACAACCTCCTCTCATTCCACAGCACTACGACTCCTCCGACAAATTTCACAACAAACTCTCAATCATTCCACTCAAAAATATAACAACAATTCTTAGCACAAAATTTTCACAGCTCAGCAACTTTTTCACAAACTTATCCTCTAATTTTCTGCTCCAATTCCTATTTCACCCTCATCCAATATGTTCTATAAAATCAGTCTCTCATTCATTCTAAATGAAAGCTTGGATAGCCTTTCCTCACTCTGCATAAATCATAAGAATTCAAGCTTCAAAAACAAAATAAAAATTCACCAAAATATCATTCAACTTCTAAATCACCCAAACTCTGCATTCCGAAAACTCACAAAAAAAAACTCCCACTCATATATAACCTTCAACCATCCTTCATCAACACAACCTTTAATCTCACACTTCATTATTTGCTACTGCAATACCATCCAAACCATTTCATAATCCTTCTTTATTTTTTCCCAGCCATCACCACCAACAAAAAAAACAACGAAAAAAGAAGAAGAGAAATCACTGAAACCGCGTGCTACTAACAAACGCAACAAACTGAAAGAGATTCGAACCTCTTCACCACCATCGAAACCGCCGACCACCGAACAGACTCAAAATCACACCGCCGTTGAACCCGAAAACACAGCAGATCTGTGAACCGAGTGTGATAAAACAAAATGGAGCGAGTGTGAGAAATCCGAAACCGAGTGAGAATTCGCGAAAAAACCAGATCGTGAAAGCATCCTTATGAACCACGAACCATGCAAGTGAAATCTTGAGTAACAAAATCCGAAAACCACATCCAAATTGAACTGAGTGATCGAGCCATCCGCAGAACTGTCGTCGTTGAAACGCTTAAGCCACCGAACCACCCTCAGCATTATCGCACACCACCAAACGTGAACGAACCTTGAAATCTGAGCAATCGAGAGGGAGAGTCGTGGCTGATTTTATGGTGAAACACGTTGAGCGAGACTGAGAAGGAAACGGTAGATCTGCAATTTGCTTTTATTTTTTTTCTAAGCGTATCTTGCGTTTTTTCTGTTGATTTTGTGCTTTGGAAACCCCTTTTGGGTTTGTGTTTTTTCACTGCTTTCGAGGGCGTTGTTTTGAGAGGACATATTGCATTTTATTTTTTATAAAAGAACTGTTGTTTTGTTTTTAAATAAACTGATTCATGTTTATATTCTTTAAGAAAACCTTTGTGGTTATTTAGGTTTTTTTTTTAAAAACTTGACCCAATTTGCATTTCTATTAATGTACACCTGACTGACCTGCGCCTCCCCCTATTTTTGTTTATTTTTATTTTATTCTATTGGTGTTATTGATATTGTCTAGGCTTTAAAGCCCAATTGAACCAAAACATGCTATACATCACCATGATTTACATGTCTTACCCCACTGCTCTTTTTATAAAAATAATAATAATAACGATTCATTTTATTTTATGTTAGTTCTATTTTTATATTTTCAAGTTTTTGCATTGTTGCCATTGTTTTGTTTAAATTTGCTTTGTTTTATAAAAATGCCTTAAAAAACACAAGATAAGTTGCTCCTAAAGGGGGAGGTAAAGAGTTGCTTCACATGATGGCATAAGGCACATCAAAACACAAGGAGAAAGCAACTTAAAAAGAGAGAAGGATGAAGAGTTGAAATGTGGATGAACATCCACACTTCTCTTACCATGAGCCCCTGCAAGTGTTAGCAAAATCTAGCACATGTTCATCAATAAAATCATGAAAATGACATGCTCAAAGATCACACCAACCAAGATCAAACAATCATTCCAAACATAGCACACACAAGCATTTATGTGTCGAGAACACGGAAGCATGCATCAATCAGCAAGAAAATCACCCAAACAATCATATTCAATGATCATACAATGATCCATGGCATTCAAAACAAGTAAGGGGATCAAACATGCTTGAAATAGCCCAAAAATGGCTCACTGCATCAGTGTTAACCGATTAACCAAAGCGTTAACCGGTTAACCAGTCAAATCCCGTAGAAAATCAACAAAGAAAAAGGTGCGTTAACTGGTTAACCAATCCGTTAACCGGTTAACGCTGTTAAGACAACAACAATTCCTGCATAAAAAATCAGTTCAAACCAGCTTTTTCCGATTAATCTCGCACCAGACCAGCAAGCAATTGAGCACGAAAATAGTGTATCAATCCACATTAAAAGGCATCATCAAGCTCATGAACATTAATACATAGATCTGGTTACAAATCAATCAATCAATTCAAGCAACACAAGCAAATACGCAAGCACATGGCGGATCTAAAGCGCAAGCATGCAAATAAGCTAAAACAGAGCTAGATCTGAAATTAACCAACCTACAAAGATGAGGTATGGTTTGGTAATTGTTGATCGAGCTGGAAACGATAGATCTCTCGGAAAACTTTGAAGATCCGGTGCTAAGCTTCACACTCCGTGCAAAATAAATGCAAGAACAAGATCTTGATGCAGAATTTTGGATCCAAAAGCCCTTCTAGATCCCAAACCAGATCTGTATCACCAATTAAACCAGCAAAAAGATGCAATGAAACTAAGGATGGAGGTATAGTTCCAAGATCCACACACCTCAAGGCAAGGTTATGTGATCTTCAAAGAGGAACTTTGAGTGATTTTGAAAATTGGGAGAGAAAAGTGAGAGAATTGTGAGTGAGAAGAGTGAAAATTCAGAATGAGAATGAAAAAATGAGAGAGCTCTTGGTTTGGAGAGAAATGGATTAAATATGGTTTAGGTTTGGGGCCCAAAAATTAGGCTTGGGATCCAAAATTATGGTTTGGCAAAGAGATTAGGATTTTGCAATGGGATTAGTTTTGGATAAGTGCTCTAGATCCTTCTTTTTAATTTCCAATTAATTCAAAATGAATAAAAATCAGAAAAAGGAATTTGGAACCAAATCACACATGCTGAATTTGCTGCTGGAAATTCAAAATTCGCAGCCGTTAACCGGTTAACCAATCCGTTAACCGGTTAACGCCAGTGAATTTTGAATTTTCCCTCCTTTTGGTGGGAAACTTCAGGAATCACCCGGCGCCAACCGTTTTGACCTGATTTTGATCTTCAATCCCTTCTTTAGGCTTTGAACCTGATGTCCACATTATAACCTGCTTTTTGAGCTTTGAATTTCCCTGATAATTGATCATATGCCTTATTCAAGCAAATTTGGGGTATTACAACTGCCCCTATTCAAGCAATTGTTCATCTGAAAAGGACGGTAGCACGACTATCGACCGTTCAAGGTGAGTTGTGATTGAATACCAAAAAAACCTGAAATTTACACTCTGCTGGAGAATGCAAGCAATGGGAAATAACCCAACTAAATGACGCTTTGGCGACTGACGATGGGGACAAAGCAGACAAGCTCCTTCCAACCTGAACTGTTACTTTGGATAGAAAAACTTAGATAGATGAGTCTTCCTAGAACACACCTGTTACGCCTGGCGACCGGACATATGAGCCCTCTTCATAAGATCCAGTTACGCTAGGAACTGTTCATACGAGCGCTCTTCATACATTTTGCAATATATGATTTGAGACAGACGAACCTCCTTCGAATAAACCTGTTATGCTAGGACCGGTGATGCACTTAAGTCTGTGGGATAGACATGCATAATCAGGATAGACGAATCCTCCTCATATATTATCCGTGGATATATGGTCTAAGACAGACGAGTATTAATCAAGCAAACCTGTTATGCCAGGTGCGATATTAGGATTGGATGAACCCTCTTCACAAATCTTGCGTAGATAAGTGGTCTTTCAGACAGACGAACCTACTTCGGATATACCTGTTACGCCAGGACCGGTAACCATTTTGACGTTTAATCCCACCATCAGGACTTCAAACCTCTTCAATACATACGAGTATCAGATGACCATCAAGAGAACACAAACGAGCACCAGAAGCCAATGATACAAACGAATATCAGACGATGATCTCAGAAACACAGACAAGCGCTTCAGACGATGATATAGACGAATATCATCCATTAATATAGACGAATACCAGAAATCCAACACAGACGAGCATTGGGAGAAGCAATACAGACGAGTACACGAATAATTACCGAATCAACATTCATATGGATATAAGTCAACACAGACAAGTGGAAGGGAGGATACAAACAAGCATCCAACGAATAAGAAACACAGACAAGTGCTGGAGAATGCATACGAGCAACCAACCAAATTTTCAACCACATACGAGTATCGAGCACCAAATAGAGGTTACAAACAGACGAGTGTTGAGGAATGCAGACGAGCAACAAGCAAATATCACAAACAGACGAGTGTTGGGGATAACATACGAGCAACGAGCAGAATGCGAACACGGACGAGTGTTGGGGCGATGCAGACAAGCAACTATCAAATGTCAAACACAGACGAGTGTTGGGGAAAGCATACGAGCATCACATCAAGCATCAAACACAGACGGGTGTTGAGAATTGCAGACGAGCATTAAATGCCTGGTGAGAAACAACTCTGCCGGGGAGAAAACTCACGACCAAGCGAGTGTTGGGGAAAGCAGACGAGCAACTATCAAGCATCAAACACAAACGAGTGCCATAGAGCCCGCGGATAAGCACAAAACGGATACTCAGCATAGACGAATGCCAGGAAATCTAGACGAACACCCTTCGAAATGCCCTGATTGGAAACAATAATCCCGACTCTGCAGGGGAACTTGGTCAAGGGGCTTTGACGATACCCAAATCTAACTGGGGAGATGAATGACGGTTTGTATCATCACATAGACAAAATAGATTCGCAACTTCTCTGGGGAATACTCCAACGACGGGAGCGAATCTCGATCATGAACTCTGCGGGGATAGCCATCTTCAAGCTCGACTGAGGAAGAGGCTTGGTCACGACTCCGACTGGGGAGATAATTATGAAAATTCTAACTCTGTGGGGAAATAGGCATTCAGTTGCTTGCTGGGTATAGCCCAATCTGACACAGCGACTCCGATTGGCGACTTCACTGGGGAAGAACATGTTCTATTAACCCTGCAATTATGCTGGGGATATTTCAATGATGGTTGCGTACCACTCATGAACTCCGAGGA
Organism: Lathyrus aphaca; assembly: GCA_963966055.1. Classification (NCBI taxonomy): domain Eukaryota; kingdom Viridiplantae; phylum Streptophyta; class Magnoliopsida; order Fabales; family Fabaceae; genus Lathyrus; species Lathyrus aphaca. Next base: position 53,497,280 of record OZ014525.1, on the reverse strand, counting down.
AAAGAAGACCTCCCGACCAAGCTGGGGGATATCTAGTTACATTATCTTTTCTATGGAAAGATTTCTGACCTCCACAACTCTCTTCAGTTGGGTTTGAAACTCCGCTGAGGATTTCACTTGCTCTAGCTCAGCTGGGGAAGGTTCCATCTGAACTCTACTAGGGGAAACTATGTCTTTCTTGTGAAGAAAAACCACCACTCGGGGGTGACACCACCTCTGATTAGATTTGAAATTCTGCTAGAGATTCCACTGCTATGGCTTAGCTGGGGAATGCTCTCTGCTTGGGGAAGTGCAACATCGCCCTGCAAAACCTGCAACAACAGTATACACACATGTGTCCTGGGGATTTGCATGGTATGATCTGTTCATCCATTGTTACCCGACACTTCAAAGATAGTTTTAATTGTTTCTCTGCCATGTCAATTTTTTTAAAGAAAAAATCAACATGTTTCATATGCAATGCTCTTTTTGCCAAAAATTCAAGACATTTTTGCAAACAAAGTAAACACAACACAGCTTTATGACTGAATATTCATTCATTGAATGGCCTCTGAATAGTCAAAGTTTTACATTAGGAAGCAACTACCTGGAAAGAGGTAGCTTCCATAAAATTGAGAAAAAAAACTATCCTAATGGCAATGTACACGACATTCCAATGAGTTTCCTTTCTGCTATGACCAGCATGTCTTCAAGACTTTCTGTTCTTTCCTTTGCTTTCTGAAGAGGATGAGGGGACTGATTCCTATCCTTCTGATATGGTCAGACAGTATGAAATGGTGATTTGGTTCAGATTACCTGGACCGCAGTTGTTCGCTTATTCCCTTGTTTTGCGTGAATCGCCCTTTCAGGTTTTCAATCCACCGGGATACCCTTTTTTTCCTGAGCTGTCCGATGTGGCTTTTCAACTCAGCGGGTGTACATTTTTTCATTTATTTCCCTAACTTTTGCCCGAGCTTTTTATTCTGTTTTTAGCTCGCCAAGATTCCCTTTTCTTGCCTGGACTTTAATTTTGTTTTTGTGTCCAGCGGATCTTTTTATGCGAAGTATTTTTTAACTGCGTCTGAGTTAATAGGAGACTGGAAATCTTCTCTATCCATAGTAGTGAGCATCAGCGCCCCACCTGAGAAAACTTTCTTCACTATGAATGGGCCTTCGTAATTCGGGGTCCACTTGCCCCTGTGATCTGAACCTGGAGGAATGATCCTCTTGAGTACAAGCTCGCCTACTTGATACTCCTGAGTACGTACTCGTTGATCGAATACTCGCTTCATTCTCCTCTGATAAAGCTGACCATGAAAGATAGCCACTAATCTTTTTTCCTCAATTAGGCACAACTGATCGTATTGGGCACGTACCCACTCAGCCTCGTCAAGCTTCACGTCCATCATCACACGCAATGAAGGAATTTCTACCTCAACAAGCAAGACTGCCTCCATGCCATACACTAATGAGAAAGGAGTTGCCCCGGTTGACGTCCTGACTGACATTCGGTACCCATGCAGCGCAAATGGTAACATCTCATGCCAATCTTTGTAAGTGACAACCATCTTCTGTACAATCTTCTTAATGTTCTTGTTAGGCGCCTCTACCACACCATTCATCTTTGGCCGGTAAGGAGAAGAATTGTGATGTTGAATCTTGAAGTCCCGGCACAGCTCTGCCATCATCTTGTTGTTTAAGTTGGAACCATTGTCAGTAATGATTGGCTCGGGCACTCCATATCTGCAAATGATGTCTCTCTTCAGAAATCTGGCTACCACTTGACGAGTGACATTGGCATAAGATGCTGCTTCAACCCACTTGGTAAAGTAATTAATCTCTACCAAGATGAAACGATGACCGTTTGAAGTAGTAGGCTCTATCTTCCCGATCATGTCAATGCCCCGCATAGAAAAGGGCCAAAGAGATGACATGACGTTGAGCGGGCTAGGAGGAACATGCACCTTGTCTGCATATATTTGGCATTTATGGCACTTACGGGCATACGAACAACAATCTGCATCCATTGTTAGCCAATAATACCCTGATCTCAATAACTTCTTAGCCATTGCATGTTCTCCTGCATGAGTACCGAAAGATCCCTCGTGGACTTCTTGCATTAACAGGTCTGCTTCGTGTCTATCCACGCATCTGAGCAAGACCATGTCAAAGTTCCTCTTATATAGAACTCATTTTATATTCAAGAAGAAGCTGGTAACAAGTCGTCTCAAAGTCTTATTGTCATTGGTTGATGCCCCCGCTGGGTATTCTTGTTTTTCTAGGAAAAGCTTGATATCAAAGTACCAACGTTTCTCATCAGACACTGTGTCTACAGAGATAGCATAAGTTGGTGCGTCAAGCCGAAAAATGTCAATCCTAGGCACATAGTTCCAACACAAGACTTTGATGGACGAAGAAAGAGTATCCAATGCGTCGGCAAATTTATTCTCATCTCGTGGTATATACTGAAGTTTAACCGTTATGAAGAACGTCAACAGTCTTCTGGCATAATCCCTATGAGGAATTAAGTGCTCTTGATGTGTATACCACTTGCCGATAATCTGGTTGATAATGAGGGCTGAATCTCCGAATATATCGAGGGTCTTAATCCGAAGATTAATATCCTCCTCTATTCCCATTATGCATGCCTCGTATTCTGCTTCATTGTTGGTGCATCCAAAAGTAATTCTGGCAGCGAAGGGAAAATGAACACCTTCGAGAGTGATAAGAATGCCACTAACTCCACGTCCATTGATATTGACTGCCCCATCAAAAATCAGCTTCCATTGGGATTTAAGGTCAGGCCCCTCCTCCGGAAGAGGTTCCTCGCAATCTTTTACCTGGAGGTACACGATGTCCTCATCAGAGAAATCAAACTTCATCGGCTGATAGTCGTCTTCAAGCGGTTGCTGTGCAAGATAATCTGACAATACACTTCCCTTGATGGCTTTCTGGGAAGTATGTTGTATGTCATACTCTGTTAATATCATTTTCCACCTTGCAACCCTTCCGGTTAATGCTGGTTTCTCGAAAATGTACTTGACGGGGTCCATTTTTGAGATTAGCAATGTGGTGTGGGTCAGCATGTACTGCCTCAGTCGGCGAGAAGCCCATACCAAAGCGCAACAAGTTTTCTCGAGCAGTGAGTAACGTGATTCACAGTCGGTAAACTTTTTGCTAAGGTAGTAAATCACATGCTCTTTTCGACTAGACTCGTCATGTTGGCCTAGAACACACCCCATCGACCCTTCTAACATAGTCAAGTACATGATAAACGGCCGTCCTAGAACTGGAGGCATTAGAATCGGAGGCTCCTGCAAATACTCTTTTATCTTTTCAAAGGCTCTTTGACAACCTTCATTCCACCTGACAGTTTGTTCTTTTCTTAACAGTTTGAATATCGGCTCGCATGTGGCAGTTAGATGAGATATAAACCGAGAAATGTAGTTCAATCTCCCTAAAAACCCACACACTTCTTTTTCTGTTTTCGGTGCAGGAATGTCTCGTATTGCTTTTACTTTTGCAGGATCTACCTCGATTCCTCTTTGGCTAACAATGAAACCCATCAACTTACTGGAACGCACTCCAAATGTGCACTTGTTTAGATTCGACCTTAATCTGTACTTTATCAATCTATCAAACAACTTTTTGAGATTGACCAGATGCCCTTCTTCGTCCTGGGACTTGGCAATCATGTCATCCACATAGCATTCAATTTTCTTGTGTATCATGTCGTGGAACAGAGTTACCATAACCCGTTGGTACGTTGCCCCGGCGTTCTTCAATCCAAAGGGCATAACCTTGTAGCAGAATGTACCCCACGGGGTAATGAACGTCGTTTTCTCCATGTCTTCCCGTGCCATCTTGATCTGATTATACCCGGAAAATCCATCCATGAAAGGAAATACCGAGAACTGAGCGGTGTTATCTACCAGCACATCAATGTGAGGTAATGGAAAGTCATCCTCTGGACTTGCTCTGTTTAGGTACCAATAATCAACGCACATCCAGACCTTGATATCTTTCTTCGGTACAGGCACAATGTTAGCTACCTATGGTGGGTAACTAGTTACAGCAAGGAATCCGACATCCCACTGCTTCTGAACTTCCTCCTTGATCTTCATAGCCATATCAGGGCTAGTTCTTCTCAACTTTTGTTTCACGGGAGGACAGTCTTCCCTTAGTGGTAGCTTGTGCACAACGATGTCAGTATCTAACCCTGGCATATCCTGATACGACCAGGCAAAGATATCCACATACTCACGTAGCATACCAATTAAATCCTTTTTTACCCCGGCCTGCAGATTGGCCCCAATCTTTATCTCTCTCTTTACATCCTCGGTCCCTATGTTGATGATCTCTATTTCTTCCTGATGAGGCTGAATGACCCTTTCCTCTTGTTTCAACAACCTGACCAATTCTTCCGGGAGTTCACAGTCTTCCTCAACCCCTTCATCAGCTTGGTAGATAGGATTGTCGAAGTCATGCATATTCATAGCAGGAACATTGTCACGGGAATCTGAATGATTAACACTGCACAAGATGTGCTTATTTCAGAATGGGGTTTTTCAAAGAAGAAGCAAATACACAAAAACACTGGAAAGAAAAACATTGCCATTTTATTTGTTTTTGTGAAAAGTTTGAAACGAAAGAAGGAGAACGCAATGTGCTTGAAAAATTTCCTTTATTTCATGGAAAAAGAGAATGCATTAAACATGGTGGCCCTACATATGGATCCATGCACCTTGGGCAGAGTGCACGATTTGACGTGCAGTATGATAAAAATGGAAACAAATAAAATTACTTTGATTGCCAAGTAACTTGAACAAAATCTTCAGCAGACCAGTTCCGGAGCTCCTCCCCAGTTATGCATGGGTGAATCCAGCTATCCAAGTCGCAGTCACTATCCCCATCTGCATCTGTTGCACAAACATTGTTATAGTCAAGCATTCCAGCGCTTGTGAATGCTATGGACTTACCGCCATGAGACCAACTGGACTGACCAGGTTGATATCCGAGACCGAACTTGTCGTCTTTCTTTTCCATTTCCAGCAACTTACCCCAGCCCTGGGCATTTCCGGATTGAACTTCCTCCTTAGCTTGCTTGTAGGAGTAGATAGGAGTCCCTTCCTTCTTATTGCTTTGAACTGCTGGAGACAAAGTACTGACATTGACTGTAGTCGCTCCCACCAAATGACACAGGGCCAAGAGAGGTACAGACGCGAACGGTCGACGAAAGAGAGAACACAAGGGTGAACTGAAAAGAGTCTCCAGCTAGGCATTTTTATCCCGAAGGAAAGGTAATGCTGCATAGAACTAAGAAAAGATGGATAAGACGGTTGCGAACCAGAGAAACTGAGAAAGGGGGTTAGTTACCACCTGGGAAGGTATTAGCACCCAGATTGTTCGTCGTACTCGACGGGATCCACGCTTGAAAGTTTGTGTTTAAAGGGGTAGTGTTAGTGCTATCTATGTGCAAAAGCTGGAAAAGAATGCAAGTGTCAGTGTAAAAGAAATGTGAAGTGAAATGAAGGAGTGTTAGTGCAAGGAAAGAGTGCAATGCTCATGACAATGAGGCTTAAAAGAATAATGTTGGAAGAGGGGGAATATACAGGGACTTTTTTTCGATAACTGTTAAGTTATGCCTACGTATCCTCTCGTGCAATGAGGAAGTCAGAACACCGTAGTTCGACTCAAAGAGACTGAAAGAAGATTGACTGGTGAACTACTTACTTGTCTATGCTCAAGTGTATGAACTGTCTGGTTCAGGTGCAAACTGTCTTGCATTAGACGGAAGAAGCAAGTTCTCGTTTATGAGTGAATGAGATGAGAAAAGAATTCCGGAGGAGACGATTATTGTTTGTTTTTGTGTTTTCAGTCTTTTATTTATTTTTTTGTATTTGTCATAAGAAATTGAGCTTAAGCCTAAACCAAGGGTTAGTAAACTCATCACATTGTCCCTCTGATTAGGGGTAATGAGAATACCTTAAGTATGAAGTAAACACCCCACACTTAATCACCATGATGCAGGATTAAGATCATTAACCTACTTGTAATTATTTAGATGTTTTTTTGGAGATTTTGTTTAGTGTTAAGTAATGAGTTTAAGCCATAATCAAGGATTTAATGGACCCATTACACCATCCTAATAGAAGGATAATAGATGAGAACATTTAAGCTGAGGAAGGATCCTCAACTTAATCCATGATTAGGGATCAACCTCATGACAAAACAAAGCCTTTATTAAATGGATTTTAGTTAATGATAAGATTAAGAAGTGAATTTTATGGTTTGTAAGACAACTTGAGGGGGACTTGTCCATTAACACTAGGGTTAGTCCTTCTTAACCAATTAAGGAAGAAATAGAACCCTAATGCAAGACCCAAGTTACAAGCTTGATGTCTTAGTGATTTATTAGATGGATTGATTAAAGGATTTAAACACATTAAGGGTTTAACACTTAGGATTAAAGTTATACACTCCATCCTAATAGAAGGATGCAGGCATAATCTTAATCACAAAGACTTAAAACCTTTAAGGTTTAGTCCTTGATTAAGAGATGAGAAGAGAAGACACAAAAGATGACACAAAGGTAAAACTAATGGGGGGACTAATCAAACCCTAATTGTGATCATGCTTGGGTATTCCTAGGGTTTATGAGGCTTGCAAGAGATTTTCAAGGAAAAGCCACCAAGGAAGAAGCAGGATGGAATGAGGAGAAGCAGAAAGAAGCAAGACAACTTACTTCACTCAAGAAGATAAGTGGCTTGGAGAAAGAAAGTGAGGAAGGAGCATGAATGAGCAAGCTCAATCCAATACAAAAGTAAAATGCAGCAATGAATGCATAAGGGAGATGAGAAGAGATTGTGAGAAGTGAAGGCAAATTCACTTCTCAAACACTTACCACTTGAAAAGTTAGCAAAAGGAAGTGAAATGGAATGAAAATGGAATGAAATGCAAAGATGTAAACCAAAACCAGAAGCATGTTTATGATGCTAATGATGCAAAGAGATGACATAAATGTATGTCATGAGATGAAGATGATCATACAAAGGATGGGAATGCAAATGAAGCATAAAGGAAGCATGAAAGTTCATGAATGCACATGAAAATGAAATGAAGACAAAACATGGCAAAGGGATGATGCAATGATCAAACATGCTTTCAATGTGTCCTAAGATGTCTTATATGTCATGTGGATGCACAAAATGTCATGGCAAGTTCATGTATGCAAGCTTATGCAAGATGAATGCAAATGAAGATGCAAATTAGGGTTATATGAACATGTGAGATGCACAATTCAAAAACAGAAGCAAAACATGAGATAAAAAATTGAAAATGGACTCAAAGGAACCCTAAACCTATACTAGTTCACCATCCAAAGAGGGAGGTCAGAAGCTTAACCTAGAAGGACTTATGATTTTTCTAAGTTTCTAGGGTCTTAAGGGTGATCCTAGGGGTAAAATGCCAAACAAATTGAAAATTAAAGATAAAAATGAAACAAAAATGTTTTTAGATGCTTGAAACCATGTACAACACAATGCAAGAAGAATCATTCACAAACTAAATTTGGTTCAAAAGTTATGAATTTTTGAAGTTAGGGCTAAAAATATTCAAGTTCAAGAACCCTAATTCAATTGAAAAATGTCAAAGTATGATCAAAACCAAAAAGAAATTTGTATGGTGAGTTTGTAAATGCTTCTAAATGTTTGAAAATGTCCTCTGAATTTTTTTGGTATTTTTAAATACCTAAATGTATTTTTAATTAATTAATTTTCATTAACTAATTAAAAATAATCATTTAAATGATTTAAAAATATTTTTTAATGCAAAAAATAAAAATAAAAATATTTTTGGGTTCTGAAAATTAATTAAAGTTTGGATAAAAAATTTCAGAATTTTTAGACTATTTTTACTATTTTTAACAAAATGTGCAAATTAAAATAAAGAAAATGAAATAAAAATTAATAATATTGGAAGTATGCTGGATGGAGAGCCAGGATTCAATCTGGGCTTGGAATGTTTGACTGGGCGCGCATCTGGACGGCCCAGGTTCAAACTTCCTTAATTTTGATTATTTATTTAATTAAACCTAATTAATAATTAATGATTCAATCCTAGCCATCAGAACACGCGCCAATCACAAATCCAAGGGTCCACGTTCAAACCTAGCCCTAACCCTAATTAATTATCTTAATCACTTTTAGGTGGCCGGAAATGACCTCCGGTCATCTTCTCCGGCCACACTCTCCCCTGATAATTGCTATCTCTCTCAAAACCTCACCCCAAGCCCCCTAAAGCTCCAGAATCACTCAATAAACATCAAGGAACAAGAATCCAGGCATGAAATCCATTTATTTTCAGAAACAAGCATGAATCGAATCAATCTCTTTTTAGGTCAAAAATTTCAGAGATTCGGTTCATGCTCATTTCTTCACCATTTTCAAAACTACAAAGCTCAGTGTACTCAGGGGATCACAAGGAACATTTCTATAACCTTAAAAAAGATTTATGGAAAAAAAGTTTGAGAGAGCTACCTGAGATGGAGCTTTCAACCCTAGAGCTTTCAGGCTGCTTTCTTGCTTCAAAATGCCTCCAATGACCTTCCTGAAGAAGCTTTGATGCTTGGTTGGAGTTTCTTGTGGCTGGTTTGTGAGTTTGATGAAGTTCAGTTCAAAGGGGGAAGGAAATCGTGTTTTTGGTATGTTGGCTTTTAGGACAAACTGAAGGGTGGGAAATGATCAGTGAGGGAAGCTGAGATGAATGGTGGAAGAAATTTGATGTTTTGTGGAGTATGCTGAGAGTTTCGAATGAAAATGCAAAGTGGGAGGTTTTTGTGTATGCTGACTTGTGGGAGAGCTCAGGCTATGTTCTTGTTATGTTTGGCTTGCATTGGATTAGTATAAACAAATGTGATTGGTCAAAAAGTTGGTAATGGCATAGTGTGATTGGTATGGTTTGTTTTGCAAAAAGTCATGGTTATGTGTCCTTTGAGGTATGGGAAAGTTCAGGGCCAAGGACAAGGGCATGTCCTGAGCAGCATGATTCATGGACAACCATGGAAATCAGTTTGAGGCAAATTGGCAAGTTTGTGGGAAGTTGTGGGGGGTTTTTGCAATTTTGGCAAAGTTTGGCCCTTTCTTGATTTCTTCATGTACAAGTCATGAAATTTGGAAATTCTTGGGCCAATTCTGACTTTTAGGCATTGCATAAAGTTTGTATGGTGATTAGAAGTCAATTTGAAGTCACAAATTTGCTTGGCATGAGGTTTTGCAAAAATCCCTCTTTGGCATGAAATTTGAAATTATGTGATTCTTGCCAACTTTGGAAAGCCATGACTTGAGTTCCAAAATGAATTAGATCTTGTTCTTGTACTTTTTGAAAAGGGAATGATCCAATCTACAACTTTCATGACCAAGAATTTTTCATTTGAAGCAGTTTTGGTTGAGAAAGAGGAGGTTGAAAAACTTTCCCAATATGGAAAGTTTACATTACAAGTCATTTCCATATTTGGCAACTTTTGGTTTAGCCCACTTTTCTTCAAATTTGTGAACTTCTAATCACTTAAATGATCAAATAAAGACCATATAACTTCATTTTGATGAAAAATCCATTTTGGTTCCATGTTGGGGGGCCTCAGATGCCCTGATTTGGCTCTGACTTGCTCAGGAAGTTACCCAATGATCAGATGACTTCCACAATGAATTTTTCCATAAAACTTGGTATGCAGGATCCTTATATCATATTGAGACCAATAGAAACAAGAATAACCAAAACATTTGGAGTTATGGCCTCTGAAACCAAAACCCTAATTTTAGGTCATTTGTGCAGTTAAACCTGGCTTTGCTTCCATGCCTTGCCAGTCCTTGTGATTTTCTGACTTTCTTGATCTTGGGAGGATATAATATGATGATTGAACATACATGGACCCTCTTTAGATGATTGAATACTTTTTGGAGTGGCTCAGATGGCTCATGGATTGCTCAGATCACAAACCCTAGGTGCAGATGACTTTGAACCAATGCAGTGAAGCAAGAATGCAACATGATATGATATAATTGAACTATTGCAAATGAAAAGATCACAAGCCATGGTGTGAACTTAGTGAGGGCAAATTTGGGGTGTTTACAATCGTCTCAAAAGCTTGGCAAAGTGTCTCATGTATCTCCCTGTCCATTTCTACGTACTTGAAGGTTGACAGATGGCTCACGAAAATATCTTCTTCTCCGCACACAGTAACAACCTGGCCGTCTACCACATACTTCAACTTCTGATGTAACATGGATGTTACTGCGCCAATAGCGTGAATCCAAGGACGTCTCAGCAAACAACTATAAGCGGGTTGAATATCCATAACATAGAATGTACTCTTGAATATCTGGGACCCAATATTTACCGGTAACTCCACCTCCCCAAACACAGATCTTCGGGACCCATTGAAGGCTTTCATAATCAAATCACTGGGTCGCAAGACGATGCCATCAACATTCAACTTCATTAAGGCCTTCTTAGGGAGCATGTTGAGAGAAGAACATGTATCTACCAGGACGTGTGATAGAACATCACCCTTACACTCCATGGTGATATGTAGGGCTTTGTTGTGATTGCGTCCTTCAGAAGTGAGATCTCTATCTGTGAATCCTAACCCATGGCTGGCGTTTATGCTGCCTACCACAACCTCCAACTGTTTGACAGTTATCTCTTGTGGTACATATGCCATTTGTAAAAATTTTAGCGAAGCCTCTCGATGAGCTTCGGAACACATCAACAACGACAAAATGGATATCTTGGACAGGGTCTGATTCAGCTGCTCAACCACCTTATAGTCATTTTTCTTAATTATTCTCATGAATTCCTCGACTTCCTTTTCAAAAGTTCCCTGACCGGCAGCAGGAGTTGTCACCTCTTCAGCTACTATTTGTTTCCCCTTAGCCTTTGCAACAGCTTCAGCTTCAGGATTACCTCTAAGAGCTTGAGGAGCAAAGAGACGCCCACTTCTTGTGAACCCACCAACTCCTCTGACATTCACAATAGTCGGGTCAATTGTCACTGCTTTACTCTCCACCTTCTGGCCTTCTACGTACACGCCCGAGCCATAGTGCCAAGGAATGGCCTTGTCATTAGCATAAGGGACTGGTCCCAGAACAGTAATGGTCACTGGACTCACTTCTGGAACATAGATGGTTACCGGCTCTCTCCGGACAGGAACTTCGGCAGGATCAAAATAGATTGTCACCGTAGACACACAACAATTTATGTTAGCAACTTTGTCAAACTGTAGGGACCCCTCGTCAATCAAACATTGCAGCCCAGCTCTTAAAACCTCACAACCATTAACAAAATTCCTGCAACCCTCGCAGTTGAAATTACAACCTGGAAAAACCTGTCCTTTCAACAATCTGCTTTTCACGACTAGCAAGGAGGTCTTCACTTCATCCACATTCAAGATTAAATTCAAACTCTCGCCACTGTCAACGACATTTATCCTGGCCCCTCCATGATTTGGAATGGGGTTTGATGTAACATTTGGAGGCGGTGCAAAGTTAATTGCCTTTGAATCAATTAAGTCTTGGACCTTATGCTGCAACGCCCTACACTTCTCTGTTGAGTGCCCAGGAGCTCCTGAATGAAATGCGCATCTTGCATTAGCATCATACCCCACTGGAAGCTCTCCAGGTGGAGGTGGTGCTAACTTCCTCAATTGAACCAAATTCAACTCCAACAATCTCTAGAGCAGAGCCGTGTACGTCATTGGGATGGCTTCAAGCACCCTGTTAGTTGGACGAGCTTGCCTCTGCTGATAAGGCCTTTGCTGATAGTTATTGCGTTGCGGCTGTTGTTGTTGCACAGGACCTGTGGGGATGGTGACAGTTGCCACCTGCTCATAAGATCCTCTGTTTCTATAGCCCCGACCTTGACCGTACACAACATTAGTCTCTCCCTCCCTTCTTCTTGGAGGTCCACTGAAAGCTTTTCTCGCACTACTTGAGCTACTTGCGCTAGTGTCTTGAATAATCCCCATTTTCAGAAGAGTTTCAACCCTCTCTCCAGCTATCACAATGTCATTGAACTTTGTTGTCGAACAAGACGCCAATATCTCAATAAACACCCCTTGCAGCGTTCCCATAAACATGTCTGCCATTTCATTTTCCAACAAGGGAGGTTGCACTCGAGCAGCAAGCTGACGCCACCTCTGGGCATACTCTTTGAACCCCTCTTTAGCACTCTGAGACATTGTCTGCAACTGGGTACGATTTGGATCCATATCCAAATTATACTGATATTGTTTCACAAATGCCTCAGCCAAATCCTTCCAGCTTCGGAGATTAACTCTGCTCAACTTCATGTACCATTCCAAGGAAGCTCCTACAAGACTATCCTGGAAGTAATACATCCACAACCTCTCATCATCTGTATGCACATCAATCCTTCCCACAAAAGACTGGAGGTGAGTTTTCGAGCAAGACGTGTCGTTGTACTTATCAAAAGTGGGAACCTTGAACTTGTAGGGAATTATCACCCCTGGCACCAAGCCCAGATCAGTGATGTCAAACCCCAGAGAACTCTGAGATTGAATAGCACGAATCTGCTCAGCCATTTCTTCAAACCTTCTATTCATGTCAACCCCTTGGCCTTCTGCCTCATCCAGAAAAGTGAACTGCTCGTCCTGCCCATCCATCTGCAGATTATTCACTCCATCATTGACAATGGTGACCCCTGGTTGCACCACAGGGATTTCAACGTGGCGGGTGCCAACCCCGTTGCGATTACCTCCATCTACTGTCCCATTGTTCCTGACTTGATTCGTTTCCACCATCTCACGAAAATGCTCTTGAGTTTGACCCATCCCAACCATGAGGGTCATGAAGTTGTCCATTCTCGTCCTTAAGTCATCCAGATCTGCTTGCATCTGATCCATTGCTCTCTCTCTGTTCACCTTCGTAGGGTATCTGTGCACCGTTGACTCTCCCTGAACCTTCTTGGGAGCTATAGTGCCTGAAAGTGACATGAACGTTAGAACACTGGAGACATACCTACAAAACAACAAACACGTTATATGCATGCAATGTAACTATTCATGTTTCCATGCTCAGGCATTAATATGCCCCAGTTATGGTATTTTGACGAAAAACACTCTAGATGACCTTTTGGAAACTGACTTTTTTAAACTCTTTTGAGGAGTATTCAGACCCTGATGGCTTAGGACAACCATCTTTGCTCATTCAGAAACGGTAATTGGAAAGTAACATTGCAATAACATGAAAAAACCAACAATTAGAGTTATAGACAAAAACAGCACTCCCCGCAGGGTTACAATTCAATACAAAAGACAAAAAGATAAAACAAGACTCCTACAACAAGCCTGCAGGTAGTATGGATACAAGCAACAATAAACTGAAACCTTAAACTAAAGAAAATCCAGGCTCTTCTTCTGCAGTCTCCACCTCTATCCGGTTCTTCTTGACACATGCTCTCAGCTTAAGATTTGCAATCTCCTTCATTGCTTCCTCCAAGGCTAGCTGGCTCTGTACCAATTGCTGGGTCTTTTCCCTTAGAACTTGTTCAACCTCTTCTTTCTTGAATGCCATATGCGCCTCAAAGAAATCTTCCTTTTCTTTTTACTTCTTCTGCTCTTGTTCTCTTTGGCCCTGTAACCAAGCAACAGATTGACGAGCTTCTCTAAGAGTCTTCACAATCTTCTTGTGCTCCGCTTCTCTCTTTGACTCGGTTAAACCCAATCTCTGAAAATGAGCTTCTCTCCCAAAAAACTCCTTTTGTTTAACTTCTAAGGTATCCTGCATCTTCTGTAGCTTTGCTTCTGCTTCTTGCTTAGCATGATTGGCACGGTGATACAAACTAGCCATTTCAAAATTCTCTACCCGAACCTCGTGCAACTGAGCTTCCAAGTTCTTGTAATCTTCAAGAGAAACAGTGGTTTTCACTGGTACCTCCTTTGGATATAGTGGAGCCTCAACCAAAAATGGAAGGAAGAAAGTATCAACCCTTCCTTGTATCCAAGCAGCAAAAGAGGGATAAGTCTTAGCGTCCACTTTTCCAAACTCTTTCTTTCCCTTACTCAACCTCACCTCCCAAGCCTGAAACGCCTGAGTGACTAGCTTCTCATTCCCTTCCAATGGTCCATACAACAATTCCAAAATTTCTTCCGCAGAGGGAGGATCTTTTAAAGAGTAACCAAACTGTTTCCGAACCAGCACATGATTATAATTGATCATTCCTTTCCTACCAAGCAACGGTACATTGGGAAACTCTCCACAACTGATAATCATTTCTCTTCCCAATAAGTCTCTGTTACTTCCCCAAGCTATATCGGCCGAGGTCAAGCCCATCAATATTATAGACCACTTCCAATCTTGCTTCAACTCTTTGAACGGTCCTGATCTTGGGAGTTGCTTAACAAACCAATCAGCAAATAAAGGTGCACAACAGCTTACGAATCCCTTTCTCTTCTCATTCCTGTATTGAACATTGTAGTAAAAATCTCCCAACAAAGTAGGTACTGGATTCTTCTGAACAAAGATGGAAATTGCCTCTATACCAATTAATCCCTTCTCCCCTGGGAATAAACTTATCTCGTAAACCATCAAAGCTAGTAACGCATTGAAACCTTCCCACTTGTTCCTAAGGGCAAACAAGTGAGCCTCTGTCACTAGGAAATCCAAGGCAATCCCTTTCCCCTCACTAGCTTCTAAACCCATCTTGATTCTGAGCACACTGAGGTGGCAAGCACTGGCTATGTCTGCATGCGGGGGAGCCTTCCCTGAAACATAATAAGGAATACCCTTTCCAATAGAAATCTTCAAGATGCTAGCAATCTCTTCCAAGGTAGGAGCCAGGATATAGTCTGGAAATACGAAGACTCGCAGTTGAGGATCATAAAACTGCAATAAAGAATGAAGACTATCTCTCTGATCAACAGTTGGCTTGCTTACATAATTCAAAACCTTCCCAAATTTCTTCCGGAAATCTGCTAAAACCTTATCACTCATCAAGTCTATCAGCTTCTGAATACTCCCAGTCTCTGGTTGTGGAAAAGTGTAATGCGTATTCCTTTTTCTGGGTATCTCTTGGATTTCTGTCATCTGGAAAGGCAATGAATACCAGAATTGGGTACTGAGACGAAGGATAACATGTAATGGAAACACAAACAGTTAATGCAAGTATGATGCGATGCACATGCAACGCAGGCATATGATCAACAACTGGGACTGTCTGGATACGGAACACGGGACTCAAGTGACCAAGACCCAAGATCCTCTGAATAAAGCCTCATGAACAAAAATTCAGTCTCGAATAAGTACAAAACCCAAAGATCCAAATCCATGTAACCTTATCAAATCATAAAATTGTACTGGCAATCAGGTATGATGAGGTCAAGGGTTCCTGCAAACCTGTAAAACCCTCCCAGTCTCACGGGTGTGCTCTGGGTAAAACATCACGGACTCTCAAAGCCGAATAGCAATAATACGTTCACCATTTCCGAGAAATGGCTCATGACCAAATCAGGGAATTGGTTTGGCATTATGTACTACTCAGGGAGGCCTTATCGTGAGTCCGGGAAAACAAGCATCCTTTATAAGTTCCCAGCTTCAAGCGCTAGAATCGAGAAACAATAGTACATTCATCCCGAGGGGTACAATACTATTGTCATACGACCAGATGCTCTGACTGAGTTCCTATAAAAGAACCAGGCCATCCTATGCGAGTTCCCAGTGGACCCTCGGGTGCGAATGGGTTTGCCACAGAAAGTGGTCTGCCACTGTTACCACTGGAGAGGGATGTTTCCACAAAGGTCCTCAATGATCGGTCCCAAAAGGCATATAACTATCGAGGTCCTGTAATGATCCAGAAAGATTCCGATATCAATACATTCCCAAGAAGGTCGCCAGTCTGGGCGTGGAACTCACTAATACCAAGATAGCAAGATTCCATGAAGCCAAAGTGGAACCACTCTAAATCCTAGGGTGCACTCAAGCCCCGGTTACGAGCTCATCTCTCAGTAACAGTTCCCAATCCCACAAAAAAAAAAGGAAACCAGCACAGCCAGACAGTCCAGTAATATATGATGCATGAAAATAAATACTGAAAACTATAAATGAAGTTGTAAATAATACTATAAATAAATAACAGTAAAATATACACACAACAGCAAACAATCAACACCCAATAAAACAGAAACACACAAGCGTTAGGAGAGACTCTCAAGGGAACTAGAGATACTTCTGGTTAGGGTCCCCAGCAGAGTCGCCAGCTGTCACTCCTTGGATTTCCATCCTGGTACAAACGCGAAAGTGGCACAGAAAGAGGTAGAGTCGCCAGCCAGGCATTTTTATCCCGAAGGAACGGGAATTGTAATGCTGCATAAACCAAAGAAAAGAAAAAGGAAGGACACAGGTCCTACGAACCAAAGAGACTGGGTTCGAGAGTCGGTTACGACCTGGGAAGGTATTAGCACCCCAGATCGTCCATCGTACCCGACATGATCCAAGCTTGCAAAGAAATTTGTTTCAAAGGGTGAAGAAATGAAAACTGCCGCAAAACTGGAAAAAGACTGGAATGAGAAAGGAACTGAAATAGGAAACAAAGAAGAAAAATGTAGGGAAAATAAAGATTGTGCTCGAACGGGCCCTACCCCGTTGCCTACGTACCTCATCTGGACATGAGGATCAGAGACGCCGTAGTTCCCCTAACTAGGGGTGGAAAATATTGCTTGTGTCTTAAGGCTTGAACTACCTATGTCAATGCTCAAGTGTTGCAGGCTCGGACGACGAGTGCATAACCGTCTTGCAAAATGACAAGAAGAAGCAAGTTCGCGGACGGAGCGAAGGAGGTGAGAAAAGAATTCCCGAAGGAAAGACGATTATTTTTTGTTTGTGTTTTTTAAAGCTTTTTTATTGGTGTAGCACAAAAGAGTGAACTCAAGCTCTTTTCTATGGAATGTGTACTTGCTACTACATTCCAATATTGAATAATAGAACAAGCACACCAAGCAAGGAGAACTTATCCAAGACTTATTTCCAAAGGCAAGGGCCAGAATTCATTGACTTGTTGACTTTATTAAGTATTTTGGTGATTAAAAATGAAGAAGTGTTTTTTAGGATTTTTCTTGATGAAGATGACTTCATGATCCGACTTGTACATCATGCTAGACAAATGCACTATTCCAAGATGGAATGAATGCATAGGCCCCATGAAATAAGGCTATTACACAAGAAGTCACTTCTTTCTTTATTAATGTTTTTTAGATTTTGTTTTAAGATGAGAGGAGAAAGAAACCAAAGGAGCAAAAGGGTAAAATTCTAAAATGGGGGAAGACTAAACCTAAAGTTGTCATGCAAAAGAGGTCCTAAGGTTAGTGAGGTTTCAACTATCCTAAGAAGAAGAAAGAACCAAAGAAAGAGCAAGAAGAGGGAGAAAGCTAGCAAGCAACTTACTCCTCTAAAGGAGATAAGTTGCTCCTAAAGGGGGAGGAAAAGAGTTGCTTCACATGATGGCATAAGGCACATCAAAACACAAGGAGAAAGCAACTTAAAAAGAGAGAAGGATGAAGAGTTGAAATATGGATGAACATCCACACTTATCTTACCATGAGCCCCTGCAAGTGTTAGCAAAATCCAGCACATGTTCATCAATAAAATCATGGAAATGACATGCTTAAAACTCACACCAACCAAGATCAAACAATCATGCCAAAAATAGCACACACAAGCATTTACGTGTCGAGAACACGGAAGCATGCATCAATCAACAAGAAAATCACCCAAACAATCATATTCAATGATCATACAATGATCCATGGCATTTAAAACAAGTAAGGGCATCAAACATGCTTGAAATAGCCCAAAAATGGCTCACTGCATCAGTGTTAACCGGTTAACCAGTCAAATCCTGCAGAAAATCAACAAAGAAAAAGGTGTGTTAACCGGTTAACCAATCCGTTAATCGGTTAACGCTGTTAAGACAACAACAATTCCTGCATAAAAAATCAGTTCAAACCAGCTTTTTCCGATTAATCTCGCACCAGACCAGAGGGCAATTGAGCGCGAAAATAGTGTATCAATTCACATTAAAAGGCATCATCAAGCTCATGAACATTAATACATAGATTCGGTTACAAATCAATCAATCAATTCAAGCAACACAAGCAAATACGCAAGCACATGGCGGATCTAAAGTGCAAGCATGCAAATAAGCTAAAACAGAGCTAGATCTGAAATTAACCAACCTACAAAGTTGAGGTATGCTTTGGTAATTGTTGATCGAGCTGGAAACGATAGATCTCGCAGAAAACTTTGAAGATCCGGTGCTAAGCTTCACACTCCGTGCAAAATAAATGCAAGAACAAGATCTTGATGCAGAATTTTGGATCCAAAAGCACTTCTAGATCCCAAACCAGATCCAAATCACCAATTAAACCAGCAAAAAGATGCAATGAAGCTAAGGATGGAGGTCTAGTTCCAAGATCCACACACCTCAAAGCAAGGTTATGTGATCTTCAAAGAGGAACTTTGAGTGATTTGGAAAATTGGGAGAGAAAAGTGAGAGAATTGTGAGTGAGAAGAGTGAAAATTCAGAATGAGAAGGAAAAAATGAGATAGCTCTTGGTTTGGAGAGAAATGGATTAAATATGGTTTAGGTTTGGGATCCAAAATTATGATTTGGCAAAGAGATTAGGATTTTGCAATGGGATTAGGCTTGTATAAGTGCTCTAGATCCTTCTTTTTAATTTCCAATTAATTCAAAATGAATAAAAATCAGAAAAAGGAAATTGGAACCAAATCACACGTGCTGAATTTGCTGCTGGAAATTCAAAATTCGCAGCCGTTAACTAGTTAACCAATCCGTTAACCGGTTAACGCCAGTGAATTTTAAATTTTCCCTCCTTTCGGTGGGAAACTTCAGGAATCACCCGACGCCAACCGTTTTGACCTGATTTTGATCCTCAATCCCTTATTTAGGCTTTGCCCTGATGTCCACCTTGTAACCTGGTTTTTGAGCTTTGAATTTCCCTGATAATTGATCATATGCCTTATGCTGGAACACGCAAGTGCTATGCTTCATTTTTCTATGCAATATGCTAAGGACATAACATGCTGATGATGATTATGGTATGATGATGATGATGCTAAACAGGAGAGGGAAAATTTGGGGTATTACACCCAACGTTGGGGGCTCACTATAAATACACTTTTTCACTAAAGGGTCAGGTATTCTAATTTAACTCTTCTAACTTACCACTTTTTGTACCTCTATTGACTTTGGCATCGGAGCGCCTTGCAGGTACACCCCCTCCATTCCATCCATCTTGCTGTTCATACCCAATTGCTGGAAGGCCCTCCTGATCAGGTAAGATCAACTTTTAATAGTGCACCTTAGACAATGTTTTATTACAAAAGCGCTGCTATAAGTAAAAAAAATAAAACACGAAAACTGTTCACGAAAAATTGGAAAAGCGTTGCTAAAAGTCCTACCTTAGACAGCGCTTTTGGAAAAGTGTTGTCTAAGCTAGACATTGGCCAGCACTTTCTGAAAGCTCTTTTAAAGGAAAATCTTAGACATCACTTTTCTCAAAAGCGCTATCTAAGGTCTTATAATTTATAAAAAAAAAACTCAAAAGCATTGTCTAAGGTTGACCTTAGCCAGCGCTTTTAAAGGGCTATCTTAGCCAGCGCTTTTGTCAAAAGCTCTATCTAAGGGATAATTAAATGAAAATGTTAGAATACGCGGTATTAATTTTTCATAACTTTTCTTTCCCTCTCTACGAACGACTGTGAACTACCTAACGAAGCTTCTATCGCCATAGTGCTCCACCGTCACGTTTACAACTTGCCTTCATACTCCTTCCTCCACCGTACACCATCTATGTTTCAGTAAGTTTCTTCTTTTTCTCTGTTAGGGCAAGCACGAACATTAATCTATCTTTGTTTCTTCTTTTTCGTCATTGTTTATGTTACATTCTGTTTTCAGAGAGTGAGAGAGTGTTAGGGCAAGCATGAAAATAGGATTCGTATGATATATTCTGTTTTCAAAGAGTGGGAGAGTGTTAGGGAGTTACTAATGGCCCATCTTAATCATTTTATCTATCTATTCTTAAAATAAGTCTTCTCATAATGACTTGTATTGTGACCCTGCCATTTTTCCCATTTCTTGCATGAGATCTTTATTAGTTTTAAACTAAAGAAGTACAAATTAATATTCATTACTAGGAAATATCTATAAGATTATGAGTAATAATATTTACATAAACAGTTGGAATCACATGAATATCACCTATTGACTTATCTTGAAATATGGCATCTTCCTGTAAACCACTTTTATTATTAGAGGACATGCAACATTTCTAACTAAAGAAATGCTGATTAATAGTTATAGCCTGGAAAGTTCGTGTTTAGAAATATTGTGTGGCTTATTTTTGAATAACGTGCTATAGTAGAATAACATATTGGTGGTATGGTTCGTTAATGACATTCTAAGGTTTTTTTTTACCTTAATAAGTAGGAAAACCATGGATAAAAAATGGTTGTCTGCCGATCGATTGAACAAAGTGTACGAGAATGGGGTTTTGGATTTCGTTAAGTTTGTTGTTCAACAAGTTAAAGACCCCAGTCGAATAAAATGTCCTTGCTTGGGTTGTTGTTATATTGGTAAGGTTGACACAGATGGATTCAAATTGCATTTACTGAGGCATGGAATTGATCAAAGTTATAAGTGTTGGATATTTCAGGGTGAGAAAATTAACGAGATTGTTGAACCGAGGGGGAAAAGTAATATGACCTATGCTTCAGACAACAAAGACACAGAAACATACGATTGTGATCGAGTCGAAGAGATTGCAGATGCACTTGAAGAAGACCTTCATGATTGTCCTTAAATGTTTGAGAGTTTGGTAAGCGATGCAGAGAAACCGTTGTATAAAGGTTGCACTAAATTCACAAGACTGTCTGCGGTATTAAAGTTGTACAACTTAAATGCGGGCAATGGATGGTCGGATAAAAGTTTCATAGAGTTGTTGGCCCTTATGAGAGAAATGCTACCGGAGGATAATGTTCTTCCTAATCGAACCTATGAGGCAAAAATAAATGTTTTTCTCTATTGGCATGAGCTATGATAAGATACATGCTTGTCCAAACGATTGCGTTTTGTTTCGAAACGAATATGCATCGTTAACTAAGTGCCCTAAATGCGGTTTGTCTCGATATAAGAAAAAATTGTCTCCAGCAAAAGTCTTATGGTATTTTCCTATAATTCCGAGATTTAAGCGCATGTTTTGTAGTGAAATCGATGCAAGTCACCTGACTTGGCATGCAGATGAATGAATTATTGATGGAAAGTATCGACATCCGGCTAATCCACCACAGTGGTAGAAAATTGATAATGATTATCCTAACTTTGGAGAAGAAGCAAGAAACCTTCGCTTGGCATTATCTACTGATGGAATGAACCTGCATGGTCTTCAAAGTATCTCACATACCACATGACATATGATTATTATGATTTATAACCTACCTCCATGGCTATGTAGTAAGCGTAAGTACATGATGTTATCTATATTAATATTTGGGCCTAAACAACCAGGGAATGACATAGACGTATACTTGACACCTTTGATCAAATATTTAAAGATTTTGTGGGAGAATGGTGTGGAGGTTTATGATGGATATAGGAAATAAAGTTTCAATTTGAGGGTGATGTTATTTGGCACAATTAATGATTTTCCAACATACGGGAATCTATCTGGGTATAACATTAAAGGTCAACGTGTGTATCCTATTTGTGAAGATGGAATCGATACGATGCGATTGGAACTTTGTCAGAAGAATGTGTTTCTTGGTCATCATAGATTCTTACATTCTAAACATCACTACCGTGGGTGGAGAAAATCATTCAATGGAGACACGGAACAACGTAAAGCTCCACACGCATTGTCAGGTGACCAAGTTTTTGAAAAGGTGAAAGATGTGTGTACTGAGTTTGGCAAGCCTTTTGCACATAAGGTTGTCAAAGGTGGGTGGAAGAAGAGGTCAATATTTTTTGAATTTCCATATTGGAAGTCTTTGTACGTGAGACATTTTCTCGATGTTATGCATATTGAAAAAATATATTTGAAAGTTTTATTGGTACGTTACTCAATATAAAAGGAAAGTCTAAGGATGGCCTTAAAGCAAGGGAGTACATGTTAAAAATGGGAATAAGAACTGAATTAGCACCCGTGAAGAAAGGAAGACGAACATATCTGCCACCTGCTGCTTTTACTCTATCTAGAAAGGAGGAAAAAATACTGTGTAAGTTTCTGAGTGAAGTTAAAGTTCCAGAAGGATACTCTTCAGATATTAGAAGACTTGTGTCTATTAAAGACCTCAAGTTGAAGAGTTTAAAGACACATAATTTCCATGTTATAATGGAACATTTTCTACCAATAAGTATACGTCCTATTTTTCCAGAAAACGTAAGAGGCGCTATAACTAAATTGTGTTTTTTCTTTAGGTCAATTTGTAGTAAGGTGATCGATCCCGAGATCTTACCATCACTACAAAAAGAGATAGTTATTACCTTGTGTGAGCTTGAAATGTATTTTCCTCCTCTTTTTTTGACATAATGGTACATCTAATTGTTCATCTTGTGAAAGAGACACAGTTGTGTGGACCAGCTTATATGACATGGATGTACCCTGCTGAACAGTATATGAAAATATTAAAAGGGTACGTGAAAAACCGAAGTCGCCTAGAGGGTTTATTGTTGAATGATACATTGTTTAAGAAGCTGTTGAGTTTTGTACTGAATATTTGTCCAACGTTCAATCGATTGGACTCCACAAAGCTCATATTTTCGAAAAAAAGGAAGGTAAAAAATTAATTGGAAATAAAATTGTGACATTATATAGGGATGAACGAGATCAAGTGCATTTGTATGTTCTGCACAATGATAATGAGGTTGAAACATATGTTGAAATGCACAAGGATGTACTCCGAAGGTTAAATTCGAACAGAAATGAAAATTGGATAGTACGAGAGCACAATCAAAGTTTTATATAATGGTTAAAGGATCATATTTATTTGAAGCGCTCTTCAGATCCTGCTTCGGTAACACAAAGGTTGAGATGTTTAGCATAATGTCCAAGTTTGCATGTGTTTTCTCATATCGCATACGCAATTAATGGATACACATTTTATACCAAAGAACAAGATGATAAAAGTACTATGCAAAATAGTGGTGTCACCGTGCTAGCTGAAGCAATGCATATATCAATTATGAAGGACTTAAACCCCAAATATGCAAATTTGTCATATTTTTAAGTTATTGAGCACATTTGGGTGTTTGATTACGAGCAGTTTCAGATTCCCATCTTTGGTTGCAAGTGGGTAAATAGTAGTGGCATACGAATGGATAAGTATGGATTTTTGCAAGTGGATCTTAATAGGGTGGGGTATTGTACAATGAGCCTTTTATTCTAGCATCTCAAGCTAAACAAGTGTTTTATGTCATGAAGGAGGTAATAAAATGGTAGCTACAGAAGAGGACATTAAAAGAGGCATAACAATGATGAAGAAAGTGATTCATGCTAGAGATCGAGGCATCATTTTAGATGTGCATTGGAGCCCACAAGGCTAGCTTATTGAACCTAACACTTATACCTTGACTAGTTTCATTAGTGCACTAGTAAGGAATAAGATTCCAATTACTTGTGATGATTGGAGAAACAAACAGTTGAAAGAAGCCAAATAAAAAATTTGGACAGAGATAAAGGTACAATAATTATGTCTTTAGTTATGTGAACTAATTACGTCTTTTAAATTACTTGTACTAACGCACAATGTGTATGTTTTTCTTAGAGGGTGTTTCAACATCGAAGATGATAGAAAAGCTTTTTGTCTCAAATTGGCCGGAAAGCTACTAAGAGGGTTTAAAACTTTTTTATCATCCAAGTTTCTTAGGGATGCAGATGGTAATTTTGTTGATGCAGAGCTTCCATCTAAATATGGAAGTTTGATTTCATAACAAGAATGGGACACGTTTAAATCCAAACGAAAAAAACTAGAATTTAAAAGCATAAGTGAAATAAATCGAGAAAGAGCATCAAGTCCCGCGTATCCATGCAGAAAAGGACGTGTGGGATATGGACACTTAGAACAATCTATGGTAAGTATCTATAAATTGCAATAATATACTTGTTCATCATGAGTCATATTTGATCATATTATTTGGATTAATGTGTAGTTGCAAAAGGAGAATAGTTCTGAAACTCTTCTTGCACATGTTTTGTGGAAGGAAGCCTGTGTGGGCAAGTCTAGAGTTGCTAAAAAAGATGTTCTACAAGTATATGAGAAATGTGTAAGTATAACATTATTTTTTTAATTAAATAAAAAATTTATTAACAAATATTTGACAAATATTCGATATTCATCTAATTTTCAGGAGGCGTTTTCTCAGTCTTTATCTCCATATGATACTAGGAGCATACTTAGTCGGGCATTAGATGTCTGTGAGTATTTGGGTCGGGTGAGGGGTAAGGGATTTGGGATCACTCCTACCTCCTTGAATATTAAAATATGAAAGGCTCCTAGTAACAAAGAACTTCAGGAAACATTGGTAGCACTGCAAACTGAAGTTCGTGAATTAAGAAAAGAAAAAGAAAGAGATAATGTTTCAGCATGTTTTAAAGATGCTTCAGACAAAGACAATATCAACTGTAACTTTCAACCAAATATTCCAGAAGTAATTATATATATTTTTATGAAATTAAATTATTAGCTTAAATTATTTTATTGACATATATACACATTAACAATGTCATATTTATTATTGGTTTTAGGGCATTTCCCTTTGTCAGCTCTACTTATCGTCACCAACTTATCAGATGGTTGGAAAGGGAAAAGTGTATAACATTGTGGATCAATCACTTCACACTAACCCGCTACTTACTGGATGTTTCAAAGTATCGATTGAAATTGTTGTAGATTCGAATGCATTATTACCATATCCTGACGATGTTCCGGATGCAACAACGGTGAAAGAAGCAATATGTTCGTTTGTTGCATGGCCAGCAAGCCTAATTAGCATCGGATATGAGGTATGCTTAAAACCATTATGAACCTTTGTTAACCTTAATGTGTAGATTCAAAGTTTTTACGCGCATTTTACGTACATTTTTTACATGGTAATATTAATTAGACTCCAACAAGATCCAAAGGAAAAGATAAGGGGATTCCGTGGCATACCGAGTTCGTTATTTAAAAAAAAGAGGTACATCACATTTTTACGCGCATTTTACTAACATTATGAACCTTTGTTAACCATAATGTGTAGATTCAAAGTTTTTATGCGCATTTTACTGACATTTTTTACATGGTAATGTTAAATTCATGATCTTATACTTCATCTAACTAATTATATGATATGTAGCTTCATGGTAAAGAGATTAGTAACGTCTCCACACAAAAAAGGTTGGTGCTAAGAAGACCGCGGCTAGAAATAAACCTACCTCCAATTATAGGTCGCGCCTTAAGATGTTTTTAGAATTGACAGATATTTTGAACAAAGGTATTCGTCTTATACATATGGAGGAAGGTATTTTTGGCTTTGAATATGAACAATCAATTGGTAATGACGGATTCATGCAAGTTTTTCGTCATGAAGAATTAGGTGTCAGTGTTGTCAATACATACGTGAGGTATATTCGATCTACTTTGTTATATTAATTGAACAACTTATTTACTTTATGTTTCAAATGAATAGTCTAATGTTAATGATGTTTTTATTTAAGGTTTTTGTATGACAAAGTGATGCGCCCAAGTGGATTGGACGAAAGATTTGCATTATTAAGCCCCGAGTCCATCAACTTAACTTTAATCTTAAGTAAACCAGATGAGGTCATGGTGTATGTATACAACCTCTTTATGGCCAACAAAGATACTGAAAAGTTGTTCTTTTTACCGTTTAATACCAGGTTAGATTTTCATTCTAAATTCATCTATTATAATTTTTTTGTATTTTGATGTCGTGTAGAAAGTTTTCATCTAACATTTGTTTAATCTTACAATTGACATTGGTTGTTGGTCGCAATTAATCATATCATAGAATTTGTTTATCATCTGGACTCGTTAGGAAATGATTGGACAACATACCCGGATATGAAGAACATGATTGGCACGTAAGTGAGATTGTTCTAAATATTCATGTGTATATTTATTTATTTATGTGAATTGTTCTAAATATTCATTTATATTTTATTAGCATTATACAAGCTTTTCGAGCCCAACAAGATATCCAAGTATCAAAGAGGAGAGTCAACAACATTACATGGATAAAAGTGGCGGTATATTAATTATCACATTTTTTATTATATTAGTGATGATACTTGATAAAACTTAGGATTTATCCATATTTTCTTTTCATGTTTAGTGTCCTCGGCAACATAATGGTATAGATTGTGGATATTTCATGTTAAGGTTTATGAGAGAAACTCTTTTTTTTGGATCAATTAGAGATACCATAAAAATGCCAAAAGCGCTGTCTAAGGTATATTAAAAAAACGAAAAAGTGTTGTCTAAGGTGGGGTTTAGAAAGCTCTTGTGACAATAAAAGTGTTGTATAAAGCACCTTTTGACAGCTCTTTTGACATTAACCAAAGCACTGTCTAAACCTTTAGCATCACAGGTTTATATAGCGCTTTAAAGCGTTGTATAATATAAAAAAACGTTGTCTAATGTCTTTTATGTCACAGTGTCTCCAAGCGCACTACGGATAAACTTTTTGTGGGAGAAAGTAAACAAAAAGATTTTTTAGAGAGAGTGAGAAGTGACACTACTACAAAACACGCAAACAACAACGCCAGATTTACAACGGATTCATATACATCGTTGTGACATATCTTTACTAAGACACTACCATTTTTATTTTGTTTTTTTATTAAAAATTATTAGTATATAACAATGGTTACAAAATCAACTGTTGTGATACAATCAAACTTTCATTGGTTCGAACCTCAGCGCCATAAAATATTTTATTCTTTTAAATTTAAGGCGCACCTTTTCTTTTTTAATAATTTCAAAATTCAAAAATAAGAGGGATATCACTATGATTCTACTTCTTAACCGCTGTGATATATTTATTATAAATTAATACTTATCACAACGATTCTTCTGGTTTACCGTTATGATATATTTATTATAAATTAATACCTATCATTACGGTCCTTATTTTAAACTGTTGTGATCTTGTTTACCCATATATAAGCGAATTAACTTTCACATATTGACAGTAGCGATGTTTCCTTCATAAGGAAACCCTAGAACCCATTTTTCTCTTCTTCTTCACCATTACTCAGGAATCCTTTGCTTCATACATTAAGTTAATCTTCTTCTTCCATATATTGTTAGAAATTTCCCAGACTTTGGCTATCATACATAATGTTTGTGTAGTTATGAAAAAAAGTACAAGAAAAATGAAACTATGATGAAAACTTCATCCACGTTGTTAATGAAGAAACAACAGTGGCAGTAAACTTCATCTAGTCTTAGAACCCATGAAAAGAAATATAAGAAGTATGAAGCTTTTGTGTAAACTTTTTCCTCCTTATATTTCTTCATCATGGCTTAACAAACTAGACGAACATCATGTTTGATTCCTGTTCTGCGAATATTTTTGTTGATTGTTCTCATTTTTTTCAGATTTGTCTTCAATACCTTAGCAAAGTACAATAATATGGTATGTTCTCTTGATCTCTCTTTACTCTTCCCTGGATTATGGTTTTAGGGTTTGGTTTTACTGAAGATGCTCATTGTTGAAGTTTGCAAATTAATAAGATGATACATGGTGCTAGCAAGTGGTGGTAGCAAACGTATAATATGTTGATAAGATTCATATGGTTTGTGTAGAAATGGAAAAAAATACAAGAAGTATGAAGTCATTTTGGAAACTTCATCCACCTTGTATTTCTTTTTCATTGTTTCACAAACTAGATGAAATTCATAGTTCCGCGATAAATTTCAATAAAAGGCGCATCCTTGAAACATTTAAACATATTTTGTGACATTGTATGCGGTTAGGGTTTTGTTGATAAATTTATAATATATGGTTCTGGTGTATGATGTTGTTTGAGTTTACTATATCTTATATAGATTGTTTGTTTCGCTAATCTTAACTTAAAAGACATTCATTTAAATTGATATAGATACTTATAATATGTAAATTAAGTTGTATTTGAAAACCAAGTTAAACAAACCATTGTTGTTTTTAAATTGCACGCGTCTCGTCATTCATCTCATTCTGCTTACAAATATCATGGTATAATGATTTGGTTCCTTAGATGCATCGTTGAATTTAATTATAGTTAAATTTCCAAAGCAACAATTTTTTGGATAGTCCACCTCCTCCTCCTAACTGATAATCATAAAAATTATGATTATAAAAATTACGATGATAAGTGACGAGGAGAAGGTAGACACTCCAATAAATTGTTGTTATGGAAATTTAACTATAATCGAAGACAATAATGCATCTAAGTAGCCATATCATTATACCATAATATATGTAAACAACACGAGATGAATGATGAGACACATGCAATCCAAAAACAACAATGGTTAGATTAAATTGGTTTTCAAGAATAGTTTTGCTTTCAGATTATATACTTCTTCATCAATTTGAATCCATGTATTTCTTTAGTGAGGTGTATGGGAAACAAGCAATCTATATAATATAATAAACTCAGGGTACTTCCAACGTCGATTCTCTATTGTAACCGAGGTTAAAGGTGATTTATGTTTTGGCTAAATTATTGATGATGGGTTTCGAAACCAGTAACTAAGTGTATATATCACAACAGTTTATAAGCATAATCGTTGTGATATGTGGCGCGCGTGTTGCACCCCAAAATTTGCCCTCACAATACAAGACTTTGTGTTCTAAGAAGGTTCACAAGGTTCACAAGTTCTCCAACACTTGCATAACCTTTCATGAGGTTCATGAAGTCTACAAGTTACTTCTTGAAGGTTCACAAGGTTCACAAGTCCCACAATGCTTTCAATACCTTTCATGAAGTTCATGAAGTCTACAAGTCACTTCTTGAAGGTTCACAAGCTTCCCAATGCTTTCAATACCTTTCATGAAGTTCATGAAGTCTACAAGTTACTTATTGAAGGTTCACAAGGTTCACAAGCTTCACAACATTTACAAGACCTTCCATGAAGTTCATGAAGTCTACAAATCACTTCTTGAAGATTCACAAGGTTCACAATGATTACAAAGCTTTCCTGAGGTTCATGAGGTCTACAAAGCCACTTCACAAGGTTCAAAAGCTTCACAATACCTCCCATGAGTATCACAAGACACTTTATGAAGATTCACAAGGTTCACAAAGTTCACAATTGGTCAGAAGAGTTGACAATTCCCTCAGACAATGCACCTCCTAAGCAGTGCATCCAAAACTAGGGTTTTGACTTTAATCAAGCTAAATAGACTTCCAATACCTCAAGTGAGCTTCATAACATCTTATATGTGTATAAGAACCCCCATGACAAGTTTCAAGACTTTTCTCAAAAGTTTGCTCAGTCAGATGATCAGATAAGTCAAAATCAGTCAATGCAGTCAAAAAGTCAAACTGAGGTCAACTGTGGTCAAACCAAAGTCAAACTTCATGATTTTTTGCCAACATCAAGTATATGAAGTAAAATTCATCATTTGATCAAGGGTTGATCATGATTCATCAAGGAGATTCCAGATCATCAATAATCAGGAGTTTCTAAATTAGGGTTTCCTCAGTAAAAGTCAACTGAACTTTGACCAGCCATAACTTTCACATACTTCATCACCAAGTCTCCATCCAAATCTCATTTTGAAGGAAATTGAATTCTCTACAACTTTGATGTTGAAAGTTAAGCCCAAAAATGCTCTATTTGAAAGATATGAGCTAAGACATTATAGGTCATTTCAAAAGTCAACAAAAAGTCAATAACTTCAAAAGGGCATAACTTGAGATTGGTAAATGATATGGACCTGAAACCAATGGGGTTGTTTAGAGGACTCTTCAAGCTTTCCAAAATGTCCAAGAACACCCTCATACCTTTAAAATTGAGGGATATGTGCCCTTGCAAAGTTGAGAAAGTTTGTGATGATTTATGATGAAAATGGGGGCTTAAAAACAATTTTCTCCAAATGGGCTGGCCAAATTATGACCCAACCCATACAATAACATCTTGCACGAAATTTCCATAATATTTTCATAATTTTTATTTTATTTAATTAATTTATTATGATTTTTTATTCTTAAAATCATTTTAAATTTAAATAAAATATTAAATGTGAAGATTTAATTGATTTATTGATTCTAGAAAGTCATAAAATCAATATGGAACAAATTGATGCAAGAATTATATGGAGTGGCTTGAAATAGAAAGCATTGGTATAAAAATATTGAACTTTCATGGCATGATCTTTCTCAATCTTAAAATATCAAAACTTCCACATAATCAATCAAGTTTTTGACCTAGATTGATTCTCCTATAAGTACTAAACCTAATGCTATCATTCAAGGACGAATTCCAGCAGCCCATAGGTAAGTTCAAAAACTCAAAATTCAAGCAAAAAGTGAGATTCGGACTTTGAAATCCAGGGCATTTGAAGGCAAAGTAAGAACATAGAGATGTTTATTGATCATCATTGAAGCTAAAGCATCACTCATATGCATCTCATGTGCTCCATATTGCTAAACCCGAAGCTTGTTTATGTTTGATAAAGTTTTTTTCGATTGTGATGATTCACTGCATATAATTGAATTTTGTTCATATAATTGTGTTTGTTGATGTCTATAGATGAAATCTGGAGCGATTGATGAAGTTCCATAGCCTAAAACGTGATCTACCATTTTTAGGGTTTATGGCTCCAATTAGGGTTCTTCAATCCAGCCCATATAAATAAATTCTAGGAACGTGGGATGATTGGAAAACTCATTAGAAACTTAATGGACTGATTAATTTCATGAAACTATGCTGTTTTGTCCGTGTTTGATTTTTATAGGTTTTGCTGGGAAAGTATTTTTCGCAGGAAAACTTGCATCTAATTTCGCAGCAAAGTTTGTAGGTCTCAAGGAAGAAGAAGATCAGTTCCCGCGCGCTCAGAAATTCAAATTATTTTAACTTATTTTATGTTGTTTGGTTGTTTTGTTATCACACGCGCGTGTGTGCCCTGGTGGTAAGCTTTGCATGTGTATGTTGTAAGGACCTTGGTTCGATACTGGGCTGGTGCATTGTTTTTTTTGTTAATTTTTCAGGATAAAAGCAAACATAATATATAATGTATTGTTGTCAATCCATGACCAGAAGGGCTCTCCCAGCCAGGCGGTCAAGCAAGCGCGTATACATCCCAAAGGTCCTGGGTACGAATCCCACCCAGGCCTTTTGTTTTTATTATTTTTCTGGATTTATCAAGGCAAGGCACAAAACAAAGTGGATCTCTTCTATTATCACCTGCGCCTGGCTGACCTAGTGGTGAGTTTTGATGCTTGCAAACATGAGGACATGGGATCAAATCCTAGACAAGGTAAGTTCTCAGTTTTTTGTCACTTTTTTCTATTTTCTTAATTAATTATATTTTTGTTTATTATAAAAACTTAATTTCTAAATAACCTTATACTATTTTCTTTGTGTTCTAAAAAAATATGTTATAATTTATTTTTCTCAAATATAAAAATGTTTTTTTTATTTTGTAAATATATTCATATTATGTCTATATGCTTGTAAATAAATTAGATAATTAAGTTTAGATTAATTCCATAAACCCTAATTATAAATAAAACCCTAATTTTTTTTTTCTAAATTAAAAAACCCTAGTCATTTATTTACTAATTCTTAATATAAATTAATATGTATGTGTTTATTGAATATAGTCTCTAATATAATTTTTGGCAATAATCAATAAAAAAATTAAATCTTGTAAATATGCTTATAATTTATTTTTCTCTTTATATAATATGTGAATACTTTTATAATTTTTGTTTATTTAGAAATAATTGAATTTATAATAATTAAGTTTTGTAGTTATAATATATTTAAAAATAACTTAATAACTTGTAAAATTAAAGTAATTGTTTGCTCATATTATTTTTCTTTCTAAATATAATTGTTTATATTAAAAATTGTTTGATCTATTATAATTTTGGTTAATTTTATTTATTATTGTTATTACTAACCATATTATTTATTTTGCTTTATTAATTTTATATATTTCATTAATCTTTATTATTTACTAACCATACTATTATTTATTATTATATTATTATGTTTCTAACCTTGTTTGTTATTTCTAATTATTATTATTATTATTATTATCTACCACTAACCCAATATTTATTTATTTATTGCTTACTATTTTGTTTATATATTTTTTTAATTTGCTTATTATTTAATTTGCTATTTATTTATTTTGCTTATTATAATTATTATGTAAATGCTCCTGGATGTAAATTTTGTAATTATTTAATTATTTTTGCTATGGTTAGTAATTTAGGGAGTGCAAATATGTATTTTATTTAAAATAAATTAGATCACTTTAATCATAAGATAATTAAACTAAACACTCACACACGTAAGTCGATTTTAATCGCCGTCTCACTTTCTAAGGTTATCCCTCAAGTTGCTTACGAATAAGGTCAAGTGGGGTGTATAAAGCAAGTCCCTTTAAAAAGAAAAATCATCAAGTCCCTCATGGTTGCCTTTATGAATCAAGTCCCTTTTCGAATAATGATGATAGTCCCTCTTATATGCTTAATACACCCCACAGTTGCCTTCATAAAACAGAATGTCCCTCTCATGTCCCTTACATCCAAGGTAATGACTACCTACTCCTTAATAGTAGGGATAGTCTTACTAATTAAAGGATAAAGAACAAGAAAGACTTAAAACTTTAGGGTAGGTTCCTCTTATGTACTTGCTCACCTCAAAAACTTTTCACACTTAACAAATTTCAAACAAATTTTCAAAAACAAGTTTTTACGCATCCATACATGGATCATTATCAACTATTCTGAAAATTTTTCTATTCACACCCTACACTTTCAAAAACAATTCAAAAGTGAGCTAAGTAACTAAGAGCCCATGGATAACCATGGATGTAAAGGGTGCTAACACCTTCCCTTTACATAACCTACCCCCCGGACCCAAAATATTCTCTTAAGGTCTTTCCTGTTCTTTTATACCCTTTCCTTATGGATAAAATAAAAGTCGGTGGCGACTCTTGCTATCCGCAACATTAACTAAAGTCAGTTCTCCCACCGTGTTACAGAACTGGCGACTCTGCTGGGGATTTTATTTAAGAGGGGTACCCTTAGGAATTAAGATCACTTTAATATTGTTTGATTTGTTTGCTTTATATTATCTTGTTGGGGTGCTCTTATGTGTGAAAGGTCCTAACCCGGATCTAGTGTACCTTAGGTAAATGGCAATAGACCAAGGAAACTGTACGACGTATATCGATATGGTTGATCTGGTGGCCATAGTTAGTGCGACTTCTTGGTTGGTGTTTATGTTCCTTAAGTCAAGTTGAGGATAATATGAGGCCGCCATATGTTGTCAATGCACTAACTAACTTTTAGAACCCTAGTTAACTCATCTTGGCCTTTAGAAAGTAGTGAGGTAACCGGCTTTGGTGCAGACTGAAGTTGGTTGACACTCGATGCTACACTCATTGAGATCTTAAACTTGGAGGGTTTTGGTTGGCAAGTAAGTTGCCTTCTGAACGACCACCCTTGTGAAGGATCAATGATATTGAGATCCCTTAGAACCCGGTTACTTTTGTAGGACAGGATGAACCATCTAACTTCAGGGGAGGGTACTTACCTTAAACCTCATGCAAGCCTTTAAACCTAGGGCAATTGTGTGACTTGTTTGTGTATGCCACATGTTTGTGATTGAGCATAACATCATGACATCATCATGCATCATAAGCATAGCATTTTCACTAACCATTTCAAGGACCAAAGGATTTATCTTTGTTCTTTGTTGCAGGTCATGGCTTCTGCTCATAGAAACACCATCAGGATCAACGTTGTGGGGATACCTCCCAAGCTTAAAGAGTTGGTTTCTCAAGTGTCTGATCACTCCCGATTCATCAAGAGACATGGTCACCTATTGGACCTAGTCACCTCAGGGTTCAATGAAGACATGATGAGTGTTCTGTTTCAGTTCTTTGACCCTAAGCACCATTGCTTTACATTCCCTGACTATCAGCTGGTTCCTACAATGGAAGAGTTCTCTAAACTTCTGGGTATACCTGTTCTTGATCAAAGACCCTTCACAGGCTTGGAGAAGGAGCTTAAAACAGAGGTTATTGCTGCAGCTCTACATCTGAAGAAGTCTGATATTGTTCTAGAAACGAGAAGCGGAGTCAAGGGTATTCTTGCCAAGGTGCTAATAGAGAAGGCTCAAATGTTCTTGAAGGCCATGAGCTATGATGCTTTTGAGGAGATCTTAGCCTTGCTGATATATGGCTTAGTATTGTTCCCCAATCCAGATCAGTTCATAGATGTTCATGCCATCAACATTTTCCTGAGTCACAATCCAGTGCCTACATTGCTTGGAGACATCCTGCATTCTCTTCACACCCGTGCTACAAGGGCAAGAGGAACTTTGATGTGTTGCACACCTTTACTTTCCAGGTGGTTTATTTCTCACCTTCCTCGCTCAGTAATGAAGAATGAGCAAGGTTTCAGATGGTCCAAGAGGATCATGTCACTTTCTCACTCAGATATCCATTGGTGCTCCAGATCTATGGAGAATGTCACCATCGTTGACCGTTGTGGGGAGTTTCCTAATGTGCCACTTCTAGGCATAAGAGGAGGCATCACCTACAACCCTTCCCTAGCTTTACGACAGCTTGGTTACGCCCGGAGCGATGGTCCACATGACATGTTGATTCAGGGCATTGTGTTTGATTACGACAACGATCTTCAGGGTTACCGTCAGAGATTCATACGAGCTTGGGGAAAGGTAAACAGGGTTGACAGCAAGACACTAGAGCCTAAGTACACTATTCCTATGGAGGCTTATCTCAGATGGGTACGATCTCGTGCTCAGACTCTCATGATGCCATATCCTGCCGTCCTACCAGTTACCATGGAACCTGTTGCGGAAGGAGACACAGCTTATACCATCCTTCACCCAGACATGCCTACTGATAAGGAAGACTTGCAGAGATCATGGATCCAACTGAAAGAGCAAAGGGATACTTTCGAGGCTCATTACAAAGCAAGCTAAGAAAAGATTCTGGAACTAACAAAGCTACTTCATGAGGAACGAAACCTCAACTCTTACCTC
This sequence comes from Lathyrus aphaca, assembly GCA_963966055.1. NCBI lineage: Eukaryota > Viridiplantae > Streptophyta > Magnoliopsida > Fabales > Fabaceae > Lathyrus > Lathyrus aphaca. The sequence goes on along the minus strand of OZ014525.1, from coordinate 53,461,977 downwards.
AACACAAAGAGGAAACGTCCATGGGAGACTTAAAACCCCATCTTTTGTACTTATTTCACTTTCATTTTTTGTAAGCCTAAAAGGCAAAACAAGTTATTACTAATAAAAGTTTACTTTCGTGTTTGTCTAAGCAAATTTAAATCCTACGGTCCTTGAAAACATTGCATATGCATTACCATATCATTTCATTGCATCACAGGTTTATATTGTGCACGGGTTTCTCATCTTCTCGCTGTTTATTTCAGCAATGGCTCTTGAACAATCAGTTAAGGATCTTCAGGCACAAAATGCACAGTTCCAAGAGCTGATCCTGAACCTATCCAAGGGGCAGGATGAATTGAAGGCACTGCTGGCCAAGAAGACTAAGAAGACTAGAAGGTCTGCTGGGTTGATCAACATGGGAAGAAGGTTCAAAGGTCTCGCCAAGACCAAAGAACCAGCTGAAGACTATGAATATGAAGAATCTGAGCAAGAGGTAGGCAGTCTCCACCATACAATGGGGGACTCTGATTCTGAGGCTAACTACTACCATGAGCCTAATGAAGACAAATTCAAGATGTTGGTGGATAGAATGGATGCTATGGAGTTGCAGAAGTCATCTGGGCTGGATTTTGAAGATTTGAGTCTGATATCTGGGGTAGTCATACCCATTGGTTTCAAGGTTCCTACCTTTGTTGTTTATGATGGGGTCTCTTGTCCCAAGTTGCATCTGAGGTCTTATGTCAGAAGAATTCAACCCCACACTGCTGATAAGAAGTTATGGATTCACTTTTTCCAAGAGAGCTTATCTGGAGCTCAATTGGAGTGGTATTATCAATTGGAGAGTGTCAACATCAGAGACTGGAATGATCTTGCTGAAGCTTTCTACAAGCAGTATCAATACAATGCTGACTTAGCCCCCACTCGCATGCAGCTTCAGAGCATGTCTATGGGTGCCAAAGAAAGTTTTAAGGAGTATGCTCAGAAGTGGAGAGATTTAGCTGGAAGAGTTCAACCTCCTTTGACTGACAGGGAGCTGGTTGATATGTTCATGTGTACGCTGAATGGTCCGTTTTACAGTCATCTCATTGGAAGTTCATCATCTGGCTTCACTGAGTTGATCATGACAGGAGAGCGGGTAGAGAATGGTATCAAGAGTGGTAAGATCCAAGTGGGCACTTCTTCATCAGGTGCTGCAAAGAAGCCTCCCACTGGGAAGAAAGAATCCAATGCTGTTTATGGTCAACCTGATCGTAACAGAAGGCATCAGTCTGTTAGTGCAGTTCATATTTCAAATCCAACTCCTGCAACAACAGAGCAGCCTCAGGGCAACCAACAGAGGGCTAGAAGACAGTTCACGAAGATCAACATGTCAATGGCTCAGGCATTGCAACACTTGTTGAAGGCTGAACTTATTACCCTGAGGGAGGCTCCTCAGAATCCCAATGTTACCTCTCCCAAGTACAATCCCAATGCACGATGTGCATATCATTCAAACTGTCCAGGACATGATACTAATAATTGCTGGGTCTTGAAGAACAAAATTCAAGATATGATTGATGCTGGAGAAATTGAGTTTGATCCACCAGGTACTCCAAATGTGATTACAGCTCCAATGCCAAATTACGAGAAGACTGTCAATGCCATTGATGAAGACTTGCATGTTTATTCAGTAATGGAGTTGAGTACACCACTGTCTGTTATCAAAAAGAGGTTAGTACAAGCTGGGATCTTTCCAGGTTGTCGTGAAGATTGTCTGTATTGTACCTATAAGCCGGATAGTTGCTTCATTTTGAGAGATGGGATTCAACGTCTCATGGATAAGTATACTATAGTGTTTGAAAGAAGACCAGCATCTGCAGAAAGTATGGTGGATCATCTGACTCGGGATAAGAAGATTGAAGAGGTTGATATGGTTGACAAAATACCGGTAAGAATCACTTCAAAGGGTCCCATTAAAATCACTTATCAGGGCCCAATCAAGATTACTGCTGAAGGTCCTGTGAAAGTTGTTGCTGAAGCCAGAGTAGCTCCTCTGATCCTTACCACTCCTGGTCTTATTCCTTATACATCTGACAAAGCTGTGCCTTGGCACTATGGGTCTGATGTTTACATCCATGGTGTTAAGCAGGAGCCTTTATCTGATGTGTCTGTTGACATTGATAATATTGCTGGATCTAGCAAGATCACTCGTAGTGGAAGAGTCTTCTCTCCTCCAGATACTTCCAAGAATGCAGTTACTCCTGCTGCTACCTCCACCACTGATGCTCGGGGCAAGGGTCCTATTATTGAGCCTATATCTACTGATGTGCCAGCTGCTGATGATCTTTCTAAGCAGATGGAGGAAGTATTGAAAATCATTCGCAAGAGTGATTATGACATTGTTGATCAGTTGGGGCATACTCCCTCGAAGATTTCTATGCTCTCCCTATTATTATGTTCTGAGGCTCATGCCAAGTCATTGATCAAGTTTCTAAAGATGGCTCATGTACCCAGTGCAATTTCTGTTGACCAATTTGAAAACTGTGTTGCCCACCTGACCTATGACAATGGGTTAGGATTTTCTGATGCTGATTTGACCCCTGCCAAGAGGGATCATAACAGGGCCTTGCATATTTCAATTGAATGCAGGGGCACTACCCTATCACATGTGCTGATAGACAATGGCTCCTCTCTGAATGTGTTACCCAAGGAAGTCCTGAATAAGTTGAGTTCTGAAGATGCTGTGCTGAAGCCCAGTAATATTGTGGTAAAGGCTTTTGATGGTTCTAGAAGAGTAGTGCATGGGGAAATTGATCTTCCAATCAAAGTTGGTTCTCAGGTGTTTACTGCTACATTTTATGTGATGGATATTCGTCCTTCGTACTCTTGTCTGCTTGGTCGTCCCTGGATCCATGGGGCAGGTGCTGTAACCTCTACATTGCACCAAAAGTTGAGATATCCGGTGAATGGAAAGGTTGTTACTGTCTATGGAGAAGAAGAATACTTTGTCAGCCATGTGAACACTTTCAAGTATCTGGAAATGGAAGGTGAATACATTGAGACTCCATGTCAGTCATTTGAAGTGGTTCCCTGGGTTGTTAATGATTGTGTAGCTCCTCCTGCTGTGAAGAAAGTTCCTGTTGTCACCAGAAAACCTCCAACAATGGCAATGGCCTCCCTCAACGATGCTAGAGCTGTGGTGGATGAAGGTGGTTGTACTATTTGGGGTCAGCTTCCTGATATTCCATACAAGTCTGACAAGTTTGGTTTGGGTTTCACTGCAGAGTCCCAGAAGGCTGTTCGTCGTGCTCGTGCTGCTCGTGTCACTAATCAAGGGGTTATCAATGCTGTGGGAGACTATGATGAAGACTACAACTTGGATGCATGGATTTTTCCTACTGTGGGTGCTGGACTCAATAATTGGAAAGCTGAAGATGTTATCCCTATCTCCTTTAGTCAGGAGTAAATACTATTACTGTGTTATGTTTTGAGTTTGTAATTTCTGAACAATTGAACTTTCAAGCCATGTGCCTTACCCGGGGCACAATGGTGTACTTGTTACGGGTTGTCATTTCATTTGCATACTACATTCAATAAAATCAGTGGACGTTTCGTTTTCGTAAATATTGTGTTCCTTGTCTTTCTTTTCTTTTTATTTTCGCTTTATCAGCTATGTGTTCTTACACACACCCACATCACTAAAATGCAGATCCTCATCCACTCTGGATCCTGTTGATAACAGTTCTACTATTGCCAATTATAATTTCGAGAATCCGATCTATCAAGCTGAAGACGGAAATGAGGACGATTGTGAAATACCTGTAGAGCTTGCTAGGTTGTTACAACAAGAAGAGAAAGCTATACAGCCACATGAAGATCCAGTCGAAGTTGAGAATCTGGGAACTGAAGAAAACAGAAAAGAGGTCAAGATAGGGGCTGATTTAGAGGATAGTGTCAAGAGCAGGTTGATTCAGATGTTACGTGACTATGTGGAGATCTTTGCTTGGTCTTATGAAGATATGCCAGGGTTGGATACAGACATTGTGGTTCACCGTTTGCCAGTGAAAGAAGATTGTCGTCCAAAGAAGCAGAAGGTTCGTCGTATGCGTCCTGAAATGTCAGAAAAGATCAAGGCAGAGGTAATGAAACAGTTCAATGCAGGGTTCTTAGCAGTAACTTCTTATCCTCAGTGGGTTGCAAATGTGGTACCAGTTCCTAAGAAAGATGGTAAGGTGCGTATGTGTGTAGACTACAGAGATTTGAACAAGGCTAGCCCCAAAGATGACTTTCCACTTCCTCATATTGATATTCTGGTAGACAACACTGCTCAGCATAAGGTATTCTCTTTTATGGATGGTTTCTCTGGTTACAATCAAATCAAGATGGCACCTGAAGATATGGAGAAGACGACATTTGTGACACAGTGGGGCACCTTTTGCTATAAGGTAATGCCATTTGGTTTGAAGAATGCAGGGGCAACATATCAGCGTGCTATGGTGGCTTTGTTTCATGATATGATTCATCATGAGATAGAGGTATATGTAGATGATATGATAGCCAGGTCTCAGAATGAAGAGCAACATCTTGATCATCTGCACAAGTTGTTTGAGAGGTTGAAGAAATACAAATTGAGATTGAATCCAAACAAGTGTACTTTTGGAGTTAGATCTGGAAAGCTCCTGGGTTTCGTTGTCAGTGGAAAAGGTATTGAAGTAGACCCTGCAAAAGTAAAAGCTATACGAGAGATGCCAGCTCCCCGTACTGAAAAGGAGGTTAGAGGTTTCTTGGGACGATTGAACTACATTGCAAGATTTATCTCCCAATTAACTACCATCTGTGAGCCAATTTTCAAGTTGTTGAAGAAAGATCAGGTGATGGAATGGAATGATGAATGCCAGACTGCCTTTGATGAAATCAAGAGATATCTGCTGGAACCACCAATTTTGATGCCACCAGTTGATGGAAGACCCTTGATTATGTACTTAACAGTGCTAGACAACTCAATGGGGTGTGTGTTGGGGCAACATGACGAGTCTGGTCGAAAAGAGCAGGCAATATACTACCTTAGCAAAAAGTTTACCGACTGTGAAACAAGATACTCACTGCTCGAGAAAACTTGCTGCGCTTTGGCATGGGCTGCTCGCCGACTAAGACAGTATATGTTGACCCATACTACCTTGTTGATTTCTAAGATGGATCCTATCAAGTACATATTTGAGAAACCTGCTCTCTCCGGAAGAATTGCAAGATGGCAAATGATCTTGACAGAATATGACATACAGTATACTACTCAGAAGGCCATTAAAGGAAGTGTTGTTGCTGATCATTTGGCTCATCAAGCAGTGGATGATTATCAGTCAATGAATTTTGAGTTTCCTGATGAAGATATTATGATTATTACCAAAGAACCTGGACAATATGACGGACCTGAACAAGGATCCCGATGGACTATGGTTTTTGATGGTGCCTCTAATGCACTTGGTAATGGTGTTGGTGTTGTGATTAGTTCCCCTGAAGGTTGTCATACCCCGATTACTGCCAGACTTTGTTTCTATTGTACCAATAACATGGCTGAGTATGAGGCATGTATCCTGGGTATTAAAGCTGCTATTGATATGAAGATTCAGCTCCTTGATGTGTATGGAGATTCAGCCCTGGTAGTAAGTCAGATTAAAGGAGATTGGGATACCAAGCATGATAACCTCATTCCTTACAGAGAACATGTGTTGTCTTTGATCCCATATTTCAAAGAGATTACTTTTGAACATATCCCACGAAGGGAGAATCAATTGGCAGATGCATTGGCCACCATGGCATCTATGTTTGAGATCAGTTGGGATGATGAAGCTCCCAAGATTACTATTGATAGATTTGAAAAGCCTGCATATTGCAATGAGATTGACACTGAAGGGGCAGAGGAGAAACCTTGGTTCTATGAAGTGAAAAGATATCTTGAAGCTCAGGAGTTCCCTGAAGGGGCATCTGTCAAAGATAAGAAGTTTCTGAGAAGGTTCTCTGCTAAGTTCTTTTTGAGTAATGGCATTTTGTACAAGCGCAATCATGATTCAACTTTGCTTCGTTGTGTGGATAAGAAAGAAGCAACTGAGATTATGGAAGATATGCATGATGGAATCTTTGGCACTCATTCTAGTGGTCATACTATGGCAAAGAAGATATTGAGAGCAGGTTACTATTGGTCTACCATGGAAGCTGATTGCTATCAACACTCCAGAACTTGTCACAAGTGTCAAATCTATGCTGATAAAGTCCATGTACCTCCATCACCATTGAATGTGTTGACTGCTCCTTGGCCCTTTGCCATGTGGGGCATTGATATGATTGGTGAGATCAAGCCTACTGCTTCTAATGGGCATCGTTTCATCCTGGTTGCTATTGATTACTTCACGAAGTGGGTAGAGGCAGCTTCATTTGCATCTGTGACTAAGAATGTTGTGGCTCGGTTCATTAAGAACAATCTCATATGTAGGTATGGCATCCCTGAGAGGATTATCACTGACAATGGCTCTAATCTGAACAACTCTATGATTACTGATCTCTGCACGCAGTTCAAGATTAAGCATCACAACTCTTCTCCGTATCGTCCAAAGATGAATGGGGCAGTTGAAGCTGCTAATAAGAATATTAAGAAAATTGTACAGAAGATGACTGTTACTTACAAGGATTGGCATGAGATGTTACCATTTGCTCTTCATGGTTATCGGACTACAATACGTACTTCAACAGGGGCAACCCCATTCTCTTTAGTCTATGGTATGGAAGCAGTTCTGCCCATTGAAGTTCAGATTCCCTCCTTGAGAATTATGAAGGATGCAGGATTGGATGAAGATGAGTGGATTCAGACTCGACTGGACCAGATAAATTTGATTGATGAGAAGAGGTTAGCAGCAGTTTGTCATGGCCAGATGTACCAAAAACGAATGATCAAAGCTTTTAACAAGAAGGTTAAGCCAAAGGTATATCAGGTTGGTGACTTGGTAATCAAACGTATCATATTACCACAGGGTGATCCTAGGGGCAAGTGGACTCCGACATATGAAGGACCATTTGTAGTCAAGACAGTATTCTCAGGAGGTGCCATGATACTGACTACAATGGATGGTGAAGACTTCCCACAGCCGGTAAACGCAGACATAGTTAAAAAATACTACGCATAAAAAGAGACCCGCTAGGTTGACAGGCCTAGGCAAAAATAAGGGCATCCCGGCAAACCAAAAGGGTTTGGGCAAAAATTAGGGATATATATAAAAAGATGTACACCCGGCAAGTCGAAAACCTGAAAGGGCGGCTTGGGCAAAAAAGGGTATCCCGGTGGATTGAAAACCTGAAAGGGCAATCCAGGCAAAAGTTAGGGATTAAAGCGTATAACTATGTCTCGTTTGGATCACCCATGAAACTGCAACCAGTTGTACTACTTACTCAAGCTTGAACAGATAAAAGTCCAATCCAATCGTTTCCGTCTCAACAGTAGAAGATGAGATACTTGAAGATAATGGCAATAGTAGAATTGAAACTCAATAGGATTATTTCCCACATAGCTGACTCTCTTTGTTTTGTAGAAACTTTATGGCAAAATCCTCTTACTAGGGTTTATGTCTCCTTGTACAAACTTACCCGTGTATGGGTCACTTTTTGATATAAATAAATTCCATCTTTTGAATCCAGATTTACTTTTACCCTATTTACATAAGAGAAACGTCCATTGGTTGTGTTTGAATGTATGTATGCTTTTGAATATGATTAATGTTTACCAAAAATGCATGAAAATGCAGTAATAGTATTTACTAAGGACGAACGAGGGGAGGATTTCAACGAAGCTCCGACGGTTCACCTTTACAAGACAGTTACAAACTCTCAGTAGGACAAATCCATCTTCATAAAGTCTTATCTCCCCTGGAATTTATATCTATCTCCTTTATCCTCATACAGATATTCGGGAATTTACTTTCCAATAAGGGTACGACGAACGAAGACGGGAGGTTATATCTGCTCTACCATCAAACGAAGACGAAGGTTATATATACCCTGCTATCCCCAGCAGACGGGAGGTTATATATACCTTACTATCCCCAGCATACGGGAAGTTATCTATACCCTGTTATCCCCAGCAGACGGAGGGTTATATATTCTTCAACAACGAATCAGGATTTATTTTCCCCGGCCAGCAGTTGTTATACGAAGATGTCCAGACTCTTCCGGCAGTATCATACCATACATACATCATTTACATCATACCATGGCATATATATCCATAGGCACATAGTACATTACTTGAGTACATCATATCATACATGCATACATAAAGCATAAACTAATGTTATTATACAAAATGCTACCTTGTTTTCAGGTTAATTATCCAACAAACAAACTTATGATCATCGGGACTGCTTTATCGTAACCTCAGGGTTACTTTATCCTCCTGACAAGCTTCTTATTACTTTGGGGACTGCTTTATCGTAACCTCAAGGTTACTTTATCCTCCTGATAAGCTTCTTATTACTTTGGGACTGCTTTATTGTTACCTCAGGGTTACTTTATCCTCCTGATAACTTCTCACGACTTCAAGACTGCTTTAGAGCTACTGATTGCTCTATCCTCCTGAAATCATCTTATTATTTCAAGACTGCTTTAGAGTTATTATTATTGATGGCTCTATCCTCCTGAAAATCACATTACTTCAAGACTGCTTTAGAGTTATTATTATTGATGGCTCTATCCTCCTGAAAATCATTACTTCAAGACTGCTTTAGAGCTATTGATTGCTCTATCCTCCTGAAGCTATCTTATTATTTCAAGACTGCTTTAGAGCTATTGATTGCTCTATCCTCCTGAAATCATATTACTATTTCAAGACTGCTTTAGAGCTATTGATTGCTCTATCCTCCTGAAATCATATTGTTACTTCAAGACTGCTTTAGAGTTATCATTATTGATGGCTCTATCCTCCTGAAATCCTATTATTACTTCAAGACTGCTTTAGGGTTATCATTATTGGTTGCTCTATCCTCATGAAGACATGCTGTTACATCAGGATTACTCCAGTATCCTGAAAACATATCATCAATACCTCAGGACTCTCCAAATTCCTGACAGCTTTCATTATATCTCCATATTTTGGACTGCTTTATCTTCCAAGAACTTTCTACTAGTGGCATCTTTAAGCCCACTCAATCATATTCAACTAGCCATCTGTACCACTCTAATGCACTGGTGAGTGCAAATTTTTGGGCTTTCGTGTTCAATCCCCTTCAACCTTCCAGGTCACGACTGGCACATATACCAATCTAACCCCTCAGGTTTCAGAAAATTGAACAGGGGCAGCTGTTGCACCCCAAAATTTGCCCTCACAATACAAGACTTTGTGTTCTAAGAAGGTTCACAAGTTCTCCAACACTTGCATAACCTTTCATGAGGTTCATGAAGTCTACAAGTTACTTCTTGAAGGTTCACAAGGTTCACAAGTCCCACAATGCTTTCAATACCTTTCATGAAGTTCATGAAGTCTACAAGTCACTTCTTGAAGGTTCACAAGGTTCACAAGCTTCCCAATGCTTTCAATACCTTTCATGAAGTTCATGAAGTCTACAAGTTACTTCTTGAAGGTTCACAAGGTTCACAAGCTTCACAACATTTACAAGACCTTCCATGAAGTTCATGAAGTCTACAAATCACTTCTTGAAGATTCACAAGGTTCACAATGATTACAAAGCTTTCCTGAGGTTCATGAGGTCTACAAAGCCACTTCACAAGGTTCACAAGCTTCACAATACCTCCCATGAGTATCACAAGACACTTTATGAAGATTCACAAGGTTCACAAAGTTCACAATTGGTCAGAAGAGTTGACAATTCCCTCAGACAATGCACCTCCTAAGCAGTGCATCCAAAACTAGGGTTTTGACTTTAATCAAGCTAAATAGACTTCCAATACCTCAAGTGAGCTTCATAACATCTTATATGTGTATAAGAACCCCCATGACAAGTTTCAAGACTTTTCTCAAAAGTTTGCTCAGTCAGATGATCAGATAAGTCAAAATCAGTCAATGCAGTCAAAAAGTCAAACTGAGGTCAACTGTGGTCAAACCAAAGTCAAACTTCATGATTTTTTGCCAACATCAAGTATATGAAGTAAAATTCATCATTTGATCAAGGGTTGATCATGATTCATCAAGGAGATTCCAGATCATCAATAATCAGGAGTTTCTAAATTAGGGTTTCCTCAGTAAAAGTCAACTGAACTTTGACCAGCCATAACTTTCACATACTTCATCACCAAGTCTCCATCCAAAGCTCATTTTGAAGGAAATTGAATTATCTACAACTTTGATGTTGAAAGTTAAGCCCAAAAATGCTCCATTTGAAAGATATGAGCTAAGACATTATAGGTCATTTCAAAAGTCAACAAAAAGTCAATAACTTCAAAAGGGCATAACTTGAGATTGGTAAATGATATGGACCTGAAACCAATAGGGTTGTTTATAGGACTCTTCAAGCTTTCCAAAATGTCCAAGAACACCCTCATACCTTTAAAATTGAGGGAGATGTTCCCTTGCAAAGTTGAGAAAGTTTGTGATGATTTATGATGAAAATGGGGGCTTAAAAACAATTTTCTCCAAATGGGCTGGCCAAATTATGACCCAACCCATACAATAACATCTTGCACGAAATTTCCATAATATTTTCATAATTTTTATTTTATTATGATTTTTTATTCTTAAAATCATTTTAAATTTAAATAAAATATTAAATGTGAAGATTTAATTGATTTATTGATTCTAGAAAGTCATAAAATCAATATGGAACAAATTGATGCAAGAATTATATGGAGTGGCTTGAAATAGAAAGCATTGGTATAAAAATATTGAACTTTCATGGCATGATCTTTCTCAATCTTAAAATATCAAAACTTCCACATAATCAATCAAGTTTTTGACCTAGATTGATTCTCCTATAAGTACTAAACCTAATGCTATCATTCAAGGACGAATTCCAGCAGCCCATAGGTAAGTTCAAAAACTCAAAATTCAAGCAAAAAGTGAGATTCGGACTTTGAAATCCAGGGCATTTGAAGGCAAAGTAAGAACATAGAGATGTTTATTGATCATCATTGAAGCTAAAGCATCACTCATATGCATCTCATGTGCTCCATATTGCTAAACCCGAAGCTTGTTTATGTTTGATAAAGTTTTTTTCGATTGTGATGATTCACTGCATATAATTGAATTTTGTTCATATAATTGTGTTTGTTGATGTCTATAGATGAAATCTGGAGCGATTGATGAAGTTCCATAGCCTAAAACGTGATCTACCATTTTTAGGGTTTATGGCTCCAATTAGGGTTCTTCAATCCAGCCCATATAAATAAATTCTAGGAACGTGGGATGATTGGAAAACTCATTAGAAACTTAATGGACTGATTAATTTCATGAAACTATGCTGTTTTGTCCGTGTTTGATTTTTATAGGTTTTGCTGGGAAAGTATTTTTCGCAGGAAAACTTGCATCTAATTTCGCAGCAAAGTTTGTAGGTCTCAAGGAAGAAGAAGATCAGTTCCCGCGCGCTCAGAAATTCAAATTATTTTAACTTATTTTATGTTGTTTGGTTGTTTTGTTATCACACGCGCGTGTGTGCCCTGGTGGTAAGCTTTGCATGTGTATGTTGTAAGGACCTTGGTTCGATACTGGGCTGGTGCATTGTTTTTTTTGTTAATTTTTCAGGATAAAAGCAAACATAATATATAATGTATTGTTGTCAATCCATGACCAGAAGGGCTCTCCCAGCCAGGCGGTCAAGCAAGCGCGTATACATCCCAAAGGTCCTGGGTACGAATCCCACCCCAGGCCTTTTGTTTTTATTATTTTTCTGGATTTATCAAGGCAAGGCACAAAACAAAGTGGATCTCTTCTATTATCACCTGCGCCTGGCTGACCTAGTGGTGAGTTTTGATGCTTGCAAACATGAGGACATGGGATCAAATCCTAGACAAGGTAAGTTCTCAGTTTTTTGTCACTTTTTTCTATTTTCTTAATTAATTATATTTTTGTTTATTATAAAAACTTAATTTCTAAATAACCTTATACTATTTTCTTTGTGTTCTAAAAAAATATGTTATAATTTATTTTTCTCAAATATAAAAATGTTTTTTTTATTTTGTAAATATATTCATATTATGTCTATATGCTTGTAAATAAATTAGATAATTAAGTTTAGATTAATTCCATAAACCCTAATTATAAATAAAACCCTAATTTATTTATTTTTTCTAAATTAAAAAACCCTAGTCATTTATTTACTAATTCTTAATATAAATTAATATGTATGTGTTTATTGAATATAGTCTCTAATATAATTTTTGGCAATAATCAATAAAAAAATTAAATCTTGTAAATATGCTTATAATTTATTTTTCTCTTTATATAATATGTGAATACTTTTATAATTTTTGTTTATTTAGAAATAATTGAATTTATAATAATTAAGTTTTGTAGTTATAATATATTTAAAAATAACTTAATAACTTGTAAAATTAAAGTAATTGTTTGCTCATATTTTTTTTTTCTAAATATAATTGTTTATATTAAAAATTGTTGATCTATTATAATTTTGGTTAATTTTATTTATTATTGTTATTACTAACCATATTATTTATTTTGCTTTATTAATTTTATATATTTCATTAATCTTTATTATTTACTAACCATACTATTATTTATTATTATATTATTATGTTTCTAACCTTGTTTGTTATTTCTAATTATTATTATTATTATTATTATCTACCACTAACCCAATATTTATTTATTTATTGCTTACTATTTTGTTTATATATTTTTTTAATTTGCTTATTATTTAATTTGCTATTTATTTATTTTGCTTATTATAATTATTATGTAAATGCTCCTGGATGTAAATTTTGTAATTATTTAATTATTTTTGCTATGGTTAGTAATTTAGGGAGTGCAAATATGTATTTTATTTAAAATAAATTAGATCACTTTAATCATAAGATAATTAAACTAAACACTCACACACGTAAGTCGATTTTAATCGTCGTCTCACTTTCTAAGGTTATCCCTCAAGTTGCTTACGAATAAGGTCAAGTGGGGTGTATAAAGCAAGTCCCTTTAAAAAGAAAAATCATCAAGTCCCTCATGGTTGCCTTTATGAATCAAGTCCCTTTTCGAATAATGATGATAGTCCCTCTTATATGCTTAATACACCCCACAGTTGCCTTCATAAAACAAAATGTCCCTCTCATGTCCCTTACATCCAAGGTAATGACTACCTACTCCTTAATAGTAGGGATAGTCTTACTAATTAAAGGATAAAGAACAAGAAAGACTTAAAACTTTAGGGTAGGTTCCTCTTATGTACTTGCTCACCTCAAAAACTTTTCACACTTAACAAATTTCAAACAAATTTTCAAAAACAAGTTTTTACGCATCCATACATGGATCATTATCAACTATTCTGAAAATTTTCTATTCACACCCTACACTTTCAAAAACAATTCAAAAGTGAGCTAAGTAACTAAGAGCCCATGGATAACCATGGATGTAAAGGGTGCTAACACCTTCCCTTTACATAACCTACCCCCCGGACCCAAAATATTCTCTTAAGGTTTTTCCTGTTCTTTTATACCCTTTCCTTATGGATAAAATAAAAGTCGGTGGCGACTCTTGCTATCCGCAACATTAACTAAAGTCAGTTCTCCCACCGTGTTACAGCGCGACCTGGATTTCAACGACACTCTACTTAACAATGATATGACCGACGTGATGTTACCCCTTTTCTAATCATTGTGAAAGGGGTTTTATGTAGTAGTGTGATAAATGAAATCATGTTTCTGGATGTGAAAATATGTGGGAAGAGACCTCTATTTATAGGCTAAAGGTTGACACTAACACTACTACAAAAAGTATATACAACAATGCCTATCTTACTATAAGAAAACTAATTGTCTCAGCATTTAATCTTTATATTTTGATGATAACAATGAAGTATTTGTTAAAGAACAATTTTATGTTCTAATGTTTGTTACTGTGCATATCATGTTATGAAGCAATCAGATCTAATAAGCATACTCAGAATGTGCGCTAAAGATTATATGTGTGTTACTATGTGTAACACAAGCCGCAAGTGTGCTGAAGAAGCAAGTATGCTTCTGTATCTGATCACAATCAGAAAGATATAAAGAAGCCTGATATTGCTTTTGTGATGCTCTTGTGGATTCTGTTCTGAGAGTGATTCTGATTCTGAAGCTAGTGAAGCTTTTGAAGTTATAATCTTATGAAGAACTAACTGTTGAAGACTCTGATTACTTGAAAATCTGAATACTGAAGGTTCTGAAGACCAAGTGCATAAAGACTCTGAATACCTAAGGGTTATGTAGATTAAGGTTCTAAATACCAAGTGTTGATGAATCTAAAGACAAGGTTCTGAGTGAACAACATTCTGAAGACTTGAAGTTCTGAAGACCAAGGGTTTCAAAGACAAGTGTTGAAGTTCTGAAGACAAGGTTCTGAGTTAACGAGTTCTGAAGACTAAAGACTTGAGATTCTGAAGACCCAACTATCACATCTTTATCCATGCTTCAATCATCTACCATCAGAATCCTATGAATTTAAAACGACAATGTGACTATTAGCAAGGATAGTACACAGTACAAAAATGCTTTATCCCACCACCTCTCCACTAACCTTAAATTATGGAAAAGATCGATATGTGGCAGTACTATTTTCTTCCTTGTGTAACGAAATTGCTTAGTAACCAGTTGCTCTGTAACGACTTTATTTTGCTTGGCTATTGTCGCTCCTTGGATTTCCATCCTGGTCCAAACGCGAAAGTGGCACGGGAAAGGTAGAGTCGCCAGCTAGGCATTTTTATCCTGAAGGAACGAGAATGGTAATTCTGCATAAATCAGGGAAAGAAGGGAAAGGACAAGGTCCTACGAACCAAAGAACTGGGTTCGGGATTCGGTTACGACCTAGGAAGGTATTAGCACCCCAGATCGTCCGCCGTACCCGACGGGATCCACGCTTGCAAAGAAACTATTTCAAAGGGTAAATGAATTAAGCTGCTGCAAAGGAAATGAAACTGGATCTGGATAAAAGAAAAGAAAGGGGGGAAATGTAGGGAAAATAAAAGAGTGCTCGAACGGGCCCTACCCCGCTGCCTACACACCTCATCTGGAAATGAGGATCAGAGTCACTGTAGTTCCCCTAACTAGGGAGGAAAATGGCTTGTATTTTAAGAGCTTGAACTACTTATGTCAATGCTCTGGTGTTGCAGGCTCAGACGACGAGTGTGTAACCGTCTTGCAAAGTAACAAATAGGAGCAAGTTCTTACATTATTAGTGAGGGTGATGAGAAAAGAAGTCCCGAAGGAGAGACGCTTATTCTTTGTTTGAGTTTTTTAGAAGCTTTTTTTAGTGTGTCACAAGAAAGTGAATTCAAATCCTGTTCTAGGGAATGTGTCCTTATTACCACATTCCTAGATAGTATGAGTAATAATCACACCAAGAATGAAGAAGACCCTCAAACTTGCTTCCAAAGATTAGGGTTTGAGTTCACTAACTTGTTGTAGTTATTAAGTGTTTTGTGGTTAAGAATGAAGAAATATTTTTTATGAATATTCCTTTGTGAAATTAGCTTCATGATTAGACTTGTACATCATTGAAAAGCTTATACCACCACCAAGATGGGGTGAATACAAGTGTTCCATGGAATAAGGCCATACACAAGAGACTATTTCAACCTTTATTAAAGTGTTTTTTTAGGTTTTTTTGTTTGAAGATGAGAAGAGAAGAACCAAAGGAACTTAAAGGCAAAATAACTAAAGGGGGACTAACAAAACCTAATTGTTATCATGCGTGGAGACCCTAGGTTAGTGAGGTATCATTATATCCTAAAGAAAAGAAGGAAAGAAGAAAAGAAGAAGAGAAAGAAGGTAGGAAGCAACTTACTTATCTTAAAGAAGTTAAGTTGTTTCTAAGGGGAATGAAGAAAAATTGTACAAATGATGGCACAAGCTCATCTCAAATCACAAATGAAGCATAAAAGAAAAGAGGAGAAATAATTTGGATATTTGGAAATCTCATCCATACCTCTTACTTACTGTAAACACCCCAAATTTTCCCTCACTCATTCACACCATGGCTTGTGATCATCTCATATGCATAAACACAATCATATCCCCTCATATCCCATTTTTGATTCACTGCATAGTTTCTAAGTCATCTGCACCTAGGGTTTGTGATCTGAGCAATCCCAAAGCTTCTTGAGCCACTCCAAATGCAACCAATCACTTCAAAAGGGGTCCATATGTGTTCTTGTATCATATTACATCCTCTCAAGGTCAAGACTCCAAAAGAATCACAAGAACTAGGGTTTGGATGGATGCAGAGCCAAGTTTGACTACACAGTTGACCTAAAATTAGGGTTTTGGTTTCAGAGGCCATAACTCCAAATTTTTTGGTCATTCTTGTTTCCATTGGTCTCTATATGGTATAGGGAGTATGCATATCAATTTTCATGAAGAAATTCCATGGGGAAGTCATCTGATCAAGAGTTGACTTTCTGGACAAGTCAGTGCAAAATCAGGGCATCTGAGGCCCCCAATGACCCAACCAATGGGTGATCTTCATCATTTTGAGTGTATATGATCTTTATTTGATCATGGAAGAAGGTTGAAGTTCATAGAAATCAAGAATTTGGAAGTTTTGCAAATGTTGACTTTTTGGACATAGTTGACTTTTTCAAGAATGCTTCATTTTAGGTCATTTTTCAAGCCTTGATTCTTGATCCAAAAATGCTCCAAACGAAAAAACTTTGGTCATGAAAGTTGTAGAATACATTTTTCCCTTTTCAAAAAGTACAAGAACATGATCTAATTCATTTTGGATCAAAAGTTATGGTGTGACAAAGTTGGCTAAAATCACTTATTTTCAAGATATGCACCAAGTGTGAAAATTGCAAAATCATGTACCAAGGCAAATTGCAACTTCTAATTGGCCTCAAACCATCACATAAACATCATGTAAGTCCTAAAATTCAGAATGGACTAGGCATTGCTCATGTTTCATGGCTTTTGGGACAAGATCTTTCCATGTGAACCAAAAAGCCACAACTTGCAAAACTCATGATCACACTTCCTACAACTTGCAACCTTGGATGCTGACTTTGGCTAGCCTTTCCCCTCACTCTTGCTGCGCAGCCCATGCCTTGTACTAGCCTAGATCATGAGCCATACTTCTCTTACACAAAAGGTGGACTTTGAGCAAAAGCAAACTTACCAATCACTATAGGCCAGGTCACATCATCTGACCTATAGGATTAAAATACAATATCCCTTGGCAAGCCAAAGATATGAAGAGGCAAGGCTGAAACACTACACACCAACACATTCACAAAACACACCCCAGCTGCAAATTGCTTCGAATCTCTCTGCCCAGCCACAAAACACTCAAACCATTTTCACCATTCAACTCACCATGCCTCATTGAGTAGACACCAGCAAGAACACAAGCCTGAAACAAGCTGTAACCCCACTGCACCATTTTCACTCCAACTTGCAGTTTCATTCGAAACTCTCTCCACAGCTCACAAACATCAAAACAAACTCCATAGACCTTCTCCACTCATCATCTGGACCACAAACAACCCTTCACCATTGCCAGAAACAGCCTGAAACTCCATTGCCATTTTCAACTGAGCTTGAGCAGAAGCTGCTCAAACTCTTCATTCAGCCAACATAAATTCCTCTTGAGCATTCAAGCATCACCAGAGGGTTAAGTGGAGTGGTTTTCATCAAGAGGAGAGGCCAGAAAGTCATCAGAGTGAAAGCTTCGAATCTCAGGTAGCTCAAGAATTATTTTTCCAGAAATCGTTTTTCATGTTATAAACTTGTTCTCTATGCTTCACTGAGTATCCTGGTGCTTTTGGTTTTTGAAATGGTATTGAAATGAGTATTTAATTAGCTTCTGAATCTCTGTGACCTAGAAATTTGTTTTGTTCGATTCATGAATTCCAGGAAGAATAAATTGGTTTTGAGTGAGGGTTATGATTCGTGAGTGATTGGGATTCATTTCCCTGTTTTTAGGTTTTGTTTTTGTTACGTTTTGAGGGAGTTTGGAGATTTTCAGGTGGACTCCCCACCGGAGAAGACGACCGGAGGTCTTCTCCGGCCACCTGAAAATCATTAGGGTTTAATTATGTAATTAATGGCCATTTGAATGTTGAGCGTAGGATCAGTAGACTTGTTTGACTTGCCGCGCGAATAGATGGCCCAGATCAATCTGCTTAGCCCTAATCTCTTTCATTAGTTGTAATTAATTTTAATTAGGATAATTAAGTCAGAAGCCATCTGGACCCTTCATTCGCGCGCGTGGTCAACCCCTTTGAACCCAGAGCTCATCTCAGCCTTCCATTTGTTTGACTTCATTATTATTTCAATTTATTTTCATTTCTTTTTTATTTAATTTGCATAATTATTTAAAAATAGTAAAAAAGGTTTAAAAATTATGAAACTTTTTCTCCTGAGTTTTATTAATTTTGTAAACACAAAAATATTTTTATTTTTATTTTTATCATTAAAAAAGTATTTTTAAATATTTAAAAGATTATTTTTAATTGATTAATGAAAATTAATTTATTAAAAATACTTTTAGGTATTTAAAAATCACAAAAAAATTCATGAAATGTTCTAAGACATTTAGAAACATTGTCCAACCTTCAAACCAAATTTCTTTTTTGATCTTGATGCATTTTGAGAATTTTCCATTGAATTAAATCATTTTTTATGCATTAATTTGATTCAAAGTTCAAAAATTCATTTCTGCCTTTTCATGAGGAGTTGGACATTGATTCTTTTTGCTTTGTTTTGTGTTTAGCATGTAGTTTCTAGGATTAAATGGCCATGTTTTGTTTCCTCATTTTCAATTTGTTTGGTATTTCTTTTGTTTAGGAACCCTAAAAACCCTAATAACTTAGAAAAATCATAACTTGAGTTTGGTTAAGAGTTGAGACCTCCCCTTTGGACTTTGGTTTAGTATAGGTTTAGGGTTTCTTTGGGTGGCATTTTCCATTTTTTATCTTAGGGTTTGCTTCTGATTTTGAGTTTTGTTTGATGTTTGTTTCATAAACCCTAATTTGGGCTTCCATTTGCATCCTTCTTGCATCCTCTTGCATAACATGACTTGCCATGTTATTCCATGCCTCCATTTGATTCATTTGACATCATAAGACATGTAGAAAGCATGTTTGATCTTTGCATCCCATATTTGCCATTTTGTTTGCCATGTATGTTTCATAACTTTTCATGTAAGATCATGCTCCTTAACTTGCATCATTTGCGTCCATGATCTTGTATGAACATCTCCATGCCTTGTCTCATGCTTGTAGCATCTCATAACATCATTATCATCATCAACATGCTTCTGGTTTTGTTTTTCATCATATCATTTCAACTCATCTAGCATTGCATTGCTTTTCTTTCTAACATTTCAGGTGGTAAGTAAACCTGAGAAGTGAATTTGCCTTCACTTCTCATAACTTTTCTTTTCATCTCTCTTGCATCCATTGCTGCATTTATGTATGTGGTTGAGATTGAGCTTGCTCATTCTTGTTCCTCCCACTTTCTTTCTTCAAGTGACTTGACTTCTTGAATGAAGCAAGTGTTGCACCCCAAAATTTGCCCTCACAATACAAGACTTTGTGTTTTAAGAAGATTCACAAGGTTCACAAGTTTCTCAATGCTTATATAACCTTTCATGAGGTTCATAAAGTCTACAAGTTGCTTCTTGAAGGTTCACAAGGTTCACAAGTCCATAACCTTTCCTAAGGTTCATGAGGTCTACAAAGCCACTTCATGAGGTTCACAAGATTCACAAGCTTCACAATACCTCCCATGAGTATCACAAGACATCTTATGAAGATTCACAAGGTTCACAAAGTTCACAATTGGTCAAAGAAGTTGACAATTCCCTCAGACAATGCACCTCCTAAGCAGTGCATCCAAAACTAGGGTTTTGACTTTAATCAGGCTAAATGGACTTCCAATACTTCAAGTAAGCTTCATAACATCTTATATGTGTGTAAGAACCCCCATGACAAGTTTCAAGACTTTTCTCAAAAGTTTGCTCAGTCAGATGATCAGATAAGTCAAAATCAGTCAGTGCAGTTAAAAAGTCAAACTGGAGTCAACTGTGGTCAAACCAAAGTCAAACTTCATGATTTTTTGCCAACATCAAGTATATGAAGTAAAATTCATCATTTGATCAAGGGTTGATCATGATTCATCAAGGAGATTCCAAATCATCAATAATCAGGAGTTTCTAAATTAGGGCTTCCTCAGTAAAAGTCAACTGAACTTTGACCAGTCATAACTTTCACATACTTCATCACCAAGTCTCCATCCAAAGCTCATTTTGAAGGAAATTGAATTCTCTACAACTTTGATGTTGAAAGTTAAGCCCAAAAATGCTTCATTTGAAAGATATGATCTAAAACATTATAGGTCATTTCAAAAGTCAACAAAAAGTCAACAACTTCAAAAGGGCATAACTTGAGATTGGTAAATGGTATGGACCTGAAACCAATGGGGTTGTTTATAGGACTCTTCAAGCTTTCTAAAAAGTCCAAGAACACCCTCATACCTTTAAAATTGAGGGAGATGTGACCTTGCAAAGTTGGGCAATTTTGTAATGGTTTATGTTGAAAATGGAGGCTTAGAAGTAATTCTTTCCAAATGGGCTGCCCAATTCATGACCCAATCCATGTCACAACATCATGCACGACCCAATGGTGAGAAATTCTGATTTTTATATTTTTATTTGATATTTATTTGAATTTTATTCATTTTAAATCAAATTAAATCAAAATAAAATCTAAAAAATCAAAGTTTGGACATGATTCTTCTTTTAAAAATTAATCAATGCTGCTTAATATGATTTGATCTTGTCCAATTTCGTGCTAGACCAAATTAGAAGGCAAATATTTGATTTTTTCACACTTTAAGATCATGACATTCCTTCATCATGAAGTTTTCCAAAAGGCCCATAAATCCATCATCTTTTGACCTAAATTACATCTCCTATAAGTATACAAGAGAACCCTATTGCATGAGGACGAAATCTAGCAGCCAAAGGTGAGTTTCATACTTCAAAAATCAAGCAAAAAATTCCAATTCGGTTTGACATTTGCAGCCCTTTTCAAGACAAACCAAAGGTGGCAATAGACTCCTTGATGTTCAGTGATTGATTTTGAATCATAATATCATGCATTCATACTCCAAATCGTGAAAACCGAATGCATTTTATTCATGTTTTGAAAATTTTCGATTTGGATGATTTACATGTTGTTGATGAAAACTAACTTCTGGTTTGTGTTTATAATGATGTTTGGATGATTTCTGGATAAATTGATTTGATTTTAGGTTCAAGAAGAGGAAACCACCATTGCTAGGGTTTCGGCCAAGTTTTTATGAATCCATGACAAACCTAAAATAAATAATTTCTAATACCACAGAACAATCGTGTGACCTCTGGGAATCATTATGCACAAATTAATTTTGAGAAATTTCACTGTTTTGATGGTGTTCCAAATTTCGTAGGTTCATGTTTTGAAAAATTCGCAGGAAATTGTGTAAGAAATTGTGCAGGTAATTTCGCAGGTATAAGGTTGAAGATGAAGCTTCCCGCGCCCTGGAAATTCAAAAATTTGTTTAAAATATTTTATGAATTATTATTAGTTTACTTATCACAAGCGTGCCTGTGGTCTGGTGGTAAGGCTGGAACGTATATGCTATAAAGGCCTTGGTTCGATTCTTGGCCATGGCATTGTTTTATTTTATTTTTGCAGGAATAAAAGACAACATAATATATAATATGTTATTGTCGTTCCATGACCAGAAGGGCTCTCCCAGCCAGGCGGTCAAGCATGCGCATGAATATCCCTAAGGTCCTGGGTTCAACTCCCACCCCAGGCCTTTTGTGTTCTTATTTTTTCTGGATTTTTGCAAGGCAATGCATAAAACAAACTTGATTCATTCTTCTACTACCTGCGCTGGGTTAGCCTTGTGGTATGCTTTGTGGCTTGCAAGTTGGGTGTCCTGGGTTCAAACCCACCCCAGGTAAGTTCTCTTTTTACCATTTTCTTCTATTTTTATTTCTTTGATTAATTAGCTTAATTGTTTCTTAATATTAATAAAAAAGGAGTAAATTGTATACGTATGTATGTTTAAAATAACCTTCATTTTTTCTAAAATCCAAACTTCTATTTTTCTCAACTTAAAATATTTTCTTTGTTATATGATTAAATTATAAGATATTTGTTTATAATTTGTATAAACCCTAAAAGCTATTTTCAAAAATAAAGCCTAATCCTATTTTTTCTAAATAGTTTTATTCCTTAACTGTTAATATAATTGTATTATTCTCATATTGTAAATATAATTATAAATTATTTTTCTCATATCAAATATAATTATGTTTCATGCTATTAAAAATTTAATTTTGTAAATAAAAATAATTGCTTGATCATATCTCTTTTTAATATAATTGTTCATATGAAAATTCAGTAATTTCTTATAATTTTGAAAAAAATTTGTTTATTGTTACTAACTAAATTATTATGTATTATTATATTATATTTTTATTTTGTTTATTCTAATTATTCTTATTCTTATTTACTAACCATATTATTATTATTATATTTTTATACTTCTAACCTTGTTTATTAT
This sequence comes from Lathyrus aphaca, assembly GCA_963966055.1. Taxonomy (NCBI): domain Eukaryota; kingdom Viridiplantae; phylum Streptophyta; class Magnoliopsida; order Fabales; family Fabaceae; genus Lathyrus; species Lathyrus aphaca. Next base: position 53,439,261 of record OZ014525.1, on the reverse strand, counting down.
TTCTAATTATTCTTATTGTTATTTTCACTAACTTTATATTTCTACTAACCTTATTTAATTTTTCTTATTATTTACTAACCCCAATATTTTATTATTAATTATTTGCTTATTATATTTATTTTGATTATATTTTGCTATTTATTTTATTTTGTTGTAATTGCTTCCTTGGTGTAATTTTGCAAATATTTTAATTATTTAATTATTGTTATGGTTAGTAATTAGGGAGTGTAACAACATGTATGCAATATTAAAATAAATTTAGATAATTTTTAATGTAAGATAATTAAATTAAACACGTCACACACGTAAGTCGATTTTAATCGCCGTCTCACTTCCTAAGGTTATCCCTCAAGTTGCCTACGAATAATGGTTAAGTGGGGTGTATAAAGCAAGTCCCTTCAAAAGATAAATCATCAAGTCCCTCATGGTTGCCTATACGAATCGAGTCCCTTTCGAAAAATGATGATAGTCCCTTATATGTGCTTAATACAACCCACAGTTGCCTTCGTAACCAAATTGTCCCTCTCATGTCCCTTAACATCCAAGGTAAAGACTACCTACTCCTTAATAGTAGGGATAGTCTTACCAAGGAAAGGAAAAAGAACAAGAAAGACTTTAAACATTAGGGTAGGTTCCTCTTATGTACTTGCTCACTTCAAAAAATTTTCAAACTTAAACAAATTTCAAACAAATTTTCAAACAAGTTTCTTACACATCTGTACATGGATTATTATTAAACTATTCTGAAAATTTTTCTATTCACACACTACATTTTCAAAAACAATTTAGAGTGAGCTTAAGTACCTAAGAGCCCATGGATAACCATGGATGAAAAGGGTGCTAACACCTTCCCTTTTCATAATTTACCCCCCGGACCCAAAAATATCTCTAAGGTCTTTCCTGTTCTTTTATAACCTTTCCTTATGGATAAAATAAAAGTCGGTGGCGACTCTTGCTATCCGCAACATTACTTAAAGTCAGTTCTCCCACCGTGTTACAGAACTGGCGACTCTGCTGGGGATTCTATTTTAAGAGGGGTACCCTTAGGAATTAAGATCACTTTAAACTGTTTGCCTTGTTTGCTTTATATTATCTTGTTGGGGTGCTCTTATGTGTGAAAGGTCCTAACCCGGATCTAGTGTACCTTAGGTAAATGGCAATAGACCAAGGAAACTGTACGACGTATATCGATACGGTTGATCTGGTGGCCATAGTTAGTGCGACTTCTTGGTTGGTGCTTATATTCCTTAAGTCAAGTTGAGGATAATATTGAGGCTGCCATATGTTGTCAATGCACTAACTAACTTTTAGAACCCTAGTTAACTCATCTTGGCCTTTAGAAAGTAGTGAGGTAACCGGCTTTGGTGCAGACTGAAGTTGGTTGACACTCGATACTACGCTCATTGAGATCTTGAACTTGGAGGGTTTTGGTTGGCAAGTAAGTTGCCTTCTGAACAACCACCCTTGTGAAGGATCAATGATATTGAGATCCCTTAGAACATGGTTACTTTTGTAGGACAGGATGAACCATCTAACTTCAGGGGAAGGTACTTACCTTAAACCTCATGCAAGCCTTTAAACCTAGGGCTATGGTGTGACTTGTTTGTGTGTGCCACATGTTTGTGATTGAGCATAACATCATGACATCATCGTGCATCATAAGCATAGCATTGTCACTAACCATTTCAAGGACCAAAGGATTTATCTTTGTTCTTTGTTGCAGGTCATGGCTTCTGCTCGTAGAAACACCATCAGGATCAACTTTGTGGGGATACCTCCCAAGCTTAAAGAGTTGGTTTCTCAAGTGTCTGATCACTCCCGGTTCATCAAGAGACATGGTCACCTATTGGATCTAGTCACTTCAGGGTTCAATGAAGACATGATGAGTGTCCTGTTCCAATTCTTTGACCCTAAACACCATTGCTTCACATTCCCCGACTACCAGCTAGTTCCAACCATGGAGGAATTCTCTAAACTTCTGGGTATACCTGTTCTTGATCAAAGACCCTTCACAGGTTTGGAGAAGGAACTTAAACCAGAGGTTATTGCTGCAGCCCTACATCTGAAGAAGTCTGACATTGTTCTAGAAACGAGAAGTGGAGTCAAGGGTATTCTTGCCAAGGTATTAGTGGATAAAGCTCAAATGTTCTTGAAGGCCATGAGCTATGATGCTTTTGAGGAGATCTTAGCCTTGCTGATATATGGCTTAGTGTTGTTCCCCAATCCAGATCAGTTCATAGATGTTCATGCCATCAACATTTTCCTGAGTCACAATCCAGTGCCTACATTGCTTGGAGACATCCTGCATTCTCTTCACACCCGTACTACAAGGGCAAGAGGAACTTTGATGTGCTGCATACCTTTGCTTTCTAGGTGGTTTATTTCTCACCTTCCTCGCTCAGTAATGAAGAATGAGCAGGGGTTCAGATGGTCCAAGAGGATTATGTCACTTTCTCACTCAGACATCCATTGGTGCTCCAGATCTATGGAGAATGTCACCATCATTGACCGTTGTGGGGAGTTTCCTAATGTGCCACTTCTAGGCATAAGAGGAGGCATCACCTACAACCCCTCTCTAGCTTTACGACAGTTTGGTTACGCTCGGAGCGATGGTCCACATGACATGTTGATTCAGGGCATTGTGTTTGATTACGACAACGATCTTCAGGGTTACCGTCAGAGATTCATACGAGCTTGGGGAAAGGTAAACAGGATTGACAGCAAGACACTGGAGCCTAAGTACACTATTCCTATGGAGGCTTACCTCAGATGGGTACGATCTCGTGCTCAGACACTCATGATGCCATATCCTGCCGTCCTACCAGTTACCATGGAACCTGTTGCTGAAGGAGACACAGCTTATACCACCCTTCACCCAGACATGCCTACTGATATGGAAGACTTGCAGAAATCATGGATCCAACTGAGAGAGCAAAGGGATACTTTCGAGGCTCACTACAAAGCAAGCCAAGCAAGGATCCTAGAGTTAACAAAGCAACTTTACGAGGAACGAAACCTCAACTCATACCTCAACACAAAGAGGAAACGTCCATGGGAGACTTAAAACCCCATCTTTTGTACTTATTTCACTTTCATTTTTTGTAAGCCTAAAAGGCAAAACAAGTTATTACTAATAAAAAGTTACTTTCTTGTTTGTTTAAGCAAATTTAAATCCTGCGGTCTTTGAAAACATTGCATATGCATTCCCATATCATTTCATTGCATCACAGGTTTACAATTGTGCACAGGTTTCTCATCTTCTCGCTGTTTATTTCAGCAATGGCTCTTGAACAAACAGTTAAGGACCTCCAGGCACAAAATGCACAGTTCCAAGAGCTAATCCTGAACCTGACCAAGGGGCAGGATGAATTGCAGACACTGCTGGCTAAGAAGAAGAATCCTGAGGACAACAAGGATAGTCAGCTGAAACAACTACAAGCTGAGATGACAGGAATGAGGATCCAGATGAATGGCCAGATGGCTCTTATTCAAAGATTAGCTCAGGGGCAAGAAGAGCTGAGAACCTTTGTCCACAAACATCAAAGTGATAGAGTCAGGGATCTAATTTTCAGTCAACCTCCGTTAAAACAAGCTGATTTGGTTGAAAGGAGGATGAGGATAAAAGAGGGTAAGAGACAGGTTGCCATTGACTATTCTTCAATTGAAGGAGAAAGACCTGATAAGGTTAATCCACGTCAACACCAGAAAGGTAGAAGGCAGTTTATCAAGTTCAGCACTCCAATGTCACAAGTTTTGCAATGCCTGTTGGAGATGAAGCTGATTTCCTTGGAAAATTCTCCTAAAAATTCTAATACCTCTTCTCCTCGCTATAATCCCAAAGCAAGGTGTATGTACCACTCCAATTGTCCTGGACATGACACTAATAACTGTTGGGCATTGAAGAATAAGATTCAAGACCTAATTGACGAAAGAATACTCGAGGTTACGCCAGAAGGTCAGGTTGAGTTCTTCTATCGTCCATCAAGCATCAAAGTTTCCAGAATACTGAAGTGACAAGTTTAGAGGAAGAGACTTTGAGAACATTTGAATTTTCATTTGTAATTTCTCTTATTTGTTTGAACACTTATTATTATGTTAAACTTTTGTCTTCATTAATGCATTGCGTATGTTTGTCTTGAATTAATCCATTCGTTTCACTATGTTTTGAGCTATGTTTCTTATTTCTATCCTGTGATATTTAACTCCTGATAAAGCTATAAGCCTGTAGGGGGAGGATGACGAAAACAATACCATAATCTTATGCAGTATGCTTTTGAACAGACTATGCTGACGATGTACAGGCATTGTTTCAATTCCTAAACAGTGGAGATATAAGGAGGTTAATCCCTAGTCAACCCTTTTGAGCCCATGAAGTAGGAGTTTTTATTCTCGCACAAATTGAAACCCTTATTCATAACCTGGGGCAGGGTAGTTACTCAGTTAACTCAAATATGCCAATTATCTGTGTTATACACGACTAATGATGGTTCTCGGTAATCATTAAACCTGACAGTCAATATCCAGCAAAAGAAAAGCTTACTAAGTCAAAACCTATGAAGGAGACTTAGTAAAACATCAAGACATCCCGCTGACTGTAACCTTGAAATAAGCAGTTCAGGCAAAAAGAAGGGATAATAAAGTCAAAAGAAAAAAAAAAGAGGTCACTATGAACCCTCAACAAAGAAAGATGGCTGAATGTTCAAATAAATTTTGGGTTTCTGAACCATCACAAATATCGGTGTTACAACTCCAAACTGCTATGGAACTTCAATGCATGAGTTAACTGAGCATAGGACTGAAGAACATCATGGAGATTGGGTTGGGTACAAATAAAATTTGAGCCTTTATCCTTTGTTTCTTAAACCATGAACCAGGCCACGTTATAACCCTTTAAAAGTCCTAACTGAAGCATGGTTAGTTCGAAAGCATACTGCTACAAAAAGGTATCCTGACTCCTTTAGGGTTTGTTATAAAACTTGAGTTAATATCACAGTTTTCAAGAAAAAAATAAAATAAAATAAAAAAAAAATAATAAGTTTTTCTAAAAATAAATCGTTTTCAAGACAGACATAAGCATTGCATTTTTGAATATATTTGTTTGCATATACCTGAATGTTTGACAAATGGAGAAGCTTACAGGATGAATGTTCAATAAACAGAGTCCTTCCGATAAACAAAGTTGCTTCCTGGATCAAAGTCCATGTATACAAAGGGGCATAGTCATGACCTCCCAAATCAAGGGGGCAGGCCATGATATTTCCTAACTCATTTGGGGCAATCAGGACAAGATTCAACTATGTTTAAGCAGCCAGAGGCAAATCTCCTCATCTATCTGAAATGCCAAGGGCATAGTCACTGTTTCCCAATCAAGAGGCATACTAAGTTACTGTTCAACTCAGCTGGGCTTAATAGCCAGGGGCATTTTTCCTCATACAGTTGAATTACCAAAGGTGACATTACAGAGTTCACAATGCCAGGGGCATATGCTTATGGGGCATTCTGCTTGTTTCTCTTGAGATAGCTCATTACAGATACTTCCATTATGGGACAATTCATCCCCAACCAAGGGGCAATGCTTTCTTTTCAAATCTAGTATCCGGAGGGTACATGGTCCGTTACAACTTGAAGACACATTCCTCTACCTTGATTTGGAATTCTCAGCAAAAGTCATTGTGGGAATTAATTGTCTATGCCAGTAGTATCAGATGGTGTCAGTATCATGTCTTCAGATCCAACTATGAGGATTTCTGGGAAGGTATTCAGGAAAGTTAAAAATTTCATGAGCTCTAAATCCAATTGGTTATACACTCTCGAAGTTGAAACGATTATGTTTTCAAGTTCAGCTTTACTTTTCCCTCTGAATCCAGATTTACTTTTACCCTAAGCGAAACGTCCATTGGGTATGTTTGAATGTATCATGCTTTTGAATATGATTGATGTTTACCAGAAATGCATGTATGCTTTTGAATATGATTAATGTTTACCAGAAATGCATGAAAATGCAGTAATAGTATTTACTAAGGACGAATGAAGGAAAGATCTCAACGAAGCTTCGCCGGTTCATCTTTACAAGACAGTCACAAATCCCTCAGTTGGGTAAATCCATCTTCATAAAGTCTCATCTCCCCCGGAATTTATATCCATCTCTTTTATCCTCATACGGATGTACGGGAAGTTACTTTCCAATAAGGGTACGACGAACGAAGAAGGGATATTATACTTATTCTACTATCAAACGAAGACGAAGGTTATATATACCTTACTATCCCCAGCATACGGGAGGTTATCTATACTCTGCTATCCCCAGCAGACAGAGGGTATATATTCTTCAACAAGTATTCGGGATTTATTTTCCCTGGCCAGCAGTTGTTATACAAGGATATCCAGACGCTTCCGGCAGTATCATACCATACATACATCATTTACATCATACCATAGCATATATATCCATAGACATATAGTACATTACCTAAGTGCATCATATCATACATGCATACATAAAGCATAAACTAATGTTATGCTACCTTGTTTTCAGGTTAATTATCCAACAAACAAACTTATGATCTTTGGGACTGCTTTATTGTAACCTCAGGGTTACTTTATCCTCCTGATGAGCTTCTTATTACTTTGGGACTGCTTTATTGTTACCTCAGGGTTACTTTATCCTCCTGATGACTTCTCATGACTTCAAGACTGCTTTAGAGTTGTCATTATTGATTGCTCTATCCTCCTGAAATCATTATTTCAAGACTGCTTTAGAGTTATCATTATTGATGGCTCTATCCTCCTGAAATCATTATTTCAAGACTGCTTTGGAGTTGTCATTATTGATTGCTCTATCCTCCTGAAATCATTACTTCAAGACTGTTTTAGAGTTATCATTATTGATGGCTCTATCCTCCTGAAGTCATTACTTCAAGACTGCTTTAGAGTTATCATTATTGATTGCTCTATCCTCCTGAAGACATATCACATTATTATTTCAAGACTGCTTTAGGGTTATCATTATTGATTGCTCTATCCTCCTGAAATCATTACTTCAAGACTGCTTTAGAGCTATTGATTGCTCTATCCTCCTGAAGTCATATTATTTCTTCAAGACTGCTTTAGAGTTATCATTATTGATGGCTCTATCCTCCTGAAGTCATTACTTCAAGACTGCTTTAGAGTCATCATTATTGATTGCTCTATCCTCCTGAAGACATATCACATTATTATTTCAAGACTGCTTTAGAGTTATCATTATTGATTGCTCTATCCTCCTGAAGTCATATTATTTCTTCAAGACTGCTTTAGGGTTATCATTATTGATTGCTCTATCCTCCTGAAGACATATCACATTATTATTTCAAGACTGCTTTAGAGTTATCATTATTGATTGCTCTATCCTCCTAAAGTCATATTATTTCTTCAAGACTGCTTTAGAGTTATCATTATTGATGGCTCTATCCTCCTGAAGTCATTACTTCAAGACTGCTTTAGAGTCATCATTATTGATTGCTCTATCCTCCTGAAGACATATCACATTATTATTTCAAGACTGCTTTAGAGTTATCATTATTGATTGCTCTATCCTCCTGAAGTCATATTATTTCTTCAAGACTGCTTTAGGGTTATCATTTTTGATTGCTCTATCCTCCTGAAGTCATTACTTCAAGACTGCTTTAGAGTTATCATTATTGATTGCTCTATCCTCCTGAAGACATATCACATTATTATTTCAAGACTGCTTTAGGGTTATCATTATTGATTGCTCTATCCTCCTGAAGACATATCACATTATTATTTCAAGACTGCTTTAGGGTTATCATTATTGATTGCTCTATCCTCCTGAAATCATTACTTCAAGACTGCTTTAGAGTTATCATTATTGATGGCTCTATCCTCCTGAAGTCATTACTTCAAGACTGCTTTAGAGTTATCATTATTGATTGCTTTATCCTCCTGAAGACATATCACATTATTATTTCAAGACTGCTTTAGAGTTATCATTATTGATTGCTCTATCCACCTGAAGTCATATTATTTCTTCAAGACTGCTTTAGAGTTATCATTATTGATGGCTCTATCCTCCTGAAGTCATTACTTCAAGACTGCTTTAGAGTCATCATTATTGATTGCTCTATCCTCCTGAAGACATATCACATTATTATTTCAAGACTGCTTTAGAGTTATCATTATTGATTGCTCTATCCTCCTGAAGTCATATTATTTCTTCAAGACTGCTTTAGGGTTATCATTATTGATTGCTCTATCCTCCTGAAGACATATCACATTATTATTTCAAGACTGCTTTAGGGTTATCATTATTGATTGCTCTATCCTCCTGAAATCATTACTTCAAGACTGCTTTAGAGCTATTGATTGCTCTATCCTCCTGAGGTCATATTACTACTTCAAGACTGCTTTAGGGTTATCATTATTGATTACTCTATCCTCATGAAGACATGATATTACATCAGTATTACTCCAGGACTGTTCAAGATTCCTGACAGCTTTCATTATACCTCCATATTTTGGACTACTTTATCTTCCAAGAAATATATCTGAAGAACTTTCCCCTAGTGGCATCTTTAAGCCCACTCAATCATATTCAACCATCAATATCACTCTATGCACTGGTGAGTGCAAATTTTTGGGCTTTTGTGTTCAATCCCCTTCAACCTTCCAGGTTACGACTGGTAAATATACCAATCTAACCCCTCAGGTTTCAGAAAATTGAACAGGGGCAGCTGTTGCACCCCAAAATTTGCCCTCACAATACAAGACTTTGTGTTTTAAGAAGATTCACAAGGTTCACAAGTTTCTCAATGCTTATATAACCTTTCATGAGGTTCATGAAGTCTACAAGTTTCTTCTTGAAGGTTCACAAGGTTCACAAGTCCATAACCTTTCCTAAGGTTCATGAGGTCTACAAAGCCACTTCATGAGGTTCACAAGATTCACAAGCTTCACAATACCTCCCATGAGTATCACAAGACATCTTATGAAGATTCACAAGGTTCACAAAGTTCACAATTGGTCAAAGAAGTTGACAATTCCCTCAGACAATGCACCTCCTAAGCAGTGCATCCAAAACTAGGGTTTTGACTTTAATCAGGCTAAATGGACTTCCAATACTTCAAGTAAGCTTCATAACATCTTATATGTGTGTAAGAACCCCCATGACAAGTTTCAAGACTTTTCTCAAAAGTTTGCTCAGTCAGATGATCAGATAAGTCAAAATCAGTCAGTGCAGTTAAAAAGTCAAACTGGAGTCAACTGTGGTCAAACCAAAGTCAAACTTCATGATTTTTTGCCAACATCAAGTATATGAAGTAAAATTCATCATTTGATCAAGGGTTGATCATGATTCATCAAGGAGATTCCAAATCATCAATAATCAGGAGTTTCTAAATTAGGGCTTCCTCAGTAAAAGTCAACTGAACTTTGACCAGTCATAACTTTCACATACTTCATCACCAAGTCTCCATCCAAAGCTCATTTTGAAGGAAATTGAATTCTCTACAACTTTGATGTTGAAAGTTAAGCCCAAAAATGCTTCATTTGAAAGATATGATCTAAAACATTATAGGTCATTTCAAAAGTCAACAAAAAGTCAACAACTTCAAAAGGGCATAACATGAGATTGGTAAATGGTATGGACCTGAAACCAATGGGGTTGTTTAGAGGACTCTTCAAGCTTTCTAAAAAGTCCAAGAACACCCTCATACCTTTAAACTTGAGGGAGATGTGACCTTGCAAAGTTGGGCAATTTTGTAATGGTTTATGTTGAAAATGGAGGCTTAGAAGTAATTCTTTCCAAATGGGCTGCCCAATTCATGACCCAATCCATGTCACAACATCATGCACGACCCAATGGTGAGAAATTCTGATTTTTATATTTTTATTTGATATTTATTTGAATTTTATTCATTTTAAATCAAATTAAATCAAAATAAAATCTAAAAAATCAAAGTTTGGACATGATTCTTCTTTTAAAAATTAATCAATGCTGCTTAATATGATTTGATCTTGTCCAATTTCGTGCTAGACCAAATTAGAAGGCAAATATTTGATTTTTTCACACTTTAAGATCATGACATTCCTTCATCATGAAGTTTTCCAAAAGGCCCATAAATCCATCATCTTTTGACCTAAATTACATCTCCTATAAGTATACAAGAGAACCCTATTGCATGAGGACGAAATCTAGCAGCCAAAGGTGAGTTTCATACTTCAAAAATCAAGCAAAAAATTCCAATTCGGTTTGACATTTGCAGCCCTTTTCAAGACAAACCAAAGGTGGCAATAGACTCCTTGATGTTCAGTGATTGATTTTGAATCATAATATCATGCATTCATACTCCAAATCGTGAAAACCGAATGCATTTTATTCATGTTTTGAAAATTTTCGATTTGGATGATTTACATGTTGTTGATGAAAACTAACTTCTGGTTTGTGTTTATAATGATGTTTGGATGATTTCTGGATAAATTGATTTGATTTTAGGTTCAAGAAGAGGAAACCACCATTGCTAGGGTTTCGGCCAAGTTTTTATGAATCCATGACAAACCTAAAATAAATAATTTCTAATACCACAGAACAATCGTGTGACCTCTGGGAATCATTATGCACAAATTAATTTTGAGAAATTTCACTGTTTTGATGGTGTTCCAAATTTCGTAGGTTCATGTTTTGAAAAATTCGCAGGAAATTGTGTAAGAAATTGTGCAGGTAATTTCGCAGGTATAAGGTTGAAGATGAAGCTTCCCGCGCCCTGGAAATTCAAAAATTTGTTTAAAATATTTTATGAATTATTATTAGTTTACTTATCACAAGCGTGCCTGTGGTCTGGTGGTAAGGCTGGAACGTATATGCTATAAAGGCCTTGGTTCGATTCTTGGCCATGGCATTGTTTTATTTTATTTTTGCAGGAATAAAAGACAACATAATATATAATATGTTATTGTCGTTCCATGACCAGAAGGGCTCTCCCAGCCAGGCGGTCAAGCATGCGCATGAATATCCCTAAGGTCCTGGGTTCAACTCCCACCCCAGGCCTTTTGTGTTCTTATTTTTTCTGGATTTTTGCAAGGCAATGCATAAAACAAACTTGATTCATTCTTCTACTACCTGCGCTGGGTTAGCCTAGTGGTATGCTTTGTGGCTTGCAAGTTGGGTGTCCTGGGTTCAAACCCACCCCAGGTAAGTTCTCTTTTTACCATTTTCTTCTATTTTTATTTCTTTGATTAATTAGCTTAATTGTTTCTTAATATTAATAAAAAAGGAGTAAATTGTATACGTATGTATGTTTAAAATAACCTTCATTTTTTCTAAAATCCAAACTTCTATTTTTCTCAACTTAAAATATTTTCTTTGTTATATGATTAAATTATAAGATATTTGTTTATAATTTGTATAAACCCTAAAAGCTATTTTCAAAAATAAAGCCTAATCCTATTTTTTCTAAATAGTTTTATTCCTTAACTGTTAATATAATTGTATTATTCTCATATTGTAAATATAATTATAAATTATTTTTCTCATATCAAATATAATTATGTTTCATGCTATTAAAAATTTAATTTTGTAAATAAAAATAATTGCTTGATCATATCTCTTTTTAATATAATTGTTCATATGAAAATTCAGTAATTTCTTATAATTTTGAAAAAAATTTGTTTATTGTTACTAACTAAATTATTATGTATTATTATATTATATTTTTATTTTGTTTATTCTAATTATTCTTATTCTTATTTACTAACCATATTATTATTATTATATTTTTATACTTCTAACCTTGTTTATTATTTCTAATTATTCTTATTGTTATTTTCACTAACTTTATATTTCTACTAACCTTATTTAATTTTTCTTATTATTTACTAACCCCAATATTTTATTATTAATTATTTGCTTATTATATTTATTTTGATTATATTTTGCTATTTATTTTATTTTGTTGTAATTGCTTCCTTGGTGTAATTTTGCAAATATTTTAATTATTTAATTATTGTTATGGTTAGTAATTAGGGAGTGTAACAACATGTATGCAATATTAAAATAAATTTAGATAATTTTTAATGTAAGATAATTAAATTAAACACGTCACACACGTAAGTCGATTTTAATCGCCGTCTCACTTCCTAAGGTTATCCCTCAAGTTGCCTACGAATAATGGTTAAGTGGGGTGTATAAAGCAAGTCCCTTCAAAAGATAAATCATCAAGTCCCTCATGGTTGCCTATACGAATCGAGTCCCTTTCGAAAAATGATGATAGTCCCTTATATGTGCTTAATACACCCCACAGTTGCCTTCGTAACCAAATTGTCCCTCTCATGTCCCTTAACATCCAAGGTAAAGACTACCTACTCCTTAATAGTAGGGATAGTCTTACCAAGGAAAGGAAAAAGAACAAGAAAGACTTTAAACATTAGGGTAGGTTCCTCTTATGTACTTGCTCACTTCAAAAAATTTTCAAACTTAAACAAATTTCAAACAAATTTTCAAACAAGTTTCTTACACATCCGTACATGGATTATTATTAAACTATTCTGAAAATTTTTCTATTCACACACTACATTTTCAAAAACAATTTAGAGTGAGCTTAAGTACCTAAGAGCCCATGGATAACCATGGATGAAAAGGGTGCTAACACCTTCCCTTTTCATAATTTACCCCCCGGACCCAAAAATATCTCTAAGGTCTTTCCTGTTCTTTTATAACCTTTCCTTATGGATAAAATAAAAGTCGGTGGCGACTCTTGCTATCCGCAACATTACTTAAAGTCAGTTCTCCCACCGTGTTACAGAACTGGCGACTCTGCTGGGGATTCTATTTTAAGAGGGGTACCCTTAGGAATTAAGATCACTTTAAACTGTTTGCCTTGTTTGCTTTATATTATCTTGTTGGGGTGCTCTTATGTGTGAAAGGTCCTAACCCGGATCTAGTGTACCTTAGGTAAATGGCAATAGACCAAGGAAACTGTACGACGTATATCGATACGGTTGATCTGGTGGCCATAGTTAGTGCGACTTCTTGGTTGGTGCTTATATTCCTTAAGTCAAGTTGAGGATAATATTGAGGCTGCCATATGTTGTCAATGCACTAACTAACTTTTAGAACCCTAGTTAACTCATCTTGGCCTTTAGAAAGTAGTGAGGTAACCGGCTTTGGTGCAGACTGAAGTTGGTTGACACTCGATACTACGCTCATTGAGATCTTGAACTTGGAGGGTTTTGGTTGGCAAGTAAGTTGCCTTCTGAACAACCACCCTTGTGAAGGATCAATGATATTGAGATCCCTTAGAACATGGTTACTTTTGTAGGACAGGATGAACCATCTAACTTCAGGGGAAGGTACTTACCTTAAACCTCATGCAAGCCTTTAAACCTAGGGCTATGGTGTGACTTGTTTGTGTGTGCCACATGTTTGTGATTGAGCATAACATCATGACATCATCGTGCATCATAAGCATAGCATTGTCACTAACCATTTCAAGGACCAAAGGATTTATCTTTGTTCTTTGTTGCAGGTCATGGCTTCTGCTCGTAGAAACACCATCAGGATCAACTTTGTGGGGATACCTCCCAAGCTTAAAGAGTTGGTTTCTCAAGTGTCTGATCACTCCCGGTTCATCAAGAGACATGGTCACCTATTGGATCTAGTCACTTCAGGGTTCAATGAAGACATGATGAGTGTCCTGTTCCAATTCTTTGACCCTAAACACCATTGCTTCACATTCCCCGACTACCAGCTAGTTCTAACCATGGAGGAATTCTCTAAACTTCTGGGTATACCTGTTCTTGATCAAAGACCCTTCACAGGTTTGGAGAAGGAACTTAAACCAGAGGTTATTGCTGCAGCCCTACATCTGAAGAAGTCTGACATTGTTCTAGAAACGAGAAGTGGAGTCAAGGGTATTCTTGCCAAGGTATTAGTGGATAAAGCTCAAATGTTCTTGAAGGCCATGAGCTATGATGCTTTTGAGGAGATCTTAGCCTTGCTGATATATGGCTTAGTGTTGTTCCCCAATCCAGATCAGTTCATAGATGTTCATGCCATCAACATTTTCCTGAGTCACAATCCAGTGCCTACATTGCTTGGAGACATCCTGCATTCTCTTCACACCCGTACTACAAGGGCAAGAGGAACTTTGATGTGCTGCATACCTTTGCTTTCTAGGTGGTTTATTTCTCACCTTCCTCGCTCAGTAATGAAGAATGAGCAGGGGTTCAGATGGTCCAAGAGGATTATGTCACTTTCTCACTCAGACATCCATTGGTGCTCCAGATCTATGGAGAATGTCACCATCATTGACCGTTGTGGGGAGTTTCCTAATGTGCCACTTCTAGGCATAAGAGGAGGCATCACCTACAACCCCTCTCTAGCTTTACGACAGTTTGGTTACGCTCGGAGCGATGGTCCACATGACATGTTGATTCAGGGCATTGTGTTTGATTACGACAACGATCTTCAGGGTTACCGTCAGAGATTCATACGAGCTTGGGGAAAGGTAAACAGGATTGACAGCAAGACACTGGAGCCTAAGTACACTATTCCTATGGAGGCTTACCTCAGATGGGTACGATCTCGTGCTCAGACACTCATGATGCCATATCCTGCCGTCCTACCAGTTACCATGGAACCTGTTGCTGAAGGAGACACAGCTTATACCACCCTTCACCCAGACATGCCTACTGATATGGAAGACTTGCAGAAATCATGGATCCAACTGAGAGAGCAAAGGGATACTTTCGAGGCTCACTACAAAGCAAGCCAAGCAAGGATCCTAGAGTTAACAAAGCAACTTTACGAGGAACGAAACCTCAACTCATACCTCAACACAAAGAGGAAACGTCCATGGGAGACTTAAAACCCCATCTTTTGTACTTATTTCACTTTCATTTTTTGTAAGCCTAAAAGGCAAAACAAGTTATTACTAATAAAAAGTTACTTTCTTGTTTGTTTAAGCAAATTTAAATCCTGCGGTCTTTGAAAACATTGCATATGCATTCCCATATCATTTCATTGCATCACAGGTTTACAATTGTGCACAGGTTTCTCATCTTCTCGCTGTTTATTTCAGCAATGGCTCTTGAACAAACAGTTAAGGACCTCCAGGCACAAAATGCACAGTTCCAAGAGCTAATCCTGAACCTGACCAAGGGGCAGGATGAATTGCAGACACTGCTGGCTAAGAAGAAGAATCCTGAGGACAACAAGGATAGTCAGCTGAAACAACTACAAGCTGAGATGACAGGAATGAGGATCCAGATGAATGGCCAGATGGCTCTTATTCAAAGATTAGCTCAGGGGCAAGAAGAGCTGAGAACCTTTGTCCACAAACATCAAAGTGATAGAGTCAGGGATCTAATTTTCAGTCAACCTCCGTTAAAACAAGCTGATTTGGTTGAAAGGAGGATGAGGATAAAAGAGGGTAAGAGACAGGTTGCCATTGACTATTCTTCAATTGAAGGAGAAAGACCTGATAAGGTTAATCCACGTCAACACCAGAAAGGTAGAAGGCAGTTTATCAAGTTCAGCACTCCAATGTCACAAGTTTTGCAATGCCTGTTGGAGATGAAGCTGATTTCCTTGGAAAATTCTCCTAAAAATTCTAATACCTCTTCTCCTCGCTATAATCCCAAAGCAAGGTGTATGTACCACTCCAATTGTCCTGGACATGACACTAATAACTGTTGGGCATTGAAGAATAAGATTCAAGACCTAATTGACGAAAGAATACTCGAGGTTACGCCAGAAGGTCAGGTTGAGTTCTTCTATCGTCCATCAAGCATCAAAGTTTCCAGAATACTGAAGTGACAAGTTTAGAGGAAGAGACTTTGAGAACATTTGAATTTTCATTTGTAATTTCTCTTATTTGTTTGAACACTTATTATTATGTTAAACTTTTGTCTTCATTAATGCATTGCGTATGTTTGTCTTGAATTAATCCATTCGTTTCACTATGTTTTGAGCTATGTTTCTTATTTCTATCCTGTGATATTTAACTCCTGATAAAGCTATAAGCCTGTAGGGGGAGGATGACGAAAACAATACCATAATCTTATGCAGTATGCTTTTGAACAGACTATGCTGACGATGTACAGGCATTGTTTCAATTCCTAAACAGTGGAGATATAAGGAGGTTAATCCCTAGTCAACCCTTTTGAGCCCATGAAGTAGGAGTTTTTATTCTCGCACAAATTGAAACCCTTATTCATAACCTGGGGCAGGGTAGTTACTCAGTTAACTCAAATATGCCAATTATCTGTGTTATACACGACTAATGATGGTTCTCGGTAATCATTAAACCTGACAGTCAATATCCAGCAAAAGAAAAGCTTACTAAGTCAAAACCTATGAAGGAGACTTAGTAAAACATCAAGACATCCCGCTGACTGTAACCTTGAAATAAGCAGTTCAGGCAAAAAGAAGGGATAATAAAGTCAAAAGAAAAAAAAAAGAGGTCACTATGAACCCTCAACAAAGAAAGATGGCTGAATGTTCAAATAAATTTTGGGTTTCTGAACCATCACAAATATCGGTGTTACAACTCCAAACTGCTATGGAACTTCAATGCATGAGTTAACTGAGCATAGGACTGAAGAACATCATGGAGATTGGGTTGGGTACAAATAAAATTTGAGCCTTTATCCTTTGTTTCTTAAACCATGAACCAGGCCACGTTATAACCCTTTAAAAGTCCTAACTGAAGCATGGTTAGTTCGAAAGCATACTGCTACAAAAAGGTATCCTGACTCCTTTAGGGTTTGTTATAAAACTTGAGTTAATATCACAGTTTTCAAGAAAAAAATAAAAAAAAATAAAAAAAAAATAATAAGTTTTTCTAAAAATAAATCGTTTTCAAGACAGACATAAGCATTGCATTTTTGAATATATTTGTTTGCATATACCTGAATGTTTGACAAATGGAGAAGCTTACAGGATGAATGTTCAATAAACAGAGTCCTTCCGATAAACAAAGTTGCTTCCTGGATCAAAGTCCATGTATACAAAGGGGCATAGTCATGACCTCCCAAATCAAGGGGGCAGGCCATGATATTTCCTAACTCATTTGGGGCAATCAGGACAAGATTCAACTATGTTTAAGCAGCCAGAGGCAAATCTCCTCATCTATCTGAAATGCCAAGGGCATAGTCACTGTTTCCCAATCAAGAGGCATACTAAGTTACTGTTCAACTCAGCTGGGCTTAATAGCCAGGGGCATTTTTCCTCATACAGTTGAATTACCAAAGGTGACATTACAGAGTTCACAATGCCAGGGGCATATGCTTATGGGGCATTCTGCTTGTTTCTCTTGAGATAGCTCATTACAGATACTTCCATTATGGGACAATTCATCCCCAACCAAGGGGCAATGCTTTCTTTTCAAATCTAGTATCCGGAGGGTACATGGTCCGTTACAACTTGAAGACACATTCCTCTACCTTGATTTGGAATTCTCAGCAAAAGTCATTGTGGGAATTAATTGTCTATGCCAGTAGTATCAGATGGTGTCAGTATCATGTCTTCAGATCCAACTATGAGGATTTCTGGGAAGGTATTCAGGAAAGTTAAAAATTTCATGAGCTCTAAATCCAATTGGTTATACACTCTCGAAGTTGAAACGATTATGTTTTCAAGTTCAGCTTTACTTTTCCCTCTGAATCCAGATTTACTTTTACCCTAAGCGAAACGTCCATTGGGTATGTTTGAATGTATCATGCTTTTGAATATGATTGATGTTTACCAGAAATGCATGTATGCTTTTGAATATGATTAATGTTTACCAGAAATGCATGAAAATGCAGTAATAGTATTTACTAAGGACGAATGAAGGAAAGATCTCAACGAAGCTTCGCCGGTTCATCTTTACAAGACAGTCACAAATCCCTCAGTTGGGTAAATCCATCTTCATAAAGTCTCATCTCCCCCGGAATTTATATCCATCTCTTTTATCCTCATACGGATGTACGGGAAGTTACTTTCCAATAAGGGTACGACGAACGAAGAAGGGATATTATACTTATTCTACTATCAAACGAAGACGAAGGTTATATATACCTTACTATCCCCAGCATACGGGAGGTTATCTATACTCTGCTATCCCCAGCAGACAGAGGGTATATATTCTTCAACAAGTATTCGGGATTTATTTTCCCTGGCCAGCAGTTGTTATACAAGGATATCCAGACGCTTCCGGCAGTATCATACCATACATACATCATTTACATCATACCATAGCATATATATCCATAGACATATAGTACATTACCTAAGTGCATCATATCATACATGCATACATAAAGCATAAACTAATGTTATGCTACCTTGTTTTCAGGTTAATTATCCAACAAACAAACTTATGATCTTTGGGACTGCTTTATTGTAACCTCAGGGTTACTTTATCCTCCTGATGAGCTTCTTATTACTTTGGGACTGCTTTATTGTTACCTCAGGGTTACTTTATCCTCCTGATGACTTCTCATGACTTCAAGACTGCTTTAGAGTTGTCATTATTGATTGCTCTATCCTCCTGAAATCATTATTTCAAGACTGCTTTAGAGTTATCATTATTGATGGCTCTATCCTCCTGAAATCATTATTTCAAGACTGCTTTGGAGTTGTCATTATTGATTGCTCTATCCTCCTGAAATCATTACTTCAAGACTGTTTTAGAGTTATCATTATTGATGGCTCTATCCTCCTGAAGTCATTACTTCAAGACTGCTTTAGAGTTATCATTATTGATTGCTCTATCCTCCTGAAGACATATCACATTATTATTTCAAGACTGCTTTAGGGTTATCATTATTGATTGCTCTATCCTCCTGAAATCATTACTTCAAGACTGCTTTAGAGCTATTGATTGCTCTATCCTCCTGAAGTCATATTATTTCTTCAAGACTGCTTTAGAGTTATCATTATTGATGGCTCTATCCTCCTGAAGTCATTACTTCAAGACTGCTTTAGAGTCATCATTATTGATTGCTCTATCCTCCTGAAGACATATCACATTATTATTTCAAGACTGCTTTAGAGTTATCATTATTGATTGCTCTATCCTCCTGAAGTCATATTATTTCTTCAAGACTGCTTTAGGGTTATCATTATTGATTGCTCTATCCTCCTGAAGACATATCACATTATTATTTCAAGACTGCTTTAGAGTTATCATTATTGATTGCTCTATCCTCCTGAAGTCATATTATTTCTTCAAGACTGCTTTAGAGTTATCATTATTGATGGCTCTATCCTCCTGAAGTCATTACTTCAAGACTGCTTTAGAGTCATCATTATTGATTGCTCTATCCTCCTGAAGACATATCACATTATTATTTCAAGACTGCTTTAGAGTTATCATTATTGATTGCTCTATCCTCCTGAAGTCATATTATTTCTTCAAGACTGCTTTAGGGTTATCATTTTTGATTGCTCTATCCTCCTGAAGTCATTACTTCAAGACTGCTTTAGAGTTATCATTATTGATTGCTCTATCCTCCTGAAGACATATCACATTATTATTTCAAGACTGCTTTAGGGTTATCATTATTGATTGCTCTATCCTCCTGAAGACATATCACATTATTATTTCAAGACTGCTTTAGGGTTATCATTATTGATTGCTCTATCCTCCTGAAATCATTACTTCAAGACTGCTTTAGAGTTATCATTATTGATGGCTCTATCCTCCTGAAGTCATTACTTCAAGACTGCTTTAGAGTTATCATTATTGATTGCTTTATCCTCCTGAAGACATATCACATTATTATTTCAAGACTGCTTTAGAGTTATCATTATTGATTGCTCTATCCACCTGAAGTCATATTATTTCTTCAAGACTGCTTTAGAGTTATCATTATTGATGGCTCTATCCTCCTGAAGTCATTACTTCAAGACTGCTTTAGAGTCATCATTATTGATTGCTCTATCCTCCTGAAGACATATCACATTATTATTTCAAGACTGCTTTAGAGTTATCATTATTGATTGCTCTATCCTCCTGAAGTCATATTATTTCTTCAAGACTGCTTTAGGGTTATCATTATTGATTGCTCTATCCTCCTGAAGACATATCACATTATTATTTCAAGACTGCTTTAGGGTTATCATTATTGATTGCTCTATCCTCCTGAAATCATTACTTCAAGACTGCTTTAGAGCTATTGATTGCTCTATCCTCCTGAGGTCATATTACTACTTCAAGACTGCTTTAGGGTTATCATTATTGATTACTCTATCCTCATGAAGACATGATATTACATCAGTATTACTCCAGGACTGTTCAAGATTCCTGACAGCTTTCATTATACCTCCATATTTTGGACTACTTTATCTTCCAAGAAATATATCTGAAGAACTTTCCCCTAGTGGCATCTTTAAGCCCACTCAATCATATTCAACCATCAATATCACTCTATGCACTGGTGAGTGCAAATTTTTGGGCTTTTGTGTTCAATCCCCTTCAACCTTCCAGGTTACGACTGGTAAATATACCAATCTAACCCCTCAGGTTTCAGAAAATTGAACAGGGGCAGCTGTTGCACCCCAAAATTTGCTCTCACAATACAAGACTTTGTGTTTTAAGAAGATTCACAAGGTTCACAAGTTTCTCAATGCTTATATAACCTTTCATGAGGTTCATGAAGTCTACAAGTTTCTTCTTGAAGGTTCACAAGGTTCACAAGTCCATAACCTTTCCTAAGGTTCATGAGGTCTACAAAGCCACTTCATGAGGTTCACAAGATTCACAAGCTTCACAATACCTCCCATGAGTATCACAAGACATCTTATGAAGATTCACAAGGTTCACAAAGTTCACAATTGGTCAAAGAAGTTGACAATTCCCTCAGACAATGCACCTCCTAAGCAGTGCATCCAAAACTAGGGTTTTGACTTTAATCAGGCTAAATGGACTTCCAATACTTCAAGTAAGCTTCATAACATCTTATATGTGTGTAAGAACCCCCATGACAAGTTTCAAGACTTTTCTCAAAAGTTTGCTCAGTCAGATGATCAGATAAGTCAAAATCAGTCAGTGCAGTAAAAAGTCAAACTGGAGTCAACTGTGGTCAAACCAAAGTCAAACTTCATGATTTTTTGCCAACATCAAGTATATGAAGTAAAATTCATCATTTGATAAAGGGTTGATCATGATTCATCAAGGAGATTCCAAATCATCAATAATCAGGAGTTTCTAAATTAGGGCTTCCTCAGTAAAAGTCAACTGAACTTTGACCAGTCATAACTTTCACATACTTCATCACCAAGTCTCCATCCAAAGCTCATTTTGAAGGAAATTGAATTCTCTACAACTTTGATGTTGAAAGTTAAGCCCAAAAATGCTTCATTTGAAAGATATGATCTAAAACATTATAGGTCATTTCAAAAGTCAACAAAAAGTCAACAACTTCAAAAGGGCATAACTTGAGATTGGTAAATGGTATGGACCTGAAACCAATGGGGTTGTTTAGAGGACTCTTCAAGCTTTCTAAAAAGTCAAAGAACACCCTCATACCTTTAAAATTGAGGGAGATGTGACCTTGCAAAGTTGGGCAATTTTGTAATGGTTTATGTTGAAAATGGAGGCTTAGAAGTAATTCTTTCCAAATGGGCTGCCCAATTCATGACCCAATCCATGTCACAACATCATGCACGACCCAATGGTGAGAAATTCTGATTTTTATATTTTTATTTGATATTTATTTGAATTTTATTCATTTTAAATCAAATTAAATCAAAATAAAATCTAAAAAATCAAAGTTTGGACATGATTCTTCTTTTAAAAATTAATCAATGCTGCTTAATATGATTTGATCTTGTCCAATTTCGTGCTAGACCAAATTAGAAGGCAAATATTTGATTTTTTCACACTTTAAGATCATGACATTCCTTCATCATGAAGTTTTCCAAAAGGCCCATAAATCCATCATCTTTTGACCTAAATTACATCTCCTATAAGTATACAAGAGAACCCTATTGCATGAGGACGAAATCTAGCAGCCAAAGGTGAGTTTCATACTTCAAAAATCAAGCAAAAAATTCCAATTCGGTTTGACATTTGCAGCCCTTTTCAAGACAAACCAAAGGTGGCAATAGACTCCTTGATGTTCAGTGATTGATTTTGAATCATAATATCATGCATTCATACTCCAAATCGTGAAAACCGAATGCATTTTATTCATGTTTTGAAAATTTTCGATTTGGATGATTTACATGTTGTTGATGAAAACTAACTTCTGGTTTGTGTTTATAATGATGTTTGGATGATTTCTGGATAAATTGATTTGATTTTAGGTTCAAGAAGAGGAAACCACCATTGCTAGGGTTTCGGCCAAGTTTTTTATGAATCCATGACAAACCTAAAATAAATAATTTCTAAGACCACAGAACAATCGTGTGACCTCTGGGAATCATTATGCACAAATTAATTTTGAGAAATTTCACTGTTTTGATGGTGTTCCAAATTTCGTAGGTTCATGTTTTGAAAAATTCGCAGGAAATTGTGTAAGAAATTGTGCAGGTAATTTCGCAGGTATAAGGTTGAAGATGAAGCTTCCCGCGCCCTGGAAATTCAAAAATTTGTTTAAAATATTTTATGAATTATTATTAGTTTACTTATCACAAGCGTGCCTGTGGTCTGGTGGTAAGGCTGGAACGTATATGCTATAAAGGCCTTGGTTCGATTCTTGGCCATGGCATTGTTTTATTTTATTTTTGCAGGAATAAAAGACAACATAATATATAATATGTTATTGTCGTTCCATGACCAGAAGGGCTCTCCCAGCCAGGCGGTCAAGCATGCGCATGAATATCCCTAAGGTCCTGGGTTCAACTCCCACCCCAGGCCTTTTGTGTTCTTATTTTTTCTGGATTTTTGCAAGGCAATGCATAAAACAAACTTGATTCATTCTTCTACTACCTGCGCTGGGTTAGCCTAGTGGTATGCTTTGTGGCTTGCAAGTTGGGTGTCCTGGGTTCAAACCCACCCCAGGTAAGTTCTCTTTTTACCATTTTCTTCTATTTTTATTTCTTTGATTAATTAGCTTAATTGTTTCTTAATATTAATAAAAAAGGAGTAAATTGTATACGTATGTATGTTTAAAATAACCTTCATTTTTTCTAAAATCCAAACTTCTATTTTTCTCAACTTAAAATATTTTCTTTGTTATATGATTAAATTATAAGATATTTGTTTATAATTTGTATAAACCCTAAAAGCTATTTTCAAAAATAAAGCCTAATCCTATTTTTTCTAAATAGTTTTATTCCTTAACTGTTAATATAATTGTATTATTCTCATATTGTAAATATAATTATAAATTATTTTTCTCATATCAAATATAATTATGTTTCATGCTATTAAAAATTTAATTTTGTAAATAAAAATAATTGCTTGATCATATCTCTTTTTAATATAATTGTTCATATGAAAATTCAGTAATTTCTTATAATTTTGAAAAAAATTTGTTTATTGTTACTAACTAAATTATTATGTATTATTATATTATATTTTTATTTTGTTTATTCTAATTATTCTTATTCTTATTTACTAACCATATTATTATTATTATATTTTTATACTTCTAACCTTGTTTATTATTTCTAATTATTCTTATTGTTATTTTCACTAACTTTATATTTCTACTAACCTTATTTAATTTTTCTTATTATTTACTAACCCCAATATTTTATTATTAATTATTTGCTTATTATATTTATTTTGATTATATTTTGCTATTTATTTTATTTTGTTGTAATTGCTTCCTTGGTGTAATTTTGCAAATATTTTAATTATTTAATTATTGTTATGGTTAGTAATTAGGGAGTGTAACAACATGTATGCAATATTAAAATAAATTTAGATAATTTTTAATGTAAGATAATTAAATTAAACACGTCACACACGTAAGTCGATTTTAATCGCCGTCTCACTTCCTAAGGTTATCCCTCAAGTTGCCTACGAATAATGGTTAAGTGGGGTGTATAAAGCAAGTCCCTTCAAAAGATAAATCATCAAGTCCCTCATGGTTGCCTATACGAATCGAGTCCCTTTCGAAAAATGATGATAGTCCCTTATATGTGCTTAATACACCCCACAGTTGCCTTCGTAACCAAATTGTCCCTCTCATGTCCCTTAACATCCAAGGTAAAGACTACCTACTCCTTAATAGTAGGGATAGTCTTACCAAGGAAAGGAAAAAGAACAAGAAAGACTTTAAACATTAGGGTAGGTTCCTCTTATGTACTTGCTCACTTCAAAATTTTTTCAAACTTAAACAAATTTCAAACAAATTTTCAAACAAGTTTCTTACACATCCGTACATGGATTATTATTAAACTATTCTGAAAATTTTTCTATTCACACACTACATTTTCAAAAACAATTTAGAGTGAGCTTAAGTACCTAAGAGCCCATGGATAACCATGGATGAAAAGGGTGCTAACACCTTCCTTTTTCATAATTTACCCCCCGGACCCAAAAATATCTCTAAGGTCTTTCCTGTTCTTTTATAACCTTTCCTTATGGATAAAATAAAAGTCGGTGGCGACTCTTGCTATCCGCAACATTACTTAAAGTCAGTTCTCCCACCGTGTTACAGCAAGTCACTCTGCTTCTCTTGATTCTTTTCATCTGCTTCCTGGTGGTTCCATTGAAGAGTTCTCTTGCAAACCTCACAAACCTTAGGAACAACCAAGCATGACAATGATTAGGGTTTTGATTAGTCCCCCCTCTTAGTTTTCACCTTTGTGTCTCTCTTGAGTCTTCTCTTCTCATCTCATAATCAGGGACTAAACCCTAAAGGCTTTAAGGCTTTGAGATTAAGCTTATGCCTGCATCCTTCTATTAGGATGGAGTGTATAACTTTAATCCTAAGTGTTGAACCCTTAATGTGTTTAAATCCTCTAATTAATTCACATAATAATCATCAAGACTTCACACTCGTAACTTGGGCCTTGCATTAGGGTTCTAATTCTTCCTTAATTGGTTAAGAAGGACTAACCCTAGTGTTAATGGACAAGTCCCTCTCAAGTTGTCTTACAAACCATAAAACTCACTTCATCATCATACCATTAAATAAAATCCATTTAATAAGGGTTTGTTTTGTCATGATTTTAATCCCTAACCATGGATTAAGTTGAGGAGTTTTCCTCAGCTTAAACATTCTCATCTATTATCCTTCTATTAGGATGGTGTAATGAGTCTGTTTAATCCCTGATTATGGCTTAATCTCATTACTCAACACTAAACAAAAACAACAAAAACATCTAAATAATCACAAGTAGGTTAATGATCTTAATCCTACATCAAAGGTGATTAAGTGTGAGAAGCTGACTTCACACTTAAGGTAATCTCATTACCCCTAATCAGAGGGAAGATGTGATGGGTTTACTAAATCCATTGGTTTAGGCTTAAGCTCATTAACTTACGACAAACTTTCAAAAGCAATAAAAGACTGAAAACACAAAAACAAACAATAATCGCCTCCTCCGGGATTCTTTTCTCATCACCTTCACTCATAAACGAGAACTTGCTTCTTCCGTCTAATGCAAGACAGTTAGCACCTGAGCCAGACAGGTCATACACTTGAGCATAGACAAGTAAGTAGTTCACAAGTCAATTCATCTTTCAGTCTCTTTGGGTCGAACTACGGTGTTCTGACTTCCTCATTGCACGAGAGGATACGTAGGCATAACTTAACAGTTATCGAACAAAAGTCTCTGTATATTCCCCCTCTTCCAGCATCTTTCTCTTAGCCTCATTATCATGAGCAATTCATTCTCATTCTTACACTGACACTGTATATTTCATCACACTTCACTTCTCTTACACTGACACCTGCACATTTTGTTTTCCAGCTCTTTTACACACAAATTGCACTGACAATACCCCTTTAAAACACAAATCTTTTAAGCGTGGATCCCGTCGAGTACGACGGACAATCTGGGTGCTAATACCTTCCCAGGTTGTAACCAACCCCCTTTCTCAGTCTCTCTGGTTCGCGACCGTCTTATCCATCTCTTTCTAGGTCTATGCAGCATTGCCTTTCCTCCGGGATAAAAATGCCTAGCTGGCGACTCTATTCATCTCCAGTGAGTTCACGGCTGTGTGTTCTCATTGTCCCTCTCGCCGACCGTTCGCGTCTGTACCTCCATTTGACCCGGCTTCATTTGGTGGGAGCGACAGCTTGGCGACTCTGCTGGGGACCCTTATATTGCAACCAGGGCTTCTGGTTCTTTTTGTGGGTTCCTCCTAGCGCTTGATTTATTTGTGTTTATTGGGGGTGTTATGTGCTATTTGTGTTTGTATATTTGCTTTATTTACTGCTTTCTGTACAGTTTTATTTATTGCTTTCTTTACAGTTTTTCATATATCATATTGTCATGCTGGCTGGATCTGGTTTTGTTTTGGTGGGTGGGGTTCTATTGAGAGTTAAGGTCCTATACCTGGGACCTGAGTGACACCTAGGCTAGAGTGAATCATATTCTTTCCCATTCCATTTCGGTCTGGTGCGGGAATATGAAACACGGTTCAGATATAGGTTTCTTCTTAAGAACTCTGTGTTGCAGATTTCCTGCAATGCTAGGGCTATCTGGGAAGCCTGCTAAGTCTGGATGACCTTTTAGTATTGACCTTCAGAAACTGAGGTGAATTAGAGGAGGAACTGTTATGGTTATTGTAAACACTGTACCCCCGGGTTAGAAGTGTTTACACTTCTCATAACTGATCCAAGTCTGAGGATCCTTGTTCTAGAACACCACCTGTGAGGGGGTTGGGCTGTTTACAGGTTCGCAGGTACCTTGACCTCAGAATACCCTGTTACTTTGACTTGATTAAGAGTACTCCATTTTGGGTCAGTTCTTGTGATTCTAAAACCCTGGACATGTGGCTCTTTATTTGAGTCCCGCACCCTGGTTACTGGATTTATAGACCTCCAACTGGAATTCTTGAACACACATGGACTTATATCAGAGCATTTGATCAGATCCAGCTCAGTCACAAACCCTTGCATATCATTTGCATACATAATCATTGCATCATATTGACATTTGCTTATTTGTGTTTCAGGGTATCCATCATTCATCTGGTTTTGGTTTTGACCCCATCTCCTGTATTGACCTATCTTCACAAGCATCTGTTTCAGCTATCTCCTGCACCAGCCAATCAGTGGCCCTCTCTTCAGTATCTTCATCAGCACCTGTCTCTACTCAGTCTTCAGCATCATGGCTCCTAAAAAGAGCAACGTCACTTACCACTTCTTCCAACCAGAGTTATCAGACATCAGGAGGATTCAAACCCTGATCACTCCAGATCACATACCATTGTTCAGGGAACATTATGGAGATATACTTGATATGGTTATGGATCTGGACCCTTCACAGAGAAGCCTGATCCACACCTGCATTCAGTTTTATGATCCCTCACTGAGATGTTTCACCTTTCAAGACTTTCAGTTAGGCCCCTTATTGGAAGAGTACTCCTCATTAGTTGGTATGCCTATCAGGAGAGAAATTCCTTTCAACCCTGAGATGGTCTTTCCTGCTAATGGAGAAGTAGCAAAAGCTTTGCATCTGGAACCTGTTTTGATTGAGCAGCATATGACCTCTAAAGCTGGAATCCCTGGCTTCCATCTGGACTTCCTGATCTCTCAAGCTACCCTGAAAGCTTCTTTGGGAGAGTGGAAAGCTGTCTGTGCCTTGTTGGCTTTGAGTATATATGGAATTGTGTTGTTTGCAGATGAGCCTCGATTCATTAGCAAGAATGCAATCCATTTGTTCATCTTGAAAAACCCAGTGCCAACTTTATTGGGGGACCTTTACTACTCAGTGCATCAGAGGAATGAAAAACAGAGGGGGAGGTTAGTGAGGTGTTGTGCTCCATTGTTTCACACTTGGCTCCTCAGGCATCTACCCAGGACGGATGCATTTCTGAACCCTCATCAGCAGAGCAACTGGGCTAAAAGACTCACTGTTCTAACTTCAGCAGATATCAGATGGTGTACTCAAAACACCAAAGGAAGGGATATTATCACCAGCTGTGGGCATTTTCCCAATGTGCCCCTAATAGGAGTTAAGGGTAGTATTAATTACAACCCTCAACTGTTCAGAAGGCAACTGGGTTATGCATTGGTCCATACTCCTAAGGCACAGGACTTGGTGGAGACTCTCTATTGTGAGAACAAGATTAGTTTGGCTGTTGTTAGGCAGGCTGCCTGGGCCTGGGATAATGTTCAAACTAAGGGAGTAACCATTTTGGGGAAGTGCAATAATGTGGCATCAGCACAATATTATGAATGGTCCCGTGCCAGGGCCCAGTTCTCTGGGATGCCCTTTACCATAGAAGACACGCCTGAGTCATCTTCAGCACCACCCCCTGCTACTATCAGTTTGGAGGAGTTTGAGAGCTTGAAGGAAAGAAATGAGAAGCTAACCCAGGCTTTGCAGAAGACCCTCCGGGAGAGGAGTGAAGGTATGAGGGAGATTGAGAGGTTGGAGAAATTGAGAGTAGAGCATCTGACTAAGATTGAAAAGTCTGGGGATTATATCAAAAAGTCTAAGGCTGGTGAACAGATTCTGAAGAATGCTTGCAAAGAAGCCCAGTTCCAGAGAGCAAGGACAGACTTGTATTTGAAGGAGAGTCAAGCCCGGTGGGTCAGGATCACCGAGGCCCGTACTCTGGAGGACAAGAGAGTTCAAGACAAGATGGAACAACTAGAAGCTAGTGCAAAAGAACAGCAAGAAGCCCTGGCAGCAGCCCAGAGGGAGATATCAAAGCTGAAGATCAAAGCAGGGGTGAAGAGGTCCAAGGACCAAACTCAGCACAAAAAGCTAGCAGCAGCTGTTACGACCCGGAATCTCCTCATCAGGAATCTCACGGAGCGTCCGGCTGATCCTGTGACCGAAGCACTTCTCAAGGAAGTTCGTGAGGATGAGTTTGGCCTTGGTGTTTGATCATTTGTTTGTTGTTGTTTCTATTCCATGTACTTTTACTTTTTTGTGATGTATTTTGACCCCTTAGGGGGCTTGTGTTGTAAAATGAACAAGTTGTAGTATTTCACCTTCTGTAATATATTTGTGTTAGTTTGCTTCATCTGAGTTTTCTTCAAGCAACAACAACAGCATCATCAGGGGTCTGGAAGGGTCAAAACTGAAGGCCAAACCGGATACCTTGAGAACAAATAAGCATAACTGCATTGCATGCTAACCCTTTGTTTGTTTTGTAGGTTTTGTTTTATTGTTGCTAACCTCTGTTGTGATGCCTCAGGAACTATTGCTAGACGCCGAGTTTTTCCCCTCAACCGTCTGCACCGTTATCCAACCCGAAACAACCTTCCGGGAATTCAGATGGATCAGATGCAGCAGGACCTTACTGAGGTCAGAAATCAAATGGCAAATGAAAGGCTAGAAATGAGGAACCAAATGACTCAGTTTATGGAAGTTATGAACAACATGGCTCAGAGCCAGGAAAGACTGAGAGCCATGGTTGAAAGGCAGAATCAAGAGGAGCCCCATGTGGGAACTGCTGGTACAAGTAACAACGAGAGGGTCCAGCCTCATGTCAATCCCCCAGTCTTTGGTCCTCACCTCCATCCAGAGGCTAATATCCCTGTCAATATACAAGGGACTGCCACAGCAGGGAGGGTACTGCAAGAAGATCCTCAAGAAGACCAGTTCACAGTAATGGGTGCTGGAGAAGAGGCTTATGATAGAAGGTTGGAAGAAATAGCTGAGAAGTTGAGATCCTTAGAGTCTCAAAACTCTTTAGGTTTTGACGTCATGGATATGGGCTTGGTAGACGGGGTTAGGATTCCCCACAAGTTCAAGCCTCCATGTTTTGAAAAGTATAATGGGACTTCTTGTCCTCGAACCCATCTACAATCTTTTCTCGGGAGATTAAAAGCTTATACCATGGATGAGAAGCTCTGGATGTTCTATTTCGAAGACAGCTTAACTGGAGCGTCAAGAGAATGGTACTCTCACTTAACAAGGGCAACTATTAGATGCTGGAAGGACCTGGCAGAGGCCTTCATTAGACAGTATCAGTATAACTTAGACATGGCACCCAACAGGACCCTCCTAATGGGAATGTCACAGTCTTCAAGGGAGAGTTTCCGAGAATATGCACAGAGATGGAGACAACTGGCTGCTGCTGTTCAGCCCCCTATGTCTGAACGGGAAATGGCAGATATGTTCATGAATACCCTTCAGGGCACTTATATTGACAGGCTGGATGCTTTCTCTTCCACTAGCTTTGCAGATGTTGTCATAGCCGGGGAGAGGATTGAAAGCTTGTTAAAAATGGGTAAGATCTCAGACAACGGTGCAAGCTCGTCCAATAGTACAAGAAAGCCTTTTGCAGGCCCGAGAAGAACTGGCGAGACCAATGCCATCCACACCAACAGGGGCAGGCCCCATTATGTTCCAAGGTCAATAGCTGCAGTCACCATTCCTGCTCCAGCTCATCCACAACCAGTCTATCAACCTCCTCAGCAAAACTATCAGTCGCAACCTCAGTACCATCAGCAAAGTCAGTATCCTCCAAGAAATTACAACAACAGCAACAGCAACAACAATAATCAGCAAAGGCCATTCCAGCAAAGGCCATCTCAAGCTAACAGAGTGATCGACCCGATCCCAATGCCCTATGCTACCTTGTTGCCACAACTCCTGAAACTCAACCTAGTTGAGCTAAGGACGCTGGTACCTCCAGATCCCAACAGTCTACCAAGGAATTATGACTCCAACGCTAGGTGTGCCTTTCATTCGAACGCACCTGGCCACAGTACGGAAAAATGCAGGGCTCTGCATATGAAGGTACAAGACCTGGTAGACTCCAAAGCTCTGAATTTCGCACCACCACCCAATGTCAACAAAAATCCTATGCCAAATCATGGTGGTCCCCGAATTAACGCTATTGAAGAAGACAAACCGTCTTATTTAATAACGAGTGTGGGACAGATCAGGACACCATTGGTAGAGATCAAGGCTCAGCTCTTGGAATGCAACATGTTCCCAGGATGCGAGTTGGGGTGTGCTTACTGCAATATCTCAGTAAATGGGTGCGATAATCTGAGGAATGGCATAGATGGCCTTATTCAGAGTGGCCAACTCCAGATCACTACATCATTTCCAACAAACCCAGCAATCTCATCAGCAACGGTTTCAGAACCTCCTACAACTGCAACAACCATTGTTCCTGACAATTCTTCGGTTTCATCAACAAGTGCTTCATCTATTATCTCGACTGATCAGTTTTCAACAAATCTTCCTGCTACAACTCCCGCATCACTCCATTTTGAAGCTCCTACAACAACAACATCCATTCTTCCACCATTATCTCCTACAACACCAGCAACAAATCATGAAGATGTCTCAACTGTCACCATATTCTACGATCCTGAAAACAACTCCGTCCACAACTCAGAAGGTGCTGCTCCCACTAGGGCACCAGTTACAATTTATTACGATCCACAAACTATTACCGTTCCTTCAACAGCTACAATCAGTCCAGTCACCATAACGGTGCCTGGACCCATACCTTATGAAAGCAGTAACGCCATCCCCTGGCATTACGGCTCTGACTTGTACTGTGAAGGACAAAGAATCACTTTTGAATCATCAACCCCTGCACTACAAATTGACAATGTGGGAGGAGGCGGAGGCTTCACTCGAAGCGGACGTCTTTTCGCTCCACAAATTCAGAGACCCACAGCCGAAGCAGAGGCTGCTGCCAAGGCAAAAGGGAAGAGTCCTGTGCAGGAAGATCAAGCTGTCAAGGAAGCTTTGAAGACACCATTCGATCAAGAGGTTGATGAGTTCATGCGAATCATCAAAAAGAGTGATTATAAAATTGTGGATCAGCTTCACCAGACGCCATCCAAGATCTCTATCCTCTCACTGCTTATGTGCTCCGAAGCCCATCGGAATGCACTACTCAAAGTCCTGCACGCAGCTTACGTGCCTGAAGAGATCACTGTCAATCAGCTGGAGGCAGTAGTTGGAAATGTTAATGCTAGTCACGGACTAGGGTTCACCAATACTGATTTGACAACGGAAGGCCGCAACCACAACAAAGCCTTGCACATAACCATGGAATGCAAAGGTGCTGTCCTTTCACATGTGCTGGTAGACACGGGGTCATCCCTTAATGTCCTACCCAAGAAGGCCCTGGTGAAGCTAGAATATGACGGATTGGCATTAAGACCCAGCAACCTGGTGGTAAGAGCTTTTGATGGCTCAAAGAGATTGGTTCTGGGAGAGATTGAGCTGCCCGTAACGATCGGCCCGCAGACCTTCAAAACTATTTTCTACGTGATGGATATACAGCCTGCCTACAGCTGTCTATTGGGTAGGCCATGGATTCACGCCGATGGCGCCGTGACATCTACCCTTCACCAGAAATTAAAATACGAGTGGGAGGGTCAAATCGTTACAATCTGTGGAGAAGAGGACATTTTTGTCAGCCACCTGGCAACCTATAAGTACATTGAGATGGATGGGGAGATCCATGACACAATGAGCCAGGGGTTTGAAGCCTTGAATGTGAATGAAACGTCTGCTGTATCTGGTACTCCAATGTCATCATACCAACAAGCCCGAAAGGTTGTTGAGGAAGGAACTGCCCAAGGCTGGGGCAAGCTACTACCGGTAGAGAAGAAAGAAGACAGATTTGGGTTGGGTTACAAACCAACTCAACAAGATCAAGCAGCGGCTGCGAAAGAGCCCAATTTTGTGAGTGGGGGGATGCTTACCCCTGATGCTATCAACTGTCTGGAAGACGAGCTGGAAGAAGAACGCAACCTGGAAAGCTGGATTCGTCCAA
Source organism: Lathyrus aphaca (assembly GCA_963966055.1). Taxonomy (NCBI): domain Eukaryota; kingdom Viridiplantae; phylum Streptophyta; class Magnoliopsida; order Fabales; family Fabaceae; genus Lathyrus; species Lathyrus aphaca. The sequence continues at coordinate 53,406,445 of OZ014525.1, read as the reverse complement.
AGATCCCGGGGAGCAGTATCTCGAACTGGTCTTCCCAGGAAATTATAAGAGTTACTCATGCAGAGTAATTATTATTTCCTGTATTTTTATAAGCATGCATCAAAGTCTTGCATCTTGCCCAAGATGACAAGACTCATTTTGTAATCGGGCCATCTGTACTTTTTGTGCAAACAAGATCAATTAATGAAATATCAGACATCTTTTTGCAAACGAGTCTTTTTCTTTTCGTTCACTGTTTTTCCATTTTTCTTTTTGTACAAAAAATAAATGGCGGTGTTTTCAAAATGACAACTTCATTTCACTTTTCTAAATAAAGATTAAAATCAGATCACTAAAATGAACAAAACTTGAACCCTTGCAGAGAGTGCCTTCCTGACAGCACCGACAACAGCACGGCTTTGACTTCGTATGACTTTGACAATCCAATCAATCAAGCTGATGAAGGGGTTGAAGAAGAATATGAGCTTCCTGAAGAGCTAGCCAGGTTGTTAAGACAAGAGGAAAAGGTTATTACTCCTCACCAGGAGGAGGTTGAAGTGATCAATCTTGGTACAGATGAAGACGTGAAAGAAGTTAGAATCGGGGCCTGCCTGCAAGACTCAGTGAAGAGACAACTGATAGACCTGCTTCAAGAGTATGTAGATGTGTTTGCTTGGTCTTACCGAGATATGCCAGGGTTGGATATCGATATTGTTGTGCACAAGCTGCCTTTGAGAGAAGAGTGCCCACCGGTTAAACAGAAACTGCGCCGTACTCGTCCAGACATGGCTATGAAAATCAAGGAGGAGGTACAAAAGCAATGGGACGCCGGGTTCCTTGCTGTGACTAGCTATCCGCCGTGGGTTGCTAACATAGTACCTGTGCCTAAGAAGGACGGCAAAGTAAGGATGTGCGTTGACTACCGGGATCTGAACAGAGCCAGCCCGAAAGATGACTTCCCATTACCTCACATTGAGGTATTGGTGGATAACACGGCTCAGTTCTCGGTATTCTCCTTCATGGACGGATTTTCAGGATACAATCAGATTAAAATGTCACCTGAAGACATGGAGAAGACAACTTTCATCACACCTTGGGGCACGTTCTGTTACAAGGTAATGCCATTTGGGCTCAAGAATGCCGGTGCAACATATCAACGGGCTATGGTGACACTATTCCACGATATGATCCATAAAGAAATAGAATGTTATGTGGATGATATGATCGCCAAGTCCCTTACAGAGGAAGATCACCTGGTGAATCTGCTCAAGTTATTCAAACGTCTGAGGAAGTACCAACTGAAGTTGAACCCCAACAAATGCACATTCGGGGTGCGATCCGGTAAGCTGCTGGGATTTATTGTAAGCGAGAAAGGGATTGAAGTTGACCCTGATAAAGTCAAAGCCATCCAAGAGATGCCTGCACCGAAAACCGAGAAAGAAGTTCGAGGGTTCTTAGGTCGATTGAACTACATTTCAAGGTTCATATCTCACCTTACAGCAACCTGTGAACCCTTGTTCAAGCTGTTAAGAAAAGAGCAGACGGTCAGGTGGAACGAAGACTGCCAGAAGGCTTTTGACAAGATCAAGGAATATCTGCAAGAACCTCCAATCCTTATGCCACCAGTTGAAGGAAGACCTCTGATAATGTACTTGACAGTATTAGAAGAGTCGATGGGGTGTGTGCTGGGCCAGCATGACGAGTCTGGTCGAAAAGAGTATGCGATATACTACCTAAGCAAAAAGTTTACCGACTGTGAACAACGTTATTCACTGCTCGAGAAAACTTGCTGTGCTTTAGCGTGGGCTGCTCGCCGACTGAGACAGTATATGTTGACCCACACTACTTTATTGATCTCAAAGATGGACCCAGTTAAGTACATATTTGAGAAGCCAGCTCTTACCGGACGGGTTGCAAGATGGCAAATGATTCTCACAGAATACGACATACAGTACACATCTCAGAAAGCCATCAAGGGCAGTGTACTATCTGAATATCTTGCTGAGCAACCCATTGATGACTACCAGCCTATGAGATTTGACTTCCCTGATGAAGACATCATGTTCATTAAAGCAAAAGACCATGAAGAGTCTATTCACACTGAAGGGCCTGACCCGGAAGAAGAATGGACTATGATGTTTGATGGGGCTGTTAACATGAATGGTCGTGGTGTTGGTGCAGTACTCATTACACCTAAAGGAGTTCACATGCCTTTCTCGGCAAAGCTCACCTTCAACTGCACTAACAACGAAGCTGAATACGAAGCTTGCATTATGGGTCTTGAGGAAGCCATTGACCTCAGGATCAAGACATTGACTGTATTCGGAGATTCAGCTCTGGTAGTTAATCAAACCAACGGAAAATGGTACACCCACCAGGATCATCTGATACCTTACAGGGATTATACAAGAAGGTTATTGACTTTCTTCACTACGGTCAAGCTTGAGTATATCCCTCGGGACGAGAATCAGTTTGCAGATGCTCTTGCTACCATTTCATCCATGATCAAAGTTCAAGCTGCTAACTTTGTACCTCAGATTTCAGTGTCCAGACTTGATAGACCAGCATATGTGTTCGCAGCAGAAGTTGTCAAAGATGATAAGCCTTGGTTCCATGACATTAAATGCTTCTTGGAGGATCAAACATACCCACCTGGGGCATCTTCCAATGATAAGAAGACGTTAAGAAGGCTTGCTGGTAGTTTCTTCCTGAACACTGATGGTTCCCTGTACAAAAGAAACTTTGATATGGTACTCCTCAGATGCGTTGATAGAACAGAAGCAGACTTGTTAATGCATGAAGTGCACGAAGGATCTTTTGGTACCCATGCAGGAGGGCATGCCATGGCTAAGAAATTGCTAAGATCAGGTTATTACTGGATCACAATGGATGCAGACTGTTGTGCTTACGCCAGAAAATGCCATAAATGCAAGATCTATGCAGATAAGGTGCATGTGCCTCCCAATCCTTTGAACATCATGTCTTCACCATGGCCCTTTGCCATGTGGGGCATTGATATGATCGGCAAGATTGAGCCAACTGCTTCAAATGGCCACAGATTCATCCTGGTCGCCATTGACTATTTCACTAAGTGGGTCGAAGCAGCCTCCTATGCAAACGTCACAAGACAAGTGGTAGCCAGATTTCTGAAGAGAGATATCATCTATCGATATGGAGTGCCCGAGCGAATCATTACTGATAATGGTTCCAATCTAAACAACAAAATGATGGCAGAGCTATGCCGGGACTTCAAGATTCAACATCACAATTCTTCTCCTTACAGGCCAAAGATGAATGGCGCTGTTGAGGCAGCAAATAAGAATATCAAGAAGATTGTGCAGAAGATGGTAGTCACGTACAAAGACTGGCATGAGATGCTACCTTTTGCCTTGCATGGGTACCGCACATCAATCAGGACATCCACTGGGGCAACACCGTATCAACTTGTGTATGGTATGGAAGCAGTCCTACCAGTTGAAGTCGAATTACCCTCTCTGCGGGTATTAATGGATGTTAAACTAAACGAAGCAGAATGGGCTAGGGCCCGATACGAGCAACTGAGTCTGATCGAAGAGAAAAGATTGGCTGCAATCTGTCATGGGCAGTTGTATCAGAAAAGGATGAAAAGAGCCTTCGATCAGAAAGTCAGGCACCGAGAGTATCAAGTAGGAGATCTTGTGCTGAAGAGAATCCTCCCTCCTCATACAGACCACAGGGGCAAATGGACTCCAAATTATGAAGGACCATTCGTGGTAAAGAAAGTTTTCTCTGGTGGAGCACTGATGCTCAGCACCATGGATGGTGAAGACTTCTCGTCCCCTGTGAATTCAGATGCAGTTAAAAAATACTTCGCATAAAATGACCCGCTGGACACAAAAACAGAATGGAAGTCCAGGCAAAAATAGGGCATCCCGGCGAGTCAAAAACAGAATAAAAGACTCGGGCAAGAATAAGGGAAAATAAATGAAAAATGTACACCCGCTGAGTTGAAAAGCCGCATTGGACAGCTCAGGAAAAAATGGGTATCCCGATGGATTGAAAACCCGAAAGGGAGATCCATGCAAAATAGGGGAATAAGCGAACAACTGCATTCTGAATTCGTCTGTATCACTTGCAACTTGAAAAGCTTCAAAAGGATCAAGCTTCAATCAGAATCAGCCTTCTTCAGGAAGCAAGGCGAGAAGAACGTCATTGTCATACGAGTCATAGCAGAAGAAGAAGCTCCTTTGAAAACGTCATCAACACTGCCAACATTTTGTTTTTCAATTTGTAACAATCTCCTCATTTCGGGGAATATGTTCCTTTGACTGTATCTCGCCAACTCAGGGCACATGAATTAATAAAATCAGATTTTCAGTCATGTCTCGTTTTGTATATTTTATTTGCAAAAATGTCTGATGTCTTAAAAGAAAAACTGATTGCACAAGAATACAGATGCTTATCTTCAAATAAAAACATGCTTGCAGGAAATATGCTTACTCTCAGAAGTATCTAAACTCCTATGACGGAATCCAGTAAAGGATGCCTCGGGATTATCTTGTGCGTTTCTCTATCTTTTTCAGGATTGCAGGTATCCGGAGCGCAACTTGGGGCATGTAAGCTTCATCCCAGCAAGCTGGCAAGTCCACACTCAATTTTTAGTACCCAAAGTGCTCTCTCCCCAGCTGAGTTGCCTCTCATGACTTCCCCCAGCTGAGTTGCCACTTGTTGCTTATCCCCATCAGAATGGGCAGGTATCACAAGGGATGCCCATATCCCCGACTGAGTCAAGGATCTCTCTTTCTCCCCAGCCGAGTTGCCATCTCATCCTCAGCCGGAGCACAGAAGTCAGAGAGCTATCCCCCCACAGAGCTCCAGCCTCTGTCCAGAAGGGCAGCGCATGAAGGATCACAACAGAGTGAAGAAAGCTTCTACAAACCCCAGCTGGGTCTCTCGTTTGTAAAGATAGGTCTATCAATGACCCATATTCCCAAGCAGATATCACCACATGATAGATATACCGGAGATCTTATCCCCAGCTGGGATGTCTACTCCAAGCAGATCGACCAAAGATCTTCACAGCATCGGGACCCGAATCCCGGATCGATATCTTTGCATAATCATGGCATTTACATCATATTCACCCACAAAGCGTAGCATTCCGTCTAATACGGAGCATTACGGCAAAATTCAAATGCATAGCATAATCATGAGCCATGTTATGAATCAACACCTGTGAATGATTACAGTTCATCAACGTACAGGAGAAAAATCCCCACCAGAGTCCCCGGCAAGAGCAGCTGCCTCACAATCACAAACACCAGTATATACTCCTTTTGGCACCCGTCCGTGCCATCTTTCCCCAGTAAAGCCGCCTGAACACTCTTTACAACAAAATCACCCGTATTACAGATACTTCCTGACACCCGTCCGTGTTATACCCCAACAGAAAGCCAAAGACGTCCTTTTTGCACTCACATATACCTATATATACACTTTCCTGACACCCGTCCGTGTCATTTCCCCAGCGCAGTCGTCTAGACTTTGTATATCAGATACTTGTTTATATTACACTCTTCTCCTTTTGACACTCGTCCGTGTCACCCTCCCCAGCAGTTAAACACTCATCTATACACCACTCATACTACCCAGATACTCGTCCGTATCTTGTATATACCAGTTATATACCCCCCAGATTCAACAGTGGTCTTTGTTCTTTGTTAACCAGTTGGTACTCGTCCGTATCATCATCTCAGAACATTGCGTCTAGTGTTTGTTTCTACATGATACTCGTCCGTATCATAGTCTTAAGGATGCTCGTCCGCATCTTTAATCCATACACCGTGTCAAACACTTGTGTCTTCTTGAATATAGATACTCGTCTGCATTTATTATTCCCCAGAAGAGTCCCTTCAGATGCAACACTCGTCCGTGTTCCTTGTTAACCAGTTGATACTCGTCCGTATCATCATCTCTGAACATGTGTCAGTTTGTTTCTACCCGATACTCGTCCGTATCGTAGTCTTAGGGATGTTCGTCCGCATCTTTAATCTATACACATTACCAAACACTCATACCCTTTGTTTCTTGGATGTGAACACTCGTCCGTGTTTACTATTCCCCAGTAGATCGCAAACAAATTTTCCTTTTTATCTGACACTCGTCCTGTGTCATGATAAATCCGAGAGCAGCCGTACCCTGCTGAGTGGTCGTCCTCCACTTCTTGATGGTCGTCCTCCATCATGCTCATCCGATGGCCGTCCCCATCGTTGATTTTAGCAGCCGTCCCCTGCTAGGTGGTCGTCCTCCACCCCTTTGATGATCGTTCTTCATCATTCTATCCAATGGCCGTCCCCATTGTTGATTTTGGTTATCTGACATTCGTCCTATGTCATGATAAGCCCCGAGAGCAGCCGTACCCTGCTGAGTGGTCGTCCTCCAATTCTTGATGGTCGTCCTCCATCATGCTCGTCCGATGGCCGTCCCCATCGTTGACCTTTTCTATCCGATGGCCGTCCCCATCGTTGATATTTTCGGCAGCCGTACCCTGCCAGGTGGTCGTCCTCCACCTTTGATGGCCGTCCCCATCATATTTCTTTTATCCCCAACAGAGCAGCCGTCCCCTGCTAGGTGATCGTCCTTCACCTTTGATGGCCGTACCCCATCATCTGTTTATTTCATTTATTCTTTAACCCGATGGTCGTCCCCGTCGTGGTCCCTTTTCCTTTTCTTTTAGCCCGATGGCCGTCCCCATCGTCGGTTACCTTGCTTTATGAACTTGATGGCCGTCCCCGTCGTGTTTCATTAACTCCCAGAAAATTTTACAGCTTTATCCTGATGGTCGTCCCCATCATAATTCGATTTTCCCCAGCTAGTCGGCCGTCCCCGTCTTGGCTTTACCTTTTATCCCCAGCATGTCGGCCGTCCCCGTCATTGCGTTGTTTCCCGCTTTGCAATATGCTTTATTTCCCTTTTACAATCTATATCCCTTTTCTTCTTCATTCTGTGAGTGCAAATTTTGGACTGTCTTTGGTATTCAATCACAAGTTATCTTGTTTGCCTGTTAAGCCGTTGCTTACATCCTGCACAGCTAACTCATGTTTGAATAGGGGCAGCTGTAAACACCCCAAATTTGCCCTCACTCATTCACACCATGGCTTGTGATCATCTCATATGCATAAACACAATCATATCCCCTCATATCCCATTTTTGATTCACTGCATAGTTTCTAAGTCATCTGCACCTAGGGTTTGTGATCTGAGCAATCCCAAAGCTTCTTGAGCCACTCCAAATGCAACCAATCACTTCAAAAGGGGTCCATATGTGTTCTTGTATCATATTACATCCTCTCAAGGTCAAGACTCCAAAAGAATCACAAGAACTAGGGTTTGGATGGATGCAGAGCCAAGTTTGACTGCACAGTTGACCTAAAATTAGGGTTTTGGTTTCAGAGGCCATAACTCCAAATTTTTTGGTCATTCTTGTTTCCATTTGTCTCTATATGGTATAGGGAGTATGCATATCAATTTTCATGAAGAAATTCCATGGGGAAGTCATCTGATCAAGAGTTGACTTTCTGGACAAGTCAGTGCAAAATCAGGGCATCTGAGGCCCCCAATGACCCAACCAATGGGTGATCTTCATCATTTTGAGTGTATATGATCTTTATTTGATCATGGAAGAAGGTTGAATTTCATAGAAATCAAGAATTTGGAAGTTTTGCAAATGTTGACTTTTTGGACATAGTTGACTTTTTCAAGAATGCTTCATTTTAGGTCATTTTTCAAGCCTTGATTCTTGATCCAAAAATGCTTCAAACGAAAAAAATTTGGTCATGAAAGTTGTAGAATACATTTTTCCCTTTTCAAAAAGTACAAGAACATGATCTAATTCATTTTGGATCAAAAGTTATGGTGTGACAAAGTTGGCTAAAATCACTTATTTTCAAGATATGCACCAAGTGTGAAAATTGCAAAATCATGTACCAAGGCAAATTGCAACTTCTAATTGGCCTCAAACCATCACATAAACATCATGTAAGTCCTAAAATTCAGAATGGACTAGGCATTGCTCATGTTTCATGGCTTTTGGGACAAGATCTTTCCATGTGAACCAAAAAGCCACAACTTGCAAAACTCATGACTTCACTTCTCATAACTTTTCTTTTCATCTCTCTTGCATCCATTGCTGCATTTATGTATGTGGTTGAGATTGAGCTTGCTCATTCTTGTTCCTCCCACTTTCTTTCTTCAAGTGACTTGACTTCTTGAATGAAGCAAGTCACTCTGCTTCTCTTGATTCTTTTCATCTGCTTCCTGGTGGTTCCATTGAAGAGTTCTCTTGCAAACCTCACAAACCTTAGGAACAACCAAGCATGACAATGATTAGGGTTTTGATTAGTCCCCCCTCTTAGTTTTCACCTTTGTGTCTCTCTTGAGTCTTCTCTTCTCATCTCATAATCAGGGACTAAACCCTAAAGGCTTTAAGGCTTTGAGATTAAGCTTATGCCTGCATCCTTCTATTAGGATGGAGTGTATAACTTTAATCCTAAGTGTTGAACCCTTAATGTGTTTAAATCCTCTAATTAATTCACATAATAATCATCAAGACTTCACACTTGTAACTTGGGCCTTGCATTAGGGTTCTAATTCTTCCTTAATTGGTTAAGAAGGACTAACCCTAGTGTTAATGGACAAGTCCCCCTCAAGTTGTCTTACAAACCATAAAACTCACTTCATCATCATACCATTAAATAAAATCCATTTAATAAGGGTTTGTTTTGTCATGATTTTAATCCCTAACCATGGATTAAGTTGAGGAGTTTTCCTCAGCTTAAACATTCTCATCTATTATCCTTCTATTAGGATGGTGTAATGAGTCTGTTTAATCCCTGATTATGGCTTAATCTCATTACTCAACACTAAACAAAAACAACAAAAACATCTAAATAATCACAAGTAGGTTAATGATCTTAATCCTACATCAAAGGTGATTAAGTGTGAGAAGCTGACTTCACACTTAAGGTAATCTCATTACCCCTAATCAGAGGGAAGATGTGATGGGTTTACTAAATCCATTGGTTTAGGCTTAAGCTCATTAACTTACGACAAACTTTCAAAAGCAATAAAAGACTGAAAACACAAAAACAAACAATAATCGCCTCCTCCGGGATTCTTTTCTCATCACCTTCACTCATAAACGAGAACTTGCTTCTTCCGTCTAATGCAAGACAGTTAGCACCTGAGCCAGACAGGTCATACACTTGAGCATAGACAAGTAAGTAGTTCACAAGTCAATTCATCTTTCAGTCTCTTTGGGTCGAACTACGGTGTTCTGACTTCCTCATTGCACGAGAGGATACGTAGGCATAACTTAACAGTTATCGAACAAAAGTCTCTGTATATTCCCCCTCTTCCAGCATCTTTCTCTTAGCCTCATTATCATGAGCAATTCATTCTCATTCTTACACTGACACTGTATATTTCATCACACTTCACTTCTCTTACACTGACACCTGCACATTTTGTTTTCCAGCTCTTTTACACACAAATTGCACTGACAATACCCCTTTAAAACACAAATCTTTTAAGCGTGGATCCCGTCGAGTACGACGGACAATCTGGGTGCTAATACCTTCCCAGGTTGTAACCAACCCCCTTTCTCAGTCTCTCTGGTTCGCGACCGTCTTATCCATCTCTTTCTAGGTCTATGCAGCATTGCCTTTCCTCCGGGATAAAAATTCCTAGCTGGCGACTCTATTCATCTCCAGTGAGTTCACGGCTGTGTGTTCTCATTGTCCCTCTCGCCGACTGTTCGCGTCTGTACCTCCATTTGACCCGGCTTCATTTGGTGGGAGCGACACTTACCATAGCCCCTGAAAGTGTTAGAAGAATTCACAAATGATAAATAAAGATCAAGTAAGTTCAAATTGATTAAGGACAAGCAAGTAATCATATAAACCATCATAACCAGAACTTAAACATCATACAAGAATGTTAAGATTAGTCACACCACACCATACAAATAAAAGTGCAAGGAGTCATACAAACAACTAACAAAACATTATGGCAGAAATAAGATGAGAACATGTGATTAGGAGCATCAAACAAGTTAAACATCAACAATTTTCACCAAGGTCAGAACCTAAACATGTTAAGTAAGTGCCTAAGAAGAAGATTCAAACATCAATTAAGGCATAAAAGCACAAACTAGGTCAATTGAAAGAGACATGAAGAAGTTTAAAGTGAAGTGAGGCTTGCATGTGAATGCGTAACCTAGTGAACAAGTAACACCAAATAACCAAAGGAAAATCTCTCATACTAAAACCAGGGACCAAACATCATTCTATCAACCCACAAATAAGACCCTAAGAGGTGGCACAAGTGCCTTCCTAATCAAACAATCAATCATGGATCAAAAGTACTTCAAAATAAGCAAGTTAAGAAACAAATCTCAAACAAATAGTGAACATGTCTTCAAAATTCCACCAATAAGAAAAGAGACACATCAAGCATGTACAAACATCATATCAAGACCACACAACCAAAATAAGAAGCAAACATCCTCAAATAAATGGTCAAAAGACAATTAGGGTTTCACAAACTTACACCAAAAGCAACAAGCTAAAAGACATCCAAACAAGACCTAAAAATTGTGACAAAAAACACCAAGACACTTCATCATGTTAGAAAAGAAAGAAAAAAAAAGAATCAACTTCATATCAATTTCTAAACTCAAACTAAAAAATAAACAAGTCAAGTTGTGCAAAGGAAGAAGCAAAATAAAGGAAAATAAAAGAACAAGTAATCCAGGCTAAGAAAATAAAAGAAAAATGGAAAATAAAATTTGCACAAATTTTATAAAACCCTAAATATCATCTATGAATTTTTTTTATAATTTTCCAAAGTGTCTTACTATTTTTAAAAATTAGAAATGAAACCAAAAAAGAAAATAAAATAAAATTGAAAATAAAAGCCAATGAGGTATGAATAGCAACCAAGATCAGTACAAACCACAAGCAGGCCAAAAGATAGGGGCGCAAAAAGCAACAAAGACCAATATAAAACCCAACATAGTCAACAACTTACAATAAACCCTAGGCAAAAGTCAAGCACACCCTGAACCACATGATTGATCACACGCTCACCATGGAAGTCAACAAAATCATAAGGTCAACAAATCAACACAATCAAGAGCACACACACAGTAACAAGTGTAGGCTGGCAAACACAAATATTAATTGTAAAAACAGAAGCCACACGCAAGGCATGTGACATTTTAATGTGGTGTCACATTTTTTGCGTTGGATTAATAAAACGGACGGAGGAGATTATGTCTTCTTCCTTAGCCCCTCTCTCACCTGAAACAAAACCAGTACAGAATCCGGTGCCGGAGCCCTAGCTCCGGTCACCATAAAATGCATAACATGAACAAAAATGCACAGATCCACACATAAACCTCCATATCCATAGTTCTTAACATGATAAACACGAATATAAGATCCAAAACATCAAACAAGCAACACAATTCACAGATCGAAGGAAACAAGTTTCATCATCAAACTTTCAAACTCATCATACACACTCAATTCTCAGCCATTTTAAAAAATAATCATACCATCATGCTCAGAGAAACACATAGATCATTATACAAAAAAAAATCAAGATCTAGATCAAAAGATTCAGAAGCATACCTGAACTTGAAGTCTCTAAAATACACCAAGAAATCTCTCAAAAACGTGTAGATCCACTCTCTAGCTCTTCTATTTGCAAAATAAATTCAAATAGAGCTTCAAATCCTCTTGAAACTTGAGATTTGAACCAAACTGCTTCTGACTTGCACTGTATGAAAACCTGCCTCTAAGCTCAAACCAATGGTTGATTTGTGATCCTCACACTCCAAGGATGAAGAATATGTAAGGAAATAAGACAATGGGTGTGTGAGAAGAGAGATTCGAAAGCAATTGCCAAATGAGCAAAAAGTTGAAAGTGTGAAAATGAGAGAAGCTTAGGCTGTAAAATTTGTGTGGTTCTATTTTATATCAAGTGTGTGAAAAGCTGGTTAGGGTTTAAGAGTGAGTGAGAACATGTGATGTGTGATAGGGAGTCCAATGCAAAATTGTATGATAGTTGTCATGAGGTGGTTTATACGTGCATTCTTTCCACCAAGTGTACAAACTGATTTGTCTTGAATCCATTATCACCCTTAGATCAATCACAAGGCTCAAAATGCTTTGGTTTTTGAATTATGAGTGGTTTTGCAAAATGACAAGTTGTAAAATATCTCCCTTGTAAGCCACAAATTCCTTGAATTTCTTGGGTCAATTTGCTTGTTATGAGTTCCTCTTGAGTGTGACAACCAGAATTGGCACATTAGAGGCTTTGAAAATGCATTACAAACCTTTTTTCAAAATGGTAGAAACTTGAAATATATAAAAAAAAAAACCTAAAAAGAAGCCAAGTTCAAATGGCCATATCTCTCAAATCACAAATTCTATGGACAAGTTCTTGTAATTTTTGGAAAGGGGAGAGAAATCCCTACAAGTTTTATGTTTGAGGAAAATCCATTTGGAGCCATATTGGTCATGTAAGAATGAGTTGAAAATTAGGGCAAAAAGTCCAAAAATAGAAAGTTTAATTACAAGTCACCTTCCATATTTGGCAACTTTCTTCCAAACTCTTTATTCTTGATTCTTGTGATCACCAAAGCTATTATTTGCCCTCAAGAAGGTCCATAAGCTTGAAAATGATGATTGAAACCTTTGAAATCCAATGGTTGACTTTTCTTCTGCACAGTTGACCTCTTCCTTCATTTACAAGTTACTGCACCAATGCTTGACTTCCTCAGTGAATTTTTGAATCAAAATTCATCCATAGGCCTTATATATCATATAAAATCCTTTGACCACAAGAATTTGTCAAAGCTATGAAGACATGAGGATCTGAAGCAAAACCCATATTAGGGTTCCCTTGTGTAGGAACAAACCGCACTGTTGAGCTTATGATGAATAACACCCTCATTGGGCTTTGAGGATGAATTTGAAATTGTATAAGATATGTGAATCCTTTGTAGGCTTATTGCAAGACCACTTGGATCTCCACTTGACTTTGAGGAATCATAACTTGCTAGATGACTGATCACATGCCCTATGCTTATAATCATGGATGTCATGCCTCATTTTTCTATGCAAAATTCTAAGACATGTATGCTTTATGATATGTTATATGATATGAAACAAAGAGGGAACATTTGGGGTGTTACAGTTGCCCCTGTTCAAGCAACTGTTAATCTGAAAAGGACGAAAGCGTCGGCTATCGGCCGTTTGAGATAAACTGTGATTGAATACCAAGAGAACCCGGAAATTTGCACTCTGCTGGAGATTAAAAGTGAAGAACCCAACCAAGGAAAACAAACTGCTTGAAAACCTTGATGAAGTGAAAAGTAAATCAGTAACCGTGAAATCCTTCTCCAAATATCTTGCGTAGATACATGACAAACAGAACAAATGAGCTCTCTTCAAATAACTTGTGCGTCAGGCAAATGATACCCAGGACGAACAAACCCTCTTCATATATATTTTGTAAATATATGGTTCTCAAGAGAGAATAATCTTCTACGAATAACCTGTGCGTCAGGAAAATGACGCTTAGGACAAACGAACCCTCCTCATATACCTTGCATAGATACATGGACTAAGAAAGACGAATATTCTTCAATTAACCTCTGCATCAGGCATATGGTGATGCACTTAAGCCTGTGGGATAGACATGCATTAATCCGAACAAACAAATCCTCTTCATATATCTTACGTAGACACATGGTTCTCAAGACAAACGATCCTTCTTTGAATAACTTGTGCGTCAGGCAACCGGTAACTAGGACAGACGAACCCTCTTCACAAACCTTGCATAGACATATGGTGATTAAGACAAACAAGCCTTCTTCAAATAACCAGTGCGTCAGGTAAATGGTGACTATGCATATGTTCTATTGAACTGCAACATTTTTCCGTTTAATCCCACCGGACTTCAAAGCACTTCAACATAGACAAATATTGGGTAAGATCAAGCGATCTAACAAAGAAATGGTATTGAACGATCCATAACCAGGAACTTGAGCATGGCTCAAACAAACGAGGAGTTACATCAAGTGATCTACAACTCAACCAAGATCATGTGATCTGCTAAGGAAATGGTATCAAGCGATCCATAACCAGGAATATAAGCATGACTCAAACAAACAAGGAGTAACATCAAGCAATTTACAACTAGACTGAGATCATGAGATCTGCTAAGGAAATGGTATCAAGCGATCTATAACCAGGTCCGTTGGCATGGGACAAAGCGATCAATACAAGATTAGTTGATTTGAGAGGAGAGTAACAACTCTGCAAGGGAGAATACCACTAGTAACTCCGCAGGGAAATAAGAATATTCTGACTAACATTCTGCTGAGGAAATGACATCAAGATATTCTGACAATACTTGACTCTAGATGAGGAGTGAAATGTGAACAAAATTCTACATTACTTTGTCACACTGGCCAAAAATAAATTGGCGACCTCACTAGGGGATATTTCAATGATGGTTGTGTCCCAATAATGAAACTCCATAGGGAAATGACGATCTTCCAACTCGATTGGGGAGATGCTTGGTCAAATAAACTTGCTGGGGGAGAGAATTCTATCATTCTGAACTCTGTGGGGAATCAAGCCTTCAGCTGCCTGCTGGAAAAACTTCACTGTGACAACTCCGTTAGGGGATGAAAACTGTTCAACTGACCTTGTAATTTTGCTGGGGAAATACCAACCTGCTGGGACTTAGCCGGAGAAGGTTTCCGCTTGAACTCTACCGAGGATGCTGAAGATCACCCTTCTTCTGGAGATAAAAGTTGTAAGGCATCTCTCGCTGGGAAGAAGAAATCTGCTTAGGGAATTCTGTCTTGTAACACCTATCTTGGCTGCAGAACCTACAACAACAGAGTATGCACATATGCCGGGGGTAATTACATGGTATGAGTTAATCATCTGATGTTGCCTAACATTCAAAGTGATTTTAAATGTTTTCCCCATTCGCACGTTATTCATAAAGCCACCCTGTTCAAATGCAATGCTCTTTTATCAAAAATTCTGGACATTTTTGCAAACAAAACATGTAAAATAAAAACAAGAATAAAGCTTTTTGACTTAATATTCTTTTATTGATGAGCCTATGAATAGGAAAAAAGTTACATCAGGAAGCAACCACCAAGAAAGAGGTGATCATTGTAAATTGAGAAAAAAGAAACTATCTTAATGGCAATGTGAACGACATTCCAATGAGTTTCAATTCTGCTATGACTGGTATGTCTTCAAGATTTCTCCATTTCTGCTCTTGCTTTCTGAAGAAGAATATTGGACTGATTCCTACCCTTCTGAGATTTCCAATTTGAATGAGACGATGACGTGGTATAGATTACCCAGATCGCAGTCATTCGCTTATTCCCTTATTTTGCGTGGACCGCCCTTTCGGTTTTTCAATCCACCGAATACCCTTTTTTGCTTGAGCTGTCCAATGCGGATTTTCAACTCACCGGGTGTACACTTTTTTATTTATATCCCTAACTTTTTCCCGAGCTTTTTATTCTGTTTTTGGCTCGCCGGGATGCCCTTTCTGACTGGACTCTCTTATTCTGTTTATTTTCCAGCGGGTCTTTTTATGCGAAGTATTTTTTAATTGCGTTTGAGTTAACAGGGGACTGGAAATCTTCACCATCCATAGTAGTGAGCATCAATGCTCCATCTGAGAAAAATTTCTTTACTATGAATGGGCCTTCATAATTTGGAGTCCATTTTCCCCTGTGATCTGAACCTAGAGCAATAATTCTCTTAAGTACAAGCTCACCAACTTGATACTCCCGAGTGTGTACTCGCTGATTGAATGCCCGCTTCATTCTCCTCTGATAATGCTGACCATGACATACAACTGCCAATCTCTTTTCCTCAATTAAGCACAACTGATTATATCGGGCACACACCCATTCAACCTCGTCAAGCTTGACATCCTTCATCACTCGCAAAGAAGGAATCTCGACTTCAACAGGTAGGACTGCCTCCATACCATACACCAGGGAGAAAGAAGTTACCCCAGTAGACGTCTTGACTGATGTTCGGTACCCATGCAAAGAAAACGATAACATTTCGTGCCAATCTTTATAGGTGACAACCATTTTCTAAACAATCTTCTTGATATTCTTATTTTCCGCCTCGACCGTGCCATTCATCTTTGGCCGGTGAGGAGAAAAATTGTGATATTGTATTTTGAAGTCCCGACATAGCTTAGCCATCATTTTGTTTTTCAAATTAGATCCATGTAAACACCCCAAATTTTCCCTCACTAAGTTCACACCATGGCTTGTGATCTTTATCTTTGCATTAGTATAAGCATACCATCTCATATTGCATTTTTGTTTCACTGCATTAGTTCAAGTTCATTTGCATCTAGGGTTTGTGATTTGAGCAATCCAAGGATCCATTTGAGCCACTCCAAAGGCCACCAATCATTCCAAGAGGTTCCATGTATGTTCAATCATCATTTCATATCCCTCAAAGATCAAGAAGTCAAAGAATCACAAGAACTAGAAAAGCATGGAAGCAGAGCCAGGGTTTCACTACACAGATGACCTGAAATTAGGGTTTTGGTTTCAGAAGCCATAACTCCAATTTTTTTGGTCATTCTTGTTTCTAATGGTCTCAATATGTTATAAGGATCATGTGTACCAAGTTTGATGAATAAATTCATTGTGGAAGTCATTTGTTCACTGGGTAACTTCTTGAGCAAGTCAGAGCAAAATCAGGGCATCTGAGGCCTCCATCCATGGAACCAAAGTGGATTTTTCATAAAATTGAAGTTATATGATCTTTATTTGATCATTGAAGTGCTTGGAAGTTCACAAAATTGAAGAGAAGTGAGCTAAACTAAAATTTGCCAAAAATGGAAATGACTTGTAATGTAAACTTTCCATTTTGGGAAAGTATTTGAACCTCCTCTTTCTCAACCAAAAATGCTTCAAATGAAAAATTGTTGGTCATAAAAGTTGTAGATTGGATCTTTCCCTTTTCAAAAAGTACAAGAACAAGTCCTAATTCATTATGGAACTCAAGTTATGATCTTGCAAAGTTGGCAAAAATCACATAATTTTCAAGAATGCACCAAAGAGGGATTTTTGCAAAATGACTTGCCAATGCATTTTGTGACTTCAAACACACTTCTAAGCATCATAACATCACAGTGCATTGCCTTAAGATCAGAATTGCCCAAAGAACCATGCTATTTCATGTCTTGCATTTCAAGAATTTCAAAAGGGGCCAAACTTCATAGAATTTGCAAAATGACACATAACTTTGTTTCAACTTGCTGAATTGCCTCAAAACCATTTCTATGGACCTCCTTGATCCATGTTGCGCATGGACAAGCCAAAAAGCCAGCTACACCATTGCCCATACCTCAAGTACACAAGTTGGTGACTTTTTGCAACTTGCCTATACCAATCAGCTGCAGCCACAACCCACTCTCTGGCCTATCACAGTTTGTTATGTGGATCAAACCCAAGCCATAACACAGAACATTACAGCCTGAAACCTCAGCATTCTCAATTTCTCAAAAATCATCCCTCTTGCAAATTCCTTTGAAACTCACTACTCACTCACTCAATCTCAAAACTTTTTCCACCATTCATCTCAAAATCATCCACTGAACATAAAGCAACCATTAAAACAGCCTCTAAGCACCCATAGACAAAACACGATTCTTGACCAGTTGAGTTGCTACCACTCAAACCAGCCACTCTCAAGGCCTTCCAAGCATCAAAGCTTCATCAGGAGGTCAAAGGGAGTCATTTTGCACAAGTAAGAGGTCCAGAAAGCTCTGAACCAGGAAGCTTCACCTCAGGTAACATGATGAACATTTTTTCCAGAACCTTGTTTTCTTGTTAAAATATTGTTCTATATGTTGCCCTGGTCATGGGGATGTGTTTACTTTTGAAAATGGTTGCGTATGGAGCATTTACTGAACCTCTGAAACTTTTTCAGTTTTTGAATTTCTATTCGAATCTTGTGATTGAGCCATAATAAATTTGTTTTGAGAGTGGATTTAAGTTCAGGAAGATGAGAGGAGTTGGTCTGGAGCTTTAGAGCTCCAGAAGTGACCTAAGGGTGAGGTTTGGGGTTTGCTCATGGAGAAGCTGGCCGGAGAAGATGACCGGAGGTCTTCTCCGGCCACCTGAAAGTAATTAACTGTCTAATTAGGGTTAGGGCTAGGTTTAAATGAGAGTCGTTGGATATCTGTTTCCCGTGTGTGATGAATGGTTGAGATTAGTTCATTTAAGTTTAATCAGGATTAATTATTTAATTAATTAGGTTTTACTGAATTTGAATTCTGGCCCTAGGATGTGGCGCGCAGTCAATCACAAAATCCCCAGTTTCAACCTAAACCCTTGGATCAGCATACTTTCATTAATTTAGTTTTAAATTCATTTTTTCTCATTTATTTTGCATCATTTATTTAAAATAGTTAGAAAAACCTAAAAATATTTTCCTTTTGCGTTTTCACTTCAAATAATTTTCTTAACCCAAAAATATTTTTAGTTTTTGCATTAAAAAATCGTTTTTAAAACATTTAAATGTTTATTTTAATCAATTAATGGAAATTAATTAATTAAAATATCATTTAAGTTTCTAAAAATCCCAAAAAAATTCACATTGCATCTTAGGACATTTAGAAACATTATCATGCTATTCATACAAATTTCTTTTTGGTTTAGAACAATCTTTGACAATTTTCTTGAATTTAGGGTTAATAAAATTTCCATTGTTGAACCCTAACTTCAAGAATTCTTTTCTGCCTAACCATGAATGGTATGACCTTGATTCATTTTGCATTGTTCTTCACTTGACATGTAGTATCTAGCATAATTTTTGCATGAATTTCTTTTGCATTTTTGATTTGATTTGCATTTTTCCCCTTTAGGTACCTTAAAACCCTAGATAACTTAGAAAATTCACAACTTCCTTTAGGTTAAGAGTTAGGTCTCCTCCTTTGGGGTGTGATATCATATGGGGTTAGGGTTCCTTTAAGTTCATTTTCAATTTTTTATCTTGTGATTTTCTTCTGTTTTTGACTTTTGCATCCCATGTTGCATTAAAACCCTATTTCTCATGTTCATTTGCATACTTCTTGCACATGCATTCATTCATAACTTGCTGTCACTCCCACCAGATGACACATGGATAAGAGGGGTACAGACGCGAACGGTCGGCGAAGGAGAGAACATGAAGATGAACTGAAAAGAGTCGCCAGCTAGGCATTTTTATCCCGAAGGAAAGGTAATGCTGCATAAACCTAGAAAGATATGGATAAGACGGTCACGAACCAGAGAAACTGAGAAAGGGGGTTGGTTACAACCTGGGAAGGTATTACCACCTGTAAACACCCCAAATTTTCCCTCACTCATTTCACCATGGCTTTTGATTCTTTTCATTTGCATAAGCTCAATCATATCATCTCATATTGCATTTTTACTTCACTACATTGGTTCTAAGTCATCTGCATATAGGGTTTGTGATCTGATCAATTCCTGAGCTATCTGAGCCACTCCAAAGGTCTTCAATCATCTCAGGAGGGTCCATGTATGTTCAAGCATCATATTATATGCTCCCAAGGTCAAGGAAGTCAAAGAATCACAAGAACTGGGAAAGGCATAGAAGCAGAGCCAGGCTTAACTTCACAGATGACCTAAAATTAGGGTTTTGGTTTCAGAGGCCATAACTCCAATTTTTTTGGTCATTCTTGTTTCTATTGGTCTTTATATGTTATAAGGATCCTACATACCAATTTTCATGAAGAAATTCAATGGGGAAGGCATCTGATCATTAGATGACTTCTTGAGCAAGTCAGTGCAAAATCAGGGCATCTGAGGCCCCCAATCACCCAACCAAAGAGTCTTATCCATCATTTTGGGTGTGTATGATCTTTATTTAATCTTAGAAGAAGTTAGAAGTTCACAAAATTGAAGAATTTCAAGCCATTCGCAAAGTTGCCAATTTGGGAAAGTGACTTGTAATGAAAACTTGCCATTTTGGGAAAGTTTTTCAACCTCCTCTTTTTGATTCAAAAATGCTTCAAATGAAAAATTCTTGGTCATGAAAGTTGTAGATTGGATCCTCCCATTTTCAAAAAGTACAAGAACTTGACTTAATTCATCATAGAACTCAAGTTATGGTCTTGCAAAGTTGGGAAAAATCACTTAAAATTCACTTTTGCACCAAAGAGGCATTTTGCAAAATGGCATGATAAAGCATTCTAAAGGCTTCTAATGTGCATAAACACTTCACAACATGTCAAATGGACCTCTAAGGATCAGATTGGTGCTTTGGATCATTCCATTTCATGCCTTAAACTTCAAGAAATTCAAAAGGGGCCAAAGTTGTACAAAATTGCAAAATGATCCAAATCTCTTCATCCACTTGAGCCAGCTCACTAAATCATTTTTCATGGACCTCCTTGAAGCTGGCTGACTCGAGCCATGCCCCTAAAACATCCTGCCATGAGCCCATACCTCAAGTACACCAAGTTTTGACATTTTGGCAACTTGCCCATACCAATCAACATAAGCCAGCACCCACTCTCTGACCTATCACATTTCACTATGTGTATCAAAACCAAGCAAAAGCACACAACATTGCAGCCTAACACTTGAGAATACACAGCACACTCAAAAATCCCAAAATTTGCAAAAGCCTTCGAATCTCTTGATTCAACCATCAAACCTTCAAACTTTTTCCACCATTCAACTCCATAAACATCACTGATCATTTCCCACCCTTCATTTTGCCTTGAAACACTCAGAATCAAAAATACGATTTTGACATTTCATAAACTGAACTTCTGCCAACTTCCTCTTGAGGCCATTTAAACTCCAACCAAGTATTACAAGCTCTTGGGGGGAATCAGTGGAGTGGATTTGAGGCAAAGAACTGGCCAGAAAGCTCCTATTTCGAAAGCTCAGCTTCAGGTAGCCATGGCATTTATTTTTCCAGAACTCTTATTTTATGTTATAGAATGATTCTACATGTTTCACTGATCACCATGATGTCTTTACTTTTGAGAATAGTTGAAAAATAAGCATTTCATAAGCTTCTGAAATTTTTGCCATGTTTTCCGTTTTGCTTTGATTCGTGCTTTTGATGATGAACAAATGATTTTTGGTGGTTGATTCTTGTTGGGGTTGAGGAGAGGATCATTTCTGGAGCTTTAGGGGTCTTGGGGTTGCGTATTGAGGGAGATTGAGTGAGGGGCTAGCCGGAGAAGATGACCGGAACACTGTTCCGGTCACCTGAAAGTAATTAGGGTTCAGATTAGGGTTAATGACATAATTAGCGTAGTTTGAATGTGGGCCGTCCATTAGCGCGCTGGTCAATTCCCTCCCTTTTTATTTGAATCTGGGCCTTTGGATCTGTTGACTTTCATTTTAATTCATTTTAATTTCATTTTAATTACATTTCTTTCTACAATTTATTTAAAATAGTAAAACATTTCTAAAAAATTTCATTTTTTGCATCATGTCTTAAAATATTTTTCTCATTCTGAAAATAATTTTTGTTTTATTTTTTGCATAATTTTCGTATTTTTAAAATATTTAAATGTTTATTTTAATTAGTTAATGAGAATTAATTAATTAAAATACCATTTAAGATTCTAAAAATCACCAAAAAAATCACATTGCATCTTGATACATTTAGAAACATTATTAAACTCTTCATACAAATTTCTTTTTGGTTCTTGACCTATTTTGACATTTTTCTTTGGAATTAGGGTTCTTAAAAGTCAATATTTTTGCCCTAACTTAGAAAAATCCCCTCTGCCTAACCATGAGGAGTTTGATGATGATTCTTTTTGCATTGCATTCCTCATATCATGTAGTTTCAAGGATAAAATTGGTTTGAATTTATCTTTCATTTTCAATTTGTTGTGCTTTTTTTCCTTTTGAAGTGCCTTAAAACCCAAGCTAACTTGAGAAAATCATAACTTCCTTTAGGTTAAGATTTAGGTCCCCTCCTTTGGGAAGTGAACTTGTGTAGGATTAGGGTTCCTTTGATCCTATTTTAAAATTTTTATCATGACATTTGCTTCTGGTTTTGAATTTTGTATTGCATGTTATGTATAAACCCTAATTTTTGCCTTCATTTGCATCCATCTTCCATATGCTTGCATTCATGAACTTGCCATGACATCTTGTGCATCCACATGAATCCTAAGACATCTTAGGTCACATTAGAATCATGTTTGATCATTTCACATCCATTTTCCATGTTTTGTATCCATTGCATCTCATAAGTCTTCATGAACCTTCTTACTTCTTTTATGTTTCATTTGCATTCTCATCTTTTGTATGATCATCCACATCTCATGACATACATTTGCATCATCTTTTTGCATCATTTACACCTTGATTATGCTTCTGGTTTTGGTTTGCCTCTTTGCATTTCATCTCATTTGCATTTCATTTCATTTCTTGTTGCTAACTTTTCAGGTGGTAAGTCATTGAGAAGTGAATTTGCCTTCACTTCTCATAACCTCTTCCCATCTCTCTTATGCATCATTGATGCATTTTACTTTTGTATTAGAGTGAGCATTCTCATTCATGTTCCCTCCTAACTTTCTTTCTCCAAGCAACCTTTCTTCTTAAGTGAAGCAAGTTGTTTTGCTTCTTCTGCTTCTTCCTTGGTGGATTTTCTCTTGAAGATATTTTGCAAGCCTCAATAAACCCTAGGAATAACCAAGCATGATCACAATTAGGGTTTGATTAGTCCCCCTTTAGTTTTACCTTTGTGTAATCTTTGTGTCTTCTCTTCTCATCTCTTAATCAAGGACTAAACCTTAAAGGTTTTAAGGCTTTGTGATTAAGCTTATGCCTGCATCCTTCTATTAGGATGGAGTGTATAACTTTAATCCTAAGTGTTAAGCCCTTAATGTGTTTAAATCCTTTCATCAATCCATCTAATAATCACTAAGACATCAAGCTTGTAACTTGGGCCTTGCATTAGGGTTCTAATTCTTCCTTAATTGGTTAAGAAGGACTAACCCTAGTGTTAATGGACAAGTCCCCCTAAAGTTGTCTTACAAACCATAAAATTCACTTCTTAATCTTACCATTAACTAAAATCCACTTTAATAAAAGCTTTGTTTTTTCATGAGGTTAATCCCTAATCATGGACTAAGTCGAGGAGCCTTTCTCAGCTTAAATGTTCTCATCTATCATCCTTCTATTAGGATGGTGTAATGGGTCCATTAAATCTGTGATTATGGCTTAAACTCATTACTTAGCACTAAACAAAAAGTCCAAAAATATCTAAATAATTGCAAGTAGGCTAATGATCTTAATCCTACATCATGGTAATTAAGCGTGAGGTGCTTACTTCATACTTAAGGTATTCTCATTACCCCTAATCAGAGGGAGGATGTGATGAGTTTATTAATCCTGGGTTTAGGCTTAAGCTCATTTCCTTATGACAAACTCCAAAAAGCAATAAAAGACTGAAAACACAAAAACAAACAATAATCGTCTCCTCCGGGATTCTTTTCCCACCTCATTCACTCACAAATGAGAACTTGCTTCTTCCGTCTAATGAAAGACAGTTTGCACCTGAGCCAGACAGGTCTTACACTTGAGCATATGCAAGTAAGTAGTTCACAAGTCAATTTACTTTTCAGTCTCTTTGAGTCGAACTACGGTGTTCTGACTTCCTCATTGCACGAGAGGATACGTAGGCATAACTTAACAGTTATCGAACAAAAGTCTCTGTACATTCCCCCCTCTTCCAGCATTATTCTTTAAGCCTCATAATCTTGAGCTTCACATTCTTTCCTTACACTGACACTTCTTTATTTCACTTCACATTTCTTTTACACTGACACCTGTACATCCTTTTTCAGCTCTTTTGCACACAAAATAGCACTGACACTACCCCTTTAAACACAAATCTTTTAAGCGTGGATCCCGTCGAGTACGACGGACAATCTGGGTGCTAATACCTTCCCTGGTTGTAACCAACCCCCTTTCTCAGTTTCTCTGGTTCACAACCGTCTTATCCATCTTTTCTTAGGTTTATGCAGCATTACCTTTCCCTCGGGATAAAAATGCCTAGCTGGCGACTCTATTCATTTCTTCTCTTTCGCCGACCGTTCGCGTCTGTACCCCTCTTGGTCCGGTGTCATTTGGTGGGAGCGACAGCTTGGCGACTCTGCTGGGGACCCTTATACTGCAACCAGGGCTTCTGGTTCTTTTTGTGGGTTCCTCCTAGCGCTTGTTTGATTTGTGTTTACAGGGGTGTTATGTGTTATTCGTGTTTATTTATTTTTCTTTATTTATTGCTTTATGTACAGCTTTATTTACTGCTTTCTTTACAGTTTTTTTTATACATCATACTGTCATTATCATTGTTGGATCTGGTTTCTGTTTTGGTGGGTGGGGTTTCATTGAGAGTTTAAGGTCCTATACCTGGGACCTGAGTGACACCTAGGCTAGAGTGGTTCATGTTCTTTCCCATTCCATTTCGGTCTGGTGCGGGAATATGAAACACGGTTCAGATGTGGGTTTCTTCTTGAGAACTCTGTGCTACAGATTTCCTGTAGTGCTAGGGCTATCTGGGAAGCCTACTAAGTCTGGATGACCTTTATTTTGACCTTCAGAATCTGAGGTGAATTAGAGGAGGATCTTTTATGGTTATTGTAATAACTGTACCTCCGGGTTAGAAGTGTTTACACTTCTCATAACTGATCCAAGTCTGAGGATCCTTGTTTTAGAACATTACCTGTGAGGGGGTTGGGTTGTTTACAGGTTTGCATGTACCCTTGGCTACATCATACCATGTTACTGTATTGTTTAAGAGTACCTCATTTTGGACAGTTATTGTGATTAAACCTTGGATATGTGACTCTTTATTTGAGTCCCCCACCTTGGTTACTGGATTTCTAAGCCTTCATCTGGACCTTTGAACATACATGGACTTATATCAAGACAGATAATCAGATCCGGCTTTATCACAAACCCTTGCATATCATTTGTATATATCATCATTACATCATTTAACATTTGTTTATTTTCTTTTCAGGGTATCCACATCATATCTGGTTTGGTTTTGACCCCTTCTTTTCCATAGACCTCTGCTTCAGCTGTCTTCATCAGTTGTCTGCTTCAGCTATCTTCATCAGTTATCTACTTTAGCTATCTTCATCATCACCAGCATCAGCCTATCAATGGCTCATCTCCAGTATCAGTCTTGATCTTCATCATCACTTATCTTCAGTTTCTTCAGCAGCACTCATGACTACTCCCAGAAGAGCAACATATCCTACCATTTCTTTGAGCCTGTATTGACTGGTGTCAGGCAGGTCCAGTCACTCATCACCCCTGATTACATCCCTTTGTTTAGAGAGCATTATGGGGGTATCCTGGATATGGTCATGGACCTTGACCCTTCTCAGAGGAGTATGATCCACACATGCTTGCAGTTTTATGACCCTCCTTTGAGATGTTTCACATTCCCAGACTTTCAGTTAGGGCCTCTGCTGGAAGAGTTTTCTTCATTGATTGGAGTATCTATCCAGGGTGGAATCCCTTTCAACCCAGAAATGCCAGCTCCCAGAAATGAAGACATAACAAAAGCACTGTACCTGGAGCCTGCCTTGATTGAGCAAAGTATGACCACAAAAGCTGGGATCCCTGGTTTGCATTTGGACTTCTTGATTTCTCAGGCCATCCTGAAAGCTTCATTGGGGGAGTGGAAGGCAGTCTGTGCACTGTTAGCCCTCAACATATATGGGGTTATACTATTTGCAGATGAGCCTAAATTTGTCAGCAAAAATGCCATCCATTTGTTTCTTCTGAAGAACCCAGTGCCCACATTGCTAGGAGACTTCTATTACTCCATTCATCAAAGGAATGAGAAACAGAGGGGGAAGTTAGTAAGATGTTGTGCTCATTTGTTTTATACCTGGCTGCTCAGACACCTGCCTAAGTCAAATGCTTTCTTGAACCCCCACCAACAGAAGAATTGGGCCAAGAGGCTCATTGCCTTGACTTCAGATGATATTAGATGGTGCACCCAGAGCACCAAAGGCAAGGACATTATCACCAGCTGTGGACAATACCCAAATGTGCCTCTGATAGGAGTGAATGGTTGCATCAACTACAATCATTTACTGTTTAAGAGACAATTGGGCTATGCCTTGGTCCACCCTCCCAGAGGACAAGATTTAGCTGAGACCCTGTATTGTGAAGTGAAACCTAATTCAGCTGCTATCAGACAAGCATCCTGGGCTTGGGACAACATCCAGACAAAAGGGATGGCTATTCTTGGAAGGTGTAATAATGTTGCTTCAGATCAATACTATGACTGGTCCCGTACTAGATCTCAAATTACCAGAATGCCTTTCATCTTAGAAGACATGCCTGGACCATCTACAGTACAACCTGCAGCAACTGTCAGCCTAGAAGAATTTGAGAAGCTGAGGGAAAGAAATGAGAACTTATCTGAAGCTTTAAAGAAGACTCTTTGGGAAAGGAGTGATGGTCGTCTGGACATTGAGAGATTGTAGAAGCTTAGGGTGGAGCATCTTGCCAAAATTGAGAAGACAAAAGACTACATAAGGAAAGCAAGAGCTGGGGAACACATATTAAAGAATTCCTGTAAAGAAGCCAAGATTCAGAAGGCTAGGACTGAGCTCTATCTGCAAGAGAGTCAGGCTAGGTGGGTCAGAATCACTGAGGCCCGTACACAAGAGGACCAGAAGACTCAAGCCAAGATTGAACAGCTAGAGGCCAATGAGAAGAAGCAGCAAGAAGCTTTGATGGCAGCCTAGGAGGAGATTTCAGAGTTGAAGCTCAGAGCAGGATTGAAGAGATCAAAGGACCAGGACATGCATAAGAAGATGACCACTACCATTGCTACCAGGAACCTCCTCATTAGGACCATTATAGAGCACCCAGCTGGTCCAGTGACTGAGGCACTCCTGAAGGAGGCCAGAGAGGATGAGTTTGGACTGGATTTCTGATTCTTTATTTGTTGTTGTTTCCATTTGATGTACTTTTCTCTTTTGTTGTATTTTGACCCTCCATGGGCGTGTGTTGTAAAACAGACTATGTATTGTTCACCATTTGTAATATATTCTAGTGTGTTTTCATTTGGGTTTTTCTCTCAACAACATCAAGAATCTTCCTCGAGGTCTGGAAAGGTCAAAACCAAGAACCAAACCGGATACCTTAGAAAACAAATAAGCATACTGCATTGCATACTAACTTTTGTTTTGTTTTGAAGGTTTTGTTATTATTATTGTTTCTAACTGTGTTATGACTTCAGAAACATTGCTCGTCACCGAGTGTTCCCTGTCAACCGCACGCACCGGTACCCGACTCGCAACAACCTTCCCAGTATTCAAATGGAACAAGTACAGCAGGATCTGACTGAGGTCAGAAATCAGATGGCTAATGAGAGAGTGGAGATGAGAAATCAGATGTCTCAATTCATGGCAGTGATGACTGGCTTAGCACAGAGTCAGGAAAGGTTAAGAGAGCTGGTGGAAAGACAAACTCCTGAGGAGCCACATCTTGGAACAGGAGGAACTAGTAACAATGAGCGGGGCCAGCCTCGTATTGACCCACCAGTATTTGGACCTCATCTGGATCCAGAAGTTAATATCCCAAAAAATGTGCAAGGTAATACTGCTGGGGGGAGAATCTTGCAAGAGGATCCCCAAGAAGAACAGTTTACTTTTATGGGGGCTGGAGATGAAGTATATGACAGGAGATTGGACGAAATTGCTGAGAAATTAAGATCTTTGGAGTCTCAGAATTCTTTGGGTTTTGATGTGATGGACATGGGGCTAGTGGATGGGGTGAGAATTCCCCACAAATTCAAACCCCCGTGCTTTGAGAAATACAATGGTACCTCCTGTCCTCGCACTCACCTGCAGTCTTTCCTGGGAAGACTCAAAGCTTACACTATGGATGAAAAGCTGTGGATGTTCTACTTTGAAGACAGTATGACTGGGGCTTCGAGAGAGTGGTATTCACACCTATCTAGGGCCACCATTAGATGCTGGAAGGACTTAGCTGAAGCCTTCATCAGGCAATATCAGTACAACCTGGACATGGCTCCCAATAGGACCCTTCTGATGGGAATGTCACAATCTTCTAGAGAGAGCTTTAGAGAATATGCACAAAGGTGGAGACAGCTTGCTGCTACTGTCCAACCACCCATCTCAGAGAGGGAAATGGCTGACATGTTCATGAATACTTTGCAAGGAACCTATATTGATAGATTGGCTGCCTTCTCTTCTACCAGTTTTGCAGATGTGGTCATAGCTGGTGAGAGGATTGAAAGCCTCTTAAAGATGGGCAAAATTTCCGATAGTAGTGCAAGTTCATCCAGCAATCCCATAAAGCCTTTTGTGGGACCCCGAAGAGCTGGTGAGACAAATTCCATTTATGCAAGCAGGGGAAGGCCTCAGTATGTGCACCGGTCAGTAGCAGCAGTTACTATTCCAGCTCTGATTCCTCAATAATCAGCACATCCTCAACAACAACAACCACAGTATCAACAACAAGTTCATTATCCGCAACAGAGAACCTACAATAACAACAATAACCAACAACAGCGTCCTTTCCAACAAAGACCATCACAGGCAAACAGGGTAATTGACCCAATCCCAATGCCGTACGTCGCACTCTTGCCACAACTCCTGAAGCTCAACCTGGTTGAGTTAAGGACATTGGCACCTCCGGATCCCACCAATATGCCAAAAAACTATGATGCCAATGCCAGGTGTGCATTTCATTCAAACGCACCGGGGCATAATACTAAAAAATGCAGGGCCTTACAGATGAAAGTCCAAGACCTGGTGGACTCAAAAGCTCTCAACTTCGCACCTCCTCCGAATGTCACAAGGAATCCAATGCCTAGTCACAACGGGCCTAGGATTAATGCTATTGGGGAAGGCAAACCATCCACCTTAATCACCAGTGTTGCCCAAATTCGAACTCCTTTGGTTGAAATCAAAGCTCAGCTTTTAGAATGTCAAGTGTTCCCCGGGTGTGAGCTTGGTTGTGGGTATTGCAATATTGAAGTCAATGGGTGTGAGAGACTGAGGAACGGCATAGATGGTCTTATTAAGGAGGGCATCCTTCAGATTACAACAACAACGACTATAACTCCAACAATTCCTTCATCAACAATCCCAGATACTCCTACAACGTCAGCAACCATTGTTCCAACGGATTCTACTACAACTCCAACAACCGCTCAATCAATCATTTCAATGGATACAAGTTCAGTCACCATTCCTGCTACAACTTCAACCCCCATCCAGTCAACAGTACCTTCTACAACATCAGCAACAATTGATGAAAGTGTCTCAATGGTTACAATATACTACGATCCCGCAGATGTTCCTACCAACAATTCACAACAAAATGTTACTCCTGTCAGAGCACCAGTTACCATATACTATGATCCACACACCATTGTGGTCCCCTCTGCAGCTGCTATCAGTCCGGTCACTATCACAGTGCCTGGGCCAGTTCCTTACGAAAGCAATAATGCCATCCCTTGGCATTATGGCTCAGATCTATACTGCGAGGGGCAGAAAATCACTTTAGAATCATCAACTTCTTCACCTCAGATAGACAATGTGGGGGGAGGCGGAGGCTTCACTAGAAGCGGACGTCTCTTTGCCTCGCAAATTCCAAGACCCATTGCCGAAGCAGAAGATGCTGCCAAGGCAAAAGGACAGAGCATGGTGCAAGAAGAACAAGTTATCAAAGAAGCTTTGAAGACTCCTTTTGATCAAGAGGTTGACGAATTCATGAGAATCATAAAGAAAAGTGATTACAAGGTGGTAGACCAGCTTCACCAAACACCTTCCAAAATCTCCATACTATCATTGCTAATGTGCTCCGAGGCTCATCGGAACGCACTATTAAAGGTCCTACATGCAGATTATGTGCTGGAGGAGATTACCGTCAATCAGTTAGAGGTTGTGGTTGGAAATGTCAATGCTAGTCATGGACTAGGATTTACCAACGCTGATCTAACAATGGAAGGTCGCAAGCACAACAAGGCTTTGCACATTATCTTGGAGTGTAAGGGTGCAGTTCTTTCTCACGTATTGGTAGACACAGGGTCATCCCTTAATGTCCTACCCAAGAAATCCCTTGTGAAGCTGGAGTATGACGGATTGGCACTACGCCCAAGTAACTTGGTAGTGAGAGCCTTTGACGGTTCTAAAAGATCAGTTCTAAGAGAGATAGAATTACCCATAATGATTGGCCCACAGGTTTTCAAAACGACCTTCTTTGTGATGGATATACAGCCTGCCTACAGCTGTCTATTGGGTAGACCATGGATACACGCCGCTGGTGCCGTGACGTCAACCTTTCACCAGAAGTTAAAATTCGAGTGGGAGGGTCAAGTCATTACCATTTGTCGGGAGGAGGATATTTTTGTTAGCCAGCTGGCTACTTTCAAATACATTGAAATGGATGGGGAGATCCATGAAACCATGAGTCAGGGGTTTGAGGCTTTGAATATCAATGAAACATCTGCTGTGCTGGGGACTTCCATCACATCATATCAACAAGCCCAGAAGGTTGTTGAAGAGGGTACTGCTCAAGGCTGGGGCAGGCTGCTGCCAGTTGAGAAGAAAGAAGACCGATTCGGGTTGGGTTACAGACCAACTCGGCAAGATCAACCAGAGGCTGCAACGGAGCCCAAGTTTGTCAGCGGGGGAATGCTCACCCCGGATGCTTTGAATAGCTTGGAAGATGAGTCAGAAGACGAGCGCAACCTGGAAAGCTAGATACGTCCAAGGATCCCGGGGAACCATGTCTCAAAATGGTCTTCCTAGGAAATTATAAGAGTTACTCCGGTAGAGTAATTATTATTTCCTGTTTTTAAGCATGCATCAAGTCTTGCATCTTGCGCAAGATGTCAGGGCTCATTTTGTAATCGGGCCATCTTGTATTTTGTGCAAAGATCAATTAATGAATATCAGGACATCTTTTGCAAATGAGTCTTTTCTTTTCCGCTCACTGTTTTTCATTTTTTATTTTTTGTACAAAAATAAAATGGCAATGTCTTTCAAAATAATAACTTCATTTTCACTTTTTCTAAACAAGATAAAATTGATCACTAAAATGAACAAATCTGAACCCTTGCAGAGAGTGCCCTCCAGACTGCATCGACAACTCTGCTATGACTTCGTATGACTTTGACAATCCGATTAATCAAGCCGATGAAGGGGTTGAAGGAGATTATGAGCTACCTGAAGAACTAGCCAGGTTGTTAAGGCAAGAGGAGAAGGTTATAACTCCTCATCAGGAGGAAGTTGACACGGTTAATCTCGGTACAGAAGAAGACCCGAAAGAAGTTAAGATCGGGGCCTGTCTGCAAGACTCAGTGAAAGAACAACTTATTGACATGCTTCGGGAGTATGTGGATGTTTTCTCTTGGTCCTATCAGGATATGCTAGGGTTGGACACCGACATTGTCATGCACAAGCTGCCTCTAAAAGAAGACTGTCCGCCAGTAAAACAGAAGTTGCGCCGTACTCGCCCAGATATGGCCATGAAGATAAAGGAAGAGATACAAAAACAGTGGGACGCCGATTTCCTTGTTGTAACTAGTTACCCGCCATGGGTTGCTAACATTGTACCTGTGCCTAAGAAGGATGGAAAAGTGAGGATGTGTGTCGATTACCGGGATCTAAACAGAGCCAGCCCGAAAGATGACTTCCCTTTACCTCACATTGATGTATTGGTCGACAATACGGCTCAGTTCTCATTGTTCTCCTTCATGGATGGATTTTCAGGATATAATCAGATCAAGATGTCACCTGAAGACATGGAGAAGACAACTTTCATCACACCCTGGGGCACATTCTGCTATAAGGTAATGCCATTCGGACTGAAGAATGTTGGTGCCACTTATCAACGGGCTATGGTAACATTATTCCACGACATGATCCATAAAGAAATTGAATGTTATGTGGATGACATGATTGCCAAATCCCTCACAGAAGAAGACCACCTGGTGAATCTGTTAAAGCTATTCAAGCGTCTGAGGAAGTACCAATTGAAGCTGAACCCCAACAAATGCACATTCGGGGTGCGATCCGGTAAGCTGCTGGGATTTATTGTAAGTGAGAAAGGGATTGAGGTTGACCCTGATAAAGTCAAAGCCATCCAAGAGATGCCTACACCAAAGACTGAAAAAGAAGTTCGAGGGTTCCTAGGTAGATTGAACTATATTTCACGGTTCATATCTCACCTTACAGCAACCTGTGAGCCCTTGTTCAAGTTGTTAAGAAAAGAACAAACGGTTAGGTGGAACGAAGATTGTCAGAGGGCTTTTGACAAAGTCAAGGAATACTTACAAGAGCCTCCTATCCTTATGCCTCCAGTTGAAGGAAGACCTCTAATCATGTACTTAACAGTATTAGAAGGGTCAATGGGGTGTGTGTTGGGCCAGCATGACGAGTCTGGTCGAAAAGAGTATGCAATATACTACCTGAGCAAAAAGTTTACCGACTGTGAACAACGTTATTCACTGCTCGAGAAAACTTGTTGTGCTTTAGCGTGGGCTACTCGCCGACTAAGGCAGTATATGTTGACCCACACTACCTTGTTGATCTCCAAGATGGACCCAGTTAAGTACATTTTTGAGAAGCCAACACTTACCGGACGGGTTGCAAGATGGCAAATGATTCTCACAGAATATGACATTCAATACACTTCCCAAAAAGCCATCAAAGGCAGTGTATTGTCTGATTATCTCGCTGAGCAACCCATTGATGATTACCAGCCTATGAGATTTGACTTCCCTGATGAAGACATCATGTTCCTGAAAGCAAAAGATCATGAAGAGCCTATTCACACTGAAGGGCCTGACCCAGAAGAAGAATGGACTATGATGTTTGATGGGGCTGTTAATATGAATGGTCGTGGTGTTGGTGTAGTACTCATTACACCTAAGGGAGTTCACATGCCTTTCTCGGCAAAACTCACCTTTAACTGCACTAACAACGAAGCTGAATACAAAGCTTGTATTATGGGTCTTAAGGAAGCCATTGACCTCAGGATCAAGACTTTGACTGTGTTCGGAGATTCAGCTTTGGTAATCAATCAGACCAACGACAAATGGTACACTCACCAGGATCATCTGATACCCTACCGGGATTATACAAGGAGGTTATTGACTTTCTTCACAACAGTCAAGCTGGAATTTATCCCTCGAGATGAAAATCAATTTGCAGATGCTTTGGCTACCATTTCATCCATGATCAAAGTTCAAGCTGCCAACTTTGTGCCTCGGATTTCAGTATCCAGGCTTGACAGACCAGCATATGTATTTTCAGCAGACCTTGTTGGAGATGATAAGCCTTGGTTCCATGACATCAAATGCTTCTTGGAGGATAAAACATACCCACCTGGGGCATCTTCCAACGTTTAAGAAGACGTTAAGAAAGCTAGCTGGTAGTATCTTCCTGAATGCTGATGGTTCCTTGTACAAGAGAAACTTTGATATGGTACTCCTCAGATGTGTTGATAAGACAGAAGCAGACTTGTTGATGCACGAGGTACACGAAGGATCTTTTGGTACCCATGCAGGAGGGCATGCTATGGCTAAAAAGTTGCTAAGGTCAGGCTATTACTGGATCACAATGGATGAAGACTGTTGTGCGTATGCCAGAAAATGCCATAAATGCCAGATTTATGCAGATAAAGTGCATGTGCCTCCAAATCCTCTGAATGTCATGTCTTCACCCTGGCCCTTTGCCATGTGGGGCATTGATATGATTGGCAAGATTGAACCGACCGCTTCGAATGGCCATAGATTCATCCTGGTAGCCATTGACTATTTTACCAAGTGGGTTGAAGCAGCTTCCTATGCAAATGTCACCAGGCAAGTGGTAGCCCGATTTCTGAAGAGAGACATCATCTGTCGGCATGGAGTGCCCGAGCGAATTATTACTGATAATGGTTCCAATTTGAACAATAAAATGATGGCAGAATTATGCCGGGACTTCAAGATCCAACACCACAATTCTTCTCCTTACAGGCCAAAGATGAATGGCGTTGTGGAGGCAGCTAACAAGAATATCAAGAAGATTGTGCAAAAGATGGTAGTCACCTATAAAGACTGGCATGAAATGCTACCATTTGCCTTACATGGGTACCGTACGTCAATCAGAACATCCACTGGGGCAACACCGTATCAGCTTGTTTATGGTATGGAGGCAGTCCTACCTGTTGAAGTTGAATTGCCCTCTTTATGGGTACTAATGGATGTCAAGCTGAATGAAGCAGAATGGGTCCGATCCCTATACGAACAACTGAGTCTGATTGAAGAAAAGAGATTAGCTGCAATCTGCCATGGGCAGCTGTACCAGAAAAGAATGAAGAAAGCTTTCGATCAGAAAGTCAGGCTTCGAGAGTACCAAGTAGGAGATCTTGTGCTGAAAAGACTTCTCCCTCCTCATACAGATCACAGGGGCAAGTGGACTCCGAATTATGATGGTCCATTCATAGTAAAGAAAGTTTTCTCCGGTGGAGCACTGATGCTCAGTACTATGGATGGTGAAGACTTCCTGTCCCCTGTGAATTCAGATGCAGTTAAAAAATACTTCGCATAAAATGACCCGCTGGACATAAAAACAGAATGTAAGTCCAGGCAAAAATAGGGCATCCCGGCGAGTCAAAAACAGAATAAAAGACTCGGGCAAAAATAAGGGAAAAATAAATAAAAATGTACACCCGCTGAGTTGAAAAGCCGCATTGGACAGCTCAGGCAAGAATGGGTATCCCAGTGGATTGAAAACCCGAAAGGGCAATCCACGCAAAATCAGGGAATAAGTGAACAAATGCATTCTGAATTTATCTGTATCACCCACGACACGACAAGTTTCAAAAGGTTAAAGCCTCGGTCGGAGTCAGCCACTCTTCAAAAGCAAGATGAGAAGAACGTCAATGTCGTACAAGTCATAGCGAAAGGGAAGCACTGAAGCGTCATCAACATTGCCAGCATCTTTTTGTTTCTCAATTTGTAACAATCACATCATTCCAGGGAATCTGTTCCTTTGAATGTACTTGCCAATTCAGGGCACCCAAATTAATAAAATCAGATTTTCAGTCACATTTCGTCTCGCACATTTTCATTTGCAAAAATGTCCGATGTCCTTAATATAATAGTTGCATAAATACATATGCGCCTTTTCTTATTACATGCTTATAGGAAATATATTTGCTCCTGGGAGTGTCTAAACTCCTTTGATGGAATCCAGCAAGGGATACCTCGGGATACTTGTACGTTTCTTTGTCATGCAGGATTACAGGTGTTCAAAGTACGACATGGGGCATGAGAGCTTTTCCCCAGCAAACTGTCAAAACATTACTTCCTCAACATGTCTTCCAAACAGCGTCAGTAAATGTTCATTTCCCCAGATGAGTTGTCAAGCACCCTCATCTCTAGCTATCTCCCCACGGAGTTCCAACCTCTGTCCAGGAGAGCAATGTCTGAAGATCTCACAGCAAAGTGACGAAGGCTTCCACAGGCCCCAACTGGGTTCCTCATCACCAAGAATAGGTCTATCAGTGACTTATTCCCCCAAACAGAGTCGTATATATCAGATCTACCAACGATCTCATGCCCAGCTGGGATATCACTGCAAGAAGATCAGCCAGGGGTCTTCACGGCGGCGGGATCCGAATCCCGGATCGGTATCTTTTGCATAATCATAGCATTCACATCATATTCTCCCCCCATAGCGTAGCATTCCTCCTAAAACGGAGCATTACGGCAAAAGTCAAACATATTGCATAGTCACAAGCCATGATTGAATCAATCCCCTGTGAATACTGACATACCATCAACAGCATACAGGATACCACTCAAATTCCCAGGCAGAATGCCAAAGCAATTTCTTTACATTTCTCAAATACAGATACATGCTCCTTTTGGCACTCGTCCGTGTCATCATTCCCCAGTAAAGTCGCCCGAGCATTCTCTACAGACATATACATCTATATACACTCCATCGACACCAGTCTGTGTCTCCATTCCTCAGCAGGGTCGCCAAAATACTTATTGTAAATCAAACACTTGTTTATAATACACTTCTTCCGACAGCCGTTCGTGTCATCTTATCCCCACAGATCGTCAGAATATCTTTTATACTTATTAGTTCATGACTTATACATTCTCTCTTTGATACTCATCTGTATCATGCTCTCCCCAGCAGGGTGAACACTCGTATGTGTCTCACTCATGCTTACTTTTTACTCATACAGATACTCGTCTGTATCTTGTATACACCACTTATCTTCCTCAGATTTGACATTCGTTCTTGTTCTTTGTTAACCAGTTGGTACTCGTCTGTACCATCATCTCTGAACATGAGTCAGCATTTGTTTCTACCGATACTCATCCGTATCGTAGTCTTAAGGATGCTCGTCTGCATCTTTAATCTATACACCTTGTCAAACACTTATACCTTTTCTTTCTTAATTTTAGACACTCGTCTGTGTCTACCATTCCCCAGAGGAATCCCCAGCAAATCCCAATAAATTATCTCCTTTCTATCTGACATTCGTCCTATGTCATGATACTTTTCGGCAGCCGTACCCTGCCAGGTGATCGTCCTTCACCTTTTGATGATCGTCCTTCATCATCCCCCATCGGAGTCTCCATTATTGGAACCCTTTTCTATCTGACATTCGTCCTATGTTGTGATATCTCTAGCATCCGTCCCCTGCTAGGTGATCGTCCTTCCCCTCTTGATGATCGTCCTTCATCATTTTATCCCATGGCCGTCCCTATCGTTGATCTTGTTATCTGGCATTCGTCCTATGTCATGATAAACTCCGAGAGCAGCCGTACCCTTCTAGGTGATCGTCCTTCACCTCTTGATGATCGTCCTTCATCATGTTTATCCGATGGCCGTCCCCATCGCCTACCTTTTCTATCCGACATTCGTCCTATGTCGTGATGTTTTTGGAAACCAAACCTTGCTAGGTGATCGTCCTTCACCTTAGATGACCGTCCCTCATCTTATCCCCAACAGAGCAGCCGTCCCCTGCTAGGTGATCGTCCTTTACCTCTGATGACCGTCCCTCATCATTTATTTCTTCAACCTGATGGTCGCCCCCATCATTGCCTTCACCACTTTAATCCCCAGAGAGTCTTATTTCTTTGCTTAATGGCGGTCCCCATCATAATCTCTTCATTTCCCCAGCATGTCGGCCGTCCCCGTCATTGCTTCATCCCCAGCACTCGTCCTCTGCCCGACGGTCGTCCTCCGTCGCCCGCACTTTATGATCATACTTTACTTCCTTTTACAATCTATGTCCCTTTTCTTCTTCATTCAGTGAGTGCAAATTTTGGACTGTCTTTGGTATTTAACCACAAGTTATCTTGTTCGTATAATAAGTCGTCGCTTACATCCTACACAGCTAACTCATGTTTGAATAGGGGCAGCTGTAAACACCCCAAATTTCCCCTCACTCATTTCACCATGGCTTGTGATTCTTTTCATTTGCATAAGCTCAATCATATCATCTCATATTGCATTTTTACTTCACTACATTAGTTCTAAGTCATCTGCACCTAGGGTTTGTGATCTGATTAATTCCTGAGCTATCTGAGCCACTCCAAAGGTCTTCAATCATCTCATGAGGGTCCATGTATGTTCAAGCATCATATTATATCCTCCCAAGGTCAAGGAAGTCAAATAATCACAAGAACTGGGAAAGGCATAGAAGCAGAGCCAGGCTTAACTTCACAGATGACCTAAAATTAGGGTTTTGGTTTCAGAGGCCATAACTCCAATTTTTTTTGTCATTCTTGTTTCTATTGGTCTTTATATGTTATAAGTATCCTACATACCAATTTTCATGAAGAAATTAAATGGGGAAGGCATCTGATCATTAGATGACTTCTTGAGCAAGTCAGTGCAAAATCAGGGCATCTGAGGCCCCCAATCACCCAACCAAAGAGTCTTCTCCATCATTTTGGGTGTGTATGATCTTTATTTGATCTTAGAAGAAGTTAGAAGTTCACAAAATTGAAGAATTTCAAGCCATTCGCAAAGTTGCCATTTTGGGAAAGTGACTTGTAATGAAAACTTGACATTTTGGGAAAGTTTTTCAACCTCCTCTTTTTGATTCAAAAATGCTTCAAATGAAAAATTCTTGGTCATGAAAGTTGTAGATTGGATCCTCCCATTTTCAAAAACTACAAGAACTTGACTTAATTCATCATAGAACTCAAGTTATGGTCTTGCAAAGTTGGGAAAAATCACTTAAAATTCACTTTTGCACCAAAGAGGCATTTTGCAAAATGGCATGATAAAGCATTCTAAAGGCTTCTAATGTGCATAAACACTTCACAACATGTCAAATGGACCTCTAAGGATCAGATTGGTGCTTTGGATCATTCCATTTCATGCCTTAAACTTCAAGAAATTCAAAAGGGGCCAAAGTTGTACAAAATTGCAAAATGATCCAAATCTCTTCATCCACTTGAGCCAGCTCACTAAATCATTTTTCATGGACCTCCTTGAAGCTGGCTGACTCGAGCCATGCCCCTAAAACAGCCTGCCATGAGCCCATACCTCAAGTACACCAACTTTTGACATTTTGGCAACTTGCCCATACCAATCAACATAGGCCAGCACCCACTCTCTGACCTATCACATTTCACTATGTGTATCAAAACCAAGCAAAAGCACACAACATTGCAGCCTAACACTTGAGAATACACAGCACACTCAAAAATCCCAAAATTTGCAAAAGCCTTCGAATCTCTTGATTCAACCATCAAACCTTCAAACTTTTTCCACCATTCAACTCCATAAACATCACTGATCATTTCCCACCCTTCATTTTGCCTTGAAACACTCAGAATCAAAAATACGATTTTGACATTTCATAAACTGAACTTCTGCCAACTTCCTCTTGAGTCCATTTAAACTCCAACCAAGTATTACAAGCTCTTGGGGGGAATTAGTGGAGTGAATTTGAGGCAAAGAACTGGCCAAAAAGCTCCTATTTCGAAAGCTCAGCTTCAGGTAGCCATGGCATTTATTTTTCCAGAACTCTTATTTTATGTTATAGAATGATTCTACATGTTTCACTGATCACCATGATGTCTTTACTTTTGAGAATAGTTGAAAAATAAGCATTTCATAAGCTTCTGAAATTTTTGCCATGTTTTCCGTTTTGCTTTGATTCGTTCTTTTGATGATGCACAAATGATTTTTGGGGTTGATTCTTGTTGGGGTTGAGGAGAGGATCATTTCTGGAGCTTTAGGGGTCTTGGGGTTGCGTATTGAGGGAGATTGAGTGAGGGGCTAGCCGGAGAAGATGACTGGAACACTGTTCCGGTCACCTGAAAGTAATTAGGGTTCAGATTAGGGTTAATGACATAATTAGCGTAGTTTGAATGTGGGTCGTCCATTAGCGCGCGCTGGTCAATTCCCTCCCTTTTTATTTGAATATGGGCCTTTGGATCTGCTGACTTTCATTTTAATTCATTTTAATTTCATTTTAATTACATTTCTTTCTACATTTTATTTAAAATAGTAAAACATTTCTAAAAAATTTCATTTTTTGCATCATGTCTTAAAATATTTTTCTCATTCTGAAAATAATTTTTATTTTATATTTTGCATAATTTTCGTATTTTTAAAATATTTAAATGTCTATTTTAATTAGTTAATGAGAATTAATTAATTAAAATACCATTTAAGTTTCTAAAAATCACCAAAAAAATCACATTGCATCTTGATACATTTAGAAACATTATCAAACACTTCATACAAATTTCTGTTTGGTTCTTTACCTATTTTGACATTTTTCTTTGGAATTAGGGTTCTTAAAAGTCAATATTTTTGCCCTAACTTAGAAAAATCCCTTCTGCCTAACCATTATGAGTTTGATGGTGGTTCTTTTTGCATTGCATTCCTCATATCATGTAGTTTCAAGGATAAAATTGGTTTGAATTTATCTTTCGTTTTCAATTTGTTGTGATGTTTTCCTTTTGAAGTGCCTTAAAACCCAAGCTAACTTGAGAAAATCATAACTTCCTTTAGGTTAAGATTTAGGTCCCCTCCTTTGGGAAATGAACTTGTGTAGGGTTAGGGTTCCTTTGATCCTATTTTAAAATTTTTATCATGACATTTGCTTCTGGTTTTGAATTTTGTATTGCATGTTATGTATAAACCCTAATTTTTGCCTTCATTTGCATCCATCTTCCATATGCTTGCATTCATGAACTTGCCATGACATCTTGTGCATCCACATGAATCCTAAGACATCTTAGGTCACATTAGAATCATGTTTGATCATTTAATCATCCATTTGCCATGTTTTGTATCCATTGCATCTCATAAGTCTTCATGAACCTTCTTACTTCTTTTATGTTTCATTTGCATTCTCATCTTTTGTATGATCATCCACATCTCATGACATACATTTGCATCATCTTTTTGCATCATTTACACCTTGATTATGCTTCTGGTTTTGGTTTGCCTCTTTGTATTTCATCTCATTTGCATTTCATTTCATTTCTTGTTGCTAACTTTTCAGGTGGTAAGTCATTGAGAAGTGAATTTGCCTTCACTTCTCATAACCTCTTCCCATCTCTCTTATGCATCATTGCTACATTTTACTTTAGTATTAGAGTGAGCTTTCTCATTCATGTTCCCTCCTCACTTTCTTTCTCCAAGCAACTTGTCTTCTTAAGTGAAGCAAGTTATTTTGCTTCTTCTGCTTCTTCCTTGGTGGATATTCTCTTGAAGATCTTTTGCAAGCCTCAATAAACCCTAGGAATAACCAAGCATGATCATAATTAGGGTTTTATTAGTCCCCCTTTAGTTTTACCTTTGTGTCATCTTTGTGTCTTCTCTTCTCATCTCTTAATCAAGGACTAAACCTTAAAGGTTTTAAGGATTTGTGATTAAGCTTATGCCTGCATCCTTCTATTAGGATGGAGTGTATAACTTTAATCCTAAGTGTTAAGCCCTTAATGTGTTTAAATCCTTTCATCAATCCATCTAATAATCACTAAGACATCAAGCTTGTAACTTGGGCCTTGCATTAGGGTTCTAATTCTTCCTTAATTGGTTAAGAAGGACTAACCCTAGTGTTAATGGACAAGTCCCCCTCAAGTTGTCTTACAAACCATAAAATTCACTTCTTAATCTTACCATTAACTAAAATCCACTTTAATAAAAGCTTTGTTTTTTCATGAGGTTAATCCCTAATCATGGATTAAGTCGAGGAGCCTTTCTCAGCTTAAATGTTCTCATCTATCATCCTTCTATTAGGATGGTGTAATGGGTCCATTAAATCTGTGATTATGGCTTAAACTCATTACTTAGCACTAAACAAAAAGTCCAAAAATATCTAAATAATTGCAAGTAGGCTAATGATCTTAATCCTACATCATGGTAATTAAGCGTGAGGTGCTTACTTCATACTTAAGGTATTCTCATTACCCCTAATCAGAGGGAGGATGTGATGAGTTTATTAATCCTGGGTTTAGGCTTAAGCTCATTTCCTTATGACAAACTCCAAAAAGCAATAAAAGACTGAAAACACAAAAACAAACAATAATCGTCTCCTCCGGGATTCTTTTCCCACCTCATTCACTCACAAACGAGAACTTTCTTCTTCCGTCTAATGCAAGACAGTTTGCACCTGAGCCAGACAGGTATTACACTTGAGCATAGGCAAGTAAGTAGTTCACAAGTCAATTTACCTTTCAGTCTCTTTGAGTCGAACTACGGTGTTCTGACTTCCTCATTGCACGAGGGGATACGTAGGCATAACTTAACGGTTATCGAACAAAAGTCTTTGTACATTCCCCCCTCTTCCAGCATTATTCTTTAAGCTTCATAATCTTGAGCTTCACATTATTTCCTTACACTGACACTTCTTTATTTCACTTCACATTTCTTTTACACTGACACCTGTACATCCTTTTTCAGCTCTTTTGCACACAAAATAGCACTGACACTACCCCTTTAAACACAAATCTTTTAAGCGTGGATCCCGTCGAGTACGACGGACAATCTGGGTGCTAATACCTTCCCAGGTTTTAACCAACCCCCTTTCTTAGTTTCTCTAGTTCGCAACCGTCTTATCCATCTTTTCTTAGGTTTATGCAGCATTACCTTTCCCTCGGGATAAAAATGCCTAGCTGGTGGCTTTATTCATTTCTTCTCTTTCGCCGACCGTTCGCATCTGTACCCCTCTTGGACCGGTGTCATTTGGTGGGAGCGACAACACCCAGATTGTCCATCGTACTCGATGAGATCCACGCTTGAAAGATTGTGTTTTAAAGGGGTAGTGTCAGTGCTATTCTGTGTGCAGAAAACTGGAAAAGGATGTACAAGTGTCAGTGCTGGAAAGTGAAGTGAAGAAAAGGAGTGTCAGTGTAAGAAAAGAGTACAGTGCCCAAGACAGTGAGGCTTAAAGAATAATGCTGGAAGAGGGGGAATAACACAGAGACTTTTGTTCGATAATTGTTAAGTTATGCCTACGTATCGTCTTGTGCAATGAGGAAGTCAGAACACCGTAGTTCGATTCAAAGAGACTAAAAGATAGATTGAATTGTGAACTGCTTACTTGTCTATGCTCAAGTGTATGACCTGTCTGGCTCAGGTGCAAACTGTCTTGCATTAGACGGAAGAAGCAAGTTCTCGTATGTGAGTGAGGATGATGAGAAAAGAATCCCGGAGGAGACGATTATTGTTTGTTTTGGTGTTTTCAGTCTTTTATTGCTTTTTGTGTTTGTTGTAACAAAATGAGCTTAAGCCTAAACCAAGGGTTAGTAAACTCATCACATCTTCCCTCTGATTAGGGGTAATGAGAATACCTTAAGTATGAAGTAAACACCTCACACTTAATCACCATGATGTAGGGTTAAGATCATTAACCTACTTGCATTTATTTAGATGTTTTTGGTATTTTTGTTTAGTGTTAAGTAATGAGTTTAAGCCATAATCAAGGATTTAATGGACCCATTACACCATCCTAATAGAAGGATAATAGATGAGAACATTTAAGCTGAGGAAGATACCTCAACTTAATCCATGATTAGGGATTAACCTCATGACAAAACAAAACCTTTATTAGAGTGGATTTTAGTTAATGGTAAGATTAAGAAGTGGATTTTATGGTTTGTAAGACAACTTGAGGGGGACTTGTCCATTAACACTATGGTTAGTCTTTCTTAACCAATTAAGGAAGAATTAGAACCCTAATGCAAGGCCCAAGTTACAAGCTTGATGTCTTAGTGATTTTTAAATGGATTGATTAAGAGATTTAAACACATTAAGGTTTTAACACTTAGGATTAAAGGTATACACTCCATCCTAAGAGAAGGATGCAGGCATAACCTTAATCACAAAGCCTTAAAACCTTTAAGGTTTAATCCCTGATTATGAGATGAGAAGAGAATACACAAAAGATGACACAAAGGTAAAACTAATGGGGAACTAATCAAAACCTAATTGTTTTCATGCTTGGGTATTCCTAGGGTTTATGAGGCTTGTAAGAGATCTTCAAGAAGAGCCACCAAGGAAGAAGCAGATGAAAGGAGGAGAAGCAGAAGAAACAAGTCAACTTACTTCACTTAAGAAGATAAGTTGCTTGAAGAAAGAAAGTGAGGAAGGAACATGAATGAGCAAGCTCACTCTAAAGCAAAAGTAAAATGCAGAAATGAATCCATAAGAGAGATGAGAAGAGATTGTGAGAAGTGAAGGCAAATTCACTTCTCAAAGTAACTTACCACCTGAAAAGTTAGTAAAAGGAAATGAAATGAAATGAAATGAAAATGAAATGAATGCAAATATGCAAACCAAAACCAGAAGCAC
The DNA here is from genome assembly GCA_963966055.1 of Lathyrus aphaca. Lineage (NCBI taxonomy): Eukaryota > Viridiplantae > Streptophyta > Magnoliopsida > Fabales > Fabaceae > Lathyrus > Lathyrus aphaca. The sequence continues at coordinate 53,362,519 of OZ014525.1, read as the reverse complement.
ATTCATGATGCAAATGATGCTAAGAGATGATGCAAATGTATGTCAAGATATGTGAATGATCATACAAGAGATGAGAATGCAAATGAAGCATGAAAGGAGCATGAAAGTTCATGGATGCACATGAAATGAAATGAATGCATAACATGGCAAATGGATGATGCAATGATCAAACACGATTCTAATGTGTCCTAAGATGTCTTATATGTCATGTGAATGCATAAAATGTCATGGAAAGTTCATGAATGCAAGCATATGCAAGATGTATGCAAAGGAAGATGAGAAATTAGGGTTTTATGAAAGGATGATATGCAAATGGAAAAGACAGAAGCAAATGACATGATAAAAATTGAAAATACACTCAAAGGTACCCTAAACCTATACTAGGTTACCATCCAAAGGGGGAGGTCAGAAGCTAAACCTAAAAGGAGTTATGAATTTCCTAAGTTTCTAGGATTTTTTGGGTGATCCTCAATGTAAAATGCCAAATAATTTGAAAATGCAAGATAAAAATGAAACAAAAATGTTTTTGGATGCTAGAAGCCATTCATAGAACAATGCAAAAAGAACCATTCACAAACTCAACTTGGTTTAAAAGTTATGAATTTTTGAAGTTAGGGTTAAAAATGAACAATTTTAAGAACCCTAATTCATTGAAAAATGTCAAAGCTTGATCAAAACCAAAAAGAAATTTGTATGGTGAGTTTGTAAATGTTTCTAAATGTCCAAGAATGTTCTCTGATTTTTTTGGTGATTTTTAAATACATAAATGTATTTTTAATTAATTAAAATCAATTAACTAATTAAAAATAACATTTAAATGATTTAAAAATATTTTTTGAATGAAAAATTTAAAAATAAAAATATTTTTGGGTTCTGAAAATTAATAAAAGGTTTGATAAAAAATTTCAGAATTTTAAAATGATTTTTGGGTATTTTAAATAAATGAAAAAAATAAAACACAAGAAAAATATATAAAAATGGAAAAGTATGCATAATGGAGGGCTAGGATTCAAAGTCAATGGATTCTAAGGCTGAGATGCAAGGTTGCGCTGACTGGGAGTATGCAAGATCAAGGGTTCTAATTCAAACTGGCTAAACGCGCGTGTTTGGAGGGTCCAGATGCAGCCTGGCTTAATTAATTAAAATTAAATTAAATAATGAAGATTAGGGTTTTAATGAGCTAATCCTTGTCGTCCAGCACGCGCGCGAAACACTCATCCAAGGGTCCTAATTCAAACTGGCCTAATTAATTTAGATTAGGGTTTATGACTTTCAGGCGACCGGAACAGTGTTCTGGTCGCCTTCTCCGGCAGGGTGATCTCTCAAACTCTCTCCTTGGGCCATGATAAACTCCCCAAACCCCATGGAACAAGAATCCAGCAACATAATTCATTTATTTTGCATCATGATCACGATTCGAACAAAAACATAAAAATGGACAAAATTTCAGAATACGCATACATAGTCAATTCTCAACCATTCTTCAAAAATAAATGTTCATTGTGATCAGGAGAGCAAACTCTATCATCTCATAACTAAAGAAATGATTCCTGGAAAAATGTTTCAAGAAGATACCTGAGATGAAGCTTTGCCAATGGAGCTGCTTGGGCCTTCTTCTTGATGCAACCACTCTCCTCTGATCACCCTTGAGCTTCTTTGATACTTTGCTGGAGTGTATGTGACCTCTTTTTGAAATTCAGTTTAGGGGTGGAAAATCGTATTTGGTGTATGGTGTGTTTCAGGCCATTTTAATGGTTGGGTTTTGTTCTATGATTGATGCTGAGTTGAATGGTGAAAGAGTTTTGAGGTTTTGATGGATGGTTTTTGAAATTCGAAGAGATGAAGCTCGAGAGTGATTTTGGCAATCTGAGTGTGTGTGCGCTTTCAGGCTTGTTTCTTGTGTTGTTTTAGGTCCATAAGGTCCACATTATGTATGTTGATTGGCCAGAGAGTTGGTAATGTCACAGCTTGATTGGTATGGGTGAAAATGCAAAAAGTCAAGATTTTGTGTACCACCGGCATGGCTTGGGTCAGAGAAGATCTTAGGGCTTGTCTTGCTTCAGCTTGGATCAAGGAAGGCCTTTGGATCAGATTTTGTGAGCTGGATGGCCTTGATCAAGAGTTTCCAATGTTCTAGCATATTTCCCTTTTTGGAATTTTGTGAAGAATGTCTCATGGTTTCTTGTGATCCAAGGCACAATTTTGGTCCAAATGTGTTTTGTGATCATAATATGATGTATTGGAGTGCATTAGAAGTCATTAAGAAGCTTGAAACTTGAAATTGCAAAAATCCCTCTTTGGCATGAAACATGAAATTATGTGATTTTTGCCAACTTTGGAAAGCCATAACTTGAGTTCCAAAATGAATTAGATCTTGTTCTTGTACTTTTTGAAAAGGGAATGATCCAATCTACAACTTTCATGACCAACAATTTTTCATTTGAAGCATTTTTGGTTGAGAAAGAGGAGGTTGAAAAACTTTCCCAAAATGGAAAGTTTACATTACAAGTCATTTCCATTTTTGGCAACTTTTGGTTTAGCTCATTTTTCTTCAAATTTGTGAACTTCTAAGAACTTAAATGATCAAATAAAGACCATATAACTTCAATTTGATGAAAAATACACTTTGGTTCCATGTTGGGGGGCCTCAGATGCCCTGATTTTGCTCTGACTTGCTCAAGAAGTTACCCAGTGAACAGATGACTTCCACAATGAATTTCTTCATCAAACTTGGTATGTATGATCCTTATAACATATAGAGACCATTAGAAACAAGAATGACTAAAAAAATTGGAGTTATGGCCGCTGAAACCAAAACCCTAATTTCAGGTCATCTATGTAGTTAAACCCTAGCTCTGCTTCCATGCTTTGCCAGTTCTTGTGATTCTTTGACTTCCTTGATCTTTGGAGGATTAAATATGATGATTGAACATACATGGACCCTCTTGGAAATATTGAAGACCTTTGGAGTGGCTCAGATGGATCTTGGGTGGCTCAAATCATAACCCCTAGATGCAGATGAACTTGAACTAATGCAGTGAAACAAAAATGCCATATGATATGATATTCTTAAACTTATGTAAATGTGAAAGATCACAATCCATGGTGTGAACTTAGTGAGGGCAAATTTGGGGTGTTTACAGCTGCCCCTATTTAAGCATGAGTTAGTTGTGTAGGATGTAAGCGACGCTTAACAGACAAACAAGATAACTTGTGGTTGAATACCAAAGACAGTCCAAAATTTGCACTCACTGGGAGAAAAAGAAAAGGGATATAGATTGTAAAAGGAAGTATAATATGACTATAAAGTGGGCGATGGAGGACGACCATCGAGCAGAGGACGACTGCTGGGGATAAAACGATGACAGGGACGGTCGACATGCTGGGGAAATAAAGAGATCATGACGGGGACGTCCATCAAGTAAAGAAACAAGACTCTCTGGGGATTAAAAGGTAAAGTCAATGATGGGGGCGACCATCAGGTTTGCAAAGTAAAGTAAACAACGATGGGGACGGCCATCGGTTTAAAGAAATAAATGATGAGGGACGATCATCAAAGGTGAAGGACGATCATCTAGCAGGGGACGGCTACTCTGTTGGGGATAAGGATGAGGGACAGTCATCCAGTGTGAAGGACGATCACCTGGCAGGGTATGGATGCCGAAAGTATCCGACATAGGACGAATGCCGAATAGAAAAGGTCGACGATGGGGACGGCTATCGAATAAGCATGATGAAGGACAATCATCAAGAGGTGAAGGACGATCACCTAGAAGGGTACGGCTGCTCTCGGGGTTTATCATGACATAGGACGAATGTCAGATAACAAGATCAACGACGGGGACAACCATCGGATAAAATGATGAAGGACGATCATCAAGAGGTGAAGGACGATCACCTAGCAGGGGACGACTGCTAAATATCACGACATAGGACGAATGTCGGATAGAAAAGGGTTCCAATAATGGAGACTCCGTTGGGGGAATGATGAGGGACGGTCATCAAAAGGTGAAGGACGATCACCTGGCAGGATACGGCTGCCGAAAGTATCATGACATAGGACGAATGTCAGATAGAAAAGAAATTTCGCTGGAGACTTCGCTGGAAAATAGTAAACACGGACGAGTGTTTACATCCAAGAAATGAAAGGTATAAGTGTTTGACACTGTGTATAGATTAAAGATGCGGACGAGCATCCTTAAGACTATAATACAGACGAGTATCGGTAGTGTCGTACCCCGAAATATATGACCTCACGCGATCCAAAAGGACGGAGTCACGCGCCGGACGGACTGAAGAGTCGCCACCTAATTCTATTTATTCCCGAAGAGGGAAAGGGAAGATATAGATACAACCCGGGAAGAGAAGGATGAGGACAAAGGTCAACGGAACCATTGCCTGGGTTCGGGAGTCGGTTATGCAGGGGGAAGGTATTAGCACCCCCTACATCCATCGTACTCGATGGGAACCATCTAAGTTAACGCGCGAGAAAGGATGTCTATGCTTAAACGAATTGCTTGCTAGAGGGAAATGAGTTGAATTATAAGTTAGATTGATCCTAGGTGCTCGGCAAGGATTGAGATCCTCGTGCCTACGTACTCCCGTGTGCAATGGGAAAGTCAGAGCCTCGTAGTTCGGCCTACTAAGGGTATTGGTTGTTGATTTTATTACCTTTCGTCGATGAAAGGGTTTAGGAGTTGAAATGCACTAAAAGACTATGGATAGTTTATCTCGTCCAACAAGACGAGCGTCCTGCGTCGAAATAATCGGAGCGAGTAACGAGAGCTCGTTATCCTCCTTTCTACCGCTTAAGGCTCGTGGCGTACAAATCTTCTCGTTTTATTAGAATGTTTTATTCCCTAAGACCGCTTGACGTTGGATCAAGGGCTTGGATCTAAAAGAATCGTTTTGTTTTTTTTTGAGGTTAAATGGTAAATGTAACTGGAGGTTTATTTTGTAGTTTGTTTAGCGAGGCACAAAGCGCTCGGCTCGCAAAGTAAGGTGGATCCTAATAAACGAAAACTGAAAAATAAAGTGCAAGTGTGCAAGTGCAATCGCTTGGCGTTGGACCAAGGATTCAGAATTAAATAAAATATGAAAAATAAAATACGTACAAAGTAATGGGAGAGGGATACAAAATAAATACAGGGGATTGCGCGAAATAAATGGTATCATTGTAGTTTGCCCAAGAGGAAGCGTGTGTGCAGTGTTTTGAACGGTTCGAAGGCGTTCGGCCTTTTAATCGGGACACAACTATTCGAAGGCGTTGGACCTTTTTAATCGAGAAACAACTATTAGAAGGCGTTGGACCTTTTCGGGACGCGGAGAAATTTAGTTCGTGAACTACCTTAGAATCGATTCAAAATCGGAATCATTCTATAAGGAGTCGAAACGTAATTTTTTAAATGCAATAATAAATGAATAAATTAAATTGAATTGCTAGAATTAAAAATAAAATAATGAATATAAATAATAAATAAATCAAATAATATCAAGAATAAATAAAATGAATTAAATTAAATTACATGTTTGTTTGTCGAAATAATAAAATAATAAAAATTAATTACAAGGAGGGCCTCATATTGACCGAATATCACCGATTAAAATCGGGCGAAAAATCGGCCTTTTATTATATCATTGGCCCAAAAATAAAAGAATAATACAAAAATAGATAATGATTTTAAAAGTTAAAATAAATGGATAAACAAAAAAAAATCTAAACAAAGAAAACAGATTTTAAAGAAAAAGGACAATGATCAGGGGGTGAGGGCATTGGTTTAAGGGTTGTTTTAGCAAGCATTTCTATGGACTTAGCGGTCTAGTCCAACAACAACATAACATTTCTAAAATATATATATATATATATATATATATATATATATATATATATAAGAAAATCAAATTAAATAACTATATATCACTATTATCAGCTAAATCTAAAAGAAAAAATGAAAGTGAAACGGCGGAGGGGTGCAAAGCCGGATGTAAGTTTAGAAATAAAAAAAAAACAAATAGACTCCTAATCTGCCCATCAACAATCAAAGTTAACAAGCATAAAAAAAAAAGATAAAAGGGAAGGGGTGCCATAGCAGATCAGGATCTGTGTGAGTAGGGAGAATTAGATGGGCTTATGAGCCCTCAACCCAAAATAATAAAAAAATAAGATTTAAAAACATAAAAGAAAAAAAATAAAGAGGTTAACGTAAAGAAACAAGAAAACACAAATCCATTCTACCTTTCCCTTCTGTCAAATATCTCACGCTCAGCCCACCCTCTGCTTTCTCTCAACCTTTCGCTTTTTTGTCTCTCTCGGTTCAAATTTCTCAGCGTCGCTCTTCAATCTCGCGGTGCTGGTGGCGGAAATCGTTGTGTACCTCAGGTTCAGTGAGGTGTTCGCGCTTTGGTGGACGGTCGGCGGTTCATCACTTTTCGTCTCCCTCGCGCGGTGTCTTGGTTTTAGACCACGGCGGATTTCGGTTGCGTCACTCTCACTGATTCAATTTTAGGCTCCTGTGGTTCTTGCAGTTTCGAGCGGCGTTTGGATTCGGTCTCCACGGTGGTAACGGCGGCTTACGGTTTTCTGCGAATCGACTTCAAGTCTTTCGGTTTTGTGTATGGCCGGCGGTGAAAGGGTTTTCGGAAGGAAAGATGTGGGTGGCTGAGGATTTTGAAAGGTTCTGTTTCGGTTCTGTGATTTTCGGAAAAAAAGTGATGGGGCTTTATGGCCGGCGGCAATTTGCGGTTCGAAAGGGGTTTTTGTGGTGGTTTTCGGATTCTGGTTCGCGACGGAGGGTTGTAGGTTGGTTGCGGTTTGTTCTGTGTTGGATGGATTCGGTTTGCCTGTTTGGTGATAGAACGGATGGCTTGCGGTTTTTTGAGTTTGTAGATGTGGGTGAAAGGTTCGCGAAGGTCTGCGGTTTGAGGTGTTTCAGGTTGGTGGTGGCAGCGCACAGTTTGGTAGCCCGCAATGGTTCTGGCTTTTGGCTTCTGGGTGTTTGACGGCAAGTTGGAAGATGAGGTTTACGGGTTGGGAACGGCGGATGGTGGTCTGAGATGATGGGTGGCTTGCGGGTTAATGGTAGTGGTTATGGAGTTGTATTGTTTGGTTTATTTGTTGCAGGAAGGATGAAAAAGGTTTGTGAATCTGTCATGTTGTTTGCAGGTTTATGCATTTTGGTGAGATTTATTTGTGTTCATCGCTCTATCTCATATCTCTGTCTTATTTCTGGTTTTTTTACAAAATGGAAGATTGGAGATTTTGAAATTTTGGTTTTACTTCTGCAGAATTATTTTTTTAAGGTTTTTTTCAAGCTCCCAAATGAAAATGTTGTTATATAGAGAGTGATGGGGGCATTTGAGACAAATTTGGGAAGAAAGATTGAGAGAAAAAATTTATTATTTAACAGGCTGTGAAATTGGTTATATGGAGGAATTTAAACGTTGAAAGAGAGGAGTTGTTTTTGAGTGGGTTGATGAGTGGAAAGAAAAAAAATTATTATGCCGTACTACATGATGTGAGGCTGTAAAGGTGTGAGCTGGCTGAAGGAAATTTGTACCAATTGTGGTGTTGTGCGCTGGAAAAAAAAAGTAGTACAGTGGGAGGTGAAATATTTGCTGATAATGGTATGTGGAAATGTGGGGTCAAGTGTGATACATGAAAATAAAACAAAAATAATAATAAATAAAAAACAAAAGTAATAAATGGTAAATAAAGATAATAATAATATTAGAAACTATGATAATGATAAAAGCAATAATAATGATAACTAATAAATAATGGATGGTAATAATAACTAATATTTGGATAATAAAAAGGATAATAAACACAGTAATAATTGCAACAATAATAATGATAATAATAATAATTGTTAAGTGGATTTATACAAAATAAAATAAAAGTGATAATGGTATAGAATAATACTAATAATAATATTGATAGAAATGGATAGACTTATTTTTTTTTTATAATGGGCTTTATATCTCTATAGTGATAAAAGTTAGAAAAAGAAAAGGAAAGGTTTAATAAGTACTAAATGAAAATGGTAATGAAAATTAAAAGCTATATTTTTTTTTAAGGATGAGAAAAAAAATGAATTGATTTTTTGTGTAAATTTTTGTGATGAAAATAGAAAATAAAAGTGATAAACAGAATAAAGCTTCCAAACAAAATACCAACTTCTGCTTAATTTGATCTCTCGCACAGACCAAAAATTTAGAAATGAATAACATATTCTTGGATTTTTTTGAAATGATGGTTTAAACAGTAAAATAAACTGGCGGGTAGGACAAATTTGGGGTATGACAGGTAGAAACAAACGCTGACGCATGTTCAGAGATGATGATACGGTCGAGTATCAACTGGTTAACAAAGAACACAGACAAGTGTTGAATCTGAGGGGAAATAAGTGGTGTATACAAGATACGGACGATTATCTGTATGAGTAAAAAATAAGCATGAGTGAGACACAGATGAGTGTTCAACTTGCTGGGGAGAGTGACACGGATGAGTATCAAAAGAGAAAGTGTATAAATTATGAACTTGAGCGTAAAAGGTAATCCAACGATCTATGGGGATAAGATGACACGGACGAGTGTCAATAAAGAAGTATTTAGTTTACAATAAGTGAATAGGCAACCATGCTGGGGAATGGTGACACGGACGGGTGTCGAAAGAGTATGTAAAGTTTCTATATTCAAAAGAAGGATATTTGTGGCTTATATCTGCAGGGGGTGATATGACATGGACGAGTGTCGAGTGAGTATATATTAACATGTACTTGTATTGGAGAGCGCAAAGGGGACGCTTTGGCTTTCTGTGGGAAGACGGAGATGACACGGACGAGTGTTGGGACAAGCAGGTTATGCATAAGTATCTGTTTGTAGAAAGTGTCCTGGTGACTTACTGAGGAATGATGGCACAGATGAGTGCCAAAAGGAGCATGTATCTGTATTTTAGGAGTGCATAAGGGGACGCTTTGGTTTTATGTATAAGGGATGTATTCTGTTGCTGATGAAGTACCGTTTGATATTTACAGGTGACCGATTCAAAACCTGACTTGTGATTATGCAATATGTTTGATTTTTGCCGTAATGCTCCGTATTAGACGGAATGCTACACTCTAAGGGGAATTATGATGTAAATGCTATGATTATGCAAAGATAACGATCCGGGATTCGGATCCCGTCGTTGTGAAGATCTCCGATTGATTTGCTTGAAAGGATATCCTAGCTGGGGATGAGATCATTGGTAGATCTGATAAGATGTATGACTCTGCTTGGGGAAATAGGTCACTGATAGATCTATCTTTGTAATGAGGAGCCCAACTGGGAATGTGGAAGCTTTCGTCACTTTGTTATGCGGGAAATTCAGACATTGCTCATCTGGGAGAGGCTAGAGCTCTGTGGGGAGATGGTTCCTTGTCTAACACTCTGTTGGGAGAGGAAGGACCACTGAACGGCCTTCCTAGAGATTTCTGTGGGGATCCTGCTGAGGATGATGATACTTGATAACTCAGCTGGGGATATGAGCACCTTCTGGTACTGCTCTAAAGAAAATGCACTGGAGAAGTGACGCCTGACAACTCTTGATGGGGAGAAAGCATTTCTGGTGCTGTTTGGAAGATGTGCTGAGGAAATAATGATCTAGAAACTTTGCTGGGGAAAACTTTTCATGCCCCATGTTGCGCTCTGAATACCTGCAATCCTGTTATGACAAAGAAACGCACAAGTACCTCGAGGTATCCCTTACTAGATTCCATCATAGGAGTTTAGACACTCCCAAGAGTAAATAAAATATTTCCTGTAAGCATGTGATTAGAAAGGCACATCTTTTTTTTATGCAAACATTATATCAAAGATATCAGACATTTTTTGCAAGTGAAATAAAATGTACAAGACGGAGTGTGACTGAAAATCTGATTTTATTAATTCGGGTGCCCTGAATTGGCAAATACAGTCAAAGGAACAAATCCCCTGAAATGAGGAGATTGTTACAAATTGAGAAAAATGAAGGTGTTGGCAATGTTGACGACGCTTTAGTAAGCTTCCCTTTGCTATGACTCATATGACCTTGACGTTCTTCTCATCTCACTTTTTGAAGAAGGCTGATTCTGACTGATGCTTTAACCTTTCGAAGCTTGCCATGTTGTAAGTGATACAGACGAATTTAGAATGCAGTTGTTCGCTTATTCCCTTATTTTGTGTGGATATTCCTTTCGGGTTTTCAATCCACCGGGATACCCATTTTTGCCTGAGCTGTCCAATGCGGCTTTTCAACTCAGTGGGTGTGCATTTTTTTATTTTCCCTTATTTTTGCCCGAGTCCTTTATTCTATTTCTGACTCGTCGGGATGCCCTATTTTTTCCTGGACTTACATTCTTTTTTTATGTCCAGCGGGTCATTTTATGCGAAGTATTTTTTAACTGCATCTGAATTCACAGGGGATAAGAAATCTTCACCATCCACAGTAGTGAGCATCAGTGCTCCACCAGAGAAAACCTTCTTTACTATGAATGGACCGTCGTAATTTGGAGTCCACTCGCCCCTGTGGTCTGTATGAGGAGGGAGGAGTCTTTTCAGCACAAGATCTCTTACTTGGTATTCCCGAAGCCTGGCTTTCTGATTGAAGGCTTTCTTCATTCTCTTCTGATACAGCTGCCCATGATAGATTGTAACTAATCTTTTTTCTTCGATCAGATTCAGTTGATCGTACCGAGACCGGACCCATTCTGCTTCATTCAACCTGACATCCATCAGTACCCGCAACGAGGGTAGTTCAACTTCAACAGGTAGGACTGCCTCCATACCATACACAAGCTGATACGATGTTGACCTAGCTGATGTTCTGATTGAGGTGTGATACTCATGCAAGGCAAATGGTAGCATTTCATGCCAGTCTTTGTAGGTGACCACCATCTTTTGCACAATCTTCTTGATGTTCTTGTTAGCTGCCTCAACAGCGCCATTCAGCTTTGGCCTGTAAGGAGAAGAATTGTGGTGTTGGATTTTGAAGTCCCGACACAGTTCTGCCATCATTTTGTTGATCAAGTTGGAACCATTATCAGTAATGGATCGCTCGGGCACTCCATACCGAAAGAGGATGTCTCTCCTTAGGAATCGGGATACCACTTGTCTGGAGACATTTGCATACGAAGCTGCTTCAACCCACTTGGTAAAATAGTCAATGGCTACTAGGATGAATCTGTGGCCATTTGAAGCAGTCAGATCGATCTTTCTGTAAACACCCCAAATTTGCCCTCACTCATTCACACCATGGCTTGTGATCATCTCATATGCATAAACACAATCATATCATCTCATATCTCATTTCTGATTCACTGCATAGTTTCCAAGTCATCTGCACCTAGGATTTGTGACCTGAGCTATCCAAGGGCTTCTTGAGCCACTCCAAAGGCAACCAATCACTTCAAAGGGGTCCATATGTGTTCTTGTATCATGTTACATCCTCTCAAAGTCAAAATTTCAAAGGAATCACAAGAACTGGGTTTGGAATGGATGCAGAGCCAGGTTTGACTGCACAGTTGACCTGAAATTAGGGTTTTGGTTTCAGAGGCCATAATCCCAAATTTTTTGGTCATTCTTGTTTCCATTGGTCTCTATATGGTATAGGGAGTATGCATATCAATTTTCATGAAGAAATTCCATGGGGAAGTCATCTGATCAAGGGTTGACTTTCTGGACAAGTCAGTGCAAAATCAGGGCATCTGAGGCCCCCAATGACCCAACCAATGGGTGATCTTCATCATTTTGAGTGTATATGATCTTTATTTGATCATAGAAGAAGGTTGAAGTTCACAAAAATCAAGAATTTGGAAGTTTTGCAAATGTTGACTTTTTGGACATAGTTGACTTTTTCAAGGATGCTTCATTTTAGGTCATTTTTCAAGCCTTGATTCTTGATCCAAAAATGCTTCAAATGGAAAAACTTTGGTCATGAAAGTTGTAGATCTCATCTTTCCCTTTTCAAAGAGTACAAGAACATGATCAAATTCTTCTTGGATCAAAAGTTATGGTGTGGCAAAGTTAGCAAAAATCATTGATTTTCAAGGCATGCTTCAAGTGTGAAAATTGCAAAATCATGTACCAAGGCAAATTGCAACTTCTAATTGGCATCAAACCATCACATAAACATCATGTAAGTCCTAAAATTCAGAATGGACTAGGCATTGCTCATGTTTCATGGCTTTTGGGACAAGATCTTTCCATATGAACCAAAAAGCAAGCAACTTGCAAAATCATCATGATCACTTCACCCACTTGCTGCATTGGCCCTTGAACCAAGCTAGCCCTTTCCCCTCATCTTGCTGCGCATCACACAGCCCATGTACTAGCCTAGAAGCTGCCCATACTTTCTCTTACAAAGAAGTTGACATTTTGCAAAAGGTGACTTACCTATCACAGCAGGCCATGTCACATCCCCTGACCTATGGGATTAAAAAATACTTTCCATATGCTGGCCATAACACAAAAGAAGCAAGGCTGAAACTTCATATAGCATCACATTCACAAAACACACCCCAGCTGCATTTTGCTTCGAAACTCCCTGCCCAGCACACAAACATCCAAACTATTTCCACACTTCAACTCACCATACTTCATAGACCTCAAACCACCAAGAGCCAGGCCTGTTTTGATCAAGAACACCCCATTGCCATTTCTCACCTCAAGCTGCATTTTGCTTTGAAACTCTCCCCACAGCACACAAACATCAAAACCAACTCCACAGACCTTCTCCACACATCATCTGGACCACAAACAACCCTTCACCATTGCCAGAAACAGCCTGAAACTCCATTGCCATTTTCAACTGAGCTTGAGCAGAAGCTGCTCAAACTCTTCATTCAGCCAACATAAATTCCTCTTGAGCATTCAAGCATCACCAGAGGGTTAAGTGGAGTGGTTTTCATCAAGAGGAGAGGCCAGAAAGTCATCAGAGTGAAAGCTTCGAATCTCAGGTAGCTCCAAAATTATTTTTCCAGAAATCGTTTTTCATGTTATAAACTTGTTCTCTATGCTTCACTGAGTATCCTGGAGCTTTTGGTTTTTGAAATGGTGTTGAAATGAGTATTTAATTAGCTTCTGAAACTCTGTGACCTAGAAATTTGTTTTGCTCGATTCATGAATTTGAGGAAGAATAAATTTGTTTTGACTTAGGGTTTTAATTCAGGGGATCATGGGAATCATTTCTGTATGCTTAGGTTTCATTTTTGTTACGTTTTGAGGGAGTTTGGAGATTTTCAGGTGGACTTCCCACCGGAGAAGACGACCGGAGGTCTTCTCCGGCCACCTGAAAATAATTAGGGCATAACCCCTGTAATTAAGACCATTTGAATCTAGAGCGTTGGATGCGTTGAAATGTTTGACTTGCCGCGCGTGTGGACGGTCCAGATTTGTCATTAAGCCCTAATCTTCTTTATTTATTTAATTAATTGAGTTTAAGTCAGTTTAAACGTGGGCCACAGGATCTGGCGCGTAGTCAATGCCCCCAAGCCCAGATTGAATCCCAGCCACCCGTCCTGCATACTTCTCCTTTTATTTATTTTAATTCCATTTCTTTTCATTTTATTTGCACAATTAATTTAAAATAGTAAAAAAGGTTTAAAAATTATGAAACTTTTTCTCTTGAGTTTTATCAATTTTTATAACACAAAAATATTTTCATTTTATTTTTTATCATTAAAAAAGTATTTTTAAATATTTAAAAGATTATTTTTAATTGATTAATGGAAATTAATTTATTAAAAATACTTTTAGGCATTTAAAAATCACCAAAAAATTCATGAAATGTTCTAAGACATTTAGAAACATTGTCCAACCTTCAAACCAAATTTCTTTTTTGATCTTGATGCATTTTAAGAATTTTTCATTGAATTAAATCATTTTTTGTGCATTATTTTGATCATAAGTTCAAAAATTCATTTCTGCTTATCTAAGAAGAGTTGGACATTGGTTCTTCTTGCATTGTTTTGTGTTTAGCATGTAGTTTCTAGGATTAAATGGCCATGATTTGATCTTGCATTTTCATTTTGTTTGGCATTTCTTTTGTTTAGGAGCCTTAAAAACCCTAATAACTTAGAAAAATCATAACTTGAGATTGGTTAAGAGTTGAGACCTCCCCTTTGGACTTTGGTTTAGTATAGGTTTAGGGTTTCTTTGGGTGGCATTTTCCATTTTTTATCTTAGGGTTTGCTTCTGATTTTGAGTTTTGTTTGATGTTTGTTTCATAAACCCTAATTTGGGCTTTCTCTTGCATCCTTCTTGCATTCTCTTGCATAACATGACTTGCCATGACATTTCAAGCATCCATTTGATTCATTTGACATCTTAAGACATATAGAAAGCATGTGTGATCATTGCATCTTGCATTTTCCATGTTGTATGCCATGTATGTTTCATAACTTTTCATGTAAAGTTCATGCTCCTTAACTTGCATCATTTGCATCCATGATCTTGTATGAACATCTCCATGCCTTGCCTCATGTTTGTAACATCTTCATAGCATCATTATCATCATCAACATGCTTCTGGTTTTGTTTTTCATCATGTCATTTCACCTCATTTTGCATTGCATTGCATTTCTTTCTAACATTTCAGGTGGTAAGTGAGGTTGAGAAGTGAATTTGCCTTCACTTCTCATAACTTTTCTTTTCATCCCTCTTGCATCCATTGCTGCATTTGTATATGTGTTTGAGATTGAGCTTGCTCATTCTTGTTCTTCTTACTTTCTTTCTTCAAGTGACTTGACTTCTTGAATGAAGCAAGTCACTTTGCTTCTCTTGATCCTGTTCATCTGCATCCTGGTGGTTCTCTTTGAAGATTGCTCTTGAAAACCTCACAAACCTTAGGAACAACCAAGCATGACAATGATTAGGGTTTTGATTAGTCTCCCCTCTTAGTTTTACCTTTGTGTCTCTTTTGAGTCTTCTCTTCTCACCTCATAATCAGGGACTAAACCCTAAAGGCTTTAAGGCTTTGTGATTAAGCTTATGCCTGCATCCTTCTCTTAGGATGGAGTGTATAACTTTAATCCTAAGTGTTAAACCCTTAATGTGTTTAAATCCTTTAATCAATCCATTTAATAATCATCAAGACTTCACACTTGTAACTTGGGCCTTGCATTAGGGTTCTAATTCTTCCTTAATTGGTTAAGAAGGACTAACCCTAGTGTTAATGGACAAGTCCCCCTCAAGTTGTCTTACAAATCATAAAAATCACTTCTTCATCATATCATTAAATAAAATCCACTTAATCAAAGGCTTGTTTTGTCATGAGTTTAATCCCTAATCATGGATTAAGTTGAGGAGCTTTCCTCAGCTTAAACATTCTCATCTATTATCCTTCTATTAGGATGGTGCAATGAGTCTGTTTAATCCTTGATTATGGCTTAACCTCATTACTCAACACTAAACAAAAACACCAAAAACATCTAAATAATCACAAGTAGGTTAATGATCTTAATCCTACACCAAAGGTGATTAAGTGTGAGAATCTGACTTCACACTTAAGGTATTCTCATTACCCCTAATCAGAGGGAAGATGTGATGAGTTTACTAAATCCATTGGTTTAGATTTAAGCTCATTATCTTATGACAAACTTTCAAAAGCAATAAAAGACTGAAAACACAAAAACAAACAATAATCGTCTCCTTCGGGATTCTTTTCTCATCACCTTCACTCACAAACGAGAACTTGCTTCTTCCGTCTAATGCAAGACAGTAAGCACCTGGGCCAGACAGGTCATACACTTGAGCATAGGCTAGTAAGCAGTTCACAAGTCCATTCACCTTTCAGTCTCTTTGGGTCGAACTACGGTGTTCTGACTTCCTCATTGCACGAGAGGATACGTAGGCATAACTTAACAGTTATCGAACAAAAGTCTCTGTCCATTCCCCCTCTTTCCAGCTTCATTCTTTAGCCTCATGATCTTGAGCATCTCATTCCTGTTCTTACACTGACACTTTATATATCACACTTTGCACTTCTTTTACACTGACACCTGTACATTCTCTTCCAGCTATTTCATACACAGATTGCACTGACACTACCCCTTTAAAACACAAATCTTTTAAGCGTGGATCCCGTCGAGTACGACGGACAATCTGGGTGCTAATACCTTCCCAGGTTGTAACCAACCCCCTTTCTCAGTCTCTCTGGTTCGCAACAGTCTTATCCATCTCTTTCTAGGTCTATGCAGCATTACCTTTCCTCCGGGATAAAAATGCCTAGCTGGCGACTCTATTCATTCTCCAGTGAGTTCACGGCTGTGTGTTCTCATTGTCCCTTTCGCCGACCGTTCGCGTCTGTACCTTCATCTGGGCCTATTTCCCATTTGTCGGGAGCGACAGCTTGGCGACTCTGCTGGGGACCCTTATATTGCAACCAGGGCTTCTGGTTCTTTTTGTGGGTTCCTCCTAGCGCTTGATTGATTTGTGTTTACTAGGGTGTTATGTGCTTATTTGTGCTTGTATTTATTTTGTTTATTGATTTATGTACAGTTGCTTCACTACTTTCTTTATTGCATTTGTATATATCATACTGTCATGTTGCTGGCTGGATCTGTTGTTTGCTTTGGTGGGTGGGTGATTCATAGAGAGTTAAGGTCCTATACCTGGGACCTGAGTGACACCTAGGCTAGAGTGAATCATATTCTTTCCCATTCCATTTCGGTCTGGTGCGGGAATATGAAACACGGTTCAGATGTGGGTTTCTTCTTGAGAACTCTGTGTTGCAGATTTCCTGCAATGCTAGGGCTATCTGGGAAGCCTGCTAAGTCTGGATGACCTTTTAGTATTGACCTTCAGAAACTGAGGTGAATTAGAGGAGGAATTGTTATGGTTATTGTAAACACTGTACCTCCGGGTTAGAAGTGTTTACACTTCTCATAACTGATCCAAGTCTGAGGATCCTTGTTTTAGAACACCACCTGTGAGGGGGGTTGGGCTGTTTACAGGTTTGCAGGTACCTTGACCTCAGAATACCTTGTTACTTTGGTTTGTTAAGAATACTCCATGTTGGACAGTTCTTGTGATTCTAAACCCTGGACATGTGGCTCTTTATTTGAGTCCCCCACCCTGGTTACTGGATTTATAGACCTCCATCTGGATTTCTTACACACATGGACTTATATCAGGGCATTTTGATCAGATCCAGCTCAGTCACAGACCCTTGCATATCATTTGCATACATAATCATTGCATCATATTGACATTTGCTTATTTGTGTTTCAGGGTATCCATCTTCATTTGGTTTTGGTTTTGACCCCATCTTCTGTATTGACCTATCTTCACCAGCATCTGTTTCAGCTATCTCCTGCACCAGCCAGTCAGTGGCCCACTTCTTCAGTATTATCATCAGCACCTGTCTCTACTCAGTCTTCAGCATCATGGCTCCTAAAAAGAGCAACATCACCTATCACTTCTTCCAGCCAGAGCTATCAGACATCAGGAGGATTCAGACCCTGATCACTCCAGATCACATACCTTTGTTCAGGGAACATTATGGAGATATACTTGATATGGTTGTGGATCTGGACCCATCACAGAGAAGCCTGATCCACACTTGCATTCAGTTCTATGACCCCCCACTAAGATGTTTCACTTTCCAAGACTTTCAATTGGGCCCTCTTTTAGAAGAATACTCCTCATTAGTTGGTATGCCTATCGGGAGAGAAATTCCTTTCAACCCTGAGATGGTCTTTCCTGCTAATGGAGAAGTAGCAAAAGCTTTGCATCTGGAACCTGTTTTGATTGAGCAGCATATGACCTCTAAAGCTGGGATCCCTGGTTTCCATCTGGACTTCCTGATCTCTCAAGCTACCCTGAAAGCTTCTTTGGGAGAGTGGAAAGCTGTCTGTGCCTTGTTGGCTTTGAGTATATATGGAATTGTGTTGTTTGCAGATGAGCCTCGATTCATCAGCAAGAATGCAATCCATCTATTCATCTTGAAAAACCCAGTGCCAACTTTATTGGGGGACCTTTACTACTCAGTACATCAGAGGAATGAGAAACAGAGGGGGAGGTTAGTGAGGTGTTGTGCTCCATTGTTTCACACTTGGCTCCTCAGGCATCTACCCAGGACAGATGCATTTTTGAACCCTCATCAGCAGAGCAACTGGGCTAAGAGACTCACTGTTCTAACTTCAGCAGATATCAGATGGTGTACTCAAAGCACCAAGGGTAGGGATATCATCACCAGCTGTGGGCATTTTCCCAATGTGCCCCTAATAGGAGTTAAGGGTAGTATTAATTACAACCCTCTGCTGTTCAGGAGGCAACTGGGCTATGCACTGGTCCATACTCCTAAGGCACAGGGCTTGGTGGAAACTCTTTATTGTGAGAACAAGATTAATCTGACTGTTGTTAGGCAGGCTGCTTGGGCCTGGGATAATGTTCAAACCAAGGGAATAACCATTCTGGGGAAGTGCAACAATGTGGCATCAGCACAATACAATGAGTGGTCCCGTGCCAGGGCCCAGTTCTCTGGAATGCCCTTTACCATAGAAGACATGCCTGAGTCATCTTCAGCACCACCCCCTGCCACTATCAGTTTGGAGGAGTTTGAGAGCTTGAAGGAAAGAAATGAGAAGCTAACTCAGGCCTTGCAGAAGACCCTCCGGGAGAGGAGTGAAGGTATAAGGGAGATTGAGAGGTTGGAGAAGATGAGAGTAGAGCATCTGACTAAGATTGAGAAGTCTGGGGATTATATCAAAAAGTCTAAGGCTGGAGAACAAATTCTGAAGAATGCTTGCAAAGAAGCCCAGTTCCAGAGAGCAAGGACAGACTTGTATTTGAAGGAGAGTCAAGCCCGGTGGGTCAGGATCACCGAGGCTCGTACCCTGGAGGACAAGAGAGTTCAAGACAAGATGGAACAACTAGAAGCTAGTGCAAAAGAACAGCAAGAAGCCCTGGCAGCAGCCCAGAGGGAGATATTAGAGCTGAAGATCAAAGCAGGGGTGAAGAGGTCCAAGGACCAAACTCAGCACAAGAAGCTAACAGCAGCTGTTACAACCCGGAATCTCCTCATCAGGAATCTCACGGAGCGTCCGGCTGATCCTGTGACCGAAGCACTTCTCAAGGAAGTTCGTGAGGATGAGTTTGGTCTTGGTGTTTGACCATTTGTTTGTTGTTGCTTTCTTTCCATGTACTTTTATTTTTCTTGTAATGTATTTTGACCCCTGAGAGGGCTGGTGTTGTAAAATGAACAAGTTGTAATATTTCACCTCCTGTAATATTTTTATGTTAGTTTGCTTCATCTGAGTTTTTTTCAAGCAACAACAACGGCATCTTCAAGGGTTTGGAAGGGTCAAAACTGAAGGCCAAACCAGATACCTTGAGAACAAATAAGCATAACTGCATTGCATGCTAACCCTTTGTTTGTTTTGTAGGTTTTGTTTTATTGTTGCTAACCTCTGTTGTGATGCCTCAGGAACTATTGCTAGACGCCGAGTTTTTCCCCTCAACCGTCCGCACCGTTATCCAACCCGAAACAACCTTCCGGGAATTCAGATGGATCAGATGCAGCAGGACCTTACTGAGGTCAGAAATCAAATGGCAAATGAAAGGCTAGAAATGAGGAACCAAATGACTCAGTTTATGGAAGTGATGAACAACATGGCTCAGAGCCAGGAAAGATTGAGGGCCATGGTGGAAAGGCAGAATCAAGAGGATCCACATATAGGGACTGCCGGTACCAGTAACAATGAAAGGGTACAACCTCATGTCAACCCTCCGGTATTTGGACCACACCTCCATCCTGAGGTCAATATTCCCGCAAATGTTCAAGGGACAGCCACTGCAGCCAGGGTACTTCAGGAAGACCCTCAAGAAGACCAGTTCACGGTAATGGGTGCTGGGGAAGAAGCTTACGATAGAAGGTTGGAAGAGATAGCCGAGAAGTTAAGATCCCTAGAGTCTCAAAACTCTTTGGGTTTTGACGTGATGGATATGGGCTTGGTAGACGGGGTCAGGATCCCCCATAAGTTCAAGCCTCCTTGTTTCGAAAAGTATAATGGGACTTCATGCCCCCGGACTCATTTACAATCATTTCTGGGAAGGCTGAAGGCCTATACTATGGATGAGAAGCTCTGGATGTTCTATTTCGAAGACAGCTTAACTGGAGCGTCAAGAGAATGGTACTCTCACTTGACAAGGGCAACTATTAGGTGCTGGAAGGACCTGGCAGAGGCCTTCATCAGACAGTATCAGTATAACTTAGACATGGCACCCAACAGGACCCTCCTAATGGGAATGTCACAGTCTTCAAGGGAGAGTTTCCGAGAATATGCCCAGAGATGGAGGCAACTGGCTGCTGCTGTTCAGCCCCCTATGTCTGAAAGGGAAATGGCAGATATGTTCATGAACACCCTTCAGGGGACTTACATTGACAGGCTGGCTGCTTTCTCTTCCACTAGCTTCGCAGATGTTGTCATAGCTGGGGAGAGAATTGAAAGCCTATTGAAGATGGGTAAGATCTCAGACAACGGTGCAAGCTCGTCCAGTGGTACAAGAAAGCCTTTTGCAGGCCCAAGAAGAACTGGCAAGACCAATGCCATCCATTCAAACAGGGGCAGGCCCCAATATGTTCAAAGGTCAATAGCAGCAGTCACCATTCCTGCTCCGGCTCATCCTCAACCTGTCTATCAACCTCCTCAGCAAAACTATCAGCCGCAACCTCAGTACCATCAGCAAAATCAGTATCCTCCAAGGAATTACAACAACAGCAACACCAACAGCAACAGTCAACAGAGGCCGTTCCAACAGAGGCCATCTCAAGCTAACAGGGTGATCGATCCGATCCCTATGCCATATGCTACCTTGCTGCCACAACTCCTGAAACTCAACCTAGTTGAGCTAAGGACGCTGGCACCTCCAGATCCCAACAGTCTACCCAGGAACTATGACTCCAATGCTAGGTGTGCCTTCCATTCGAACGCACCTGGCCACAGTACGGAAAAGTGCAGAGCTCTGCATATGAAGGTACAAGACCTGGTAGACTCCAAGGCTCTGAATTTCGCACCACCACCCAATGTAAATAAGAACCCAATGCCAAACCACGGTGGTCCTAGAATTAACGCTATTGAAGAAGACAAGCCGTCTTATTTAATAACCAGTGTGGGCCAGATCAGGACACCGTTGGTAGAAATCAAGGCTCAGCTCCTGGAATGTCAAATGTTCCCAGGGTGTGAGTTGGGTTGTGCTTACTGCAATATCTCGGTAAATGGGTGCGATAATTTGAGGAATGGCATAGATGGCCTTATTCAGAGTGGCCAGCTCCAGATCACCACATCATTTCCTACAAATCCAGCAATCTCATCAGCAACGGTTTCAGAACCTCCTACAACTGAAGCAACCATTGTTCCTGACAATTCTTCGGCTTCATCAACAAGTACTTCATCTGTCTTCTCAACTGATCGGTTTTCAACAGTTTCTCCTGCTACAACTTCAGCTTCATTCCATTTTGAATCTCCTACAACGACAACATCCATTCTTCCACCATTGTCTCCTACAACACCAGCAACAAATCATGAAGATGTCTCTACTGTCACAATCTTTTACGATCCTGAAAACAACTCCGTCTACAACTCAGAAGGTGCTGCTCCCACTAGGGCACCAGTTACAATTTATTACGATCCACAGACTATTACAGTTCCCTCAACGGTTGCAGTCAGTCCAGTCACTATCACGGTGCCTGGACCCGTACCTTATGAAAGCAGTAATGCCATCCCCTGGCATTACGGCTCCGACTTGTACTGTGAAGGACAAAGAATCACTTTTGAATCATCAACCCCTGCACTACAAATTGATAATGTGGGCGGAGGCGGAGGCTTCACTCGAAGCGGACGTCTTTTCGCTCCACAAATCCAGAGACCCACAGCCGAAGCAGAAGCTGCTGCCAAAGCAAAAGGGAAGAGCCCTGTGCAGGAGGATCAAGCTGTTAAAGAAGCTTTGAAGACACCGTTCGATCAAGAGGTTGATGAGTTCATGCGAATCATCAAGAAGAGTGATTATAAAATAGTGGATCAGCTTCATCAGACGCCTTCCAAGATCTCAATCCTATCACTGCTTATGTGCTCCGAAGCCCATCGGAATGCACTACTCAAAGTCCTGCACGCAGCTTACGTGCCTGAAGAGATCACTGTCAATCAGTTGGAAGCAGTAGTGGGAAATGTTAATGCTAGTCACGGACTAGGGTTCACCAATACTGACTTGACAACGGAAGGCCGTAACCACAACAAAGCCTTGCACATAACCATGGAATGCAAAGGTGCTGTCCTTTCACATGTGCTGGTAGACACGGGGTCATCCCTTAATGTCCTGCCTAAAAAGGCTTTGGTGAAGCTAGAGTATGACGGATTGGCGTTGAGACCCAGCAACCTGGTGGTGAGAGCCTTTGATGGCTCAAAGAGATCGGTTCTGGGAGAGATTGAGCTGCCCGTAACGATTGGCCCGCAGACCTTTAAAACTATCTTCTACGTGATGGATATACAGCCCGCCTACAGCTGTTTATTGGGTAGGCCATGGATTCACGCCGCTGGCACCGTGACCTCCACCCTTCACCAGAAGTTAAAATATGAGTGGGAGGGTCAGATCGTTACAATCTGTGGAGAAGAGGACATTTTTGTCAGCCACCTGGCAACCTATAAGTACATTGAGATGGATGGGGAGATCCATGAAACAATGAGCCAGGGGTTTGAAGCCTTGAATGTGAATGAAACATCTGCTGTATCTGGTACTCCAATGTTATCATACCAACAAGCCCGGAAGGTTGTTGAGGAAGGAACTGCCCAAGGCTGGGGCAAGCTACTACCGGTGGAGAGGAAAGAAGACAGATTTGGGTTGGGTTACAAACCAACTCAACAAGATCAAGCAGCGGCTGCGAAAGAGCCCAATTTTGTGAGTGGGGGGATGCTTACCCATGATGCTATCAACTGTCTGGAAGACGAGCTGGAAGAGGAACGCAACCTGGAAAGCTGGATTCGTCCAAAGATCCCGGGGAGCAGTGTCTCGAACTGGTCTTCCCAGGAAATTATAAGAGTTACTCCTGCAGAGTAATTATTATTTCCTGTATATTTTTAGCATGCATCAAGTCTTGCATCTTGCCCAAGATGACAAGACTCATTTTGTAATCGGGCCATCTGTACTTTTTGTGTAAACAAGATCAATTAATGAAATATCAGACATCTTTTTGCAAATGAGTCTTTTTCTTTTCGTTCACTGTTTTTTCTATTTTTCTTTTTGTACAAAAAAATAAATGGCGGTGTTTTCAAAATGACAACTTCATTTCACTTTTCTAAATAAAGATTAAAATCAGATCACTAAAATGAACAAAACTTGAACCCTTGCAGAGAGTGCCTTCTTGACAGCACCGACAACAGCACGGCTATGACATCGTATGACTTTGACAATCCGATCAATCAAGCTGATGAAGGGGTTGATGAAGAATATGAGCTTCCTGAAGAGCTAGCCCGGTTGTTAAGACAAGAGGAAAAGGTTATTACTCCTCACCAGGAGGAGGTTGAAGTGATCAATCTTGGTACAGATGAAGATGTGAAAGAAGTTAAAATCGGGGCCTGCCTGCAAAACTCAGTGAAGAGGCAACTGATTGACCTGCTTCAAGAGTATGTGGACGTGTTTGCTTGGTCTTACCAAGACATGCCAGGGTTGGATACCGATATTGTCATGCACAAGCTGCCTTTGAGAGAAGAATGCCCGCCAGTTAAACAGAAGCTGCGCCGTACTCGTCCGGACATGGCAATGAAAATCAAAGAAGAGGTACAAAAGCAATGGGACGCCGGATTCCTTGCTGTAACTAGCTATCCGCCGTGGGTTGCTAATATAGTACCTGTACCTAAGAAAGACGGCAAGGTAAGGATGTGTGTTGACTACCGGGATCTGAACAGAGCCAGCCCGAAAGATGATTTCCCATTACCTCACATTGACGTATTGGTTGATAATACGGCTTAGTTCTCGGTATTCTCCTTCATGGATGGATTTTCAGGATACAATCAGATTAAAATGTCACCTGAAGACATGGAGAAGACAACATTCATCACACCCTGGGGCACGTTCTGCTACAAGGTAATGCCATTTGGGCTCAAGAATGCCGGTGCGACGTATCAACGGGCTATGGTAACATTATTCCACGATATGATCCATAAGGAAATCGAGTGTTATGTGGATGACATGATTGCCAAGTCCCTTACTGAGGAAGATCACCTGGTGAATCTGCTGAAGTTGTTCAAGCGTCTGAGGAAGTATCAACTGAAGTTGAACCCCAACAAGTGCACATTCGGGGTGCGGTCCGGTAAGCTGCTGGGATTTATTGTAAGCGAGAAAGGGATTGAAGTGGACCCTGATAAAGTCAAAGCCATTCAAGAGATGCCTGCACCGAAAACTGAGAAAGAAGTTCGAGGGTTCTTGGGTCGATTGAACTACATTTCACGGTTCATATCTCACCTTACAGCAACCTGTGAACCCTTGTTCAAGCTGTTAAGAAAAGAACAGACGGTCAGGTGGAATGAAGACTGCCAGAAGGCTTTTGACAAGATCAAGGAATATCTGCAAGAACCTCCAATCCTCATGCCTCCAGAAGAAGGAAGACCTCTGATAATGTACTTGATAGTATTAGAAGAGTCGATGGGGTGTGTGTTGGGCCAGCATGACGAGTCTGGTCGAAAAGAGTATGCAATATACTACCTAAGCAAAAAGTTTACCGACTGTGAACAACGTTATTCACTGCTCGAGAAAACTTGCTGTGCTTTAGCGTGGGCTGCTCGCCGACTGAGACAGTATATGTTGACCCACACTACTTTATTGATCTCAAAGATGGACCCAGTCAAGTACATATTTGAGAAGCCAGCGCTCACCGGACGGGTTGCAAGATGGCAAATGATTCTCACGGAATACGACATACAGTACACATCTCAGAAAGCCATCAAGGGCAGTGTACTATCTAAATATCTTGCTGAGCAACCCATCGATGACTACCAGCCTATGAGGTTTGACTTCCCTGATGAAGACATCATGTTCATTAAAGCAAGAGATCATGAAGAGCCTATTCACACTGAAGGGCCTGACCCGGAAGAAGAATGGACTATGATGTTTGATGGGGCTGTTAACACGAATGGTCGTGGTGTTGGTGCAGTACTCATTACACCCAAAGGAGTTCACATGCCTTTCTCGGCAAAGCTCACTTTCAACTGCACTAACAACGAAGCTGAATACGAAGCTTGCATTATGGGTCTTGAGGAAGCCATTGACCTCAGGATCAAGACATTGACTGTATTCGGAGATTCAGCTTTGGTAGTTAATCAAACCAACGGCAAATGGTACACCCACCAGGATCATCTGATACCTTACAGGGATTATACAAGAAGGTTATTGACGTTCTTCACAACAGTCAAGCTTGAGTATATCCCTCGGGACGAGAATCAATTCGCAGATGCTCTTGCTACCATTTCATCCATGATCAAAGTTCAAACTGCTAACTTTGTACCTCTGATTTCAGTGTCGAGACTTGATAAACCAGCATATGTATTTGCGGCAGATGTTGTCAAAGATGATAAGCCTTGGTTCCATGACATTAAGTGCTTCTTGGAGGATCAAACATACCCACCTGGGGCATCTTCCAATGATAAGAAGACTCTGAGAAGGCTTGCTGGTAGTTTCTTTCTGAACACTGATGGGTCTTTATACAAAAGGAACTTTGATATGGTACTCCTCAGATGTGTTGACAAGACGGAAGCAGATCTGCTGATGCATGAAGTGCATGAAGGATCCTTTGGTACCCATGCAGGAGGGCATGCCATGGCTAAGAAATTGCTAAGATCAGGTTATTACTGGATCACAATGGATACAGACTGTTGTGCCTACGCCAGAAAATGCCATAAATGCCAGATCTATGCAGATAAGGTGCATGTGCCTCCCAACCCTTTGAACATAATGTCTTCACCATGGCCCTTTGCTATGTGGGGCATTGATATGATTGGCAAGATTGAGCCAACTGCTTCGAACGGCCACAGATTCATCTTGGTTGCCATTGACTATTTCACCAAGTGGGTTGAAGCAACCTCATATGCAAATGTTACAAGGCAAGTAGTAGCCAGATTTCTGAAGAGAGATATCGTCTGTCGATACGGAGTTCCCGAGCGAATCATTACTGATAATGGTTCCAATCTAAACAATAAGATGATGGCAAAGCTATGCCGGGACTTCAAGATTCAACATCACAATTCTTCTCCTTACAGGCCAAAGATGAATGGCGCTGTTGAGGCGGCAAATAAGAATATCAAGAAGATTGTGCAGAAGATGGTAGTCACGTACAAAGACTGGCATGAGATGCTACTGTTTGCCTTGCATGGGTACCGCACATCAATCAGGACATCCACTGGGGCAACACCGTATCAACTTGTGTATGGTATGGAAGCAGTCCTACCAGTTGAAGTTGAATTACCCTCTCTGCGGGTATTAATGGATGTTAAGCTGAACGAAGCAGAATGGGCTAGAGCCCGATACGAGCAACTGAGTCTGATCGAAGAGAAAAGATTGGCTGCAATCTGTCATGGGCAGTTGTATCAGAAAAGGATGAAAAGAGCCTTCGATCAGAAAGTCAGGCACCGAGAGTATCAAGTAGGGGATCTTGTGCTGAAGAGAATCCTCCCTCCTCATACAGACCACAGGGGCAAATGGACTCCAAATTATGAAGGACCATTCGTGGTAAAGAAAGTTTTCTCTGGTGGAGCACTGATGCTCAGCACCATGGATGGTGAAGATTTCCCATCCCCTGTGAATTCAGATGCAGTTAAAAAATACTTCGCATAAAAATGACCCGCTGGACATAAAAATAGAATGTAAGTCCAGGCAAAAATAGGGCATCCCGGCGAGTCAAAAACAGAATAGAAGACTCGGGCAAAAATAAGGGAAAATAAATAAAAAAATTGTACACCCGCTGAGTTGAAAAGCCGCATTGGACAGCTCAGGCAAAAATGGGTATCCCGATGGATTGAAAACCCGAAAGGGCGATCCATGCAAAATAAGAGAATAAGCGAACGACTGCATTCTGATTTCGTCTGTATCATCTACAACTTGGTAAGCTTCAACAGGATCAAGCTTCAATCAGAATCAGCCTTCTTCGGAAAGCAAGGTGAGAAGAACGTCAATTGTCATACGAGTCATAGCAGAAGGGGAAGCTCCCTAAAGCGTCGTCAACATTGCCAGCATTTTTGTTTCTCAATTTGTAACAATCTCCTCATTTCAGGGGATATGTTCCTTTGACTGTATCTCGCCAATTCAGGGCATATGAATTAATAAAATCAGATTTTTAGTCATGTCTCGTTTTATACATTTTATTTGCAAAAAAATGTCTGATGTCTTAAAAGAAAAAATTGATTGCATAAGTACAGATGTTCTTCTCTAAGAAAATAAAGAAACATGCTTGCAGGGAATATACTTACTCTCAGAAGTATCCTAACTCCTATGACGGAATCCAGTAAGGGATACCTCGGGATTATCTTGTGCGTTGTTCTATCTTTTTCAGGATTGCAGGTATCCAGAACACAACTTGGGGCATGAAAGCTTCACCCTCAGCAAGCTGGCAGATCATTATCAACTCGGTCTATCTTCCATGTGGCACTGGAAGGTGCCCATTTCCCCAGCGAAGTTGCCAAATCAACATACACTCAATCTCAGCATCTGAAATGCTCTATCCCCAGCTGAGTTGCCTCTCATTACTCTCCCCAGCTGAGTGGCCAACAACTCTCCCAGCCGTAGTACCAATCATTCTTCCTCAGCAGAATGCAAGAATCAGGGAGTCATCTCCCCACAGAATCCTCAGCCTCTATTCAGAAGAGCAACGCACGAAGGAATCACAACAGAGTGAAGAAAGCTTCTACAACCCCCAGCTGGGTCCCTCATTACAAGGACGTGTCAATCAGTGACCTGTATCCCCAAGCAGATACATCTCTCTAGGTCTATCAACGATCTCATCCCCAGCTGGGATGTCCATTTCAAACGGATTAGCCAGAGATCTTCGCAGCAACGGGATCCAAGTCCCGGCTTGATATCTTTTGCACAATCATAGCATTCGCATCATATTATCCCCTCAAAGCGTAACATTCCGTCTAATACGGAGCATTACGGCAAAAATCAAACATATAGCATAATCACAAGCCATGTTTTAAACTAACACTTGTGAATAATAGCCATTCATCAACAATGTACAGAAAAATCCCCACCAGAGTCCCCGGCAAAAGCAGTTGCCTCGCAAATCACAAACACTAGTATATACTCCTTTTGGCACCCGTCCGTGCCATCTTTCCCCAATAAAGCCGCCTGAACACTCTTTACAACAAAATCACCCGTATTACAGATACTTCCTGACACCCGTCTGTGTTATACCCCAGCAGAAAGCCAAAGACGTCCTTTTTGCACTCACATATACCTATATATACACTCTCCTGACACCCATCCGTGTCATTTCCCCAGCGCAGTCGTCTAGACTTTGTATACCAGATACTTATTCATATTACACTCTTCTCCTTTTGACACTCGTCCGTGTCACTCTCCCCAGCAGCTAAACACTCATCTATACACCACTCACTATTATACAGATACTCGTCCGTATCTTGTATATACCAGTTATATACCCCCCAGATTCAACAGTGGTCTTTGTTCTTTGTTAACCAGTTGGTACTCGTCCGTACCATCATCTCAGAACATTGCGTCTAGTGTTTGTTTCTACGTGATACTCGTCCGTATCATAGTCTTAAGGATGCTCGTCCGCATCTTTAATCCATACACCGTGTCAAACACTTTTGTCTTCTTGAATATAGATACTCGTCCGTGTCTACTATTCCCCAGAAGAGTCCCTTCAGATTCAACACTCGTCCGTGTTCTTTGTTAACCCGCTGATACTCGTCCGTATCATCATCTTTGAACACGTTTCAGTTTGTTTATACCCGATACTCGTCCGTATCGTAGTCTTAAGGATGCTCGTCCGCATCTTTAATCTATACACAACATCTAAACACTTATACTTTCCTTTCTTGGTTGTGAACACTCGTCCGTGTTCACTATATCCCCAGTAGATCGCCAAGCAAATTTTCCTTTTTATCTGACACTCGTCCTGTGTCATGATAAATCCGAGAGCAGCCGTACCCTGCTGAGTGGTCGTCCTCCACTTCTTGATGGTCGTCCTCCATCATGCTCATCCGATGGCCGTCCCCATCGTTGATTTTAGCAGCCGTCCCCTGCTAGGTGGTCGTCCTCCACCCCTTTGATGATCGTTCTTCATCATTCTATCCAATGGCCGTCCCCATCGTTGACCTTTTCTATCCGATGGCCGTCCCCATCGTTGATATTTTCGGCAGCCGTACCCTGCCAGGTGGTCGTCCTCCACCTTTGATGGCCGTCCCCATCATATTTCTTTTATCCCCAACAGAGCAGCCGTCCCCTGCCAGGTGGTCGTCCTCCACCTTTGATGGTCGTCCCCATCATATTTCTTTTATCCCCAGCAGTCGTCCTCTGCTCGACGGTCGTCCTCCGTCGCCCACACTTTACAATATACTTTATTTTCCTTTTACAATCTATATCCCTTTTCTTCTTCATTCTGTGAGTGCAAATTTTGGACTGTCTTTGGTATTCAACCACAAGTTATCTTGTTTGCCTGTTAAGCCGTTGCTTACATCCTGCACAGCTAACTCATGTTTGAATAGGGGCAGCTGTAAACACCCCAAATTTGCCCTCACTCATTCACACCATGGCTTGTGATCATCTCATATGCATAAACACAATCATATCATCTCATATCTCATTTCTGATTCACTGCATAGTTTCCAAGTCATCTGCACCTAGGATTTGTGACCTGAGCTATCCAAGGGCTTCTTGAGCCACTCCAAAGGCAACCAATCACTTCAAAGGGGTCCATATGTGTTCTTGTATCATGTTACATCCTCTCAAAGTCAAAATTTCAAAGGAATCACAAGAACTGGGTTTGGAATGGATGCAGAGCCAGGTTTGACTGCACAGTTGACCTGAAATTAGGGTTTTGGTTTCAGAGGCCATAATCCCAAATTTTTTGGTCATTCTTGTTTCCATTGGTCTCTATATGGTATAGGGAGTATGCATATCAATTTTCATGAAGAAATTCCATGGGGAAGTCATCTGATCAAGGGTTGACTTTCTGGACAAGTCAGTGCAAAATCAGGGCATCTGAGGCCCCCAATGACCCAACCAATGGGTGATCTTCATCATTTTGAGTGTATATGATCTTTATTTGATCATAGAAGAAGGTTGAAGTTCACAAAAATCAATAATTTGGAAGTTTTGCAAATGTTGACTTTTTGGACATAGTTGACTTTTTCAAGGATGCTTCATTTTAGGTCATTTTTCAAGCCTTGATTCTTGATCCAAAAATGCTTCAAATGGAAAAACTTTGGTCATGAAAGTTGTAGATCTCATCTTTCCCTTTTCAAAGAGTACAAGAACATGATCAAATTCTTCTTGGATCAAAAGTTATGGTGTGGCAAAGTTAGCAAAAATCATTGATTTTCAAGGCATGCTTCAAGTGTGAAAATTGCAAAATCATGTACCAAGGCAAATTGTAACTTCTAATTGGCATCAAACCATCACATAAACATCATGTAAGTCCTAAAATTCAGAATGGACTAGGCATTGCTCATGTTTCATGGCTTTTGGGACAAGATCTTTCCATATGAACCAAAAAGCAAGCAACTTGCAAAATCATCATGATCACTTCACCCACTTGCTGCATTGGCCCTTGAACCAAGCTAGCCCTTTCCCCTCATCTTGCTGCGCATCACACAGCCCATGTACTAGCCTAGAAGCTGCCCATACTTTCTCTTACAAAGAAGTTGACATTTTGCAAAAGGTGACTTACCTATCACAGCAGGCCATGTCACATCCCCTGACCTATGGGATTAAAAAATACTTTCCATATGCTGGCCATAACACAAAAGAAGCAAGGCTGAAACTTCATATAGCATCACATTCACAAAACACACCCCAGCTGCATTTTGCTTCGAAACTCCCTGCCCAGCACACAAACATCCAAACTATTTCCACACTTCAACTCACCATACTTCATAGACCTCAAACCACCAAGAGCCAGGCCTGTTTTGATCAAGAACACCCCATTGCCATTTCTCACCTCAAGCTGCATTTTGCTTCGAAACTCTCCCCACAGCACACAAACATCAAAACCAACTCCACAGACCTTCTCCACACATCATCTGGACCACAAACAACCCTTCACCATTGCCAGAAACAGCCTGAAACTCCATTGCCATTTTCAACTGAGCTTGAGCAGAAGCTGCTCAAACTCTTCATTCAGCCAACATAAATTCCTCTTGAGCATTCAAGCATCACCAGAGGGTTAAGTGGAGTGGTTTTCATCAAGAGGAGAGGCCAGAAAGTCATCAGAGTGAAAGCTTCGAATCTCAGGTAGCTCCAAAATTATTTTTCCAGAAATCGTTTTTCATGTTATAAACTTGTTCTCTATGCTTCACTGAGTATCCTGGAGCTTTTGGTTTTTGAAATGGTGTTGAAATGAGTATTTAATTAGCTTCTGAAACTCTGTGACCTAGAAATTTGTTTTGCTCGATTCATGAATTTGAGGAAGAATAAATTTGTTTTGACTTAGGGTTTTAATTCAGGGGATCATGGGAATCATTTCTGTATGCTTAGGTTTCATTTTTGTTACGTTTTGAGGGAGTTTGGAGATTTTCAGGTGGACTTCCCACCGGAGAAGACGACCGGAGGTCTTCTCCGGCCACCTGAAAATAATTAGGGCATAACCCCTGTAATTAAGACCATTTGAATCTAGAGCGTTGGATGCGTTGAAATGTTTGACTTGCCGCGCGTGTGGACGGTCCAGATTTGTCATTAAGCCCTAATCTTCTTTATTTATTTAATTAATTGAGTTTAAGTCAGTTTAAACGTGGGCCACAGGATCTGGCGCGTAGTCAATGCCCCCAAGCCCAGATTGAATCCCAGCCACCCGTCCTGCATACTTCTCCTTTTATTTATTTTAATTCCATTTCTTTTCATTTTATTTGCACAATTAATTTAAAATAGTAAAAAAGGTTTAAAAATTATGAAACTTTTTCTCTTGAGTTTTATCAATTTTTATAACACAAAAATATTTTCATTTTATTTTTTATCATTAAAAAAGTATTTTTAAATATTTAAAAGATTATTTTTAATTGATTAATGGAAATTAATTTATTAAAAATACTTTTAGGCATTTAAAAATCACCAAAAAATTCATGAAATGTTCTAAGACATTTAGAAACATTGTCCAACCTTCAAACCAAATTTCTTTTTTGATCTTGATGCATTTTAAGAATTTTTCATTGAATTAAATCATTTTTTGTGCATTATTTTGATCATAAGTTCAAAAATTCATTTCTGCTTATCTAAGAAGAGTTGGACATTGGTTCTTCTTGCATTGTTTTGTGTTTAGCATGTAGTTTCTAGGATTAAATGGCCATGATTTGATCTTGCATTTTCATTTTGTTTGGCATTTCTTTTGTTTAGGAGCCTTAAAAACCCTAATAACTTAGAAAAATCATAACTTGAGATTGGTTAAGAGTTGAGACCTCCCCTTTGGACTTTGGTTTAGTATAGGTTTAGGGTTTCTTTGGGTGGCATTTTCCATTTTTTATCTTAGGGTTTGCTTCTGATTTTGAGTTTTGTTTGATGTTTGTTTCATAAACCCTAATTTGGGCTTTCTCTTGCATCCTTCTTGCATTCTCTTGCATAACATGACTTGCCATGACATTTCAAGCATCCATTTGATTCATTTGACATCTTAAGACATATAGAAAGCATGTGTGATCATTGCATCTTGCATTTTCCATGTTGTATGCCATGTATGTTTCATAACTTTTCATGTAAAGTTCATGCTCCTTAACTTGCATCATTTGCATCCATGATCTTGTATGAACATCTCCATGCCTTGCCTCATGTTTGTAACATCTTCATAGCATCATTATCATCATCAACATGCTTCTGGTTTTGTTTTTCATCATGTCATTTCACCTCATTTTGCATTGCATTGCATTTCTTTCTAACATTTCAGGTGGTAAGTGAGGTTGAGAAGTGAATTTGCCTTCACTTCTCATAACTTTTCTTTTCATCCCTCTTGCATCCATTGCTGCATTTGTATATGTGTTTGAGATTGAGCTTGCTCATTCTTATTCTTCTTACTTTCTTTCTTCAAGTGACTTGACTTCTTGAATGAAGCAAGTCACTTTGCTTCTCTTGATCCTGTTCATCTGCATCCTGGTGGTTCTCTTTGAAGATTGCTCTTGAAAACCTCACAAACCTTAGGAACAACCAAGCATGACAATGATTAGGGTTTTGATTAGTCTCCCCTCTTAGTTTTACCTTTGTGTCTCTTTTGAGTCTTCTCTTCTCACCTCATAATCAGGGACTAAACCCTAAAGGCTTTAAGGCTTTGTGATTAAGCTTATGCCTGCATCCTTCTCTTAGGATGGAGTGTATAACTTTAATCCTAAGTGTTAAACCCTTAATGTGTTTAAATCCTTTAATCAATCCATTTAATAATCATCAAGACTTCACACTTGTAACTTGGGCCTTGCATTAGGGTTCTAATTCTTCCTTAATTGGTTAAGAAGGACTAACCCTAGTGTTAATGGACAAGTCCCCCTCAAGTTGTCTTACAAATCATAAAAATCACTTCTTCATCATATCATTAAATAAAATCCACTTAATCAAAGGCTTGTTTTGTCATGAGTTTAATCCCTAATCATAGATTAAGTTGAGGAGCTTTCCTCAGCTTAAACATTCTCATCTATTATCCTTCTATTAGGATGGTGTAATGAGTCTGTTTAATCCTTGATTATGGCTTAACCTCATTACTCAACACTAAACAAAAACACCAAAAACATCTAAATAATCACAAGTAGGTTAATGATCTTAATCCTACACCAAAGGTGATTAAGTGTGAGAATCTGACTTCACACTTAAGGTATTCTCATTACCCCTAATCAGAGGGAAGATGTGATGAGTTTACTAAATCCATTGGTTTAGATTTAAGCTCATTATCTTATGACAAACTTTCAAAAGCAATAAAAGACTGAAAACACAAAAACAAACAATAATCGTCTCCTTCGGGATTCTTTTCTCATCACCTTCACTCACAAACGAGAACTTGCTTCTTCCGTCTAATGCAAGACAGTAAGCACCTGGGCCAGACAGGTCATACACTTGAGCATAGGCTAGTAAGCAGTTCACAAGTCCATTCACCTTTCAGTCTCTTTGGGTCGAACTACGGTGTTCTGACTTCCTCATTGCACGAGAGGATACGTAGGCATAACTTAACAGTTATCGAACAAAAGTCTCTGTCCATTCCCCCTCTTTCCAGCTTCATTCTTTAGCCTCATGATCTTGAGCATCTCATTCCTGTTCTTACACTGACACTTTATATATCACACTTTGCACTTCTTTTACACTGACACCTGTACATTCTCTTCCAGCTATTTCATACACAGATTGCACTGACACTACCCCTTTAAAACACAAATCTTTTAAGCGTGGATCCCGTCGAGTACGACGGACAATCTGGGTGCTAATACCTTCCCAGGTTGTAACCAACCCCCTTTCTCAGTCTCTCTGGTTCGCAACCGTCTTATCCATCTCTTTCTAGGTCTATGCAGCATTACCTTTCCTCCGGGATAAAAATGTCTAGCTGGCGACTCTATTCATTCTCCAGTGAGTTCACGGCTGTGTGTTCTCATTGTCCCTTTCGCCGACCGTTCGCGTCTGTACCTTCATCTGGGCCTATTTCCCATTTGTCGGGAGCGACACTTTCCAATCATATCAATGCCCCACATGGCAAAGGGCCAAGGTGAAGACATCACATTCAAAGGATTCGGAGGCACATGCACTTTATCTGCATAGATCTGGCATTTATGGCACTTTCTGGCATAGGCACAACAGTCTGCATCCATTGTGATCCAGTATGGGTACCGAAAGAACCTTCATGCACCTCGTGCATCAACAAGTCTGCCTCTTTCTTATCAACATATCTGAGAAGCACCATGTCAAAGTTTCTCTTGTACAAGGAGCAATCAGCATTCTGGAAGAAACTACAAGCTAGCCTTCTTAATGTCTTCTTATCATTGGATGATGCCCCAGATGGGTATGTTTGATCCTCTAAGAAGCGTTTGATGTCATAGAACCAAGGCTTATCATCTTTAGCAATGTCTATTGAGAATAC
Source organism: Lathyrus aphaca (assembly GCA_963966055.1). Classification (NCBI taxonomy): domain Eukaryota; kingdom Viridiplantae; phylum Streptophyta; class Magnoliopsida; order Fabales; family Fabaceae; genus Lathyrus; species Lathyrus aphaca. The sequence continues at coordinate 53,327,242 of OZ014525.1, read as the reverse complement.
GTATGCTGGTCTGTCAAGTCTGGATACTGAAATCAAAGGTACAAAGTTGGAAGCTTGAACTTTGATCATGGAGGAAATGGTAGCCAGAGCATCTGCAAACTGATTTTTATCTCGAGGGATATACTCAAGTTTGACTGTGGTGAAGAAAGTCAGTAATCTCCTCGTATAATCTCGGTACGGAATCAGATGCTCCTGGTGAGTGTACCATTTGCCGTTGGTTTGATTGATTACCAGAGCTGAATCTCCGAATACAGTTAAAGTCTTTATCCTGAGGTCAATGGCTTCCTCAAGACCCATGATACATGCTTCGTATTCAGCTTCGTTGTTAGTGCAGTTAAAGGTGAGTTTAGCCGAGAAAGGCATGTGAATTCCTTTAGGTGTAATAAGTACTACACCAACTCCACGTCCATTCATATTAACAGCCCCATCAAACATCATTGTCCATTCTTCTTCTGGGTTAGGCCCTTTAGTGTGAACAGGCTCTTCGTGATCTTTTGCTTTCAGGAACATGATGTCTTCATCAGGGAAGTCAAATCTCATTGGCTGGTGTCGCTCCCGACAAATGGGAATGGCCCAGATGATGGTACAGACGCGAACGGTCGACGAGAGGAGGATGTGAGAACACACAGGAGTGGACTCACAGGGGATGAATAGAGTCGCCAGCTAGGCATTTTTATCCCGAAGGAAAGGTAATGCTGCATAAACCTAGGAAAGATATGGATAAGACGGTTGCGAACCAGAGAGACTGAGAAAGGGGGTTGGTTACAACCTGGGAAGGTATTAGCACCCAGATTGTCCGTCGTACTCGACGGGATCCACGCTTAAAAGATTTGTGTTTTAAAGGGGTAGTGTCAGTGCAATTTGTGTATAGAAAGCTGGAAAAGATATACAGGTGTCAGTGTAAGAGAAGTGAAGTGTATAAATGAAATGTCAGTGTGAGACCAGGAATGAAATGCTCATGACCATGAGGCTTAAAGAATAAGGCTGGGAGGAGGGGGAATATACAGAGACTTTTGTTCGATAACTGTTAAGTTATGCCTACGTATCCTCTCGTGCAATGAGGAAGTCAGAACACCGTAGTTTGACTCAAAGAGACTGAAAGGTGAATTGACTTGTGAACTGCTTACTTGCCTATGCTCAAGCGTATGACCTGTCTGGCTCAGGTGCTAACTGTCTTGCATTAGACGGAAGAAGCTAGTTCTCGGTTGTGAGTGAATGAGATGAGAAAAGAATCCCGGAGAAGACGACTATTGTTTGTTTTTTGAGTTTTCAGTCTTTTATTGCTTTTGAAAGTTTGTCATAGCTTAAGCCTAAACCAATGGGTTAGTAAACTCATCACATCTTCCCTCAGATTAGGGGTAATGAGAATACCTTAAGTGTGAAGTCAGCTTCTCACACTTAATCACCTTTGATGCAGGATTAAGATCATTAACCTACTTGTGATAATTTAGATGTTTTTGGTGTTTTTGTTTAGTGTTAAGTAATGAGATTAAGCCATAATCAGGGATTAAATAGACTCATTACACCATCCTAATAGAAGGATAATAGATGAGAATGTTTAAGCTGAGGAAAGCTCCTCAACTTAATCCATGATTAGGGATTAAACTCATGACAAAACAAGGCCTTTATTAGATGGATTTTAGGTAATGATATGATGAAGAAGTGGTTTTTAGGGTTTGTAAGACAACTTGAGGGGGACTTGTCCATTAACACTAGGGTTAGTCCTTCTTAACCAGTTAAGGAAGAATTAGAACCCTAATGCAAGGCCCAAGTTACAAGCTTGTTGTCTTGATGGTTATTAAGTGAATTGATTTAAAGGATTTAAACACATTAAGGGTTTAACACTTAGGATTAAAGTCATACACTCCATCCTAATAGAAGGATGCAGGCATAAGCTTAATCACAAAGCCTTAAAGCCTTTAGGGTTTAGTCCCTGATTATGAGATGATATGAGAAGACTCAATGAGACACAAAGGTAAAATCTAAATGGGGGACTAATCAAAACCCTAATTGTTGTCATGCTTGGTTGTTCCTAAAGTTGGTGAGGTTTACAAGAGAAATATTCAGAGGAACCACCAGGAAGCAGATGAAAGGAGCAAAGAGAAGCAAAGTAACTTGCTTCATTCAAGAAGACAAGTCACTTGAAGAAAGAAAGTAAGAAGAAGAAGAATGAGCAAGCTCAATCTCAAGCACAAGATAAAATGCAGCAATGATGCATGAGAGAGATGAAAAGAAAATGTGAGAAGTGAAGGCAAATTCACTTCTCAGAGTTACTTACCACCTGAAAAGTTAGTGAAAGAAATGCAATACAATGCAAGATGAGATGAAATGACATGATGCAAATCAGAACCAGAAGCATATGTGTGATGATAATGATGTCATGAGATGATGCAAACATGAAACAAGGCATGAGGATGATCATACAAACATATGAGTGCAAAGGGAGCATGCTTAGAACCATGAACATACGTGAAGAGTTATGAAATGCAAATGACATACAACATGGAAAATGAAAGATGCAATGATCAAACATACTTCTAACATGTCCTAAGATGTCTAATGAATCAAATGGATGCACAAAATGCTATGGCAAGTCATGGTATGCAAGCAAATGCAAGATGAATGCAAAAGGAAGCCCAAATTTGGGTTTATGATCAATGCACAAAACAAAAATCAAAACCAGAAGCAAACATCATGATAAAAAATTGAAAATGCATTCAAAGGAACCCTAAACCTATACAAACTCACTGCCCAAAGGAGGGGTTCTAACTCTTAACCTAATGAAAGTTATGAATTTCCTAAGATAGTTAGGGTTTTAAGGTACCTTGTCAAGAAATATGTCAAACAAACTGAAAATGAAAGATCAAATCATACCAATTTAAACCTACAAACTACATGATATGCAAGACACAATGCAAAAAGAATCAAAGTCCAACTCTCATTGGTTAGGCAGAAATGAATTTTCAAAGATTGGATCAAAATATTGCCTTGAAATGATTTTAATTCCCTCGAAAATTGTCAAAAGACATCAAGATCAAAAAAGAAATTTGGTTTGAGGGTTGGACAATGTTTCTAAATGATTTTAAAGGTTTCATGAATTTTTTGGTGATTTTTAAATACCTAAAAGTATTTTTAATTAATTAATTCTCATTAATTAATTAAAAATAAACTTTTAAATGATTTAAAAATATTTTTTAATGCAAAAAATAAAAAATAAAAATGTTTTTGGTTTCTGAAAAATTAATAAAAGTTTGTACAAAAATTTTCAGAATTTTTAAAATTGTTTTGCTATTTTAAATAAAATGAAGAAAAACAAATGCAATAAAATGAAATAAAAATGAATTAAAATGAAAAGTATGCGCATCCAAAGGTCTGGATTCAAACTGGGGAAGGAGGGAAAGACTTCGCGCGTGATCCTAGGGATGAGATTCAAACTTACCCAATTAACCTAATCTGAATTAATTAATTTAAATAATTGTGGTTAGGGTTTTAATGTGAAATCTGGACCACTCATATGCGCGCGGGTCAACTCTGGTCAGCCTATCCAATGCACCACATTCAAACTTCATGAATTACAAAGATTAAACCCTAATCACTTTCAGGTGGCCGGAGAAGACTTCCGGTCGTCTTCTCCGGCAAGTCCCTCACCTGAAAGTTGCTAAAATCCTTAAAACCTCATGAAAATGAAAACTAAAAGCCCAGAAATCATCCCCATTCGAATCTAAACCAAAACCCCTAAACAAAATCCATTTTTCATCCATCAATCATGCGAATCGAAACCAAACATGTTTAGGTCAGAAAAGTTTCAGAACAAGATTAAATGCTTATTTCTCAACCATTTCAAAAAGTGAAAGCATCAGAGTGATCAGCAGAGCATGAGGAACAACTTAAGAACTTAAAAATTCATTTCTGGAAAAAAAGTTCTTGATATACCTGAGCTTTGAGCTTTCTCAGTTTGCAACTTTCTGACCCTCTCTCTTTGCGCAAACCACTCCTCTTAGGCCCCTGATGAAGTCCTGATGCTTGGAGAAAGTTTTTAGTGGCTGGTTTGGAAGATGGCAGAAGTTCTGTTCAATGGCAGGTGGTGATCGTGTTTTTGATTCTTTGAGTTTCAGGCAATGGTGATGGGTGGTTTGTGATCAGGGAAGTGTGTTGAGTTGATTTGTGAAGTTAGTTTGTATGTTTGTGGCTTGTGCAATCAGTTTCGAATGCTCTTGCAAGATGGTGTGAAAATGAGAATGCTCAGTTTGAGAGTGCTTCAGGCTTGTGTTTTGTATGCTTTGGCTTGCTTTTGATTTGCATAAACAATTGTGATTGGTCAGAAGAAGTGATGTGTGCTTTTGTGATAGGTATGGCTCAAGTTGCCAAAATGTCAAAGTTGTGTAAGAGAGGCATGGGCTACTTGCTATCCAAGGACAAAAGGTGTGTCCTGCGCAGCATGATGTGGGGAGAACCCTAGGATTGATCAGCAAGTCAGCAAGCAAGTGGATTGTAACTTATGATGAGTTTTGCAAGTTGGTTCACTTTTGCTTCTTATGAGATATCTTGCTCCATAAGCCACAAAAGTGGATGATCCCTTGGCCCATTCTGAAATTTAGAGGTCACATGATCATGTTGTGAAGTTTAGAAGTCCATTTGATAGCTCAATTTGCCTTGGCAAGTGAATTTGCAACTTTGCCTCTTTGGTAGAAACTTTGAAATTTTGTGATTTTAGCCAACTTTGACAAGCCATAACTTTTGATCCAAAATGAATTAGGTCATGTTCTTGTACTTTTTGAAAAGGGAATGATCCATTCTACAACTTTCATGACCAAAGTTTTTTTATTTGAAGCATTTTTTAATCAAAAAGTAATGGTTGAAAAAGTTTCCTAAAGTGGCAATTTCATTAAAAGTCAAACTTTCCCAAAAAGTTAACTTTGCAAAAGACTTGAAATTCTTCAATTTTGTGAACTTCCCACATCTTCCATGATCAAATAAAGATCATATACAATCAAAATGATGAAGAATACCCATTGGTTTGGTCATTGGGGGCCTCAGATGCCCTGATTTTACACTGACTTGCTTGAAAAGTCAACTCTTGATCAGATGACTTCCCCATGGAATTTCTTCATGAAAATTGATATGCATACTCCCTATAACATATAGAGACCAATAGAAACAAGAATGACCAAAAAATTTGGAGTTATGGCCTCTGAAACCAAAACCCTAATTTTAGGTCATCTGTGCAGTCAAGCCTGGCTCTGCTTCCATACCATTCTCTGTTCTTGTGATTTTTTGACATTCTTGACTTTGAGAGGATATAACATGATGTTTGAACACACATGGACCCCTTTGAAGTGATTGATGGCCTTTGGAGTGGCTCAAGAAGCTCTTGGATTGCTCAAATCACAAACCCTAGATGCAGATGACTTTGAACCAATGCAGTGAAACAAAAATGTGATATGAGATGCTATGATTGAGTTTATGCATATGAAATGATCACAAGACATGGTGTGAATGGGTGAGGGCAAATTTGGGGTGTTTACAGCTGCCCCTATTCAAACATGAGTTAGCTGTGCAGGATGTAAGCGACGGCTTATCAGGCAAACAAGATAACTTGTGGTTGAATACCAAAGACATTCCAAAATTTGCACTCACAGAATGAAGAAGAAAAGGGATATAGATTGTAAAGGAAAATAAAGTATGATTATAAAGTGCGGGCGACGGAGGACGATCGTCGAGCAGAGGACGACTGCTGGGGAAAGAGCAATGACGGGGACGGCCGACATGCTGGGAAAAGTGCGGGAAATAAAGCGATGACGGGGATGGCCGACATGCTGGGGATATGGGAGATAAAGCAAAGACGGGGACTGCCGACTAGCTGGGGGAAATAAGAGATTATGATGGGGACGGCCATCAAGTAAAGCTATAAGATTCTCTGGGGAATATGAAGAATGATAGGGACGGCCATCAGGTTCATAAAGTAATGCAAGCAACGATGGGGACGGCCATCGGGCTAAACTGATGAAGGACGATCATCAGGAAAAGGAAAAGGGACCACGACGGGGACGACCATCGGGTTAAAGAATAAATGAAATAATGATGAGGGACGGTCATCAAAGGTGAAGGACGATCACCTAGCAGGGGACAGTTGCTCTGTTGGGAATAAGATGAGGGACGGTCATCTAAGGTGAAGGACGATCACCTAGCAGGGGACGGCTGCTAAATATCACGACATAGGACGAATGTCAGATAGAAAAGGTCAACGATGGGGACGGCCATCGGATGAGCATGATGAAGGACAATCATCAAGAAGTGAAGGACGATCACCTAGCAGGGGACGGCTGCTCTCAAGGCTTATCATGGCATAGGACGAATGTCAGATAAGAATATCAACGATGGGGACGGCCATCGGATAAAATGATGAAGGACGATCATCAAGAGGTGAAGGACGATCACCTAGCAGGGGACGGCTGCTAAATATCGCAACACAGGACGAGTGTTGGATAAAAAGTCGACGATGGGGACGGCCATCGGATGAGCATGATGAAGGATGATCATCAATAGGTGAAGGACGATCACCTAGCAGGGTACGGCTGCTCTCAGGGTTTATCATGACATAGGACGAATGTCAGATAAAGAAATTGCTTTGCTATTTAATGGGGAATAGTAAACAAGGACGAGTGTTTACATCCAAGAAATAAAAGGTATAAGTGTTTTGACGTTGTGTATAGATTAAAGATGCGGACGAGCATCCCTAAGACTACGATACGGACGAGTATCGGGCATAAACAAATACTGACACGTGTTCAGAGATGATGATACGGACGAGTATCAACTGGTTAACAAGGAACACGGACGAGTGTTGATTCTGAGGGGACTCTTCTTGGGGAAAGTAGACACAGACGAGTGTCTAAATTCAAGAAGACGAGAGTGTTTGACACAGTGTATGGATTAAAGATGCGGACGAGCATCCTTAAGACTATGATACAGACGAGTATCAGGTAGAAACAAACGCTTGACGCATGTTCTGAGATGATGGTACGGACGAGTACCAACTGGTTAACAAAGAACACGGACGAGTGTCGAATCTGTGAGGATATAAATGGTGTATACAAGATACAGACGAGTATCTGTATAAATAAAAAGTATGAGTGGTGTGTAGATGAGTGTTTAACCTGGTGGTGAGAGTGACACGAACGAGCGTCAAAAGGAGAAAAGTATAGTATAAACAAGTATCTGATAAAGTGTTTGGGTGATTATGCTGGGAAAGTGACACGGACGGATGTCAAGAAAGTTATATGTATGTATCTGTGAGTGCAAAGGGGACGCTTTGGCTTTCTGTTGGGGGGTTATGACACGGACGGGTGCCACAAGGGGTATCTGCGATATATATAAGTGTTTGTTCGTAAGAAGGCTCAGGCGACTTTACTGGGGAATGATGACACAGACGGGTGCCAAAAGGAGTGTGTAAGGCAAATGATTTAGCTTTCTCTCTCTACTGGGGATATGACACGGACGAGTGTCAGGATGCATCCGTGTCTCTAGGGAAAGTGCCTTGGCTCTCTGCCGGAGAATTTGGAGAGTTTCTCTGTATATTGATGATGGGTTGTCGATATTCACATGTGTTTTGATTCAGACCATGACTTATGATTTATGCAATATGTTTGATTTTTTCCATAATGCTCCGTATTAGACAGAATGCTATGCTTTGTGGGGTGAATATGATGCGAATGCCATGATTATGCAAAAGGTACCGATCCGGGATTCGGATCCCGTTGCTGCGAAGATCTCTGACTGATCTGCTTGAAGTGGACATCCCAGCTGGGGATGAGATCATTGGTAGATCTGACAAGATGATTTTGCTTGGGGAAATGGGTCAATGATAGACCCATTCCAGTAAATGAAGGACCCAGCTGGGGTCTGTAGGAGCTTTTATCACTCTGTTGTGATTCCTTTGCGTTGCTCTTTTGGATAGAGGCTGAGACTCTGTGGGGAAGTGGTTCCCTGGTTTTGTTGTATTTGGCCCGGGGAAGGATGATTGGCACCTCGGCTAGGGAGAAATAGCAAGTGACAACTCAGCTGGGGAGAAAACACTTTGGGCGCTAAGTCTGAGTATTGATTTGCCAGTTTGCCGGGGTGAAAGCTTTCATGCCCCATGTCGCGCTTTGAATGCCTGCAATCCTGAAAAGATAGAGAAACGTACAAGTTATCCCGAGGTATCCCTTACCGGATTCCATCATAGGAGTTCAGACATCCCGGGAGTAAGTATATTTCCTGCAAGCACGTGTTTTAAGAGAAGCATTTGTACTTATGCAATCAGTATCTTAAGGACATCAGACGTTTTGCAAATGAAAATAAAATGTACGAGACAAAGCATGACTGAAAATATGGTTTTATTGATTTATACGCCCTGAATTGGCGAGATACAGTCAGAGAAATAGATCCCCTAAAATGAGGAGATTGTTACAAATTGAGAAACAAAATGTTGGCAATGTTGACGACGCGTTGAAGAGCTTCCCCTTGGCTATGACTCGTATGACTTTTGACGTTCTTCTCGTCTTGCTTTCTGAAGCAGGTTGATTCTGACCGACGCTTGAACCTTTTGAAGCTTACCAAGTTGTAAGTGATACAGACGAATTCAGCATGCCGTTGTTCGCTTATTCCCTTATTTTGCATGGATCTCCCTCTCGGGTTTTCAATCCATCGGGATACCCATTCTTGCCTGAGTTGTCCAATGCGGCTTTTCAACTCAGCGGGTGTACATTTTTTTGTTTATTTCCCTTTTTTTTGCCCGAGTCTTTTATTCTGTTTTTGACTCGCCGGGATGCCCTATTTTTTGCCTGGACTTACATTCTGTTTTTATGTCCAGCGGGTTATTTTATGCGAAGTATTTTTTAACTGCATCTGAATTCACAGGGGACGGGAAGTCTTCACCATCCATGGTGCTGAGCATCAGTGCTCCACCAGAGAATACTTTCTTTACCACGAATGGTCCTTCATAGTTCGGAGTCCACTTTCCCCTGTGGTCTGTATGAGGAGGGAGGAGTCTTTTCAGCACAAGATCTCCTACTTGGTACTCTCGGAGCCTAACTTTCTGATCGAAGGCTTTCTTCATTCTTTTCTGATACAACTGCCCATGACAGATTGCAGCCAATCTTTTCTCTTCGATCAGGCTCAGTTGTTCGTATCGGGATCGGACCCATTCTGCTTCGTTCAGCTTAACATCCATCAGTACCCGTAGGGAAGGTAATTCAACTTCAACAGGTAGGACTGCCTCCATACCATACACAAGCTGATACAGTGTTGCCCCAGTGGATGTTCTGATTGACGTGCGGTACCCATGCAAGGCAAACGGCAGCATTTCATGCCAGTCTTTGTAGGTGACTACCATCTTCTGCACAATCTTCTTAATATTCTTGTTAGCTGCCTCAACAGCGCCATTCATCTTTGGCCTGTAAGGAGAAGAATTGTGGTGTTGGATCTTGAAGTCCCGACATAGCTCTGCCATCATTTTGTTGTTCAAGTTGGAACCATTATCAGTAATGATTCGCTCGGGAACTCCATACCGACAGATGATATCTCTCTTCAGAAATCTGGCTACCACTTGCCTGGTAACATTTGCATAGGAGGCTGCTTCGACCCACTTGGTGAAATAGGCAATGGCAACTAAGATGAATCTGTGGCCGTTTGAAGCAGTCGGTTCAATCTTGCCAATCATATCAATGCCCCACATAGCAAAGGGCCAGGGTGAAGACATCACATTCAGAGGATTGGGAGGCACATGCACCTTATCCGCATAAATCTGGCATTTATGGCATTTTCTGGCGTAGGCACAACAGTCGGCATCCATTGTGATCCAGTAATAGCCTGATCTTAGCAACTTCTTAGCCATGGCATGCCCTCCTGCATGGGTACCAAAGGATCCTTCGTGCACCTCGTGCATCAGCAAGTCTGCTTCTGTTCTATCAACGCATCTGAGGAGTACCATATCAAAGTTTCTCTTGTACAGGGAACCATCAGTGTTAAGGAAGAAACTACCAGCAAGCCTTCTCAAAGTTTTCTTATCATTGGAAGATGCCCCATATGGGTATGTTTGATCCTCCAAGAAGCACTTAATGTCATGGAACCAAGGCTTATCATCTTTGACAACGTCTGTTGCAAATACATATGCTGGTCTGTCTAGTCTGGACACTGAAATCCGGGGCACAAAGTTGGCAGCTTGAACTTTGATCATGGATGAAATGGTAGCCAGAGCATCTGCAAACTGATTCTCGTCCCGGGGGATATACTCAAGCTTGACCGTTGTGAAGAAAGTTAACAACCTTCTTGTATAATCCCTGTAAGGTATCAGATGATCCTGGTGGGTGTACCATTTGTCGTTAGTTTGATTAACTACCAGAGCTGAATCTCCGAACACAGTCAATGTCTTGATCCTGAGGTCAATGGATTCCTCAAGACCCATAATGCAAGCTTCGTATTCAGCTTCGTTGTTAGTGCAGTTAAAGGTGAGTTTTGCCGAGAATGGCATGTGGACTCCCTTAGGTGTAATGAGTACTGCACCAACACCACGACCATTCATATTAACAGCCCCATCAAACATCATAGTCCATTCTTCTTCCGGGTCAGGCCCTTCGGTGTGAATAGGCTCTTCATGACCTTTTGCTTTTATGAACATGATGTCTTCATCAGGGAAGTCAAATCTCATAGGCTGGTAATCATCAATAGGTTGCTCAGCAAGATAATCAGACAATACACTGCCCTTGATGGCTTTCTGAGATGTGTACTGGATGTCATATTCTGTGAGGATCATTTGCCATCTTGCAACCCGTCCGGTAAGAGCTGGCTTCTCGAAAATGTACTTAACTGGGTCCATCTTTGATATCAATAAGGTAGTGTGGGTCAACATATACTGCCTTAGTCGGCGAGCAGCCCACGCTAAAGCACAACAAGTTTTCTCGAGCAGTGAATAACGTTGTTCACAGTCGGTAAACTTTTTGCTTAGGTAGTATATTGCATACTCTTTTCGACCAGACTCGTCATGCTGGCCCAGCACACATCCCATTGACTCCTCTAATACTGTTAAGTACATTATCAGAGGTCTTCCTTCAACTGGAGGCATAAGGATTGGTGGTTCTTGCAGGTACTCTTTGATCTTGTCAAAAGCCCTCTGGCAGTCTTCGTTCCACTTGACCGGCTGTTCTTTTATTAACAGCTTGAACAAGGGTTCACAGGTTGCTGTAAGGTGAGATATGAACCGTGAAATGTAGTTCAATCTACCTAGAAACCCTCGAACTTCTTTCTCAGTTTTTGGTGCAGGCATTTCTTGAATGGCTTTGACTTTATCAGGGTCAACTTCAATCCCTTTCTCGCTTACAATAAAGCCCAGCAGCTTACCGGATCGCACCCTGAATGTGCACTTGTTGGCGTTCAATTTCAGTTGGTACTTCCTCAGACGCTTGAATAGTTTCAGCAGGTTTACCAGGTGGTCTTCTTCTGTGAGGGACTTGGCAATCATATCATCCACATAACATTCGATTTCTTTATGGATCATATCGTGGAATAATGTTACCATAGCCCGTTGATATGTTGCACCAGCATTCTTCAGTCCGAACGGCATCACCTTATAACAGAAAGTGCCCCAGGGTGTGATGAAGGTCGTCTTCTCCATGTCTTCAGGTGACATTTTGATCTGATTGTATCCTGAAAATCCGTCCATGAAGGAGAACACCGAGAACTGAGCCGTATTATCAACCAATACATCAATGTGAGGTAATGGGAAATCATCTTTCGGGCTGGCTCTGTTCAGGTCCCGGTAGTCAACACACATCCTCACTTTGCCGTCTTTCTTTGGCACAGGTACAATATTAGCAACCCACGGCGGATAGCTAGTCACAGCAAGGAATCCGGCATCCCACTGCTTTTGCACCTCTTCTTTGATCTTCATTGCCATATCTGGGCGAGTACGGCGCAGCTTCTGTTTAACTGGTGGGCAATCTTCTTTTAATGGCAGCTTGTGCGTGACGATATCGGTGTCCAACCCTGGCATGTCCTGATAAGACCAAGCAAACACATCCACATATTCCCGAAGCAGGTCAATCAGTTGTCTCTTCACTGAGTCTTGTAGGCAGGCCCCGATTTTAACCTCTTTCACGTCTTCATCCATACCAAGATTAATTGTTTCAATCTCCTCCTGATGAGGAGTGATAACCCTCTCCTCTTGCCTTAACAACCTGGCTAGCTCTTCAGGAAGCTCAAAATCTTCTTCAACCCCTTCATCAGTTTGATTGATTGGATTGTCAAAGTCACACGAAGCCACAGCTGTGCTGTTGTCGGTGCGGTCTGGAAGGCACTCTCTGCAAGGGTTTAGATTGTTCATTTTAGTGATTGATTTTAATCTTGTTTAGAAAGAGTGAAATGAAGTTATCATTTTGAAAACATTGCCATTTATTTTTGTACAAAAAGAAAAATGGAAAAACGGTGAGCGGAAAAGAAAAAAAAACTCATTTGCAAAAGATGTCTGATTGTCATTGATTAATCTGTTTGCACAAAATTACAGATGGCCCGATTACAAAATGAGTCTTGTCATCTTGGGCAAGATGCAAGACTTGATGCATGCTTAAAATATACAGGAAATAATAATTACTCTGCAGGAGTAACCCTTATAATTTCCTGGGAAGACCAGTTTGAGATACGGCTCCCCGGGATCCTTGGACGTATCCAGCTCTCCAGGTTGCGCTCATCTTCCGACTCATCTTCCAAGTTGTTGACTGCATCAGGGGTGAGCATCCCCCCACTAACAAAACTGGGCTCCTTAGTAGCCTCTGTTTGATCTTGTTGAGTTGGTCTGTAACCCAACCCGAATCTGTCTTCTTTCTTCTCTACTGGCAACAGCTTGCCCCAGCCTTGAGCATTCCCCTCCTCAACAACCTTCCTGGCTTGCTGGTAGGATGTCATGGAAGTCCCAAATACAGCAGATGTTTCATTAATGTTCAGGGCCTCAAATCCCTGACTCATGGTTTCGTGGATCTCCTCATCCATCTCAATATATTTGTATGTAGCCAGATGGCTAACAAAAATATCTTCCTCTCCACAAATAGTAACGACTTGGCCCTCCCACTCGAATTTTAACTTCTGGTGAAGGGTTGATGTCACGGAGCCAGCGGCGTGTATCCATGGTCTACCCAATAGACAGCTGTAGGCAGGCTGTATATCCATCACGAAGAAGGTCGTTTTGAAAGTCTGTGGGCCAATCGTTATAGGCAACTCAATCTCTCCCAGAACTGATCTCTTAGAACCGTCAAAGGCTCTCACTACTAAGTTGCTGGGGCGTAATGCCAATCCTTCATACTCCAGCTTCACAAGGGCTTTTTTAGGTAAGACATTGAGGGATGACCCTGTGTCCACCAGTACATGAGAAAGAACTGCACCCTTACACTCCAAAGTAATGTGCAAAGCCTTGTTGTGATTGCGGCCTTCCGCTGTCAAATCAGTGTTGGTAAATCCTAGTCCATGACTAGCGTTAACATTTCCAACCACAGCTTCCAACTGATTGACGGTAATCTCCTCTGGCACATAAGCTGCGTGCAAGACTTTCAATAGTGCGTTCCGATGAGCCTCGGAGCACATTAGCAATGATAAAATGGAGATTTTGGAAGGTGTCTGGTGAAGCTGGTCCACTATCTTGTAATCACTTTTCTTGATGATTCTCATGAATTCATCAACCTCTTGATCAAAAGGGGTTTTCAAAGTTTCTTTAACAACTTGTTCTTCCTGCACCATGCTCTTCCCTTTTGCTTTGGCAGCAGCTTCTGCCTCAGCAGTGGGTCTTGAAATTTGTGGGGCAAAAAGACGTCCGCTTCGAGTGAAGCCTCCGCTTCCTCCCACATTGTCTATTTGTGGTGAAGAAGTTGATGATTCAAGAGTAATTTTCTGCCCTTCGCAGTATAGATCTGAGCTGTAATGCCAAGGGATGGCATTACTGCTTTCATATGGAACGGGCCCAGGTACCGTGATGGTAACTGGGCTGACTGCAGCAGCGAAGGGTGTTGCAATAGTATGTGGATCGTAGTAGATAGTAACCGGTGTTATGGCAGGAGTGGCATTTTGTAAGTTGTAGGCAGAATCATTTGCAGGATCATAATATATTGTAATCGTTGAGACACTTTCATTGTTTGCTGTTGATGTTGTAGGAGACACTGTTGACTGGATGAGTGTTGTTGTTGTAGGAGATTCTGAATGAAGGGGTGCTGAAGTTGTAGAAGAGATGTTTGTTGATGTTTGACTTGTTGAAGTGATAAATGAAGCATTTGTTGATGAAACTGAAGAATTGTTTGGAATTATTGTTGTTGCAGTTGTAGGAGATTCTGGAACTGTTGTCAGAGAGTTTGCTAGATTTGAAGGTATTGATGTTGTGATTTGAAGTAGACCACTCTGGATAAGACTGTCTATGCCGCTTCTCAGGTTGTCACATCCATTTACCGAAATGTTTCAATAACCGCACCCGAGCTCGCACCCAGGGAAAATCTGGCATTCAAGGAGTTGAGCTTTAATCTCTACCAGGGGTGTCCTAATTTGCCCAACACCGGTTATCAAGAAAGACGGCATATCTTCCTCAATAGCATTGATTCTGGGCCCTCCATGGTTAGGCATAGGGTTCTTGTTAACATTTGGCGGGGGTGCAAAGTTTAGAGCTTTAGAATCTACCAAGTCTTGCACCTTCATTTGTAAAGCTCTGCACTTCTCTGTACTGTGGCCAGGTGCGTTGGAATGGAATGCACATCTGGTGTTGGCGTCGTAATTTCTTGGCAAACTGGAAGGATCTAGTGGCGCCAATGTCCTTAACTCAACTATGTTGAGCTTCAGGAGTTATGGCAGTAAAGCGGCATAAGGCATTGGGATCGGATCGATCACCCTATTGGCCTGAGATGGTCTCTGTTGAAATGGCCTTTGCTGACTGTTGTTGTTGTTGTTGTTGTAGTTTCTTTGAGGAGGATACTGAGTTTGTTGCTGGTAATGGGGTTGTTGCTGTGGTTGATAAGCTGGTTGTTGAGGCATTGGAGAGGGAATGGTGACTGCTGCCACTGACCTATGAACATATTGTGGTCTGCCCCTGCTGGCCTGAATAGCATTGGTCTCACCAGTTCTTCTTGGACCCACAAAAGGTTTTCTAGGGTTGCTGGACGAGCTCGCACCGTTGTCAGAAATCTTGCCCATCTTTAATAGGCTCTCAATTCTCTCCCCAGCTATGACTACGTCAGCGAAGCTGGTGGAAGAAAAGGTAGCTAGCCTGTCAATGTATGTCCCTTGGAGGGTGTTCATAAACATGTCGGCCATTTCCCTCTCCGACATGGGTGGTTGGACAGCAGCAGCAAGCTGTCTCCACCTCTGGGCGTACTCCTGGAAGCTCTCCCTGGATGATTGAGACATTCCCATCAGGAGGGTCCTGTTAGGAGCCATATCCAAGTTGTACTGGTATTGTCTGATAAAGGCCTCAGCCAGGTCCTTCCAGCATCTAATGGTTGCTCTAGTCAAGTGAGAGTACCATTCCCTTGAAGCTCCTGTTAAGCTATCTTCGAAATAAAACATCCATAGCTTTTCATCCATGGTATATGCCTTCAGCCTCCCCAGAAAGGATTGTAAATGGGTTCGGGGACAGGAAGTTCCGTTGTACTTCTCGAAGCACAGAGGTTTGAACTTGTGGGGAATCCTTACCCCGTCCACTAGACCCATGTCCATAACATCAAAGCCCAAGGAATTTTGAGACTCCAGGGATCTCAATTTCTCAGCAATTTCATCTAGCCTTCTGTCATAGGCTTCATCCCCAGCTCCCATCACAGTGAACTGATATTCCTGGGGGTCTTCCTGTAATACTCTGCCTGCAGTGGCATTCCCTTGCACATTAGCTGGGATGTTGATCTCTGGGTGAAGGTGAGGGCCATACACAGGTGGGTTGACATGAGGCTGAACTCTCTCATTGTTGCTTGTTCCACCAGTCCCTAGATGGGGTTCCTCCTGGGTCTGCCTTTCTACTAGTGCCCTTAATCTCTCTTGGCTCTGTGCCAATCCATTCATCACCTCCATAAACTGAGTCATCTGATTTCTCATTTCCAACCTCTCGTTGGCCATTTGAGTCCTGACCTCTATAAGGTCCTGCTGTACTTGGTCCATTTGTATACCCGGAAGGTTGTTGCGAGTGGGATATCTGTGTGGACGGTTGAGTGGGAACACCCGACGTCGAGCAATAGTTCCTGAATCACAACAGAGTTAATATCAACAAAACAAAAACCTACAAAACAAAACAAAAGGTTAGTATGCAATACAGTATGCTTATTTGTTTCCAAGGTATCCGGCTTGGCACTTGGTTTTGACCTTTCCAGACCCCTGAGGAAGGTGCTGTTTGATGTTGCTTAGGAGAGAGAGAGAGAGAGATCCAAATGAAACAAACTAATGAATATATTACAAATGGAAAAACATACATAGTTTTTTTTTTTTACAATACATGCCCTTTGAGGGGTCAAAATACAACATAAGAAAAAAGAAAAGTACATAAGATGAAAGCAACAACAAGCAAAAGTCAGACACCAAGACCAAACTCATCCTCCTGGACTTCCTTCAAGAGTGCTTCAGTCACAGGATTAGCTGGATGCTCTGTGAGGTTCCTGATGAGAAGATTCCTGGTAGTGATAGCAGTGATTAGCTTCTTGTGTCTGCCCTGGTCCTTTGACCTCTTCACACCAGCTTTGAGTTTCAACTCTTAGATCTCCCTCTGGGCTGCTAATAGGGCTTCCTGTTGCTCTTTTGCATTAGCCTCCAACTGCTCAATCTTGTCCTGAGTTCTCTTATCCTCCTTAGTGCGAGCTTCAGTGATTCTGACCCACCTAGCTTGGCTCTCCTTCAGATAGAGATCAGTCCTAGCTCTCTGGAACTGGGCCTCTTTGCAGGCATTCTTCAAAATTTGTTCCCCAGCCCTTGACTTCTTGATGTAGTCCTCTGACTTTTCAATCCTGGCTAGATGCTCCACCTTAAGCTTTTCTAACCTTTCAATGTCCAGACGACCATCACTCCTCTCCCATAGGGTTCTCTTCAAGGCTTCAGACAAATTCTCATTCCTCTCTTTGAGCTTTTCAAACTCCTCCAGGCTGACAGTGGCTGGAGGTGGTGCTGTGGAAGGTCCAGGTACATCTTCAATGGTGAAGGGCATCCCAGAAATTTGAGCCCTGGCATGAGACCACTCATAGTACTGTGCTGAGGCCACATTGTTGCATCTCCCAAGAATAGCCATCCCCTTAGTCTGGATGTTGTCCCAAGCCCAGGATGCTTGCCTGACAATGGCCAGATTAGGCTTGTTCTCACAATAAAGGGTCTCTACTAGATCTTGTACTCTAGGAGGGTGGACCAATGCATAGCCCAGTTGTCTTTTGAATAGCAGAGGGTTGTAGTTGATGCAACCCTTCACTCCTATCAGAGGTACATTGGGGAACTGCCCGCAACTAGTAATGATGTCCCTGCCCTTGGTACTCTGAGTGCACCACCTGATATCATCTGAGGTTAAAGCAACAAGCCTCCTAGCCCAATTCTTTTGCTGGTGAGGGTTCAAGAATGCATCAGTCTTGGGCAAATGCTTGAGCAGCCAGGTATGGAACAAAGGAGCACAGCACCTCACCAATCTTCCTCTTTGCTTTTCATTCCTTTGGTGAACAGAGTAGTAGAAATCTCCCAGTAAGGTGGGTATTGGGTTCCTCAGAATGAAAAGATGGATTGCATTCTTGCTAATGAACTTAGGCTCATCTGCAAATAATATAACCCCATATATGCTAAGGGCTAATAATGCACAGACTGCCTTCCACTCTCCCAAGGAGGCCTTCAGAATAGCCTGAGAGGTCAAGAAATCCAAGTGTAGACCAGAGATACCAGCCTTTGTTGTCATGTTCTGTCCAATCAAAGAGGGTTCCAGATGTAATGCCTTTGCCACCTCTTCATTACTAGGAAAAGCCATCTCAGGGTTGAAGGGGACACCACCCCTGACAGGTACACCAATCAGTGATGAATACTCTTCCAACAAGGGTCCCAACTGAAAATTCTGGAAGGTGAAGCACCTTAGAGGAGGATCATAGAACTGCAGGCAAGTATGAATCAAGCTCCTCTGGGAAGGGTCCAAATCCATAACCACATCAAGGATGCCTCCATAATGTTCTCTGAATAGTGGTATATGGTCTGGAGTAATCAGGGCCTGGACCTTCCTGATGCCAGCCAGCTCAGGCTCAAAGAAGTGATAGGAGATGTTGCTCTTCTTAGGTGCCATATTGCTGAAGAAAAGCTGAAACTGATGCTGATGGTGATGACTGATACTAGAAGATGGGCCACTGACAGGCTGGTACTGGTGATGCAGGTGACTGAAGCAGGTAGCTGATGAAGACAACTGAAGCAAACAGCTGATGAATAAAGGCCTATGCAGAAGAATGGGGTCAAAACCAAGCCAAATATGATGTGGATACCCTGAAAAGCAAATAAACAAATGTTAAATGATGCAATGATGATGTCTGCACATGATATGCAAGGGTTTGTGATCAAGCTGGATCTGATTACTGCCTTGATATAGGTCCATGTATGTTCAAGAAATCCAGATGGAGGTTCATAAGTCCAGTAACCAAGGTGGGGGACTCAAATAAAGAGTCACATATCCAGGGTTAAAAATCACAAGAACTGTCCCAAAGTGGAGTACTCTTAATCAAAATAAAGTAACAGGGTATGCTGAGGTCAAGGGTACCTGCAAACCTATAAGGGTCCCCAGCAGAGTTGCCAAGCTGTCGCTCCCGACAAATGGGAATGGCCCAGATGAAGGTACAGACGTGAACGGTCGGCGAGAGGAGGATGTGAGAACACACAGGAGTGGACTCACAGGGAATGAATAGAGTCGCCAGCTAGGCATTTTTATCCCGAAGGAAAGGTAATGCTGCATAAACCTAGGAAAGATATGGATAAGACGGTTGCGAACCAGAGAGACTGAGAAAGGGGGTTGGTTACAACCTGGGAAGGTATTAGCACCCAGATTGTCCGTCGTACTCGACGGGATCCACGCTTAAAAGATTTGTGTTTTAAAGGGGTAGTGTCAGTGCAATTTGTGTATAGAAAGCTGGAAAATATATACAGGTGTCAGTGTAAGAGAAGTGAAGTGTATAAATGAAATGTCAGTGTGAGACCAGGAATGAAATGCTCATGACCATGAGGCTTAAAGAAATAGGCTGGGAGGAGGGGGAATATACAGAGACTTTTGTTCGATAACTGTTAAGTTATGCCTACGTATCCTCTCGTGCAATGAGGAAGTCAGAACACCGTAGTTCGACTCAAAGAGACTGAAAGGTGAATTGACTAGTGAACTGCTTACTTGCCTATGCTCAAGCGTATGACCTGTCTGGCTCAGGTGCTAACTGTCTTGCATTAGACGGAAGAAGCTAGTTCTCTGTTGTGAGTGAATGAGATGAGAAAAGAATCCCGGAGGAGACGACTATTGTTTGTTTTTTGAGTTTTCAGTCTTTTATTGCTTTTGAAAGTTTGTCATAAATTAATGAGCTTAAGCCTAAACCAATGGGTTAGTAAACTCATCACATCTTCCCTCAGATTAGGGGTAATGAGAATACCTTAAGTGTGAAGTCAGCTTCTCATACTTAATCACCTTTGATGCAGGATTAAGATCATTAACCTACTTGTGATAATTTAGATGTTTTTGGTATTTTTGTTTAGTGTTAAGTAATGAGATTAAGCCATAATCAGGGATTAAACAGACTCATTACACCATCCTAATAGAAGGATAATAGATGAGAATGTTTAAGCTGAGGAAAGCTCCTCAACTTAATCCATGATTAGGGATTAAACTCATGACAAAACAAGGCCTTTATTAGATGGATTTTAGTTAATGATATGATGAAGAAGTGGTTTTTAGGGTTTGTAAGACAACTTGAGGGGGACTTGTCCATTAACACTAGGGTTAGTCCTTCTTAACCAGTTAAGGAAGAATTAGAACCCTAATGCAAGGCCCAAGTTACAAGCTTGTTGTCTTGATGGTTATTAAGTGAATTGATTTAAAGGATTTAAACACATTAAGGGTTTAACACTTAGGATTAAAGTCATACACTCCATCCTAATAGAAGGATGCAGGCATAAGCTTAATCACAAAGCCTTAAAGCCTTTAGGGTTTAGTCCCTGATTATGAGATGAGATGAGAAGACTCAATGAGACACAAAGGTAAAATCTAAATGGGGGACTAATCAAAACCCTAATTGTTGTCATGCTTGGTTGTTCCTAAAGTTGGTGAGGTTTACAAGAGAAATCTTCAGAGGAACCACCAGGAAGCAGATGAAAGGAGCAAAGAGAAGCAAAGTAACTTGCTTCATTCAAGAAGACAAGTCACTTGAAGAAAGAAAGTAAGAAGAAGAAGAATGAGCAAGCTCAATCTCAAGCACAAGATAAAATGCAGCAATGATGCATGAGAGAGATGAAAAGAAAATGTGAGAAGTGAAGGCAAATTCACTTCTCAGAGTTACTTACCACCTGAAAAGTTAGTGAAAGAAATGCAATACAATGCAAGATGAGATGAAATGACATGATGCAAATCAGAACCAGAAGCATATGTGTGATGATAATGATGTCATGAGATGATGCAAACATGAAACAAGGCATGAGGATGATCATACAAACATATGAGTGCAAAGGGAGCATGCTTAGAACCATGAACATACATGAAGAGTTATGAAATGCAAATGACATACAACATGGCAAATGAAAGATGCAATGATAAAACATACTTCTAACATGTCTTAAGATGTCTAATGAATCAAATGGATGCACAAAATGCTATGGCAAGTCATGGTATGCAAGCAAATGCAAGATGAATGCAAAAGGAAGCCCAAATTAGGGTTTATGATCAACGCACAAAACAAAAATCAAAACCAGAAGCAAACATCATGATACAAAATTGAAAATGCATTCAAAGGAACCCTAAACCTATACAAACTCACTGCCCAAAGAAGGGGTTCTAACTCTTAACCTAATGAAAGTTATGAATTTCCTAAGATAGCTAGGGTTTTAAGGTACCTTGTCAAGAAATATGTCAAACAAACTGAAAATGAAAGATCAAATCATACCAATTTAAACCTACAAACTACATGATATGCAAGACACAATGCAAAAAGAATCAAAGTCCAACTCTCATTGGTTAGGCAAAAATGAATTTTCAAAGATTGGATCAAAATATTGCCTTGAAATGATTTTAATTCCCTTGAAAATTGTCAAAAGACATCAAGATCAAAAAAGAAATTTGGTTTGAGGGTTGGACAATGTTTCTAAATGATTTTAAAGGTTTCATGAATTTTTTGGTGATTTTTAAATACATAAAAGTATTTTTAATTAATTAATTCTCATTAATTAATTAAAAATAAACTTTTAAATGATTTAAAAATATTTTTTAATGCAAAAAATAAAAAATAAAAATGTTTTTGGTTTCTGAAAATTAATAAAAGTTTGTACAAAAATTTTCAGAATTTTTAAAATTGTTTTGCTATTTTAAATAAAATGAAGAAAAACAAATGCAATAAAATGAAATAAAAATGAATTAAAATGAAAAGTATGCGCATCCAAAGGTCTGGATTCAAACTGGGGAAGGAGGGAAAGACTTCGCGTGTGATCCTAGGGCTGAGATTCAAACTTACCCAATTAACCTAATCTGAATTAATTAATTTAAATAATTGTGGTTAGGGTTTTAATGTGAAATCTGGACCACTCATATTCGCGCGGGTCAACTCTGGTCAGCCTATCCAACGCACCACATTCAAACTTCATTAATTACAAAGATTAAACCCTAATCACTTTCAGGTGGCCGGAGAAGACTTCCGGTCGTCTTCTCCGGCAAGACCCTCACCTGAAAGTTGCTAAAATCCTTAAAACCTCATGAAAATGAAAACTAAAAGCCCAGAAATCATCCCCATTCGAATCTAAACCAAAACCCCTAAACAAAATCCATTTTTCATCCATCAATCATGCGAATCGAAACCAAACATATTTAGGTCAGAAAAGTTTCAGAACAAGATTAAATGCTTATTTCTCAACCATTTCAAAAAGTGAAAGCATCAGAGTGATCAGCAGAGCATGAGGAACAACTTAAGAACTTAAAAATTCATTTCTGGAAAAAAAGTTCTTGATATACCTGAGCTTTGAGCTTTCTCAGTTTGCAACTTTCTGACCCTCTCTCTTTGCGCAAACCACTCCTCTTAGGCCCCTGATGAAGTCCTGATGCTTGGAGAAAGTTTTTGGTGGCTGGTTTGGAAGATGGCAGAAGTTCTGTTCAATGGCAGGTGGTGATCGTGTTTTTGATTCTTTGAGTTTCAGGCAATGGTGATGGGTGCTTTGTGATCAGTGAAGTGTGTTGAGTTGATTTGTGAAGTTAGTTTGTATGTTTGTGGCTTGTGCAATCAGTTTCGAATGCTCTTGCAAGATGGTGTGAAAATGAGAATGCTCAGTTTGAGAGTGCTTCAGGCTTGTGTTTTGTATGCTTTGGCTTGCTTTTGATTTGCATAAACAATTGTGATTGGTCAGAAGAAGTGATGTGTGCTTTTGTGATAGGTATGGCTCAAGTTGCCAAAATATCAAAGTTGTGTAAGAGAGGCATGGGCTACTTGCTATCCAAGGACAAAAGGTGTGTCCTGCGCAGCATGATGTGGGGAGAACCCTAGGATTGATCAGCAAGTCAGCAAGCAAGTGGATTGTAACTTATGATGAGTTTTGCAAGTTGGTTCACTTTTGCTTCTTATGAGATATCTTGCTCCATAAGCCACAAAAGTGGATGATCCCTTGGCCCATTCTGAAATTTAGAGGTCACATGATCATGTTGTGAAGTTTAGAAGTCCATTTGATAGCTCAATTTGCCTTGGCAAGTGAATTTGCAACTTTGCCTCTTTGGTAGAAACTTTGAAATTTTGTGATTTTAGCCAACTTTGACAAGCCATAACTTTTGATCCAAAATGAATTAGGTCATGTTCTTGTACTTTTTGAAAAGGGAATGATCCATTCTACAACTTTCATGACCAAAGTTTTTTTATTTGAAGCATTTTTTAATCAAAAAGTAATGGTTGAAAAAGTTTCCTAAAGTGGCAATTTCATTAAAAGTCAAACTTTCCCAAAAAGTTAACTTTGCAAAAGACTTGAAATTCTTCAATTTTGTGAACTTCCCACATATTCCATGATCAAATAAAGATCATATACAATCAAAATGATGAAGAATACCCTTTGGTTGGGTCATTGGGGGCCTCAGATGCCCTGATTTTACACTGACTTGCTTGAAAAGTCAACTCTTGATCAGATGACTTCCCCATGGAATTTCTTCATGAAAATTGATAGGCATACTCCCTATAACATATAGAGACCAATAGAAACAAGAATGACCAAAAAATTTGGAGTTATGGCCTCTGAAACCAAAACCCTAATTTTAGGTCATCTGTGCAGTCAAGCCTGGCTCTGCTTCCATACCATTCTCAGTTCTTGTGATTTTTTGACATTCTTGACTTTGAGAGGATATAACATGATGTTTGAACACACATGGACCCCTTTGAAGTGATTGATGGCCTTTGGAGTGGCTCAAGAAGCTCTTGGATTGCTCAAATCACAAACCCTAGATGCAGATGACTTTGAACCAATGCAGTGAAACAAAAATGTGATATGAGATGCTATGATTGAGTTTATGCATATGAAATGATCACAAGCCATGGTGTGAATGGGTGAGGGCAAATTTGGGGTGTTTACAGCTGGTAATCATCAATGGGTTGCTCAGCAAGATAGTCAGACAGTACACTGCCTTTGATGGCCTTTTGGGATGTGTACTGAATGTCATATTCTGTTAGAATCATTTTCCATATTGCAACCCTTCCGGTAAGTGCTGGCTTCTCAAATATGTACTTGACTAGATCCATCTTTGAGATCAATAAGGTAGTGTGGGTCAACATATATTGTCTTAGTTGGCGAGCAGCCCACGCTAAAGCACAACAAGTTTTCTCGAGCAGTGAATAACATTGTTCACAGTCGGTAAACTTTTTGCTTAGGTAGTATATTGCATACTCTTTTCGACCAGACTCGTCATGTTGGCCCAGCACACACCCCATTGACTCTTCTAATACTGTCAAGTACATTATTAGAGGTCTTCCTTCAACTGGAGGCATAAGAATTGGAGGCTCTTGTAAGTACTCCTTGATTTTGTCAAAATCCCTCTGGCAGTCTTCATTCCACCTGACCGTTTGTTCTTTCCTTAACAACTTGAACAAAGGTTCACAGGTTGCAGTAAGATGAGATATGAACCTTGAAATGTAGTTCAATCTACCTAAGAGAACATCGAGAACATCGAGAACTGAGCCGTGTTGTCAACCAATACATCAATGTGAGGTAATGGGAAGTCATCTTTCAGGCTAGCTCTACTCAGATCCCGGTAATCCACACACATCCGTAATTTGCCATCCTTTTTCGGCACTGGTACAATGTTAGCAACCCACGGCGGGTAACTAGTTACAACAAGGAAACTGGCGTCCCACTGTTTTTGTACCTCTTCTTTTATCTTCATGGCCATATCCGGACGAGTACGGCGCAACTTCTGTTTTACTGGAGGACAGTCTTCTTTTAGAGGCAGCTTGTGCATAACAATGTTGGTATCCAGACCTGGCATATCCTGATAAGACCAAGCAAAAACATCCACATACTCCCGAAGCATGTCAATAAGTTGTTCCTTCACTGAATCTTGCAGACGGGCCCCGATCTTTACTTCTTTCAAGTCTTCTTCAGTACCAAGATTAATTGTCTCAATTTCCTCCTGATGAGGAGTGATAACCTTCTCCTCTTGTCTTAACAACCTGGCTAGTTCTTCAGGTAGCTCATAATCTTCTTCAACCCCTTCATCGGCTTGATTAATCGAATTGTCGAAGTCATACGAAGTCATAGAAGTGTTGTTGTCGGTGCAGTCTGGAGGGTACTCTCTGCAAGGGTTTAGATTGGTTCATTTTAGTGATCAGTTTTATCTTGTTTAGAAAAAGTGAAAATGAAGTTATTATTTTGAAAAACATTGCCATTTTATTTTTGTACAAAAAATGAAAAATGAAAAACAGTGAGCGGGAAAAAAGAGAGACTAATTTGCAAAAGATGTCCTGATATTCATTAATTGATCGTTTGCACAAAATACAAGATGGCCCGATTACAAAATGAGCCCAAACATCTTGGGCAAGATGCAGGACTTGATGCATGCTTAAAGACAGGAAATAATAATTACTCTGCAGGAGTAACTCTTATAATTTCCTGGGAAGACCAGCTTGAGACTTGGTTCCCCAGGATTCTTGGACGTATCCAGTTTTCCAGTTTGCGTTCGTCTTCTTCCTTGTCTTCTAGACTGTTCACAACATCCAGGGTAAGCATTCCCCCGCTGACAAATTTGGGCTCTGTTGCAGCCTCTGGTTGATCTTGTCGAGTTGATCTGTAACCCAACCCGAATCTGTCTTCTTTCTTTTCAACTGGCAGCAGCTTGCCCCAGCCTTGAGAGGTACCCTCCTCAACAACCTTTCGGGCATGTTGATATGAAGTGATGGAAGTTCCAAATACAACAGTTGCTTCATTGATGTTAAGGGCCTCAAACCCCTGACTCATAGTCTCATGGATCTCCCCATCCATCTCTATATACTTGTAAGTAGCCAGCTGGCTAACGAAAATGTCTTCCTCCCCGCAGATTGTGATGATCTAGCCTTCCCACTCAAATTTTAACTTCTGGTGAAGGGTAGATGTAACGGCGCCAGCAACGTGAATCCAGGGTCTACCCAACAAACAACTGTAGGTCGGCTGTAAGTCCATCACAAAGAAGGTAGTTTTAAAGATTTGTGGGCCAATTAACACAGGTAGATCAATCTCTCCAAGCACTGACCTCTTAGAGCCATCAAATGCTCTCACCACCAAGTTACTTGGACGCAATGCCAAACCATCATATTCCAACTTCACCAAGGCTTTCTTTGGGAGGACATTGAGCGAAGACCCAGTGTCCACCAGTACATGAAAAAAGAACAGCACCTTTGCATTCTAAGGTGATGTGTAAAGCCTTGTTATGGTTGCGTCCCTCCGTCGTTAAATCAGCATTTGTGAAGCCCAACCCATGACTGGTGTTTACATTTGTAACCACTGTTTCCAGCGGATTAACCGTAATCTCTTCCGGCACGTATACTGCGTGCATGACCTTCAACAATGCATTCCTATGGGCTTCGGAACACATTAACAGTGATAATATAGAGATTTTGGAGGGTGTCTGATGAAGCTGGTCCACCACTTTGTAATCACTCCTTTTAATTATTCTCATGAACTCGTCCACCTCTTGTTCAAAAGACGCCTTCAGAGTTTCTTTAACAGTTGGCTCTTCCAGTACCACATTCTTCCCTTTTGCCTTAGCAGCAGCTTCTGCTTCAACATTGGGTCTTGGTGTTTGTGAGGCAAAAAGGTGTCCGCTTCTGGTGAAGCCTCCGCCTCCCCCAACATTGTCAACTTGTGGTGAAGAGGTTGATGAATCTATAGTGATCTTCTTTCCGTCGCAGTAGAGATCAGAGCCATAGTGCCAAGGTATGGCATTACTGCTTTCATAAGGAACGGGTCCAGGTACCGTAATGGTGACCAGACTGATTGCTGCAGCGGAAGGAACTGTGATGGTATGCGGATCGTAGTAGATTGTGACTGGAGATCTGACAGGAGGTTTTGCAGTTTGTTGTTGGAAATTGTTGTTGGGATGAACATTTTCCGGGTCATAATAGATTGTGACCGTTGAGACATCTTCATTAGTGTTTGTTGGTGTTGTAGGTGTTTCCGTTGATAAGATGGGTGCTGATGTTGTAGAAGTAAATGTTGTTGAACTCTGATCTGTTGAAATAATGGATGGAGTGATTGCTGGAGTTGTGGATGAATCAGTGGGAATGATAGTTGTTGCAGTTGTAGGAGGATTTGTTGTTGCTGAAGAAAGGATTGTGGATGTTGTAGGAGAATCCATTGTTGCTGAAGAAAGGATTGTGGATGTTGTAGGAGAATCCATCGTTGTTGAAGAAAGAGCTATTGAAGGAGCTGTTGTGGTAATTTGCAAGATTCTGTCTCTGATAAGGCCATCTATGCCAAGCCTTAGCTTCTCACAACCATTGATAGCAGTTTTGCACGATTCGCAGCAGGCCCCATAACCCGGGAACACTTGACATCTTAAGAGTTGAACCTTAACTTCTGCCAACGGTGTTTGAATATGTGCAACACTGTCAATCAGTGCAGATGGTTGGTCCTCTTCTATGGCATTAATCCTAGGCCCACCATGATTAGGCATATGATTTATGTTAACATTCGGAGGAGGTGCGAAATTGAGAGCTTTGGAATCAACCAGATCTTGAACCTTCATTTGCAAGGCTCTACACTTCTCAGTATTGTGACCAGGTGCGTTGGAATGAAAGGCACACCTGGCATTAGCATCATAATTCTTTGGAAGATTGAGAGGATCTGGTGGAGCCAACGTCCTTAACTCAACCAGGTTAAGTTTCAGGAGTTGTGGCAGTAGAGCGGCATAAGGCATAGGGATGGGGTCAATCACCATATTTGCCTAAGATGGCCTCTGTTGAAAGAGGCGTTGCTGTTTGTTGCTATTGTTGTTGTTGTACGTTCTTTGTTGCGAAAAATGAGATTGTTGTTGATAGTGTTGTTGTTGTTGTTAAGGATAAAGTGATTGCTGTGGAACTGGAGCCGGGATGGTAACGGCTGCTACTGATCTGTGAGAATATTGGGGTCTGCCCCTGCTTGCATGGATAACATTCGTTTCACCTGCCCTTCGGGGTCCTGCAAAAGGTTTTCTGGGGTTGTTGGAGGAACTTGCACCATTGTCGGAGATTTTGCCCATCTTCAAAAGACTTTCAATTCTCTCACCAGCTATAACTACATCGGCAAAACTGGTGGAAGAGAAAGCAACAAGTTTATCAATATAAGTTCCCTGCAAGGTGTTCATAAACATGTCAGCCATTTCCTGTTCGGACATGGGTGGCTGGACAGCGGCAGCAAGCTGTCTCCATCTTTGGGCATAATCCCGAAAGCTTTCCCTTGAAGACTGAGATATGCCTATTAGAAGAGTTCTATTAGGGGCCATGTCTAGATTGTACTGGTATTGCCGGATGAAGGCTTCGGCCAAGTCCTTCCAACATCTTATAGTGGCCCTTGTTAGATGTGAATACCATTCTCTTGACGCTTCAGTCAAGCTATCCTCAAAATAGAACATCCATAACTTCTCATCCATGGTATAAGCCTTAAGTCTTCCTAAGAAGGATTACAGAAGAGTACGCGGACATGAGGTGCCATTATATTTCTCAAAGCAAGGGGGTTTGAATTTGTGGGGAATCCTCACCCCATTTACCAGCCCCATATCCATTACATCAAAGCCTAAAGAATTTTGGGATTCCAAAGACCTCAGCTTTTCAGCAATCTCATCCAGTCTTCTGTCATACAGCTCATCCCCAGTTCCAATAACAGTGAACTGTTCTTCTTGGGGATCCTCTTGCAGGATTCTGCCCCCAGCAGTATTACCTTGAACATTCCTTGTGCCATTAACATCTAGATTTAGATGGGGCCCAAACTCTGGTGGGTCGATACGGGGCTGTCCTCGTTCATTATTGCTGGTTCCCCCTGTTCCAAGATGGGGCTCTTCAGGTGTCTGCCTTTCTACCAGCTCTCTCAGCCTTTCCTAGCTTTGAGCCAAGCCAGTCATCACAGCTATAAACTGAGACATTTGGTTTCTCATCTCGACCCTTTCGTTTGCCATTTGATTTCTTACTTCATTCAGTTCCTGCTGTACCTGATCCATCTGAATGCCCGGAAGGTTGTTACGCGTTGGGTACCGGTGTGTGCGGTTGACAGGGAACACTCGGCGACGAGCAATGTTTCCCGAAAGCACAACAAAGTGAGAAACAAATAATAAAAAAAACCTACAAAATAAAGAAAATGTTAGTATGCAATGCAGTATGCTTATTTGTTTTCCAAGGTATCCGGTTTGGTTCTTGGTTTTGACCTTTCCAGACCTCGAGGAAATGCTTGATGATGTTGAGAAAAGAAGCCCACCAAAATAAAACAAACTGATATATTACAAATGACGAAAATACATAGTCTGTTTTCAATACATGCCCATGGTGGGTCAAAATAAAATAATCAAAAGAAAAAAGTACATCAAAAGAAAAGAAATACAAGCAAAGAGGAATCAGACATCCAATCCAAAGTCATCTTCCCTGACTTCCTTTAGGAGTGCCTCAGTCACCGGACCAGCTGGGTGCTATGTAATGGTCCTAATGAGGAGGTTCCTCATAGCAATGACATTAGTCAGCTTCTTATGCCTGTCCTGATCCTTTGATCTCTTTAACCCCGCTCGGAGCTTCAATTATGATATCTCCTTCTGAGCTGCCAACAAAGCTTCCTGCTGCTTCTTCTCATTGGCCTCCGGCTGCTCAATCTTTTCCTGAATCCTCTGGTCTTCTTGTGCACGGGCTTCGATGATCCTGATCCACCTAGCCTGGCTTTCCTCCAGGTAACGCTCAGCCCTAGCTTTCTGAATCTTGGCCTCCTTGCAAGCATTCTTCAATATCTATTCCCCGACTCTTGCTTTCCTTATGTAGTCATTTGTCCTCCCAATCTTGGTCAGATGCTCAGTCTTGAGTATTTCCAATCTCTCAATGTCCAGACGGCCATCATTTCTTTCCCAAAGAGTCTTCTTTAGAGCCTCAGATAACTGATTATTCCTCTCTTTCAGCTTTTCAAATTCCTCCAGGCTAACAGTTTCTGCAGGCTGTACTGTAGAAGGTCCAAGTGTGTCTTCCAAGGTGAAAGGCATCCTGGTAATCTGAGCTCTAGTACAGGACCAGTCAGAGTACTGAGCTGAAGCAACATTGTTACACCTTCCAAGGATGGCTGTCCCTTTTGTCTGGATGTTGTCCCAAGCCCAGGCAGCTTGCCTGACAACAGCTGAATTAGGTTGAACTTCACAGTATAGGGTCTCAGCTAAATCCTGTCCTCTGGGAGGGTGAACTAAAGCATATCCCAATTGTCTCTTGAACAGTAAAGGGTTGTAATTGATGCAACCTTTTACTCCTATTAGAGGCACATTAGGGTATTGTCCACAGCTGGTAATAATATCCTTGCCTTTGGTGATCTGGGTGCACCATCTGATATCATTTAATGTTAAGGCAATGAACCTCTTGGCCCAATTCTTCTGTTGGTGTGGGTTCAAGAAAGCATCTGATTTAGGCATATGTCTGAGTAGCCAAGAGTAGAACAAGGGAGCACAACATCTGACCAACTTCCCCCTTTGTTTTCCATTTCTCTGATGGATGGAGTAGTAAAAATCTCCTAGCAATGTAGGCACTGGGTTCCTCAGCAGAAACAAGTGGATGGCATTATTACTGAAAAATTTAGGCTCATATGCAAACAATATAGCCCCATATATGCTGAGGGCTAATAGTGCACAGACTGCCTTCCATTCTCCCAATGTAGCCTTCAGGATGGCCTGAGAAATCAAGAAGTCCAGATGTAAACCAGGAATCCCAGCTTTTGTTGTCATGTTTTGTTCAATAAGGGTAGGCTCCAAGTACAATGCCCTAGCTATCTCTTCTCTTCTGGGAGCAGTCATCTCTGGGTTGAAAGGGATCCCTCCTCTGATAGGCACTCCAATCAACAAAGAGAACTCTTCCAACAGAGGCCCCATCTGGAAGTCAGGAAAGGTGAAGCACCTGAGTGGAGGGTCATAGAACTGCAAGCATGTGTGGATCATGCTTCTCTGAGAAGAATCAAGATCCATGACCATGTCTAAAATACCCCCATAGTGCTCTCTAAACAGTGGGATGTGGTTAGGTGTGATGAGAGACTGGACCTGCCTGATACTAGTCAATATAGGCTCAGAAAAGTGGTAAGATATGTTGCTTTTCCTTGGAACATCCATGAGTGCTGATAAAGAAGCTGAAGTCAAATGCTGATGAAGGTCACAGACTGAAAAGCTGGAGGTGAGTCTCTGACAGACTGATGCAGGTGCTAAAGGAGATAGCAGAAGCAGATGCTGAAGAAGACAACTGAAGCAGAGGTCTAAGCAGTAGAAGGGGTCAAAACCAAACCAAATATGATATGATGGATACCCTGAAAAACAAATAAAAAATGTTAAATGATTCAATGATGATGTATGCAAATGATATGCAAGGGTTTGTGATCAAGAGCTGGATCTGATTATCTGTCTTGATATAAGGTCCATGTATGTTCAAAGGTTCGGATGGAGGCTCAGAAATCCAGTGACCAGGGTGGGGGACTCAAATAAAGAGTCACGTGTCCAGGGTTAATCACAAGAACTGTCCAAAGTGAAGTATTCTTAAACAATACAGTAATAGGGTATGATGTGGCCAAGGGTTCCTGCAAACCTGTAAACAACCCAACCCCCCTCACATGTAATGTTCTAGAACAAGGATCCTCAGACTTGGACCAGTTATGAGAAGTGTAAACACTTCTAACCCGGAGGTACAGTGTTTACAATAACCATAAAGATCCTCCTCTAATTCACCCCAGATTCTGAAGGTCAAAATAAAGGTCATCCAGACTTAGCAGGCTTCCTAGATAACCCTGGCACTACAGGAAATCTGTAGCACAGAGTTCTCAAGAAGAAACCCACATCTAAACCGTGTTTCATATTCCCGCACCAGACCGAAATGGAATGGGAAAGACTCTAACCTAGGTGTCACTCAGGTCCCAGGTATAGGACCTTAATCACTCAATGGAACCCCACCCACCAAAGAAAACCAGATCCAGCACAATGATAATGGCAATATGATGTATAACAAACTGTAAAGAAAGCAGTAAATAAAGTTGTACATAAAGCAATAAATAAACACAATTAGCACATAACACCCCAGTAAACACAAATCAAACAAGCACTAGGAGGAACCCACAAAAAGAACCAGAAGCCCTGGTTGCAGTATAAGGATCCCCAGCAGAGTCGCCAAGTTGTCGCTCCCACCATATTACACATGGCCAAGAGGGGTACAGATGCGAACGGTCAGCGAAGGAGAGACCATGAAGATGAACTGAAAAGAGTCGCCAGCTAGGCATTTTTATCCCTAAGGAAAGGTAATGCTGCATAAACCTATAAAGATATGGATAAGACGGTCACGAACCAGAGAAACTGAGAAAGGGGGTTGGTTACAACCTGGGAAGGTATTAGCACCCAGATTGTCCGTCGTACTCGACGGGATCCACGCTTGAAAGATTGTGTTTTAAAGGGGTAGTGTCAGTACTATTTTGTATGCAGAAAACTGGAAAAGGATGTACAGGTGTCAGTGCTGGAAAGTGAAGTGAAGAAAAGGAGTGTCAGTGTAAGAAAAGAGTGCAGTGCCCAAGATAGTGAGGCTTAAAGAATAATGCTGGAAGAGGGGGATTAACACAGAGACTTTTGTTCGATAACTGTTAAGTTCTGCCTACGTATCCTCTCGTGCAATGAGGAAGTCAGAACACCGTAGTTCGACTCAAAGAGACTGAAAGATAGATTGACTTGTGAACTGCTTACTTGTCTATGCTCAAGTGTATGACCTGTCTGGCTCAGGTGCAAACTGTCTTGCATTAGACGAAAAAAGAGAGTTCTCGTTTGTGAGTGAGGATGATGAGAAAAAGAATCCCGGAGGAGACGATTATTGTTTGTTTTGGTGTTTTCTGTCTTTTATTTCCTTTTGTGTTTGTCGTAAGAAAATGAGCTTAAGCCTAAACAAAGAGTTAGTAAACTCATCACATCTTCCCTCTGATTAGGGGTAATGAGAATACCTTAAGTATGAAGTAAACACCTCACACTTAATCACCATGATGTAGGGTTAAGATCATTAACCTACTTGCATTTATTTAGATGTTTTTGGTATTTTTGTTTAGTGTTAAGTAACGAGTTTAAGCCATAATCAAGGATTTAATGGACCCATTACACCATCCTAATAGAAAGATAATAGATGAGAACATTTAAGCTGAGGAAGATACCTCAACTTAATCCATGATTAGGGATTAACCTCATGAAAAAAACAAAACCTTTATTAGAGTGGATTTTAGTTAATGGTAAGATTAAGAAGTGGATTTTATGGTTTGTAAGACAACTTGAGGGGGACTTGTCCATTAACACTAGGGTTAGTCTTTCTTAACCAATTAAGGAAGAATTAGAACCCTAATGCAAGGCCCAAGTTACAAGCTTGATGTCTTAGTGATTATTAAATGGATTGATTAAGATATTTAAACACATTAAGGGTTTAACACTTAGGATTAAAGTTATACACTCCATCCTAAGAGAAGGATGCATGCATAACCTTAATCACAAAGCCTTAAAACCTTTAAGGTTTAGTCCCTGATTATGAGACGAGAAGAGAAGACACAAAAGATGACACAAAGGTAAAACTAATGGGGAACTAATCATACCCTAATTGTTTTCATGCTTGGGTATTCCTAGGGTTTATGAGGCTTGCAAGAGATCTTCAAGAAGAGCCACCAAGGAAGAAGCAGATGAAAGGAGGAGAAGCAGAAGAAACAAGTCAACTTACTTCACTTAAGAAGATAAGTTGCTTGAAGAAAGAAAGTGAGGAAGGAACATGAATGAGCAAGCTCACTCTAAAGCAAAAGTAAAATGCAACAATGAATCCATAAGAGAGATGAGAAGAGATTGTGAGAAGTGAAGGCAAATTCACTTCTCAAAGTAACTTACCACCTGAAAAGTTAGTAAAAGGAAATGAAATGAAAATGAAATGAATGCAAAGATGCAAACCAAAACCAAAAGCACATTCATGATGCAAATGATTCTAAGAGATGATGCAAATGTATGTCAAGATATGTGAATGATCATACAAGAGATGAGAATGCAAATGAAGCATGAAAGGAGCATGAAAGTTCATGAATCCACATGAAGTGAAATGAATGCATAACATGGCAAATGGATGATGCAATGATCAAACATGATTCTAATGTGTCCTAAGATGTCTTATATGTCATGTGAATGCATAAAATGTCATGGAAAGTTCATGAATGCAAGCATATGCAAGATGTATGCAAAGGAAGATGAGAAATTAGGGTTTTATGAAAGGATGAGATGCAAATGGCAAAGACAGAAGCAAATGACATGATAAAAAATTGAAAATACACTCAAAGGAACCCTAAACCTATATTAGGTTACCATCCAAAGGGGGAGGTCAGAAGCTAAACCTAAAAGGAGTTATGAATTTCCTAAGTTTCTAGGGTTTTTTGGGTGATCCTCAATGTAAAATGCCAAATAATTTGAAAATGCAAGATAAAAATGAAACAAAAATGTTTTTGGATGCTAGAAGCCATTCATAGAACAATGCAAAAAGAACCATTCACAAACTCAACTTGGTTTAAAAGTTATGAATTTTTGAAGTTAGGGTTAAAAATGAACAATTTTAAGAACCCTAATTCATTGAAAAATGTCAAAGCTTGATCAAAACCAAAAAGAAATTTGTATGGTGAGTTTGTAAATGTTTCTAAATGTCCAAGAATGTTCTCTGATTTTTTTGGTGATTTTTAAATACTTAAATGTATTTTTAATTAATTAAAATCAATTAACTAATTAAAAATAACATTTAAATGATTTAAAAATATTTTTTAATGCAAAAATTAAAAATAAAAATATTTTTGGGTTCTGAAAATTTAATAAAAGGTTTGATAAAAATTTTCAGAATTTTAAAATGATTTTTGGGTATTTTAAATAAATGAAACAAATAAAACACAAGAAAAATATATAAAAATGGAAAAGTATGCATAATGGAGGACTAGGATTCAAAGTCAATGGATTCTAAGGCTGAGATGCAAGGTTGCGTTGACTGGGAGTATGCAAGATCAAGGGTTCTAATTCAAACTGGCTAAACGCGCGTGTTTGGAGGGTCCAAATGCAGTCTGGCTTAATTAATTAAAATTAAATTAAATAATGAAGATTAGGGTTTTAATGAGCTAATCCTAGCCTTCCAGCACGCGCGTGAAACACTCATCCAAGGGTCCTAATTCAAACTGGCCTAATTAATTCAGATTAGGGTTTATGACTTTCAGGCGACCGGAACAGTGTTCCGGTCGTCTTCTCCGGCAAGGTGATCTCTCAAACTCTCTCCTTAGGCCATGATAAACTCCCCAAACCTCCAGAAATGATCCCCAAACCCCATGGAACAAGAATCCAGCAACATAATTCATTTATTTTGCATCATGATCACGATTCGAACAAAAACATAAAAATGGACAAAATTTCAGAACACGCATACACAGTCAATTCTCAACCATTCTTCAAAAATAAATGTTCATTGTGATCAGGAGAGCAAACTCTATCATCTCATAACTAAAGAAATGATTTCTAGAAAAATGTTTCAAGAAGATACCTAAGATGAAGCTTTACCAATGGAGCTACTCGGGCCTTCTTCTTGATTCAAACACTCTCCTCTGATCACCCTTGAGCTTCTTTGATGCTTTGCTGGAGTGTATGTGCCCTCTTTTTGAAATTCAGTTTAGGGGGTGGAAAATCGTATTTGGTGTATGGTGTGTTTCAGGCCATTTTAATGGTTGGGTTTTGTTCTATGATTGATGCTGAGTTGAATGGTGAAAGAATTTTGAGGTTTTGATGGATGGTTTTTGAAATTCGAAGAGATGAATCTTGAGAGTGATTTTTGGCAATCTGAGTGTGTGTGCGCTTTCAGGCTTGTTTCTTGTGTTGTTTTAGGTCCATGAGGTCCACATAATGTATTCTGATTGGCCAGAGAGTTGGTAATGTCACAACTTGATTGGTATGGGTGAAAATGCAAAAAGTCAAGATTTTGTGTAGCATAGGCATGGCTCGGGTCAGAGAAGATCTTAGGGCTTGTCTTGCTTCAGCTTGGATCAAGGAAGGCCCGTGGATCAGATTTTGTGAGCTGGATGGACTTGATCAAGAGTTTCCAATGTTCTTGCATATTTCCCTCTTTGGAATTTTGTGAAGAATGGCTCATGGTTTCTTGTGATCCAAGGCACAATTTTGTTCCAAATGTGTTGTGTGATCATAATATGATGTATTGGAGTGCATTAGAAGTCATTAAGAAGCTTGAAACTTGAAATTGCAAAAATCCCTCTTTGGCATGAAACATGAAATTATGTGATTTTTGCCAACTTTGGAAAGCCATAACTTGAGTTCCAAAATGAATTAGATATTGTTCTTGTAATTTTTGAAAAGGGAATGATCCAATCTACAACTTTCATTACCAACAAATTTTCATTTGAAGCATTTTTGGTTGAGAAAGTGGAGGTTGAAAAACTTTCCCAAAATGGAAAGTTTACATTACAAGTCATTTCCATTTTTGGAAAATTTTGGTTTAGCTCATTTTTCTTCAAATTTGTGAACTTCTAAGCACTTCAATGATCAAATAAAGACCATATAACTTCAATTTGATGAAAAATACACTTTGGTTCCATGTTGGGGGCCTCAGATGCCCTGATTTTGCTCTGACTTGCTCAGGAAGTTACCCAGTGAACAGATGACTTCCACAATGAATTTATTCATCAAACTTTGTATGTATGATACTTATAACATATAGAGACCATTAGAAACAAGAATGACTAAAAAAATTGGAGTTATGGCCTCTGAAACCAAAACTCTAATTTCAGGTCATCTGTGTAGTTAAACCCTAGCTCTGCTTCCATGCTTTGCCAGTTCTTGTGATTCTTCGACTTCCTTGATCTTTGGAGGATAAAATATGATGATTTAACAAACATGAACCCTCTTGGAAAGATTGAATACCTTTGGAGTGGCTCAGATGGATCTTGGGTGGCTTAAGTCAAAAACCCTAGATGCAGATGAACTTTAACTAATGTAGTGAAACAAAAATGCCATATGATATGATATGCTTAAACTTATGTAAATGTGAAAGATCACAAGCCATGGATTTGAACTTAGTGAGGGCAAATTTGGGGTGGTTACACTTGCCATGACATTTCATGCATTCACATGACATCTAAGACATCATAAGACACATTAGACTCATGCTTGATCATTTCTTCATCCATTTGTCATGTTATGCATTCATTTCATTCCATGTACTTTCATGTGCTTTCATGCTTCTTCCATGCTTCATTTTCATTATCATCCCTTGTATGATCATTCACAACTCTTGACATACATTTGCATCATCTCATAGCATCATTAACATCATTAATATGCTTCTGGTTTTGGTTTTCATTCTTGTATACATCTCATTTTCATTTCATTCTTTCTTTTATGCTAACCATTTCAGGTGGTAAGTACTTTGAGAAGTGAATTTGCCTTCACTTCTCACTTCTCTTCTCTTTCTATCTTATGCATCATTGCTGCATTTTGCTTTTGCTTTAGAGTGAGCTTGCTCATTCATGTTCTTCATTCACTTTCTTTCTTCAAGTAACTTATCTTCTTTAATGGAGTAAGTTAACTTGTTTCTTCTGTTTCTCCTCCTTTCATCTGCTTCTTCCTTGGTGGCTATTCTTGAAGATCTCTTGCAAGCCTCACAAACCATAGGAACATCCAAGCTTGACAATAATTAGGGATTTTGATTAGTCTCCCTTTAGTTTTACCTTTGTGTCTTCTTTTGTGTCTCTCTTCTCATCTCATAATCAGAGACTAAACCTTTAAGGTTTCAAGGCTTTGTGATTAAGATTATGCCTGCATCCTTCTCTTAGGATGGAGTGTATAACTTTAATCCAAAGTGTTAAACCCTTAATGTGTTTAAACCTCTTAATCAATCCATCTTAATAATCACTAAGACAATAGCTTGTAACTTGGGCCTTGCATTAGGGTTCTAATTCTTCCTTAATTGGTTAAGAAGGACTAACCCTAGTGTTAATGGACAAGTCCTCCTCAAGTTGTCTTACAAACCATAAAATTCATTTCTTAATCCTACCATTAACTAAAACCCACTTTAATAAAGGCTTTGTTTTGTCATGAGGTTAATCCCTAATCATGGATTAAGTTGAGGTATCTTCCTCAGCTTAAGTGTGCTCATCTATTATCCTTCTATTAGGATGGTGTAATGGGTCTATTAAATCCTTGATTATGGCTTAAACTTATTACTTAACAATAAACAAAAACTCCAAAAACATCTAAATAATCACAAGTAGGTTAATGATCTTAATCCTACATCATGGTAATTAAGTTTGAGGTGTTTACTTCATACTTAAGGTATTCTCATTACTCCTAATCAGAGGGAGGATGTGATGAGTTTACTAACCCTTGGTTTAGGCTTAAGCTCATTAACTTATGACAAACACAAAAAAGCAATAAAAGATTGAAAACATCAAAAACAAACAATAATCGTCTCCTTCGGGATTCTTTTCTCATCATTTTCACTCACAAACGAGAACTCTCTTCTTCCGTCTAATGCAAGACAGTTAGCACCTGAGCTAGACAGGTTATACACTTGAGCATAGACAAGCAAGCAGTTCATCAGTCAGTTTATCTTTGAGTCTCTTTGAGTCGAACTACTGTGTTCTGACTTCCTCATTGCACGAGAGGATACGTAGGCATAACTTAACTGTTATCGAAAAAAAGTCTCTGTCTCTTCCCCCCTCTTCCAACATTATTATTTTAAACCTCATTCCTGAGCAATTCACTTCACTTTCTAGCACTGACACCTGTATATTCTTTTCCAGCGTTTGCATACAGATAGCACACACTACCCCTTTAAACACAAACTTTCAAGCGTGGATCCCGTCGAGTATGACGGAAAATATGGGTGCTAATACCTTCCCATGTTGTAACCAACCCCCTTTCTCAGTTTCTCTGGTTCGCAACCGTCTTATCCATATCTTTCTAGGTTTATGCAGCATTACCTTTCCTTCGGGATAAAAATGCCTAGCTGACGACTCTATTCAGTTCATCTTCATTTCTCCTTTCGCCGACCGTTCGCGTCTGTACCCCATCTGACCCGATGTCATTTGGTGGGAGTTACAATCCATTATCAGTAATGATTCTCTCGGGAACTCCATATATGCAGATAATGAATTTCTTCAGAAACCTGGCCACCACCTGTCTGGCGACGTTGGCATAAGATGCTGCTTCGACCCATTTGGTGAAGTAATCGATAGCGACCAATATGAAACGATGGTCATTCAAAGCAGTATGCTCGATTTTACAGATCATGTCAATGCCCCACATAGAAAAGGGCCAAGGAGATGACATGACATTGAGAGGTCTTGGAGGAACATGCATTTTGTCCGTATAAATCTGGCATTTATGACATTTCTGGGCGTATGAACATCAGTCTACATCCATTGTTAACCAATAATACCCCGACCCTAATAACGTCTTTGCCATTGCATGCCCTCCTACATCGGTACCGAATGATCCCTCATGGACTTCCTGCATTGACATGTCTGCTTCGTATCTATCCACGCATCTGAGCAAGACCATGTCAAAGTTCCTCTTGTATAGAACGCCATCATCATTTAAGAAGAAACTCGCAGCAAGTCGTCTCAAAGTATTTTTGTCATTGGAAGATGCCCCAGTTGGGTATTCTTTACTTTCTAGAAAGTGTTTAATGTCTTGATACCATGGCTTATCATCAGACACTACGTCAACAGAGAACACATATGCAGGTATATCAAGTCTGGAAATATCAATCTTGGGGACATAGTTCCAGTACATCACTTTGATGGTAGAAGAGAGCGTAGCTAGTGCATCGGAAAACTGATTTTCATCTCGTGATATGTATTGAAGCTTTACTGTTGTGAAGAATGTCAACAACCTTCTAGCATAATCCCGATATAGAATTAAGTGTTCTTGATGCGTATACCACTTTCCTGTAATCTAATTAATCACGAGAGCTGAATCTCCGAATATATCAAGGGTCTTAATCCTGAGATTAATAGTCTCCTCTATTCCCATAATGCAAGCCCCGTATTCTGCTTCATTGTTGGTGCAACCAAAAGTTATTCTGGTGATGAAGGGAAAACGATCACCTTCAGGAGTAATTAAAACAGCAGCAACTTCGCGCCCATTGATATTGACAGCCCCATCAAACATCAATCTCCATTTGGATTCAGGGTCTGGCCCCTCCTCTGGGAGTGGTTCCTTGCAGTCCTTAGCTTTGAGGTACATGATGTACTCATTAGGAAATTCAAATTTCATGGGTGGATAGTCATCCTCAAGAGGTTGCTGTGCAAGATAGTCTGAGAGCACACTTCCTTTAATGGCCTTTTGCGAAGTGTATTGAATATCGTACTCAGTCAACACCATCTGCCAACGTGCAACCCGTCTAGTTAACGCTGGTTTCTCAAAAATGTATTTAACATGATCCATCTTTGAAATTAACAGGGTAGTGTGGGTCAACATATATTGTCTCAATTAGAGAGCAACCCATCCCAAAGCGCAGCAAGTTTTCTCGAGCAGTGAGTATCTTGATTCACAGTCAATAATTTTTTTGCTAAGGTAGTATATTGCATGCTCTTTTCGACCAGACTCATCATGTTGGCCGAGAACACATCCCATTGATCCTTCAAGCACAGTCAAGTATATAATGAGCGGCCTCCCCGGGACCGGAGGCATCAGGATTGGAGTTTCCTACAAGTACTCTTTGATCTTTTCAAAATCCTTTTGACAATCATCGTTCCATCTGACCGCTTGCACTTTTCTCATTAATTTGAATGTAGGTTCACATGTAGCTGTGAGGTGAGATATGAACCGTGCAATGTAGTTCAATCTACCCAGGAAGCCACATACTTCTTTTTCTATTCGCGGTGCAGGCATATCTTATATGACTTTGACTTTAGCAGGATCTACCTCTATCCCCCTCTGGCTAACGATGAAACCCAACAATTTTCCAAAACGCACCCCGAAGGTGCACTTATTAGGATTTAACCTCAGAAAAAACTTTCTCAATCGTTCAAACAACTTTTTGAGGTTAATCAGATGCTCTTCTTCATCTCGGGACTTGGCAATCACGTCATCCACGTAACATTCAATCTCTTTGTGGATCATATCATGAAACAAGGTTACCATTGCCCGCTGATATGTTGCCCCAGTGTTCTTCAACCCAAAAGGCATAACCTTATAACAAAACATACCCCACCGGGTAATGAATGTTGTTTTCTCCATGTCTTCCGGCGCCATCTTTATCTAATTATAACCAGAGAATCCATCCATGAAGGAAAAGACCGAGAACTGAGCCATATTATCAACCAATACGTCAATGTGAGGTAATGAGAAATCATCTTTCGGGCTCGCTGTGTTTAAGTCCCGCTAGTCAACGCATATCCAGACCGTGCCGTCCTTTTTTGGTACTGGCACAATGTTAGCTACCCATGGTGGATAACTAGTCACATCAAGCAATTCAACATCTCACTGCTTCTGAACTTCTTCTTTGATTTTCATTGCCATGTCAGGACGAGTTCCACGAAGCTTTTGCTTCACTGGAGGGCAGTCCCCCTCAATGGCAGCTTATGCATCACAATATTTGTATCTAAATCGGGCATATCTTGATATGACCAAGAAAAGATGTCCAAGTATTCTCGAAGCATGCCAATTAATTCCTCTTTAACCCCGACCTGCAAACTGGCCCCTATTTTGATCTCCTTCTTTGCATCTTTTGACCCAATATTGATAATCTCAATCTCTTCTTGGTGAGGCTGAATAACTCTTTCCTCCTGTCTCAATAACCTGACCAATTCTTCAGGGAGTTCACGATCTTTCTCAACCCCTTCATCAACTTGATAGATAGGATTATCGAAGTTATACTTAGTCATAACAGAAGTGTTATCAAAGGAATTCAGGTGATTTATTCTGCACAAGTGATGTGCTTATTTCAGAATCTGTTTTTATGAAAAGAAAGAAAAACAAAACAAGATAAAACATTTCCATTTTATTGTTTTTTTTTTAAAGTTTAAGCTGAAAGAAAGAGACCACAATTTTGAATGTAAAAATGTCCTTTATTAATGATAAACTAAAATTTCACATAATGCAAGGGAGGCCATACAATGGATTCATGCACCTTAGGCAGAGTGCAGGATTTAACATGCGTATGAAATGGAAAAAACACAGAAAATTACTCTGAATGAGAAGTCATTTGAATGATGTCCTCCGCAAACCAGATATTTAATTCTTCACTCGGTACACATGGCCGTACCCAGCTGTCCAGATCGTAGTCGCTATCAACATCTTCACCGACATCCACAATCATCTGATTTGGATCAATAACCCACCGACTCTAGAAGCTTATTGAACCTCTGCTTTGAGACACCATAGATTGGCCTGACGTGTACCCAATTCCAAATTTTTCTTCTTTCCGATCAACTTCCACCAATTTTCCCCAACCTTGGGTGTTGCCTGCTTGCACGACTTCCAAAGCCTGCCAATAGGAAGTTATGGAAGTAACCACTTTATCAGCACTATTGGCCCCAAAATTTGGAGAAACTTCGTTGATGTTGACAGTTTCAAAAGCTTGGCACAACATCTCATGGATCTCCCCATCCATTTCAACGTACTTGAACATAGACAAACTTCTCACAAATATGTCTTCTTCTCCATAAACGGTAACCACCTGCCCGTCAACAACATATTTCAATTTCTGATGCAATGTGGAGGTTACTGCCCCAGCACCATGGATCCATAGACGACAAAGAAGACAATTGTACGTCG
Source organism: Lathyrus aphaca (assembly GCA_963966055.1). Classification (NCBI taxonomy): domain Eukaryota; kingdom Viridiplantae; phylum Streptophyta; class Magnoliopsida; order Fabales; family Fabaceae; genus Lathyrus; species Lathyrus aphaca. The sequence continues at coordinate 53,284,566 of OZ014525.1, read as the reverse complement.
GCTCTATGTCTATAACATAAAATGTACTCTTAAAGATCTGGGACCCGATCTTGACCGACAACTCTACTTCACCAAAGACTGATCTCTTAGATCCATCGAAAGCTCTTTCTACCAGATCACTTGGGCGCAATATGATTCCATCTACGTCAAGCTTCATCAATGCGTTTTTGGGCAGAACATTCTACGAGGATCTTGTGTCTACCAACACATGGGAGAGAACAACTCCTTTGCACTCCATAGTAATATGCAGAGCTTTGTTGTGATTTCTGCCTTCTAACGTTAAATCCCTGTCTGTAAAACCTAGCCCATGACTAGCATTTACATTTGCAACCACAACTTCCAGTTGATTAACAATTATCTCCTGTAGAACGTATGCCATCTGCAAGACTTTGAGCAAAGCTTCCATGTGTGCCTGAGAACACATCAGTAGGGATAATATTGAGATCTTAGACAGAGTTTGATTAAGTTGCTTGACCACCTTGTAGTCGCTCTTCTTTATGATTCTCATGAACTCCTCCACCTCCATTTCAAAGGTACTTTGCTCTAGAATAGGAGTCATAACGTCCTCTGTAGCCACTTGTTTACCCTTAGCCCGTGCAACAACTTCAACATCATTATTGACTCTGAGAGTATGGGGAGCAAACAGTCTTCCACTTCTATTAAAACCACCCAAACCTCCTACATTCACAACACTGGGATCAATAGTCACAAAATCTTTTCTTCAACTTTTTGTCCATGTACATATATGTTCGTGCCATAGTGCCACAAAACAACTTTCTCGTTATCATATGGTACATGACCTGGCACCGTGATGGTGATTGGGCTTACCTCCTGAGTTACGTATATAGTAACATGCTCTGGACGAGGAGGCACCGGTATCTCCTTAGGAGTGAAATTAATAGTTATTGTTGACACGACGTTTCTTTCATTGTTAATTTTGTCAAACTATAAGACCATTAAGTCATCAAACTCTAAATTTCGGCCCTTAACTTGACGCAACCATTCTGAGATGACAGAAAATCTTCACATTCTTCAGCACAACCTGGGAACACCTGTCCCTTCAACAAACGATCTTTCACCACAGCCAACAGAGTCTGAACCTAATCAACATCATTAATCAAACTCAACTGCTCTCCATCTTAAATAGCATTTACCCTTACCCCACCATTGTGGTTAGGCATCGGGTTGTTGGCGATGTTAGGTGGAGGAGCGAAGTTAATAGCTTTTGAATCAATCAAATCTTGCACTTTATTCTGAAACACTCTACACTTCTTCGTTGAGTGCCCTGGGGCACCTGAATGGAAAACACATCTTGCATTGACGTCATATCCCTAAGGAAGATCACCTGCTGGTGGTGGCGCCAAAGTCCTCAGTTGTACCATGTTCAAATCTAACAACCTCTGTAGCAGCGTTGTGTAAGTCATAGGAATAGCTTCAATAACACGACCAGTTTGACGGGGTTGGCGTTATTGGTAGGGTCTTGGTTGATTGTTATACTGAGCACGTTGTTGTTGCTGTTGTGGAGCAGGCCCTGATGGAATAGTGACAACATACACTTGATCATAATGATTCTGACGATTACGGCCTCTCCCTCTGCCGTACACCTCATTGGTTACACCTTCTCTCATCCTCTGAGGTCCAACAAATGGTTTCTTAGCTCTAGACGAGATACTAGCACCCACATCTTGAATCTTGCCCATCTTCAACAAAGTCTCGACCCTCTGTTCAGTAATTACTTGATTTGTGAACTTTGTGGTTGAGCTCGAAGCTAAACGATCCATAAACACCCCTTGCAATGTTCCCATGAACATGTCTTCCATTTCACTGTCCAATAAAGGTGGTTGAACTATGGCAGCCAACTGACGCCACCGCTGAGTGTATTCTTTGAAGCTTTCCTTAGACATCTGAGATATGCTTTGCAACTGAGTGCGGTTGGGAGCCATGTCCATATTATATTGATACTACTTCACAAAAGCTTCAGCAAGTTCCTTCCAATTTTTTGACAGCATCTCGGTTGAGCTTCATGTACCACTCTTGAGATGGCCCTATAAGGCTATCTTGGAAATAGTACATCCACAACTTTTTGTCATCAGAATGTGCAGAAATTCTCCCGACGTAGGCTTGGAAATGATTTTTTGGGCAGGTGGAGCCATCGTATTTGTCAAATATTGGAGGCTTAAATTTATGCGGGATTCTCACTCCTGGAACTAATCCCAAATCAGCAACATCGAACCCCAAAGTACTTTGAGATTTCATAGCACAAATCTGTTCAGCTAGCTCGTCACAACGACGATGCACATCACCATTCTGATAACCCATGTCACCATCTATAAGAGTAAACTAGTCATCATTACCATCCATCTGAATTTGATTTGGGCCACCAGTATGAACAGGAATGCCAGTAGCATTCCCAAGACCATCACCAGTACCATTCCCAAGACCATCTCCTCTAGCGCCAGTTGTAACACCCCAAATTTGATTATGAGTATTTGTTGCTTATTTGAGGATATATGAATGAATTGACAATTGGTGGTTATGTGACCCGATGCATGGTGGTGAAATTATTTTAATAATATTAATAATAAGAATAATCATGTAGTATTATTCGGATTATTGGTTATTATTTAAAATAATAGAAGTGGAAGTATGAATGTTATGTTGGTTATTGTGGAGTATAAGAGTAATTTATATAATAAGGATAAATAATGTTTTATTATACTATTTTATTATTATTATTATTGAAATTATATTAAAGAAAAGGGTAAGGTGGTCTTTTTGTGAAAATTATGAGGGTAAAGTGGGAAAAGATATAACTGGGATAGTTTTGATCAAAAGGGATTATACGATCAAAATGCTCATTTTATCGTGTTTGGTGAAGTACTCTGGAGAAGAGGGAGAAAGAGGAAGCTCCGAGTCAGGAGGTTGTGGAGAACCCCAGAGAAGAGAGTCAATCGGAGAAATTCTCTAAGGTATGGGGAGTTTTCATAATCTATTATTAATTTATAGGAATTGGTTTATGAATAGATTAGGTTTGATATGATTTTGGTTATTGTTAGGTTTGATGACATAGATTGAGTTATAAGGGTATGAATTGGTGAATTAGGATTGATAAAATGATTTAGAATGGTGTGTTTGATGTATGAATTGATGCATTGTTGTTGTATGTGATTAATTATTGATTGGTAAGAAGTTTTGGGTTGCATTGGGATGAATTCGTATGAAAAATTGGGGTATTTTGGTGTAGAATTCTTAAAAACAACAGAAAACTGCTTGTGTACAGGTGTTAACCGGTTAACCATAGGTGTTAACCGGTTAAACAATGAAAAATATGCGTTTTGGGCGGAAAAAAATGAGGCGTTAACCGGTTAACACTATGGGTTAACCAGTTAACACTGTAACAGTGGCACTTTTAGTTTTGAAAAATTCATAACTTTTGATCCGTAACTCCGATTTAGGTCTCGTTTGAAGCGTCGGAAAACTAACGAGATGAACTTTAATTTAATGAAATAAAATGAGTGAAATGATACATTTTTAAATGATGAATATTTAGAAAAAGTTGAGTTGGTTTTATGATTATAAATAGGATTCTATTGTAAGTTGACGATTTGTTGTTGTTGATGAAGGAAGTCGTTTGCTTTGTTATTAAAAATTGGTTTTATGATTATAAACATGATGTTATTGTGAATTAGCATCTTGTTGTTGTTGATGAGGGAAGTCGTTTGGTTGTCTCGTTGAATCGAATAAGTTGTTTTGTTGTATGATTGATAAAGAAGTATGGTTGATGTGTTGTCGTGATGAAAGACATGATTTTATGATGATTATCTGTTGAACATGAAATGATTGGTTATGTCCTGATAAGTGGAGATAATTAATGAAATAAGGTTTTGGTGTGTTTTTACGATAAAATCATATGATTATTTGATGATTGAACTGTTAGATATGAAATGGATGATGCGCATTTGATTTCTCGATGAATTTTTACGATGTAACGCTTCATTGCATTTCATGACATTCACGATGGGGCTTCGGCCTATTTTGTAGCTTCAATCTCATTGTTTGGATTGAAGTGTCTCGATGATTACGGTGTGCTCCTTTGTGGAGGGTTGATGGTCATGTATCCATCTCACTATGAAATTGGCACCACATGCATATTGCATATCAGGATGGTTAGAATCGCATATTCTAGATGAATTCATAATTATGTTGTTGTTGCTGAATTTTATTATTGATGATGTGGAGATATGATGTTCTAATTTATTTATATTCCATATCCTTTCATTTTTATAATGAATTATGATTACTCACCCTGCCTGCTTGGAAATGTTGCCTCTTTTGTGGGTAACTTGCAAATATCTAAGATGAGATCGCGATACGTGAAGTCTTAGCTGGAGGTTGTGTAGCTTAAGTCTAGAGACTTGTCCCAGAATGTTATTGGTATGAAGAAGTTGGTTCGAGTTGATGTTGGTTGTGAGAGTGCAAGTTTGTGAAGGTGATGTTGTTCTGGACCGGTAGGAGTTTGGACTTTTGAATTCATATCGGTCGGATTTGAGAAGTGCACATATTTTAGATGAGAAATGTTTAAGAAGGAAGATTTATTTTGATGGGAATGATAAGTTGACGGACCAAGTCGGTAGATTGTTCCACTTATAGTGTAGTTGGATTAATTCGGGTAATTTCGAAGTTGGAGGTAGAGTAAGATTCTTGGTAGAGCTTGGAAGTAAGAGTGAGAGAGATGGAACTTATATTCATCAATCCCAAAATTCTAGTTTTTGCGATCTTGGAGCAGCAGTCACGAGAAGAGGCATAACTTTTTACTCGTGATTCTGATGGAGGCGATTCTAGACTTTTTAGAAAGCTTACGAAATTCCCTATAGTTTACATATAAGATTTGCATTCAGGAGGTTTACGATGAGGGAGATAAGTGCATTTTAATAATTGGGTCTGCTGCTGATTTTTTGAAATTCTGCCTACGGGAATTCTTGACCAGTTCCATTGTGAGGATGATAACTTTTTACTTGTAAATCGGATTTGAGTGATTTTTGAAGTTACAGAATCTACATGAAATTATCTTTATTTTGGAATATGATTTTGTGTTTGGGAGGCCTGTATTGGAAGAGGAATATGTGGTTGAAGATGAGCAACTATTGCAGAACATTTGGAAAGATAAAGACAAGTGTGAAATACTATTAGGAATAAACCGTAAGTATTTTTAAGATTGTGACCGTGTTGGAGAATGCATTGAGAGGCAATTTACGTTGAATAAGAATGAGTAAAGTGACGATGTATGTGATGGTGGAGTTGAGAGAAAGGACGAATTCCCGAGTAACGTTGTTAAAAAAAAACTTAACTTGGATGAAAGTGGTAATTGGAACGAACCAAATTGGATAGTACTCGATGTTGCAGTGATTCATGTGTTGGAAAAATATTTAAGGTTGTGCTATGCTATAAGCATGTATAAGAGATTGTGGAATGGATTCTTGGACGTTTTGATATAATTGTCGAAGTTAGATATAAGGAAACTAAGAAGGCGTTGGTAAGCCTTAGAGAGTTGGTGGAGCATTATGCTTACGGACTCTGGGACACGAGTTGAAGTACACTATTGTGTTGGCTAATGATGATTTATGCCACAATTATGGTTTCTGTATGTCTATCGACAAATTGAGGAACTGATCACCCTTAATCTATTGTTGATAGTAGATGGAATCATAATTGATGGATAAATATATCATGCGGGCTGAAATAGTATGCATGTTGGATTGGTTGAAGTTAAGTCGAGCGCTTGAGTATTGTTTGTTTTGTTGATGTGAATTCGTATATAAGAATGTTAGTCGGATTTAAGGATGATAGTATGAAGTTGCGTTTGAATTGAATAGTAATATGGGAACTCATAGTTAAACTCTAGATAATTGGATTGTTGCTTTGGTGATGAATTAAGTGATGCAAGACTTGAAGTTTTTTGAGATGATTATAGGGGAAAGTAGATGGAAATGTAAGACTTTGATTTTACAAGAATGTCAGATAAAGTTGAGTTGCAAGTATTAGAAGAGGGAATTGTAAGTTGGTTTATTAAAGTACGAGTTTTGGTTGGAACAAGAATAGTTGTTTAGTTGTGTTGTTTCGGATAAAAATTTATGAAGGGTTGTGTTGGTATGAGTAAGAATCGAGGATTCGATATGTTGAATTTGTTAGAAGCGAAGGATATGAGTTATCTTGTAGAAATTGTTGGACCAGGTACCCTATGTTGTTACTATGATGTTGCGTGATTAAGATGATTTTCGAAGGATGCATTGTTAAAAGATGGTAAGGTTGTAGTTGTGTTGAGGATAATTGGAAATTAGTGAGAGTACATGTATATCTTACCCAAGATTTGGAAGTAGTCGTCGTTGTAATTATGTTGGATGTCAGAGGTGTTGTCCTACAGATCTAAGTTGAAGTGTCCAATAACTATGAGAGTGTAGAATATATGTGGAACAAAACTTCCAAAGAGTTAAGTCGAAGTCTTTTACTATATCTGTTTTGGTGATTTGGAGTTGGAAGTTGAACTTGGTGGAGTTACTACCTTACAGGAAATCAGAGTGCGCAGCGAACGCATGGCGTAGTGTAGTTGCTCATATGTGAGTAACAATGATGTTTAGGTTGATTGTATTAATATCGTGTTGGAGTTGTGTGTTCGTATGTTATGATGTTCTAATGCTTCAATTATTGAATTATTGAGTTGCTTACTATCTTGTGTACGATGCTAGTTGTCAAGTGTATCACTTGTGTAGAATTCACATTGTTGTTGTCGTTGATGTTATGAGTTATGGTTTGTATTATATGTGGAGTTGCCTTTCTGAATCGAAATTTGCTTAGTTGGATGGATTAAGTAGTTGAAATAGTTGAATCGAATAAATTTTCGAGGAAGAAAATTCTTTAAGTGGGGGAGAGTTGTAACACCCCAAATTTGATTATGAGTATTTGTTGCTTATTTGAGGATATATGAATGAATTGACAATTGGTGGTTATGTGACCCGATGCATGGTGGTGAAATTATTTTAATAATATTAATAATAAGAATAATCATGTAGTATTATTCGGATTATTGGTTATTATTTAAAATAATAGAAGTGGAAGTATGAATGTTATGTTGGTTATTTTGAAGTATTAGAGTAATTTATATAATAAGGATAAATAGTGTTTTATTATACTATTTTATTATTATTATTGAAGTTATATTAAAGAAAAGGGTAAGGTGGTCTTTTTGTGAAAATTATGAGGGTAAAGTGGGAAAAGACATAACTGAGATAGTTTTGATCAAAAGGGATTATACGATCAAAATGCTCATTTTATCGTGTTTGGTGAAGTACTCTGAAGAAGAGGGAGAAAGAGGAAGCTCTGAGTCAGGAGGTTGTGGAGAACCCCAGAGAAGAGAGTCAATCGGAGAAATTCTCTAAGGTATGGGGAGTTTTCATAACTATTATTAATTTATAGGAATTGGTTTATGAATAGATTAGGTTTGATATGATTTTGGTTATTGTTAGGTTTAATGACATAGATTGAGTTATAAGGGTATGAATTGGTGAATTAGGATTGATAAAATGATTTAGAATGGTGTGTTTGATGTATGAATTGATGCATTGTTGTTGTATGTGATTAATTATTGATTGGTAAGAAGTTTTGGTTTGCATTGGGATGAATTCGTATGAAAAATTGGGGTATTTTGGTGTAGAATTCGTAAAAACAGCAGAAAACTGCTTGTGTACAGTTTTGGGCGGGAAAAAATGAGGCGTTAACCGGTTAACGCTATGGGTTAACCGGTTAACACTGTAACAGTGGCACTTTTAGTTTTGAAAAATTCATAACTTTTGATTCGTAACTCCAATTTAGGTCCCGTTTGAAGCGTGAAAAAGCTAACGAGACGAACTTTAATTTAATGAAATAAAATGAGTGAAATGATAAATTTTAAATGATGAATATTTAGAAAAAGTTGAGTTGGTTTTATGATTATAAATAGGATTCTATTGTAAGTTGACGATTTGTTGTTGTTGATGAAGGAAGTCGTTTGCTTTGTTGTTAAAAATTGGTTTTATGATTATAAACATGATGTTATTGTGAATTAGCATCTTGTTGTTGTTGATGAGGGAAGTTGTTTGGTTGTCTCGTTGAATCGAATAAGTTGTTTTGTTGTATGATTGATAAAGAAGTATGGTTGATGTGTTGTCGTGATGAAAGACATGATTTTATGATGATTATCTGTTGAACATGAAATGATTGGTTATGTCCTGATAAATGAAGATAATTAATGAAATGAGGTTTTGGTGTGTTTTTACGATAAAATCATATGATTATTTGATGTTTGAACTGATAGATATGAAATGGATGATGCACATTTGATTTCTCGATGAATTTTTACGATGTAACGCATCATTGCATTTCATGACATTCACGATGGGGCTTCGGCCTATTTTGTAGCTTCAATCCCATTGTGTGGATTGAAGTGTCTCGATGATTACGGTGTGCTCCTTTGTGGAGGGTTGATGGTCATGTATCCATCTCACGATGAAATTCGTACCACATGCATATTGCATATCAGGATGGTTAGAATCGCATATTCTAGATGAATTCATAATTATGTTGTTGTTGCTGAATTTTATTATTGATGATGTGGAGATATGATCTAATTTATTTATATTCCATATCCTTGCATTGTTATAATGAATTATGATTACTCACCCTGTCTGCTTGGAAATTTTGCCTCTTTTGTGGGTAACTTGCAGATATCTAAGATGAGATCGCGGTACGTGAAGTCTTAGCTGGAGGTTGTGTAGCTTAAGTCTAGAGTGTCTGGTGTCTTGCTCTGGTAGATGTAACATCGAGGGAAAATAGAACGCTTATATGATTGGATTTTAGTTTTGTTATGATGGGTTTTATGAGTTGTTAAATGTTGAATTGAGAATGATGATAATTGTTGACTTTGACCAATAGGTCTTTATGTTTTAATAAGATAAGAGAAAAATATTGTTGAATATATAACTCTGTTGCCATAGTTTTGATTATTTGAGAAAAGAATATTATTAATATAATATTTTGGATCGATGTTTTATGAAGAAATGTGACACCTTCTATGAATTACTCTGATAATATTTTTCTTAAATTGTTTGTGGGGTAGAAGGGTGTTACACTAGTGTCGGTACCATCACCAGTACCACAATTTCCTTCAACCATTTCTCTGATCCGCTCCTGATTCTGGTGCATACCAGTCATCAGGTTCATAAACTGATCCATTCTGTTGTGCAATTCCACAAGCTCTGTTTGCATTTGTTTCATAATTCTGATTCTTCCTCGATTCTCCTTGGTCGGGTATCTGTGAACTCTCTTTGTAGCAATAATGCCTGAAATTGGAAGAGATGTTAGAAACCTGTGATTGTACCTGCAAAACAAAGAAATAGGGTGATATGCAATGCAATGCAAATGTTTACACTTTCATTATCAGGCCTTTTGTGCCCCAACTCTGGTATTTGTTTAAAGAAAAATTCAGATGGCATTCTGAAACTGCTCTTTAAGAAAAGATCTTTGCAAGATATCCCCACCCAGATTACTTTGCACAACCAAGTTTTAAGGCACACAAAGATCAAGAATTTGAACAAGAACTGCATAACATAAAACAAAGCCTACAAGGCAAAAGTAACAACAATCCCCGTAGGGTTAAAAGTCTTACAGAATGAAAGATAAAATGTAGAAGGAAATAAACATGAATTCCTACAACAAGCCTGTAGGTAATCCGAATACAAAAAACAGAAAACAAACTAAAACCTAAGGCTGCAGGAAGACCTCAGTACCCTCCCCACTAGGTCCTGGCCCAAACCTAGTCTTCTTGACTCCAGCCATCAGTTTGAGATATGCCATCTCTCTAAGTGCTTCTTCTAGTTGTCGGGACTTTTCCTGATGACCCTTGTGAACCATCTTCAATTCTTCCTTCTGGGATGCTATCTGTAGGTCATAACATTTCTCTTTCTCCTGACGCTCTTTCAGACTTTCGTTCCACTTGTCATGCCACATGGTGGTGGACATGTTAGCTTCTCTGAGAGACTTCCCAGCCTTCCTATATTCATCTTCTGTTTTAATTTCCATCAAACCTCTTCTCTAGAAATAGGCTTCACTTCCAACAAATTCTGTCTCTTCTGCTTCCTGATCTTGTTGCATCTTGTGCATCTTCTCTTCTAGAACCTCGTTAGCACGAGCCATGCGATGATACAAAACAGTCACCTCTGAATTCTCAACCCTAACCTCATGTAACTGAACTTCTAGCTTCTTGAAATCTTCTAAGGGAACAGTAGTCTATGGAGCAGGAATCTGGGGTTGCACCTCCTTCGGATAAAGCTGAGACTCTACTGAAAAAGGAAGAAGTGTCAACTCTACATAATTCTTCAACCAAGTAGTGTAAGGATCATACATCTTCGGGTCCACTCTCCCGAACTCTTTCTTTCCTTTTCTTGTCTTTCCAGTCCAAGCCTGAGATACACTGATAACTACCTCTTCATTTCCTTTAGAGGGAAGATATAGAGATTCAACTACTTCCTCCGCAGATGGAGGCTCTCTCAAAGGGTATCCAAATTTCCTTCTTGCTAACATAGGGTTGTAGTTAATTAATCCTTTCCTTCCCAACAAAGGAACACTGGGAAAATCCCCACAACTAGTAATCATTTCTTTCCCCAACACATCTCTGTTACATCCCCAGGCTATATCCTCTGTAATTAGTCCCATCAATCTCTGAGACCATTTCCACTCACCCTTTAGGTCCTTAAAAGGTCTTGACTTCGGTAGTTTCTTTGCAAACCAATCTACAAACACATAAGCACAACAATTGACAAACCCTCATTTTCTTTCGTTCCGGTAGTGGACACCATAGTAGAAATCACCCATCAAAGTAGGTATAGGATTGCCTTTAGCAAAGATGGAGATGGCATCCATGCTCACAAGCCCTTTATCACCAGGAAACAAGCTAGCACCATACACCAATAAAGCCAGCAAAGCACTGGAATTTGCCAAGTTGTCTTCCTGAGCATAAACCAAAGCCTCCTTAATGAGTAAGTCCCATTGTAACCCTTTGCCTTTTCTATTGTTCAAACCAAACATGGCCTTTGCTATAGACAAGTGACAAACCCTGGCTATCTCTTCCTCTTGGAGAACTCTTCCCGAAGCATAATAAGGCGAACTATCACTGACAGGGATCTGTATCATGCTGGAAATTTCCTCTAGAATGGGTGCCAGAATATAATTCGGGAACACAAAGCACTGTAATGGAGAGTAAAAAAACTGCAGCAGAGTGTGAAGGCTATCTTTTTTATCTTCGGTAGGCTTGTCCATGTAGTGCAAAATATGTCCATACCTTGTGTCGCACCTCAAAAAATACGACCTCGCGATAAAAGATACCGCGGATGAAAATTAAAAACAACAGAGTCGCCACCGAACTTATTTTATTCCAATTAAGGAAAGGGAAAATATCGAGAAACCCTTTTTAGAAAAATGGATAGAACAAGGTCTTTGAAACCAGATTCTAGGTTCGGGAGTCGATTCCGTAAGGGGAAGGTATTAGCACCCCTTACGACCGTTGTACTCAACGGGAACCTCTTAGTTTAACTTGCGATCTAATGTTGACTTATGCTTTCTGTTTTCTTCGAATAATAAAGAGTAAATACGAATGATTCTAATATAAGGTTACGGGAAACGAGTTGTTTTATTCCTAGGGTGCTCGGCAAGGAGTAAGATCTGTGTGCCTACGTATTCCCTCGTGCAATGGAAAAGTCAGAGCTTCGTAGTTCGTGGTACTAAGGTTGATCAGTTTGTTTTGATGAACAGTTATTTAAATCGCATTCTACTGCTAAGAGTTGGCTTGTCTGCTCGCGATAGGAGGCTGAAGCGCTAGCTTGTTTGAGATAGAAAGGATTAAATAATGTTCGCTTAAAAAAGGTTTGATTCGATTGGTGTTTTTAAGAATGAAAGGGTAAATAAATTGCGTCCTAATGGGCGGGCCTCAGGAGATTTTATTCGAGAATTCGAGGAATGCGAGACTCCAGAATCCAATTCTTTCATTATTTGATATTTCGATTAAATGTTTTAATTACGGAAAGTCGAATGAACGACGTCCCGCGGGGCGAGCCTTGGGAGTGTTCATTCAAGAATTCGAGGAATGCGCGACTCCAGAATTCAGTTTATCCGTACTTTAATTATAAAAATATTTGAATGATCGAGTTCGGAAAAATTGATGGCGAGGCGCGATGCTCGGCTTACATTAATTCGTGATTCAATTATATTAACAAATTATAATAATCATAAATAAATAAATCAAATTGCAATGTAAAAATAAATTAAATTATAATAAGGTTGCAAGATACAAATAATTGAATTAAATTGACAATAAACTTAATAATACATTTAATAATTGAAATGATATGATAAAAGATAAAAACTAAATTAAACTTGTTTTGTTATAATTGAATAAATTAAGTAAATAATAAAAAAAATATGGCCTCATATTAATTAAACTCTCCAATTAAAATATTGGAAAAATTTAATGTGTTAATATCATTGGCCCAAAAGATAAAATAATATGATAAATTAAATAAACTAAACACCAAATAGTTCATTAAAATTATTTTCTTGTTTTTTCTTTAAGACATATTTTTAAAGGTGACAAAAATGGCAAGACAAAATTACAATAAAAGAAAGAAAGAAATCAAAATTATAAAGAACAAAACAAATAATAATATCCTAATAAATAAAATAAATCAAATAGAAAAAGTAAAAATAAAATAAACAATCATAAAGGAAGCAGCGTGAATTATAAGTGTGTGTTTAAGAACAGTATGGGCCTTGCCCATTAACACCAACCATTCAAAAAATAAATAAAAATAACAGTAATAATGATGATGAAAAATCAAATAAACCACAGGATAAGGTCTTCCGCACACATCACCTGTCATCTCATCACCCTGCTTTGAGCGATTCGGCGGTGATGGCTTCAGATTCACTCTTTCACGTCAGCCTCACCCTCGGTCGCTCGTCCCTGAGTTCGTGATTGATCTCTCGCGGTGCTGGTGGCGGTCGTCGAAAGTGGTGGTGATGAGTCGCGTTTGAGGTTGCGGCGCGAATGGAATCAGTTTTCGTTTGTTCGATCTTGGTGAAGGTAGTGTTCGGCGCGGATGGCTGCGGCTTGGCGAGTTTTTTTTCCAAAGACTTTGTTCGCGTTTGACTGTTCGGTTTCGGTCAGAACTTCTGAGCGGAGGTGATGCATGCGGCTTGGCGGTGATGTTGTGAAGGTGCCGCAATGGGTGTGAAGAAGGTTTGAGGTGATGTTATGATTTTCGGCGAGTTAATAGTGGTCTTTTTTTGTCTGTCTGTGTTTATGGCGTAGTGTTTCTTTTGAAGGTTTGATGGATAAAATAAGGTTGAGGTTTGATGAAGGAGGGAGCTCTGGGTTTATTTCAGATATGGTTTCCTATTTGGTTTGGTGTTGGTTCAATGGTGCGCAATTTGGGTGCGAGATTGGGGACGGGAAAGTTTGCCGATGGTGTTGGGATGAAGATTTTTGAGAAGTTTGAGTAAGGTTTGAAGGGTCTGCATTTTGATTTGTTGTGTTGTTAGTGTTTGAAGGTGGAGGTGATAGCATTCATGGAGTTTATTCTGTGTAAAAAAAGGATGCAGATTTTTGGGGTTTAATTTGAAGGGGGAGTTGTTTTTTGTTTGTTGCTTGAAGGATGGTAAATGATTATTGCAGAGTTTTTTCGGGGTTAATCCAAGCCTCCCTTTATGCACAGTGAAAGGATAACTATATAGAAGATAAATATTGAGGGCATTTGGGGAAGATTGAAAAGAAAAAGAAAAAAAAATAAAGATGGTGGAAATAACAGGTTGTAATTTGTTATTGTGAGTGGAAAAAAATGATGGCTGGAGTGAGTATTTTGGTGCTTGTATACGTAACAGTTATATTGTTGTGGCTTGCAAGGATCACGTGGGTGGAGAAGGGAATAAAGTGTGGTGTGAGGTCATATGGAAGTTATTGGAAAGAATGAAGTTTAGAATTTGCTGTAAAAAGAAATAAAATTGGGGATTGGAATATAGTAACAAAAATAAAAAGAATAATAATAAGTATTCTATAATAATAATAATAAGAAATATAATAATAATAATATAAATAAGGACAAAAAATAATAGTAATGATAATGATAAGAAGAGTTATAAAAATAATAATGATATCAATAATAAAAAAATAGTAATAATAATAATTATTAATGATAACATGATAATAGAAAATAAAAGTGAAGATATAAATAATACCAACAAAAACATAAAAGTAGTAATGAAAATAGATAAATATAAAAAAATAAGAAAATATGATGAAAGGATTTTTTTTTTGTAATTTTGTAATGAAATAAAAGATGCAGTGGACTATGATGAAAATATTTAGAATGAGTTTTGAAGATTAGTAAAAATGAAATTTTTTGGCATAAATAGTTTATAATAGAAAGAATAGATAATATATATATATATATATATATATATATATATATATATATATATATATATATATATATATATATATATATATATATATATATATATATATATATATAATGGATATTTTAGTAAAAAGTGGAAGAATAAAAAGAAATTATGGGTTGATTTTTTTGTAGAATTTTCATGATGTAAGAAGATGATTTATAATAAAAATGATTTATGAGAAGTGAAATTAATAAAAAGGGGACAATCGGACAAACGACTCCATACAGCACACTGACTTTTATTATTGCACACACACGACTTGTCAAATTCAAATGACCCTGAATTTTCGCACAAAAAGAAATGACACGTATTTTATTTGGATTTTTGGATAATGGTTAAACAGTAAAATGGTGCGGGTAGGACAAATTTGGGGTATGACAGATGCCCCTATCGAATTGGCTTAGACCGAGGAAGATGAAACTGCTAGCGTCCAATCTTTCCAGGTATAAGATAATTAGATATTAACAGACTCCAAATTTGTCCGACAAGGAAAGAAATTTGTGAAAATAGCAAATGAAATAAACTGGAAATGAAGGGTGACATAGCAAGAACAAGTTGACAAAATAAATCACTTATCACTAGAGGATGATAAGGCAAATAATTGAAAATAAAGTCTATTATCAACAGACAGAAAAATAAAGAATCACTATCAACAGAGGATGATAGGCGAAAGACAGAAAAATAAAGAATCACTATCAACAGAGGATGATAGGCGAATGACAGAAAAATAAAAAATACTTATCACCAGAGGATGATAAGGCGAATAACAGAAAAATAAAAATCACTTATCACCAGAGGATGATAAGGCGAATAACAGAAAAATAAACTCACTTATCAACAGAGGATGATAAGGCGAATAACTGAAAATAAAATCACTTATCAACAGAGGATGATAAGGCGAATAACTGGAAATAAAATCACTTATCAACAGAGGATGATAAGGCGAATAACTGGAAATAAAATCACTTATCAACAGAGGATGATAAGGCGAATAACTGGAAATAAAATCACTTATCAACAGAGGATGATAAGGCGAATGAAATTTAAATACGGCCATTGAATCCGCCGAGGAGATGCCTGGAATCTTTGATTGATATGATTCTGACTTCCGTTGAGGAAAGGACTAGAAACTCGTGTTGATCCTGGATCCTGAACTATGCAACTATGCTTGACTGTTTTGAAATGGTGTTCCATAATGATGGAGATACGATGTAAGTGTTTATGCAATGAGATGTAAGTTAAGAATGTTGGGGATATGAGAATCTGATTTATTTAGGTATGCATATGATGCACATGTTATAAATTATTGATGTAAACGATGCTTATGACGTTGATGATGCATAATGATGCATATGAGCGATTGAAAGGTGCCAGCTTGGTGGACTTTTGGTTTGCTAGCTGCCAATAATGACTGGACTTTGGGTGGGTGGAGGGCTTGATTCCCCGACACTCGATCTTCGACGATGTATGGTCAAAAGATAGATCTGAAAGCTCCAAGTTTGGTCACTTGCTGATGAGCGAAGCGACTTAATCGACACATGAAGATTGTGTTAGACGCTGTGGCGAGTGATCTAGAGGGGGGGTGAATGGATCACCTCCTTTATTTTAAGGATTTAAAACGTTTTTCAGAGTTTTCAAAGAATTACGGAAATGAAGGTCCCGAATAAACAAGCGTCTATTCTGAACCGGCCACTAGAAGACTAGACAAGCGATAACGTGCTGGATTTTACGATTGCGATGATAAAGGATTAAACACACAATATGTAAAACAGTTGAATGCACCTATCACTAAAGCTATTTCCAATGAATCTAAAAACAAATTAAAACGAAAGTAGAGATAGAGAAGAGAAACAATACGCCGAGATTTGGTAAGGAAGTTCCCCACGTTCGTCCTCGCGTGTGGGTACGTCTCCCTCTCAATTTCAAATCGAAATTGAGAATTCTTATATCAAAGTTGCTGAATCCGTCGATTACAAGGTTCCAATACAAACACCAGAATTCTAAACTCCTAGAATTTCCTATTGTATCAACCTCCACTTGATTTGAGCCCAATCAAGATTTCCTGCAAGTTATACAATCAATTCACCGGTTCCACGACCTAATTTGCGAAATCCACCGATTTCCAAAACTCTCGCTGCGGCTGAATCTGACTTGTAAACGTGACTCACAAACCCTCAAGAACACGCCCGTTCTTGAAGGAAAACCCAGCTGGTTTTTCCTTGAAACCTTCTATCAATCTTCAACTCAGCTGGATCTCCGATCGTACCACTGAACGTTATCTCGAAAGCCTTCAATTCACAGGACAACAAACACTTCCTTATTGATGTTCTTGAATTAAGATCTTTGAGAAGATGATGAAGATGTCTTTGATTCTAGGTTTCAAACTTGCTCAACATTGAAGTCCCAACACTCCAAAAAACCCTATCTTGATGTGTTCTTCAATGCTTAATCACTGCAAAATTCGTCTCTGATTTTTCTGTGATCTGTAATCTGACAACCGTTAAATGAAACAAAAGCACATATATGTATGCAGATTCTGTTAGAGAAATAACAGAAGAATGAATCGATTCAAGCTTGGATGAATCGATACATACTGATCAATTTTTAAGAAAACAGAATTATTTAAACAGCATGAATTGATACATCATAAGATGAATCGATTCATTTTGCGAAATCCAGAAACCCTCAAACAGCATGAATCGATTCAAGCTAGAATGAATCAATTCATTATGCGAATTCCAGAAACCTTCAAATAGCATGAATCGATTCAAGCTAGAATGAATCGATTCATTATGCGTGATTTTCCAAAAGTTCATAA
Organism: Lathyrus aphaca; assembly: GCA_963966055.1. NCBI lineage: Eukaryota > Viridiplantae > Streptophyta > Magnoliopsida > Fabales > Fabaceae > Lathyrus > Lathyrus aphaca. Next base: position 53,267,207 of record OZ014525.1, on the reverse strand, counting down.
ACATTGAGAAACAAAAGAACCAAAACAAAAGCAAGCATATTTCTTAATATGAAACAAACAAAAACACTTAAAATTTATAATCAATCAAAAACTAAGGTTGCTCACAAACTCTCCCTTTTTGATGATGACAAAATTTTGAAGTGTGAGAGAGTACTCCCCCTGAGTTTGTGCCTGTCATTGTATTTTCACACTTGCTCTTTTTCTCCCCCTTTGTCAACAGCAAGAAAGAGTTATAGGTGAAGAACCAGAAACAACAAAACTAAGATACAGAAGCAAAGTTCACTCACAAAGAATGAAGCATAAAGCACAAACAGTTTAAACAAAAGCAAAATTACATAATCATAGGCAGTGAAATTGTCAAATAAAGTTGCGAATTACATAACTAAACCAAACCATAAATTGTTCAAACAAGAAAAACAAAACAAAGAAACTTAAGCAACACACATTGATGAACTGCAAAATGAAATGCGTCAATGAGGAAAATGGCCACCACACGACTCCGCATCATCGCGATCAGGGTCACGGAAGCTTGGAGGAGGAGGTGGAGGAGGCAATTCATCTGGATTCTGCCCCATAAAAGCATAACGCCTGAAACGCCGCTGAACTTCTGTACTTTGAAACCGTTCCATAATCCCCGGGTGCGAACGACAATCATCCATAAATCCAGACATCTCATTATAGAACACTTGATGCCACTTAATCAATTCAGTATGCCAGGAATATTGATTATGGTACATTCGAGTATGCTCATCATGCCATTCACGATGTTCCTTATGCCATTTCGTTTGCTGGACATGCCACGCACGAGCTTCCTCATGCCGGTCACTATTTGCAACTTCCAATTGTGCAAACATATCAGTGAGATAGGCTGGAGCAGCAGTGGATGAAGTCGGTGGAGCCGATGGGGGAGCGTGATCATAGTTTGTAGGAGACCACCTCTGTGGTACCCAGTCACCCCAACCGGTGTTGGCATTCGCATCAGGAGGATTTTCAGCATCTTCCATATCTTCATCCCTTTGTTCTTCAACATAAATGTGTTCATCCGGATTGTCAAAGTTGTAGATGCGAGTTCTAGTGCTGCGTTCAAAGAAATAGTAGCAACGAGGATCGATATCCCATCGATAACCCATATGAGAGAGTGTGGCATTGTTGAATTCTTGCACACTAGAGACTGATACGAGAGGCACAGGAGGAAAAGTAACTTTCCAAAACTTGAGAATCCGCATGATCTGAGAAGCATAGGCAAGGGTGATGTTTTTGGAGCTGTTCCGCGTAAGAAAGATACGCTTCACAAAGTAGTTTGCCCAATTTATAGGAATATTTTTCTGCAAAATGTACAACAAATGTATATCCGGCTTGTCCAAACGAGAATGTCCACCGGACCTTGGACGCAAGATATGCGAAAGGAACCAGTGCAGAATTCTTGGTACACTTTTGATCATGCCTGAAGTCAGAGGCTCATCATCAGCAAGAGGTTTATCCAACTTAGAAATGGATGCACAGAATTCCTTCAACTTAAACTGAGTTTCAAAGCTCTAGTCATGCCACATCTACAATTCAGCCGACACAGATGGCATACCGAACACTGTGGACCAGTCATCAGCCTCAAAACGATATGTTCTTGTTCCAATTGAACACTTAAACATATAGCCTCTTCCAGTTTTCACACCAGCATAGAAAGCACGAACAAAATCTTCATGATACTCATCTTTAACATATAAAAAGAATCCAAGACTTTGTGCTTCGATTAAATCAGCAACATCTTCCAAACATAGAGTACGAACATCACTAGGATCAAACACATGTGGTTTCATTAATAACCTTGATTTGAAGGAAGTTTCAAATTCTTCCATAATTGTTGGATGAATGATTGCAGTCCCGGATGGAGGAATTTCAGGAATAGAAGGAGCCTGAGAAGAAGACCCAACAGGTTCCTTGCCTTTTCGTTTACTTCTTTCTCTTGGAAGCAAAACTTTTGGAGGCATGGTGGAAGATTAGGGTTTGATAGAAGAAGAGGGGTCTTTGGAACAGTTAGGGTTTGATGCAAATGATGTAAATGATGTAAATGAGATAATGAGAGAGATATAATGGAGATAATGGGGTTTTGTAACTGATACAAATGTCATGGCAGTTGCTGATGTGTCGATTCATTTTAAAAAATAACCTGAATTTTCGTCAAGATGAATCGATTCATCCTTGTATGTATCGATTCATTTCGCGAAAAATTTTAAGAGTCAAACTGCTATGTATCGATTCAAGTAACTATGAATCAATACATACTGTAACTGGTTTTGAAAGAAATTGTAAAATTAAATCATGAATCGATTCAAGCAGATTGGGATCGATTCATTATGCGAATTTTTTATTTTTCAGATGAGAATGAATCGATACAAGAATTATGAATCAATACGTACTGTAACTGGTTTGATAGAAATTAAAATGAAACCAACATGAATCAATTCATGAATGTTGGGATCGATTCATTATGCGAAAATTTGAAATTTCAGTGGTTATTTCAGGAATTGACACATTAATGAAGAAGCAAAACAAACATTATGCAGCAAAATGAAATACAACATTGTATACATGCTTAAGAATACTTTACAAATGACAACATTAATGTTCAAACATTCATATGAAAAGAAGTTCATGTAAACAAGAGATCATTTCTGAAACATACATTGATCATACAATATTACCAAAGTGAAGAGAGGAACGATATTACCTCCATCGTAGTATTCTCATGAGGCACTAGTATTCTCAAGACTACAATTAAAACTTAGCAAATATGATGAGATAAATAGAAACTCAGCAATCAAACTTAAGGCACTAATGCGGAGAGATCGAGAATCCCTAATTCGCGACGAATGTTGAAGAATGGTTCAGTTGCCAAAGGTTTAGTGAAAATGTCAGCAAGCTGATTTTTAGTATCAACATGCTCAAAAACAACATCGCCTTTTTCAACATGATCACGAAGGAAGTGATGTCGAATCTCAATATGTTTGGTGCGCGAGTGTAAAACAGGATTCTTAGTGAGATTAATGGCACTAGTGTTGTCACATTTAATTGGAATGCGTTTAAGTTCAATATCAAAATCTTGTAGTTGTTGTCTTAGCCACAAAATTTGAGCACAACAGCTACCGGCTGCAACATACTCAGCCTCTGCAGTAGACAAAGCTACAGATACTTGCTTTTTACTGTGCCAACTTATTAACGAATTTGAAAACAGATGACATGTGCCACTAGTGCTTTTCCTATCTGATTTGCAGCCAGCAAAATCAGAAACAGAATAACCTACTAAGCTGCAATCACTTCCTTTGGAATACCAAAACCCATATTTAGGTGTTCCATTAAGATACCTAAATATACGCTTGACTGATTTTAAGTGAGATTCCTTAGGATTTGATTGATATCTTGCACACATACACACACTAAACATGATGTCTGGTCTAGAAGCAGTAAGATACAAAAGAGATCCGATCATACCTCTATACCTCTTGACATTAACACACTTACCATGTTCATCTTTGTCCAAGTTTCCATTTGTAGGCATAGGAGTGTCAATTGCTTTAGAATCATTCATTCCAAAACGTTTGAGCAGCTCTCTATAGTATTTTGTTTGACATACTGTTGTTCCTTCATCAAGTTGCTTTATTTGGAGGCCTAAGAAGTAGTTCAACTCCCCCATGAGACTCATCTCAAACTCACCCTGCATAACATTAGAAAATTCCTCGACCAAGTGTATGTTAGTTGAACCAAAGATGATATCGTCTACATAAACTTGAACTAAAAGAATGTGTTTTCCTTTGTGTTTAATGAAGAGTGTATTATCCACTTTACCTCTAGAATATCCATGATCAAGTAAAAATTTACTAAGTCTTTCGTACCACACACGGGGTGCTTGCTTAAGACCATATAAAGCACGCTTTAATTTGTAAACGTGATCTAGATACTCAGAATTTTCAAAACCACGAGGTTGTGAAACATACACTTCTTCATTTATAACACCATTTAAGAACGCACTCTTTACGTCCATTTGGAAAAGCTTGAAATTCATAGAACACGCATAGGCAAGCAAAAGACGTATGGCTTCAAGGCGAGCAACCGGAGCATAAGTCTCCTCATAATCTATGCCCTCCTCTTGGTTATACCCTTGTGCTACCAAGCGTGCCTTATTTCTAGTTATCACTCCACTTTCATCAAGTTTATTCCTAAAAACCCATTTAGTACCTATGATGTGATGATCTCGCGGACGAGGGACAAGTTCCCAAACGTCATTTCTTTTAAATTGATTTAGCTCTTCTTGCATGGCCATTAGCCAAAATTCATCAACCAAGGCCTCTTTAGAATTTGTAGGTTCCACTTGTGATACAAAAGCGAAGTGAGAACAAAAATTACTTATCTTAGACCGAGTCAACACTCCCTTTGAAATGTCTCCCAATATATTGTCTATGGGGTGGTCTTTAGAGGATTTCCAAGTTGGTGGAAGATCCTTCACTTCGGATGTTCCTTCCTCTTTATCTTTTTCAATACATGCATCTTCCTCCTTCTCAATAGAAACCGCTTCGGATTGATCAATTTCCGAACCAGCTTCTTTGAGTATGTCTTGTGTAGATACACCTGTGTCATTAAAAGAGATACCTTTTCCGACAACTTTTGGGTAAGACTCATCAAAAGAAACATGGACAGATTCTTCAACAGAAAGTAAACGCCTATTATACACTCTATATGCTTTGCTTGATTGAGAGTAACCAAGAAAAATACCTTCATCAGCCTTAGCATCAAACTTCCCAAGATTTTCCTTACCGTTATTCAAAACAAAACATTTACAACCGAACACATGAAGATGAGACAAGTTGGGCTTTCTACCTTTTAAAATTTCATAAGGAGTTTTATTCAAAATAGGACGAATTAGAATCCTATTGAGAACATAACAAGCCGTACTAATTGCATCGGCCCAAAAGTATTTTGGTAATCCACCCTCATTGAGCATTGTTCTTGCCAATTCCTCTAAAACTCGATTTTTGCGTTCCACAACACCGTTTTGTTGTGGAGTTCGAGGAGCTGAAAAGTTATGCTCAATGCCATACTTGTCACAAAACTTATCAAAGAGGTGGTTTTGAAATTCACCTCCATGATCGCTTCGGATTGTAACTATTTTAGAATTCATTTTATTTTGGGACAGCTTTGCAAAACTTTTGAAAGCAGAAAAAGTTTCATCTTTGCTATGAAGGAATATAGTCCAAGTGAATCTAGAGTAGTCATCTACTATTACGAACCCATAATAGTTTCCACCTAAGCTCTTTGTCCTAGATGGTCCAAAGAGATCCATATGGAGAAGCTCAAGGGGTCTTGAAGTTGAAATTATATTTTTAGATTTAAAAGAGACCCTTGTTTGTTTTCCCATTTGGCAAGCATCACATAGGTGGTCTTTTGAAAATTTTATTTTTGGAAGACCTACTACTAGATCCTTGGATACAACCTTATTAAGCAAATCGAAATTAACATGCACTAAGTGTCTATGCCATAGCCATGAATCATCATTTAAGGCCACTAGACATTTAGTGCTTGTTAAGGAAACACTCAAAATATCAAGAATATATATATTGTTTACTCTTACACCCTTAAACACAACATTTTGTTCGGTATGTTCAATTTTGCAACATGTTTTTGTGAAAGAAACTTTATAACCTTTGTCGCATAGTTGACTTATACTTAACAAATTGTGTTTAAGTCCCTCTACAAGATGTACATCAGAAATAGTAGTGGTAGAGGGATTACCTACACTACCTTTACCAAGTATAGCTCCTTTGTTATTGTCTCTATAAGTAACATACCCCTTTTTCTTTGCTTTGAAGTCAATAAAAAGTGATATGTCACTCGTCATGTGCCTTGAACATCCGCTGTCCAGAAACCATCTTCTTTCCATGGATGCAAGACACTCATCCTACAATATCAAAAGAGAGAGGTAGGTACCCAATTTTTATTGGGTCCAAGTGGGTAAGTAATAACATGGTTGTCTTTAGGCTTCCATTGATAAATGCCTTTAGGAACAAGAAATCTTCTAAACTTGCATTTCTCAATGGTATGGCCAGCATGACAACAATAATGACAAACACTACGATAATGGTGATGTTTACTATTGGTCTTTAAATCCTTTGGAACAAAATAATATTTTGCATATGGAGGATTTAATGACTTTTTGAACAACCTAGTATCAACGGCATAAGTAATCTTAGGTTGCAAGGCTTTTTCCAATTTGGCTTTAAGAGAAATGACCTCTTGTTGCCAAATGTGGCACCTTTCACAATGTCTAATTTTACTACAACCATCAATATCAATAGCTTTTGAATTTTCTGCAATACTAGCTTTTAAGCATTCTAAATCTTTTTCAGCATATTGTACTTTACCTTCCAAGTATGAAAAAATTATTTTATCGGAAGCTAACCTTTTAAATGCTTCTTTGGCTTCATTATGCAGTTTTTCAAAAGCTACTTTCAATTCAGAAAAAGACATGGAAGAGAAGTTGTTATAATAAGCTTGTTTTACCTTTTTATCATCACTTTTCTTCTTGTGGTGGGACTGATTTTTTGTGTGAGCCATAAGACACAAATTTGCGGTTTCATCGCTATCACTTGTGCATTGTGTACTTGGTGAATCACTATCACTCTCCCAAGCAATGTAAGCTCTTCTTTGCTTATTATTATACCTTCTCGGAGGAGCTTTTCCTTTATCCTTTTTCTTTAAAGGGCAATCCGTTTTATAATGGCCGGACTTGCCACAATTAAAGCAAGACCCTCTTTCTATATTCTTCTTAATCTCTTCCTGTTTTGAATCCATAGATTGTCTTCTAAAATTTATGAGATTTTTGTCGGAGTGCTTGATTCCATTCTTTCGAATGAATCTATTATATCTCCTAACAAAAAGTCCCATTTCTTCGTCACCGGAGTCTTCGTCACTACTTGATTCATTGTTGCTTAGCTCTTTTTGTGAGGACTTTGAGTTTGAAGCCATAAGAGCTATAGGCCTCTTCTCACACTCTTTGTCTTTATTCTTCTCTTTTCCCTTTTTACTTTTGTTTTCAAACTTATCTAGACTTTCTAGTTCTTGCTGATGTTCCTCCAGCTTTCCAAACAAAGTAGTCATTGTGAGTGTCGTTAGATCATTGGCTTCCTTGATAGCTGTCACTTTAGGTTGCCATTCCCTGCTAAGACATCTCAGAATTTTATTAGTAGCAATATCATTGGAAACAGGTTTTCCAAGTGCATTCAAACGATTAATGAGATGAACAAATCTCTTTTGCATGTCGGGAATAGATTCTCCTTGTTTCATGCGAAAGAGTTCGAACTCTTGATTAAGTGTGTTAATGCGGGACTGTTTTACTTCAGTTGTGCCTTCATGAGCAATTTCTAAAGCATCCCACATTTCTTTAGCTGTCGTACAATGGGAAACTCGATAATACTCATCTGCACTAAGTGTTGAAATTAGCATATTTCGAGCTCTCCAATCACTTGACCACTTTTTCTCATCTTTTTCATCCCAATCGTCTTCTGGTTTAGGTACTATGGCACCTGCCTCATTCATCATGGTAATTTGAAAAGGACCATTTTGAATGGCAGCCCATACGCGCCTATCAACAGAATTTATATGTACTCGCATGCAGTCTTTCCAATAGGCATAATTTTCACCGTTGAAAACAGGAGCTCTATTGTATGCCCCCTTTGGTTCAGAATCCATAACGTTACAGGCAGCCACAAAGCACCAGCGAACCGGTGCTCTGATACCACTTGTTAGACGCTGTGGCGAGTGATCTAGAGGGGGGGTGAATGGATCACCTCCTTTATTTCAAGGATTTAAAATGTTTTTTAGAGTTTTCAAAGAATTACGGAAACGAAGGTCCCGAATAAACAAGCGTCTATTCTGAACCGGCCACTAGAAGACCAGACAAGCGATAACGTGTTGGATTTTACGATTGCGATGATAAAGGAATAAACACACAATATGTAAAACAGTTGAATGCACCTATCACTAAAGCTATTTCCAATGAATCGAAAAACAAATTAAAACGAAAGTAGAGATAGAGAAGAGAAACAATACGCCGAGATTTGGTAAGGAAGTTCCCCACGTTCGTCCTCGCGTGTGGGTACGTCTCCCTCTCAATTTCAAATCGAAATTGAGAATTCTTATATCAAAGTTGTTGAATCCGTCAATTACAAGGTTCCAATACAAACACCAGAATTCTAAACTCCTAGAATTTCCTATTGTATCAACCTCCACTTGATTTGAGCCCAATCAAGATTTCCTGCAAGTTATACAATCAATTCACCGGTTCCACGACCTATTTGCGAAATCCACCGATTTCCAAAACTCTCGCTGCGGATGAATCTTACTTGTAAACGTGACTCACAAACCCTCAAGAACACGCCCGTTCTTGAAGGAAACCCAACTGGTTTTTCCTTGAAACCTTCTATCAATCTTCAACTCAGCTGGATCTCCGATCGTACCACTGAACGTTATCTTGAAAGCCTTCAATTCACAGGACAGCAAACACTTCCTTGTTGATGTTCTTGAATTAAGATCTTTGAGAAGATGATGAAGATGTCTTTGATTCTAGGTTTCAAACTTGCTCAACATTGAAGTCCCAACACTCCAAAAAACCCTATCTTGATGTGTTCTTCAATGCTTAATCACTGCAAAATTCGTCTCTGATTTTTCTGTGATCTGTAATCTGACAACCGTTAAATGAAACAAAAGCACATATATGTATGCAGATTCTGTTAGAGAAATAACAGAAGAATGAATCGATTCAAGCTTGGATGAATCGATACATACTGATCAATTTTTAAGAAAACAGAATTATTTAAACAGCATGAATCGATACATCATAAGATGAATCGATTCATTTTGCGAAATCCAGAAACCCTCAAACAGCATGAATCGATTCAAGCTAGAATGAATCGATTCATTATGCGAATTCCAGAAACCTTCAAATAGCATGAATCGATTCAAGCTAGAATGAATCGATTCATTATGCGTGATTTTCCAAAAGTTCATAAACATTGAGAAACAAAAGAACCAAAACAAAAGCAAGCATATTTCTTAATATGAAACAAACACAAACACTTAAAATTTATAATCAATCAAAAACTAAGGTTGCTCACAGATTGATTTGCTTCGAATGATTGCCAACGTCTAGCAAGGACTGTCTGTTCAGCTGGGGAAATGAGATAGGAAGATTTGCTCCTTGTTTGCTTGCCCCTGCCTGTAGGGTATTTGAAATAAAATGGGTGAGGAAGCTTTGAGAGTGACCAAGACATGATCTGCCCCAGTGTCTGGATTTGGTAGGTGTCTGCCCCTGGTTGAGTCTTTGAAGGTGATTTTCCCCTGACTGGGCCACTGAAGATGATTTTGCCCCTGATTGGATTGCTGAGAGTACTTTTGCTCCTGATTGAGCTGATTTTGAAGAAGTATTGATTCACATTCCTCTTTTGATTTTCCCTTGTTGGGATTGCACTGATGCCAAGCACTGATTTTCAATTAAATTATTCATACACAAATGGTAGTGTTAATGTAAATTTCATGTAAGTTTTGAAAAAGTCAATTTATTTGAATGCTATGAAAGTGTGATGAATGGACAATTAGTCCAAACGAAGTGCAAATTTAGAAAGTGCGTGAAAGATGCAGCAAGAATAATGTGCAATCGAGATTGAAGATTAGCAAATATATGGGAGTCAATTTACGCAACCTTGTTTGTAGCATGCTTTCAGAATAAACCTTGTCTCAATTAGGTCTTTTGAGGGTTGTAATATGGTCTGGTTAATGGTTTGAGAAACAAAGGATGTAAGGCTCAAAGTTTGATTTGTACCCACCCCTTCTTCGTAATGTTCTCCAATCCTACATTCAATTAACTCTACACGTGAATTTGTTTTGACGTTGCAAGAGTGAAGATGAAGCTTCAAAGTTTGCTTGAAGTGGCAGTCATCTTATTTTGTTATTGGTGTTGGTGCCCCTTTGATTTTGATATGGTGGTCACCTGATATTTGTTTTTCTTTTGCTGAGGATCTGAATTCCTCTTTTGATTTCTTTTTTTTTTACTAAGTCTCCCTTTGGGTGCTCAACTTAGCAGTTTTTTTTTTCTATTTTTTGTATTTTGTTGAATGTTGTGACTGTCAAATCATTTGTTGATGGTCCTCCGACGGGATGTCTCATCTTGCGATTTGAAAGTGTAGTCATGTTAATTGAACAACTACCCTGCCCCGGGTTAGATGTTAGGGTTGTATCCAAAAGAAACTCCTACTTCTAGGCTCAAAGTTGTTGACTATGGATTAACTCCTTGTATCTCCAGTGTTCAGGGATTTGAAAGAATGCCTGTACATCATTGATGAGGTTTTATCCGAAAGCATATCGCAACAGTTATGGGTATTTCGTTTTCATCATCCTCCCTCAAATATTTGCTAAAGTGAAGTGAGGAAATATTTTTGTGATAAATGATAAATAATGAGCGAATGCGAATAAATTGATTCAAAACATGCATAAACATAACATTAACATAACCAAGTACAAACGATAATGTTCAAAGCAAATAATACTTAAATAAACATTACAAAATAACAGAAATGCGGAAGTCATAAATGGAGATGACTGCCTTGATTTGAGGAATGAACTTCTCTTGATTGAAAGCTTCAAAGTTGGATACTACTCAGCTTGGTCTTCAACAACCCCTTCAAATGTCTTCACTTGTTGGCACCGTGCGGCGGCAATGGATTGTTCTGGACATTCGTATTTCTTGGAGCGAGGGTGAGATCCTTAGAGTTGATCATATCTTGAACCATGTGTTTGAAGGAATGGCAGTTCTCAATTGTGTGACCTGGAGCGCCTTTGTGATACTCACAATGAGCATTGGCATCATAAATTCCGGGCATTACCGGTTTGAGGTGGCATATCTTTCAAAGTAAGAGATCCTTTTGCCATCAGTTGATTAAAGATTTCAGAATATGTCATAGGCAAGGGATCAATGTGTCTATCATATCCTCTTTGTTGATATGGTGGACGCTGTGGAGGAGCACGTTGTTGTTGTTGACCAGGCCGTTGTGGGTAAGCCGGTTGCTCGTACGGATTGGGCGCGTACTGCGCAGCAGCGACCATTGGACGTGGTTGATAAGCCATCTGAGGCGGAAATAGAGCTTGCATGGCCTGCTGATAAGGCATTAGAGGAACTGGCTGATATGGCATAGGAGCATATTGCGCAGCAGCAACATATGGATACTGGTAGTAGGGAACTGGAGCAGGTGCACTCTGTTGAAGGTTCCCACTTGTAGAAGAAATGGCATTCATTTCGCCCTTCTTGTACCCGTTAAAAGGTTTCTTGACATTGGTTTGGCTGCTAGAGCCTCCTTGGATCTTTCCACTTTTCAGACCTTCTTCAATTCTTTCTCTGACCATCACCATGTCCGAAAATCCAGAAGATACACTGCTGATCAGCTTCTCGTAGTATTTCCCCTGTAGGGTACTCATGAAGATATCGATCAATTCACGGTCAACCAACGGAGGATGCACTCTGGCGGCTAGTTCCCTCCAGCGTTGTGCGTATTCCTTAAATGATTCGCTCTCCTTTTGAGTCATACTCTGAAATTGAGTACGATTCAGAGCTAAGTCAGTGTTGTACTTGTACTGCTTTTTAAATGCATCAGATAGATCAAGCCAAGTGCGAACATTGTTGCGTTCAAGTTGCATGTACCATTCTAGAGACGCTCCAGACAGGCTGTCTTGGAAGCAATGGATCATGAGCTTGTCGTCTTTGGCATGAGCGGCCATTTTTCTGCAGTACATTCTCAAATGGAGTTCAGGGCAACTGAGGCCTTTGTATTTCTCGAATTCTGGCAGTTTGAACTTAGCAGGGATCACAACATCTGGAACTAGGCACATGTCTGAAGCACTCAGAGAGGTTGAGTTGTGCCCTTCCATGATTCGGAGTTTTTCAGCTAACTCACGACACATCTTCATAGCTTCAGATTCTTGAACAGCATGGGGGTTGGTGATTGGAACAACAGTATGCATCTCATACTCAACTTGATGGTCCTCTTCAGCATGAGGAAACTAGACTTGAGTTGGAATAGGTTGAGCTTGAGGAATAGCACCAACAGTAACACCAGAGGTAGGTATTGGTTGGGAAGTGACTTCCTCGACAGCAGGAGTGAATCTTGGAGGCAATCCATAGACCAAAGGATTTGATACTGGAACTGAAGGCATTGCTCGCGAGGCAGATCCTTGCACTAGAGCATTGTTCATTGCGGCAACAGCTTCGCGACGTTCTTCCATCCTGGCCAAGGCTTGGATAGTCTCATAAATCTGGTCAATCTTGTTCTTGACCGAGTCGATCTCTTCCCTCATAGCAGCTTGCTCTTCCTGAATCACGTTCATCAGTCTTCTAGTGTTGGCTCTAGTTAGATACAGGCGTCTAGCACGATACGGGCGTCGGGAAACCAGCTTGATTTACTGAAGATGGAGGAACATGAAATGAGTTTACGGCTTTGGAATGAAATGCAAGATGAACAAATAATGCAAATGAAATGAATATGCGTATGGATGCAATGCAAGATCCAGGATCACGAGTATAATCTGCTCTGAGGTGAACCAAAGTAGCGAGTAAATAACCAGTATCTCTTGATAAAAGTAACCTTAGCAGGTAGACTCTTATAGGATTGTTCTAAGTTCTTTACCCATAAAACCACTCACAGGATAGTTTCTATGGTTATGGATAAGATACTCAAGGTCATGGACGCTAATCATACAAACATCCTGCCACAGGCTAGCTGTATTATGATGATAATAACGATAAGATCTACCTTGAGTGGAGTTCTCATGTTAGGCATACGAGGAGCGGGTCCTCGGAGACTAACACTACGCAACTACCAATATTGAAACTGGTTCTAAAAGTGGGTCCCAGAGTCACAGCCCTTTCATGAATCAAGTCATGCAACAGGCTAGCTGCATTATGACGAGATCTATGAATAGGTCTACTCTCTAGGGGGAGCTTTCATGCTAGGCTTGCAAGGAGCGAGTCCTTGGAGACTAACACTAATAACTTCCAATTCTAAACTGGGTGTTCCCTCTTCTTTTTTGAAAACTCAGATGTCGTCTTAGGATCCAACAAGAAAGTATGATAATGATCATAATAAGAAGAGCAAATAAACAAGCATAAATAAAAACAGTGAAGAGAACATATAAGCAAAGTCAACATTGATTGCAAAGTAAACTAAGTTAGGCTTGACTCTCTGACTCTCCCCAGTAGAGTCGCCATCTGTCGCACCTCGAAAAATACGACCTCGCGATAAAAGATACCGCGGATGAAAATTAAAAACAATAGAGTCGCCACCGAACTTATTTTATTCCAATTAAGGAAAGGGAAAATATCGAGAAACCCTTTTTAGAAAAATGGATAGAACAAGGTCTTTGAAACCAGTTCTAGGTTCGGGAGTCGATTCCGTAAGGGGAAGGTATTAGCACCCCTTACGACCGTTGTACTCAACGGGAACCTCTTAGTTTAACTTGCAATCTAATGTTGACTTATGCTTTCTGTTTTCTTCGAATAATAAAGAGTAAATACGAACGATTCTAATATAAGGTTACGGGAAACGGGTTGTTTTATTCCTAAGGTGCTCGGCAAGGAGTAAGATTTGTGTTCCTACTTATTCCCTCGTGCAATGGGAAAGTCAGAGCTTCGTAGTTCGTGGTACTAAGGTTGATCAGTTTGTTTTGATGAATAGTTATTTAAATCGCATTCTACTGCTAAGTGTTGGCTTGTCTGCTCGCGATAGGAGGCTGAAGCGCTAGCTTGTTTGAGATAGAAAGGATTAAATAATGTTCGCTTAAAAAAGGTTTGATTCGATTGGTGTTTTTAAGAATGAAAGGGTAAATAAATTGCGTCCTGAGGGGCGAGCCTCAGGAGAATTTATTCGAGAATTCGAGGAATGCGAGACTCCAAAATCCAATTCTTTAATTATTTGATATTTCGATTAAATGTTTTAATTACGGAAAGTCGAATGAACGACGTCCCGCGGGGCGAGCCTTGAGAGTGTTCATTCAAGAATTCGAGGAATGCGTGACTCCAGAATTCAGTTTATCCGTACTTTAATTATAAAAATATTTGAATGGTCGAGTTCGGAAAATTGATGGCGAGGCGCGATGCTCGGCTTACATTAATTCGTGATTCAATTATATTAACAAATTATAATAATCATAAATAAATAAATCAAATTGCAATGTAAAAATAAATTAAATTATAATAAGGTTGCAAGATACAAATAATTGAATTAAATTGACAATAAACGTAATAATACATTTAATAATTGAAATGATATGATAAAAGATAAAAACTAAATTAAACTTGTTTTGTTATAATTGAATAAATTAAGTAAATAATAAAAAAATATGGCCTCATATTAATTAAACTCTCCAATTAAAATATTGGAAAAATTTAATGTGTTAATATCATTGGCCCAAAAGATAAAATAATATGATAAATTAAATAAACTAAACACCAAATAGTTCATTAAAATTATTTTCTTGTTTTTTCTTTAAGACATATTTTTAAAGGTGGCAAAAATGGCAAGACAAAATTACAATAAAAGAAAGAAAGAAATCAAAATTATAAAGAACAAAACAAATAATAATATCCTAATAAATAAAATAAATCAAATAGAAAAAGTAAAAATAAAATAAACAATCATAAAGGAAGCAGCGTGAATTATAAGTGTGTGTTTAAGAACAGTATGGGCCTTGCCCATTAACACCAATCATTCAAAAAATAAATAAAAATAACAGTAATAATGATGATGAAAAATCAAATAAACCACAGGATGAGGTCTTCCGCACACATCACCTGTCATCTCATCACCCTGCTTTGAGCGATTCGGCGACGATGGCTTCAGATTCACTCTTTGACGTCAGCCTCACCCTCGGTCGCTCGTCCCTGAGTTCGTGATTGATCTCTCGCGGTGCTGGTGGCGGTCGTCGGAAGTGGTGGTGATGAGTCGCGTTTGAGGTTGCGGCGCGAATGGAATCAGTTTTCGTTTGTTCGATCTTGGTGAAGGTAGTGTTCGGCGCGGATGGCTGCGGCTTGGCGAGTTTTTTTTTTCAAAGACTTTGTTCGCGTTTGACTGTTCAGTTTTGGTCAGAACTTCTGAGCGGAGGTGATGCGTGCGGCTTGGCGGTGATGTTGTGAAGGTGCCGCAATGGGTGGGAAGAAGGTTTGAGGTGATGTTATGATTTTCTGCGAGTTAATAGTGGTCTTTTTTTTGTCTATTTGTGTTTATGGCGTAGTGTTTCTTTTGAAGGTTTGATGGATAAAATAAGGTTGAGGTTTGATGAAGGAGGGAGCTCTGGGTTTATTTCAGATCTGTTTTCCTATTTGGTTTGGTGTTGGTTCAATGGTGCGCGATTTGGGTGCGAGATTGGGGACGGGAAAGTTTCCCGATGGTGTTGGGATGAAGAATTTTGAGAAGTTTGAGTAAGGTTTGAAGGGTCTGCATTTTGATTTGTTGTGTTGTTAGTGTTTGAAGGTGGCGGTGATAGCGTTCATGGAGTTTATTCTGTGTAAAAAAAGGATGCAGATTTTTGGGGTTTAATTTGAATGGGGAGTTGTTTTTTGTTTGTTGCTTGAAGGATGGTAAATGATTATTGCAGAGTTTTTTCGGGGTTAATCCAAGCCTCCCTTTATGCACAGTGAAAGGATAACTATATAGAAGATAAATATTGAGGGCATTTGGGGAAGATTGAAAAGAAAAAGAAAAAAAGATAAAGATGGTGGAAATAACAAGCTGTAATTTGTTATTGTGACTGGAAAAAAATGAGGGTTGGAGTGAGTATTTTGGTGCTTGTATACGTAACAGTTATATTGTTGTGGCTTGCAAGGATCACGTGGGTGGAGAAGGGAATAAAGTGTGGTGTGGGGTCATATGGAAGTTATTGGAAAGAATGAAGTTTAGAATTTGCTGTAAAAAGAAATAAAATTGGGGATTGGAATATAGTAACAAAAATAAAAAGAATAATAATAAGTATTCTATAATAATAATAATAAGAAATATAATAATAATAATATAAATAAGGACAAAAAATAATAGTAATGATAATGATAAGAAGAGTTATAAAAATAATAATGATATCAATAATAAAAAAATGATAATAATAATAATAATTAATAATGATAACATGATAATAGAAAATAAAAGTGAAGATAGAAATAATACCAACAAAAACATAAAAGTAGTAATGAAAATAGATAAATATAAAAAAATAAGAAAATAAGATGATGAAAGGATTTTTTTTTTTTTTGTAATTTTGTAATGAAATAAGATGCAGTGGACTATGATGAAAATATTTAGAATGAGTTTTGAAGATTAGTAAAAATGAAATTTTTTGGCATAAATAGTTTATAATAAAAAGAATATATATATATATATATATATATATATATATATATATATATATATATATATATATATATATATATATATATAATGGATATTTTAGTAAAAAGTGGAAGAATAAAAAGAAATTATGGGTTGAATTTTTTGTAGAATTTTCATGATGTAAGAAGATGATTTATAATAAAACTGATTTATGAGAAGTGAAATTAATAAAAAGGGGACAATCGGACAAACGACTCCACACAGCACACTGACTTTTATCATTGCACACACACGACTTGTCAAATTCAAACGACCCTGAATTTTCGCACAAAAAGAAATGACACGTATTTTATTTGGATTTTTGGATAATGGTTAAATAGTAAAATGGTGCGGGTAGGACAAATTTGGGGTATGACACCTTGTCTTGAAATCCCCTAAAACTTTGTCGTTCATCAAATCCTTTAGCTTATGCAGATTCTTGAGCTCTGGTTGCGAGAAGGTGTAATGAGCATTGTTATTTCTGGGAATCTTCTTAGCTTTTGCCATATGGATATGAATAAAGTTGACAAATACCAGAACCGGGAGCAAACACAAATGAAAACATGAGAAATGAATACACAAAAATGGTAATGATGCATAGGGTGAAATGCAATGCAATGTAGGACATGCTATCAGTCTGGAACTGTTTGGATACAGGATATCAGAACCAAGAGCCAAGTGATCAAAAACCCATTGTCCTCTCAATAATAACCATCTGATAATAACTCAGAACCAGATAATCAACTAGATACTTAAGAATCCCAAAATCAAAGTAACCGGATCAGAACGTAAAATCACACTGATATCAAAGGGTATGATGAGGTTAAGGGTTCCTGCAAACATATAAACCCCTCCCAATCTCACAGGTGTGCTTTGAGTCAATCATCACGGACTTTCAAATCCGAATAGCAATAATACATTCACCATTTCCGAGAAATAGTTCATTACCAAATCAGGGAATCGTTTAAGCATTATGTACTACTATAGATTTTTTGTTTGAAGATGAGAAGATAAGAACCAAAGGAGCTTAAAGGTAAAAGAAATAAAGGTGTACTAACAAAACCTAATTGTTATCGTGCTTGGAGACCCTAGGTTAGTTAAGTATCATTCTATCCTAAAGAAAATAAGGAAAGAAGAAAAGAAGAAGAGAAAAAAGGTAGAAAGCAACTTACTTTTCTTAAAAAAGTTAGGTTGTTTCTAAGAGGAATGAAGATACATTGTACAAATGATGGCATAAGCTCATCTCAAATCACAAGTGAAGCATAAAAGAAAAGAGGATAAAGAAGTTGGAGATGTGGAAATCTCATCCACACCTCTTACTTACCATATCCCCTGAAAGTGTTAGAAGAATTCACAAATGATAAATAAAGATCAAGTAAGCTCAAATTGAGTAAGGACAAACAAGGAATCAATACAAACCATCACAACCAGAACTTTAACATCATACAAAAATGCTAAGATTAGTCACACCACACCACACAAAGAAAAGTGCAAGTAGTCATACAAACAACTAACAAAACATGATGGCAGAAATAAGATGAGAACATGTGATTAGGAGCATCAAAAAAGTTAAACATCATCAAGTTTCACCAAGGTCAGAACCTAACCATGTTAAGTAAGTGCCTAAGAAGAAGATTCAAACATCAATTAAGGCATAAAAGCACAAACTAGGTCAATTGAAAGAGACATGAATAAGTTTGAAGTGAAGTGAGGCATGCATGTGAATGTGTAACCTAGTGAACAAGTAACACCAAACTACCAAAGGAAAAGCTCTCATACTAAAACCATAGACCAAATATCATGCTATTAAACTACAAATAAGACCCTAAGAGGTGGCACAAGTGCCTTCCTAATCAAACAATCAATCATGGACCAAAAGTATTTCAAAATAAGCAAGTTAAGAAACAAATCTCAAACAAATAGGGAACATGTCTTAAAAATTCCACCAATAACAAAAAAGACACTTCAAGCATGTACAAACATCATATCAATACCACACAACCAAAATCAGAAGCAAACATCATCAAAGAAATGGTCAAAAGGCAATTAGGGTTTCACTAACTTACACCAAAATCAACAAGCTAAAAGGAATCCAAACAAGACCTAAAAAATGTGACAAAAATCACCAAGACACTTCATCATGCTAGAAAAGCAAAGAAAAAAGAATCAACTTCATATCAATTTCTAAACTCAAACTAAAAAACAAACAAGTTAGGTTGCGCAAAATAAAAGAACAATTAATTCAGGCTATGTAAATAAAAGAAAAATGGAAAATAAAATTTGCACAAATTTTATAAAACCCTAAATAACATCTATGAATTTTTTTAGAATTTTTCAAAGTGTCTTACTATTTTTGAAAATTAGACATGAAACTGAAAAAATAAAATAAAATAAAATAGAAAATAAAAGCCAATGAGGTATGAATAGCAACCAAGATCAGTACAAACCACAAGCAGGTCAAAAGACGGGGGCGCAAAAAGCAACAAAGCCCAATATAAAACTAAACATAGTTAACAACTTACAATAAACTCTAGGCAAAAGTTAAGCACACCCTGAACCACATGATTGATCACACGCTCACCATGGAAGTCAACAAAATCATAAGGTCAACAAATCAACGCAATCAAGAGCATGCACACGGTAACAAGTGTATGCTGGAAAACACAAATATTAATTGTAAAAACAGATTTTAATGCAGTGTCACGTTTTTGTACGTTGGATTAATAAAACGGACGGAGGAGATTATGTCTTCTTCCTTGGATCATCTCTCACCTGAAACAAAACCAGTCCAAAATCCGGTGTCGGGGCCCTAGCTCCGGTCACCGGAAAATTCATAATAAGAACAAAAATGCACAGATCCACACATAAACCTCCAGATCCACAGTTCTTAACATGATAAACACGAATATGAGATCCAAAACATCAAACAAGCAACACAATTCACAGATTGAAGGAAACAAGTTTCATCATCAAACTTTCAAACTCATCATAGACACTCAATTCTCAGCCATTTTCAATAATAATCATACTAGCATTCTCAGTGAAACACATAGATCATTATACACTAAAAAAATCAAGATCTAGATCCAAAGATTCAGAAGCATACTTGAACTTGAAGTCACTAAAATACACCAAAAAATCCCTTAAAAACGTGCATATCCACTCTCTAGCTCCTCTATTTCCAAAATAAATTCAAATAGAGCTTCAAATCCTCTTGAAACTTGAGATTCGAACCAAACTGCTTATGACTTACACTGTATGAAAACTTGCCTCTAAGCTCAAATCAATGGTTGATTTGTGATCCTCACACTCCAAGGATGAAGAATATGTAAGGAAATGAGACAATGGGTGTGTAAGAATAGAGATTCAAAAGCAATTGCAAAATGAGCAAAGAGTTGAAAGGGTGAAAATGAGAGAAACTTAGGCTGCAAAATTCGTGTGGTTCCCTTTTATATCAAGTGTGTGAAAAGCTTATTAGGGTTTAAGAGTGAGTGAGAGCATGGGAAGTGTGATAGGGAGCAAAATGAAAAATTGCATGAAAGTTGTCATGAGGTGGTTTATGCGTGCATTCTTTCCACCAAGTTCACAAACTGATTTGTCTTGAGTCCCTTATCACCCTTAGATCAATCACAAGGCTCAGAATGCTTTGGTTTTTGAATTATGAGTGGTTTTGAAAAATGACAAGTTGTGAAATATCTCCCTTGTAAGCCACAAATTCCTTGAATTTATTGGGCCAATTTTCTTGTTATGAGTTAATCTTGAGTGTGACAACCAGAATTGGTACATTAGAGGCCTTGAAAATGCATTACAAACCTTTTTGAAAAATGGTAGAAACTTGAAATATATATAAAACCCTTAAAACAAGCCAAGTTCAAATGACCATATCTCTCAAACCACAAATGTTATGGATAAGTTCTTGTACTTTTTGGAAATGGGAGTGAAAGCCTTACAAGTTTCATGTTTAAGAAAAAATCCATTTGGAGCCATCTTGGGGAGTGGAAGATTTACCACAGTGGATGAAAATTGATGATGATTATCCTGAATTTGGAAAAGAAGCAAGAAACCTCCGCTTGGCATTATCTATTGATGGAATGAACCCACACAGTCTTCAAAGTATCTCACATAGCATTTGGCCTGAGATTTTAATGATTTATAACCTACCTCCATGGCTATGTATGAAGCGTAAGTACATGATGTTATCTATGTTAATTTCTGGGCCTAAACAACCAGGGAATGACATAAACTTATACTTGACACCCTCACATATGATGTTTATGAGGTTTTAAAACACTTAGACACCTCTGGAACACTTCCAAGCCATAATCACTATTCAAAACCTCAAATAAGCTTTTTTTCTGCAACTTGAAGATCATAAGTTGATCCAACCATTTGCAATTAAGTCAAAGTGTTCAAATACACTCCATATGGTGTAGGGAAGATATCTAAATCATCACAAAATCTCTGTAACACCCCCTGCTCGAAATCACAACTCCAACTGCTAGCTCAAGTTCAGGTAAGCCTCAAACTTGGCTAATTCATGATCCATGTATATTTCCTTGCACTGTCTTTTTGCGATGTGTGCGTAATCATATACTAAGTAGTTCCCCTCAATCAATTTAACAAAATCATCATCATATAGAATTTCATGAGGCTCAGGCCAAATTAGGATTCTTCGATGTTCTTCACTGATTTTTCACTCTACACTAATAATAAATGAAATTAATTGGTACCATGGTGTTCGTAAATTAAAAACGAGCAAGAATGATGTTTATTTCATTTCATTACATATTCAGTGAGATATGGGGAATTTTGCAAAATCCACATTTTTGGGCAACCTGAAGAACACGCGCATGTTCTTGCCATGTTCTTGGCGCCCTTTTTTGAAATTTCAAATATTTGAATTTTGTGATTTTATTTAATTCAATCCATAATTAATTTCTCTATGAATATTTTGAGTTTTAAATGATTCTTTTTCATTAATTCTCAAAATGTTTAAATATTTTATTCCATGAAAAAATCTCCAAAAAATATATTTTTAATATATTTATTATTTCCATAAAGAATTAATTTTATTTGTTTCTAAACATTTTCAAGTTCATTTATTTCACTTGATTTTTCAAACATAAATGATAATCAAGTTGTCTCATGGATAAAACATAATTTTTCAAACATTTATCCAAGGTTTCAACTTGTTTTTCAATTATGTTTGAAATTTATCAAAGATTTTAAATTTTTTTATATAAAAAAATATCAAAAACTCGGGTTTTGATTTTAATAACCTTTAAATTGATTTTAATCACTCTTGGGCCTCTATTAGAGTGCAAGACCCATCCCTTTTTGAAAATTGAACCATTAGGGTTCATCTTATCCATTTTTAAAAACTCGGCGCGATCGCCTTTTTCACCGCATTAAGCTTTCATCTGTGAATCTTTTTCTGTGAATATCTTTACAAATAACCATTTGTTTTCTAAAATGAATTGTAAAAATGTGTCATGAGGAATCCTTTGTGTTTAGGACTCATTTCTTTTGTTTTCAACTTTCTCCAGTCTGTTTTAAAACTCCATCAGACTTCTGTATAAGTCATGAACCCACCAATTGTTTCTTAAAACAGTTTTCAATGTCTTATACAGATATTCATGAACATTTGTTTACAAATATCATCTCCTTTTCTTTTTTCATCTTTACGACTAAAGATCTAATACATCAACAACTAGACTGAGATTCACTTCGGTGAACTTCTTTCAAGGCTGTAGGCAGCTTTTCAGCATCCAAGCCCCACTCCGTGTATGAAATCACAAGATTATTAATCCACACAAAAAATTCCATATGTTTCCTTATGTATAAGCCCTATTATTGGCTTTTGAGCCATATTTTCTCTTCCTAACTTCTCGCTGTTTTCTTAAACTGTTGTTGCTTGCTTAGAATAGAACTGTTTGCCAAAATTATCTTTCTTCACCTCATATTAAAGCAAAGATAATAAAATACTTCTTAGTGACAAAGATAATACAATGTATAAAACACATTTGTAATCTTTCTCCCTCGGGATTTTAGGCCTCTGCTTCCCAGTGTAACTTCCAACTTCATTCTTAATAAAACAACTTTCAAATATTCAAATCATAGCAAAGACATACTAAAAGATGTTAAACACATTCACTTACACCTTTTATGTATCTGTATGTATCTTTACTGTTTATATTTGCATTTTCTAGAATCTCTAAGTAGTAGGTTATCTTCATCCAACTAATACACCATTCAAAAATACTTAGGATTTTATTTTACAACTTACAAGGGGTTTAAAGAGATAAAAAGTTTACCGGTGAAGTGCTTTTTTTATAGACCATCCCAGCCTCCTCTTGGGGTTTATCCAAGGACCTATAGGCCTCATACAGGTAACCCAACCTCCTATTGGGCTTAAACACAAGGACCAGACCTTAGCATAAAAAGCATACAATAATCGCCTTCTCCCCGATGGATGACCAAGTTAGCTTCCTCTTGAACTTTATACAATTGAATTCCCCCAGACAAAGGAATGTCTGATGACCGCATCTCATAAATTTTCAAACAGACTAAACACTCTTCATACAGAGTCTGTCTACCAATTTTTTCAGCCTCCCACCTTAGGCTTCATATAAGATACATATAATCAAGAGTCAGTCTCTCACAAATAAGCTTCACACTTGGGCTTCCAAATCTGGATACCGATAAACTTTCTCAACAGAGTCAGTTTTCTTTGTTTAGCTTCAACCTTGGGCTTCAATCAAGGCACAAATAAAACAAATCTTCCTTCTTTGGAGATGATAAATTCTCTCTACTTAGCACCTTTTAGCTTCAACCTTGAGCTTCAACCAAGGCACATGCAGTCAAACACTACACAGTCACTCAAAATCAGTCATAGTCTTGTACTTTTACCAAGATAATCCATTCATAGTCTTGGACATTAACTTAGCTAACAACATTCATATACAATCATAGTCTTGGACTCTAACTAAGCTAACACTAGTCATAGTCTTGGACTTTAACTAACCTAATTTCCCATAATACAGTCGTAGTCTTGGACTCTAACTAGGCTAAACATTCAACCTTTCTTAAGTTATGCAAATCAAGATATCATATTCAGCTTTCCTGAGCTATGCAATCCAGGTCAACCATTTAGTCATCCTTGAGCTATGCAATTCAGGGTACCCATTCATCCTTTCTTGAGCTATGCAAATCAAGATACCATTTAGTTTATGCCTTGAGCTATGCAATTCAAGCAACCAACCAACCAGTTATAAATAATTGTTTTTCAGCTTCAATACTGGGCTTTGATCAGGAAATAAACAGACTTATCAACTTCATTCTTGGGCTTTGATCAAGACACAAATACAAACTTTTGAGCATCAACATCCTATGCTTTAACCAGGATACAAATCAACCTTTCCTCTTAGATCTAGCCTTTTAGGAAGAACTACAATGCTCTGATCCTTCAATTCTCTTTTTGGGGGTACGTAGGCAAATGACGCCGTTTGTGGGAATCTTTTATCTTACTGTTTTAAGATATAATTTTCTTTTAAACCTTTTTTAGTTAGAAAAAACCCTAGGATTAGGAACATGTATATATTCTACTTTTATAAATTGCTTTTATACTGCTATATGTTTATGTTTCCGCAAAATATATGTTCAAATAATATCCTTTGGGATGGTTTCTAAAAAATGGGAATGCGATTAATCCGCATCTGGGTGAGTTTGAGTGCACTCTAAGATAGGTAGGGCATAATTGAGATAGCTTGTTGGGAGTCCAATCCCGATCATATGAAACCTCAAAAGTCCCTGAATCATTCTAGGTATCCGGTGTGAAATTGATGCTTATAGCGTACTCCACGAACACTCGAAGATTTCCAATTGGATACTCATAACACTGCGGATTTAGTAAACATTTACCCCTTGACCTTGACTTACATGATCTACACGTACAAAAATATTTTACCATAGAATAAACCTTTGGGAATGGGTAGAACTCTGGCCTCGTGACACCTAACCTTTGAAACCATGTTTTCACCGTGTTCTTGTGTGTTGCATTCACGCATTCATCAAAAGAAAACAATTTTCAAATTTTTTATTTATTATTTTTCTCCTTTAAAAGAACTGATCTAACGTATGTTTCATATTATCAGTCTCTTAAGAAATGGACTTTGGGCGACGAAAAACCCACAAGTTTACATTCAAGTCCAAGATTGGACGACCTGAGAAAGCTAGGAAAGCTTGTCACAGATAGAAAATAATTTAGGTCAAAGTTTGGAGAACTGTTGTCCCTACTAAAAGTCAGCTTGGTAAAATGTGTTCTTGCTACACTGGTCCAGTTCTACAACCAGGTGTACCACTGCTTCACATTTCCCGATTACCAGCTCTGTCCAATATTGGAAGAGTACTCTTAGTTGGTAGGAGTCCTTATTAATGAGAAAATACAATTCTCCAGATTGGAAGGAATGCCGAAATAATCAACAATTTCTAGGAATCTTGCTTTGTAAGAGTAAGAAGTTAAAGCCCATTAGACTACCAAAGGAGGAATCGAGGGTCTACTCTATAAATTTCTGATATTAGAGAGCACTATATTTTTCCAGTATCGAAAATACAGTTTAATTCGAAGTCATCTTCGCATTACTCATCTATGGAATATTCTTATTTCCTAATATAGAAAACTTTATTGGCATCAATACGATAAATATCTCTCTCATCAGAAATCCATTTCATACACTGTTCGCAGATGCTATCCACTCAATTCACCTGAGGAATTTACGCGGAAGAGGAATGATTACTTGTTGTGTACCACTTATTTACAAATGGTTCACTTCCCACTTACCTAATTCATCATCATTCTGGGAAACTAAAAGTGGAATGCACCGGTCAAAGAAGATTATGTCTTTGACCAATTCAGTCATCAGTTGGTCCACTCCAGTCTACGACGGAATTTGGATCATCACTAGCTGTGGTAATTTCCTAAATGTACCTCTCATTGGTTCCAAGGGAGGGATTAATTATCACCCAAAGTTAACTCAACGTCAGATGGGATACTCGATGAGAGATACACCCGTCAATGCTCAGAATGAAGGACTTTTCTTCGAAGAAGGACAAGAGCAAAAGACTATCATAGGAGAGATTGTGCATACTTCGAAACATGTACACAAGAAAGGAATAAAATATCTGGCAAAACCAAAATATATCTCTTTGGATCCTTACCTCCAATGGGTAAAAGTTAAAGCATTGAAGTCGATGATGCCTTACCCTTGACAAGGGGTACTTCCACTGATGGAACCTGTTCTCGACTTCATGAATGATAAAGAGAAACTTTAGATAGATTTCAACAAAATACAGAGGGAGAGAGACTCCTCGAAAAATAAATATTAGATTCTCAGCATAAAGAATGTCAAAATTTAGAGTCTACTGAAAGAAAAGGATGACCTTATTGAGGTACTTATGTACCACATCACAGAGAAGGAGGAACATCTACTTATTCAAGGCAACGCCGAAACCATCTACGCCTAGAAAAGGACTGAAGATCTGGAAGAAGTCTCTCCAAGAGACAGAAAACAGATCGTCAAGAAACTGAAGTCTCAGCAAAGAGAGCTTTAGAGTTTTAAGTTTTCTTTCCAGCATTTGAATAATGTACCGTGGATGTAACTTGTTTCAGTTCAATAAAAAATCATATATGATACTTTGCAACACTTTGTTCAATAAGTTCTTTCTTTAAATAAAGGAGAAAATTAACAAATTTTGTTTTAATCATTGCATTATCATTCATCATTTGCATTTTTGTTTTCATCGAGTCTTATTTCCGTACCAGGGTTGGATACTAACATCGTGGAACATAATTTACCGTTGAAGCGAAAATGCTCTCCAGTTAAGTAGAGATTGAGAAGAACTCATCCAGAAATGGCTATTAAAATCAAGGAAGAGATACAGAAGCAAATCGACACAGGATTTCTCGCCACTTCAGAATTTCCTCAATGGTTGGAAAACATTGTGCCAGTACCGAAGAAGGACGGAAAGTCATAATGTGTGTAGACTACAGGGATCTCAACAAAGAAAGTCCAAAGGACGACTTCCCTTTACCACACATCGACATTTTGGTGGAAATTACAACAAAGTACAAAGTATTTTCTTTCATGGATAGATTTCGGGCCATATAAAAATGGCACCCGAAGACATGGATAAAATAAATTTCATTACACCCCGGGGAACCTTCTATTACCAAGTGATTCCATTCACATTAAAGAATGTTGGTGCTACCTATCAAAAGGCAATGACAACTTTCTATCATGATGATGCATAAAGAGATCGAAGTATATGTCAACGACATGATCGCCAAGTCGAAGACCGAAGAGGAACACATTGAATATCTGCATAAATTATTCCAACGTCTGAGAAAATATCAACTACGATTGAATCCTAACAAGTGCACCTTTGGTGTCTGGTCAGGAAAACTCATGGGATTCATCGTCAGTCAGAAAGGAAACGAAGTCGATACTGCCAAAGTCAAGGCTATTCAAGACATGCCTGCTTCGAAAATGGAGAAACAAACACAAGGATTCCTGGGACGTCTCAATAACATCTCAAGGTTTATATTCCTCATGACCACGACATGTGCGCCTATATTCAAACTTCTCCAGAAGAATAAAAGTTATGACTAGACATAAGATTGCCAGAAAGCCTTTGAAAAGATCAAAGAGTACTTCTTGAAGCCACCAATTTTGTCTCCTCCAGTTGAACGTAGACCATTGATCATGTACCTCACCATTTTGGAAGACTCCATGAGATGTGTACTTGGACAGCAAGACGAAACGAAAAGAAAATAATATTCCATTAATTATTTGAGCAAGAAATTCGCTGATTGTGAAACTCGGTACACAATGCTCGAGAAAACTTGTTGCGCTCTAGCTTGGGTAGCCAAACGTCTTTGCCAGTATATGATATGTCATACTACTTGGTTCATCTCAGAAATGGATCCGATCAAATATGTGTTCAAAAAGCCTGCATTAACAGGACGAATTTCTCATTGACAAATGTTGTTATCACAATACGAAATTGAGTATCACGCACAGAAATCCGTCAAAGGAAGTATCCTCGCTGATCATTTGGCGCGTCAACCCATCAGTAATCAGGATCCGATCACATTTAACTTCCCATACGAAGATGTCATGTATCTTAAGATGAAAGATTGTGACAAACCACTGCCAAGCGAAGGACCTGAACCAGGATCCCTTTGGGGACTTATCTTTAACGGAGCAGTTAATTCTTATGGAAACGAGATTGGGGCAATCATTGTCACTCCAAACGAAACCCACATTCCATTCACAACCAAATTAACATTAAAATGTACAAACAATGAGGATGAGTATGAAGCTTTCATCATGGATCTCAAAGAAGAAATTTATCTTAGGATCAAGAATTTACACGAGTACAAAAATTCGGCCTTAGTGATCAATTAGGTCAAAGGAGAATAGGAAAAACGACAACATGGATTGATCCATTACCAGTATTACGCAAGGAGATCACTGCCATTTTTCAACAGAGTTGAATTCTATCACATCCCTCGTGAGTAAAATCACATGGCTGTCGCACTTGCTACTCTCTCTCCCATGATCACAATTGATCAATGGAATGACATTCCGAGAATTGACATTATGCGCCTGGACATGCCAACATACATTTTTGCAATAGAAACTGCTACTAATGCAAACCTTGGTATCACAACATTTAACAATTCCTACAGAAAAGAGAATACCCATTTGGATCGTCAAGAAAAGACAGGAAGACCATCCGAACACTGGAATAATCCTTTGGCAAAGTCGTGTCAAAATTATTGATGATGATGCCCTCTAGATGAATTTTTCCTAGAGAAAGGAGTTAAGACCTCCATACATCATCAAGAATTTTGACACGACTTTGACAAACCATTTACAAGTTCAACAGATGCAGAGATCAAAGACTGCAAGATTAGGGTTTCACAGTGCCCAGATTAGAGTTTCTGGCTAATCGGGGAACTAAAAGTCAAGATTTTCATCTGGAAAAGAGCATGTACCACAGGTAATGGTTTAAATAGCTCATATACATCATGTAAGTCCATTCATAAGGTTAAAATGCCTTAGAGGATGTCCAGTAAAAAAAATCAGAAAACCAGGGGTATCTAGTGTAATTTCCATCTGGACCAAAAAGTCAAAGTTTGACTTTTTCACCCAAAATGATCCTCATGACCAAAAAAGTCAAAGTTTTATTGTTGTAGTTTTATGTAGCTTTAAAGGAGAGGGATATGTTGGGGTGAAGGTTGTTTGGAGGAATTGAATTTTCTACATCATTAATGTATATTCCTCGTGTGATTTGAGTTTGAAGAAGGTTCTTTGGAGAGAGTTAGTGGAATTGAAATCAAGATTATATGATAGGGATTGGTGCACCAGAGGTGATTTTAATGCTATTGCTAGTTCTTTTGAACTAAAGGGTAGGGCGATGGGTAGTAGGTCGTCGGAGTATGGGTAGGGCGATTGTGACTTGATTGATGTTCCGTGCAAGGGAATTTTTTTTCTTGGTTTAATGGTGATGGTCACTCTATGAGTATATTAGATCGCTTTTTGATTTCCGAAGAGAAAATTCTCAAATGGGGTGTGGTTGGTCAATTGATTGACAAAAGGGATTTGTCGGATCAATGAATGTATTTGAGATATGCATTTCATTTCTTTTGTTGAAAAGGAATGGAATGGTTTGAATGTTCACGGTAAGAGTGATTTCGTAATAAAAGAAAAGCTTAGATTACTTAAAAGTAGTCTTAGGCGGTGGAATATATAGGGTTTCAGAAACTTTGATTTAGAAGTGGAAAAGGGCATGAACGATATTAATGACTTAGATGGGAAGTTGGTATCGAATGATGGGTCTCAAGTGGATATTATCAATGAATATCGCAAATAAGCTTCTAGTCCGTTTTGGATGAATTTGAGAATTAAGGAGAACATGCTCATTAAAAAATCGAGGTTGAAGTGGTTGAATGAAGGTGATGATAATACTAGGTCTTTTCATTGTATTATGAAAGATAAGAGGAAGCATAATTTTATCGGGTCTATTAATGTAGAAGGTAGATTGGTAGAGTCGATCAATGAGGTCAAAGAGGAAGTTCACAAGCATTTTGAAAGGAAGTTTTCCAAATTCGATACCGATAGGCCTACTCTTGATGGAGTATCTTTTAATTGGATTTCTACTTCGGAGAGGGCATTGTTAGAGGCCCCATTCTCAGAGGATGAGATAAAAGAAGTCGTGTGGGGTTGTGACGGGTCCAAAAGCTCGAGACTGGATGGTTATTCTTTTTCTTTCATCAAGAAATGTTGGTTCTTTTTGAAAGATGATTTCAACCGTATTTTCATGGATTTCCATCAAGGGGTTGTTTTGTCTAAGTCTATTATCTCCTCTTTCTTGACTCTAATTCCCAAGAAGGAAAATCCTCTTTGTTTAGATGATTATAGACCAATTTTTTGGTTGGTTTTCTATACAAGGCTTTATCGATGCTTTTGGCCTCAAGGTTGAAGGTGGTTTTGAATTATATTATTTCTCCTTACCAAACGGCTTTCGTGTCGGGTAGACAACTTCTTGATGGTGTTTTGGTGGTTAATGAGTAAGTGGAATATGCCATTAAGAGAAAGAAGGAATACATAATTTTTAAAGTTGAGTTTGAAAAAGCATATGATAAAGTCTCTTGGGGTTTTCTTAAATATATGTTGAGGAGGTTTTGGTTCGGTGATTTATGGATGCGGTGGATGGAAGTTATGATTTTCTCTAGTAAAATGTATGTCTTAGTTAATGGTAGTCCAACTAAAGAGTTTGCGGTAGAAAGAGACTTGAGGCAAGGTGATCCCTTATCTCCGTTTTTATTTGTTTTGGCGGCGGAGGGTCTATCGGGGCTGATTCGTAATTCGGTTATGCTTGGTGATTTCACCAATTTTAACATCAATCGGAATTACTTTATAGATGTCCTTCAATTTGCAGACGATACTCTTTTGGTGGGAGATAGTAGGTGGAAGCATTTGTGGGCTATTAAATTGGTTCATAGACCCTTTTAATTAGTTTCGGGTCTAGGTATCAATTATCATAAAAGCAAAGTCATCGGTATTAATATTCTGAATAATTGTCTTCTAGCGCAACCTTATTCCTTTCTTGTAGAATGAAATCTCATGAATTCATTTTCCTCGGCATTCCCATTGGTTCCAATCCAAGGAGGACCGTTTCTTGGTCTTCTTTGCTTCAAAAATTTAGCAAAAGACTCTCGGCTTGGTATGATAGGTTTTTGTCTTTGGGCAGAAGCATCACTCTTATAAGAGAGGTGTTAAATAGATTAGCTATTTTTCATCTTTCTTTTTTCAAAGCTCCGGTGAAAATTCAGAATGAGATGATTAAGATCCAAAGTAGTTTTCTTTAGGAAGCTTTGGTAGCGAGTTGAAGAACTCATTGGATCAATTGGAACTCTCTGTCTTCCTTATAATAAAGGTGGTTTAAATTTGAGAAGGATGTATATTTTCAACGAGGCTCTTATTCAAAATTTGAGGTGGAGAATCATGGCGGGTTCGAAGGACCTTTGGTTTCGCGTGTTAAAGGAAAAATATAGGGGCATCTGTTTATTGATGTCACCTGGCGGTATTCAAGTTAACAAGGGAAGATATTTATCTTCTTGGATGCTGGACTTAATATCTTTTTGCAAACTTATCCATGAAGATATTCTTTTCAATAATACTAGGTTCAAAGTGGGCAATGGTTTTGGCGTTCCTTTTTGGTAGGCAGATTGGACTGGTGAAGGGTCGCTGGCTCTTCTTTTCTCGGATTATTTCGTGTCTAATGCTCTGAAACACGTTGTGTTTTATGCAATGGGAAGGTGGGAGCAGGGTCAGTGGCGATGAGGGGATTTCGGAGTGAACTTTCAAATGCCGATTCAGCAGCGGAATGGGCAAGGGTCTGCTGCTTTGGGTTCTGTCGCGCTTGGGTCTGTTTCTATGGAGGAAGTCCAGCAGCAGTCTGCTACAGTCTAGCCGGTATCATCCCCTGTGGTAGCTGCTATTTGCGCATCTTTGAGGATCATCCAGTAGTTCAGCCCGGTGTCTCATTTGATGGATAATTTCGAATGGAAGGCGGATTTAAACGGGATCTTTACGGTGACATCTTTCTATGCTTTAGCAAATTCTGTTTTCATTCCTCTCGGTGCCATAAATTGCGACGATATGGCTATGGAGCAGTTTTGGAATTCTATTGCCCTGTATAAGGTTAGAGTCTTTGGGTGGCGTTGTTTTTTTAAACAGGTTACCTACCAAAGATTTTCTTTTTATAAAGGCATAATTTCTTCTCCCAACAACATTGATTGCTCTTTTTGCAACTCGGAGGCGGAATCTCTTCATCATATTTTGTATATGATTGTGTGGTGGCTAAACTTGTTTGGAAGGATATCTCCAGTTGGATTGGTTTTTTAGATGTTGGAGGAAAATATACAAAGGGGAGTTTCATGGATTGATATTCTTTTTGCAAGGCTAAAATGGTTAAGAAAGGGAGAGAAGGTTGTATTTGGTTGGCGGTTTGTTGGAACCTTTGGATCGTCAGGAATGCGATAATCTTTGATAATTCGTCGTGGAATATCCTTGATTTAGTTTGGAAGGTTAAGGTTTCAGTTTGGAGGTGGTCTTTTATGAGAGAGATTACCAATTCCAATTGCAATTTATACGATTTCAACAAGGATCCTTTCTCCTTTTTGTCTTAAGTTTCAATTGGTAGTTAATTTCTTGGAATTGCAATTTATACGATTTCAACAAGGATTCTTTCTCCTTTTTGTCTTAAGTTTCAATTGGTAGTTAATTTCTTTATTGAGTTGTGCTTGGTCTCGTTCTTTTGTGTAGAGGTTGAGTACCCTTTATACTCTCTTTAATATAATCCTTGCTTATTTAAAAAAATAATAATTAAATCATATTTTTTATACATATGTGAAAAACAAAATTCAACTTCTAAGTCATATTATATAATAAATCTTGAATTAATTAGTTATATAATACACAAGTGAGTGTGTTAGAATTATTATATATGTCAACTTATTCAATTTCATTTCATAATATTCTGTCAATTCAAAGAAAGTATGAAGAGAAAACAAACCGTCATCCAAATAATATAGTTGGCTGCACCTTAATTTGGTTGTTTTACAAGTGTTTAATATGGTTGTCTACAGTTTGGTGCAGTTGATCCAAGTGAAATAAGATTATAATCTAAGTAAAGAATATTGTTTTGGGTCAACAATTCAACGTTCTTTAAACTGTGAAAGATCTACATGTCATTATCATAATTTAAATGGAATAGTAGGTTGAAATTGAAACGTGATTAGGATATACCATCACCCATTAATTAATTCTACAAAGTAATAATGAATAATATGAATGAGTAAAACCCTCCCCCATTTGTTACCTTTCCTTTACCAACTTTACGGTTTTGTGCTCATTTTTCTACTTACAAAGCCTTGCAGAGAGACCACACTCATAGAAAAGTATTATAGCCACATTCTGAATATACAAATCATCTTCTCTTTAAAAACTTCATAACTAGTTTCCTAAAGTTGGAACTTTATAATAAAACTTTTTTATTATACATGTACATTCCCATACTTAACTTAACCTGTCCCGGTTTAAGTCATCCCAAAGTCGAGTAAACTTAATTGAGTCATGTCGATCAGACCGATCCAAAATGACATTTGCATCTAAGACTGGTCTAATACCGATAGAGTTATCGATCAGTGAACCCGACATGAACAATATGTGATCAATAAATAGACTACAGGTTGAGAAGACAATTTACACTAATCAAAAGGATTATTTAAATACTAACACATTACATGATGATATGATATATACAAATTACATAGTAAGGTGCACTATATTAGCACATTGAAGATACCTAGTTAATGTACATAAAAAGAAATAAACGAACAAAAGAAGCAAAGAAAGGCACACTTCAACTTTCACACACACTTACACACATTTCCTCATGTCTAAGCAAAGCCTAGCTCTATGTGAGAGTTCCCTCATATTTTATTATACATCTTACCTTACCATTATTACTATATTTTAAGATTCATTCATGTAATTTATAAACATCTTATGGAAAATAAGGATAATTCCAAAGGTTTGGATCATCACAGACATAACTTTCTAGTGTATCATCGTAGTCGTTACTCGGAAAGTCGAAACGAGGAGGACTAAGCAGCATTCCTTCAGCCATATTCGCCAAAACATTGGGCATATCAAAGATCAAATCCTCATCAATAAATTCATTAACATTATAACTATTCTCATTCTCACCAACCGAAAAAAAATCTTGTGGAGCCGCCATTGCTGCATGGTTCATATCATTTCCCTCGTTAATATTCACAAGTGCATCCTCTGCTGCGCCTATGGCGGCTGCAGCACTAGCTGCAGCCGTCTGAATATCGCGAGCAGAGGATGAAGCAGGAACAGGTAAAGAAGAAGAAGAGTTAGGGAAATTCAACTCAGCATTTTTACCCTTAAGAGCAAGAGCAGCTACATCATAAGCAATAGCTGCCATCTCAGGTGTTGGAAATGTTCCTAACCAAATCCGGTTAGGTTTTTTCGGTTCTCGAATTTCAGACACCCATTTTCCGTTATTTCTACGCCTCACTCCACGGTACACCGGATGACGGCCGGTTGAAGCTTTGCCCGACGACGACGATGCATGAGTATTATTACTATTTTCAGGCATGATGATATTATTGTTGTAGTTTTAGTAAAGAGATTCAGTGACAGTTGGTAGTTGAAGAAAACGGTTGAAGCCATGTATTTATATGTCGATGAAATTGGATATTTTTGAGGGGTAGAAATATGATAGCTGGAGAAGGATTTGAAAGATGAGAGATGAAAGTGCAAACCAGTTATGGTGTGTGAAGGATTTAGGGTGTAGACAGCTTGGAGTTTATGATATCTGGGTTGGAGACCGCGTTTTGTAATTCACAAGTTCGAAAATAAAAAGGAAAATTTTGTTCTATTAATAGTGATTTTGCACTTTCTTGTGCACACTGAGATATATACACTACACTATCACTAACACTGATAACACTCCATTTTTTTTTTCTTTATCTTTTTCAACTTTAGTAAGAGTAATTTGTAGGCAATATTTTAATTAAATTCTATGATATTTTGAAGTTCACGTTATTATTATTTTTATGAATATTGTGGAAACACGTATATTAAACGGGGAAAATCGATGGTGAACAAATGATGTTTTTTCTCATTATTTGTTTTCTTTTATTTTGTTTAATTTAATTAGGTAGGGTTTTTTTGTGCCTGCTGTTGAGTGTTGGTGATATAGCAACTGATGTTGATAAAGAGAACAATACTTAGTTTCACTTCGTAAGCACTAGTGGGAAATTCTTAGCTTTTTAGTTTCTAAATTATATTATATTATATAGTATATATCGTAAAAGTTTCACAGGTCTTTATTTTATATATGTTCGACCGTACAATTTTTTTATATGTTTTCTTTTTTGTTAAAATTTCTTATAAATATGGAGAAATATTTTTATAACACAAATACATAATTATATCATAAATTTAATTTAATAGCAGATCAGAATCATAATTATATAATTGAAACAGAAACTTAATTTGGTTCATCTTCAATGTGCACCTATAAAATTATCTATAATGGATAGGGTAAAAACTTGTAAAAATAGATACGGCTACGAGCTTACTACTACAAATAACGCTTTTAATGTCGCGTGCAAAATAGCTATAATTTCGGCTACCCAAACGACGTAACGAATGTCACTTAACACGGTTAAAGAATAACTGAGGTGTTAAGATATCTGATCATGGGTTCGAACCCCAACATCCACATTTTTATTATTTACAAAGTTGAATGACGCGTCCAACATATAATTTCGGTTTTGTTTAAGAACCAAGGTAATAGTCTTATTTTATTACATTGGTGAATTATTTTCTTCTTCAATATTTTCATTTGTACCTGAATTAAGACCCATATCATAGAATACATAACCATATTTTACAGATTTCTAAAATACTGCATTACAGAACTATATCACATAAGAACAATAGTTTACACCAAACACAAAGCCAAAATTGGACAAAACTTATAATTTTACAACAAAACTAAGTCAAACGATCAACCAAAACAAAAGAAATTACCAAAATGGAAAGTCTTGTAGGTTGTCCAAAAGTTTTATGCTAAGATTTGTTATTGGTCATTAAACACCTATAATTTCAACAACAATTTAATCTAATGAGGATAATAAACAACAACATAAATCTTTAGTAAAAGAAATAAAACAGATTAAAATGAATAATTATAAATTACTAAGTGACATAAAACATTTACTTACGAGTTTTTCCATATACTCTCTTTATGATCACGACGAATAACATGCACATTATTTGAATCATTTTCTTCAAATGATTGACGTACATGTGTTGCGAAACAAGGGGTCTTGTAGTTAAAATTTTGATTATCATCAATACTATCAGAAAGATATTTTCCTTGAAGTACAATTGATCTTCTAGTGTGAGAAAGATCAGTGACATAAAAAAATTGTTTTGCTTGGGTTGCCATGATGAATGATTCGTTCTTATAAGTTACCTTTCGAAGATCAACCCGTGTGAATCCTAACTCATCGGTTTCTACACTAGTGTTACTATCATTCCGCTTGCACTTAAATAAAGGAACTTTAAAAGAAACATAATCAATCTCTGTAATCTCCTCAATAAACCTAAAGTATGCTCTAGATGCTAGTATAAGATTGCTATCTTTGACACTAGATAAGTACATGGATTCAACTTCAACCATAACCCCACTATTTTGTATGGTACTACAACCATCCTTTGATTTTGTATAGAATGAATATATAGTAGTATTGTATACACTCCAAGTAATTACATTAAATTTATGCATACATGAGAACCATTTAATTATCTCTGATGCACAAGTACTCTCTTTAGAAACACTTTCGTTAAACCAAGTTATGAAAGATTTGTGATGCTCTATCAACAACCATTTTTCATTCATTCAGGGGTAGTTTTTCTTTATAAGACTTTTGTGAGCGCTCACGTAAGGTTGAACATCAACCAGGTTATTCAATATATACAAATGTATTAAATCTTGAGTACCTATACCATCATATCTTCTCTCATTACGAGACTCGGAAATTCCTATAGAGTTAGCTTCTGACAAATACATTGTACACAAATCAATAATTTCTTCTGCGATGTACCGTTCAACGATCGAAGCTTCCGAACAGTGATGATTCATTGTATACCCTTTGAAGATCTTCATGTATCGCTCTATGGGAGACATCCACTGTAAATAAACTAGACCAAACATTCTAATCTCCCTTAATATATGAACAACTAAGTGAACCATAATGTCAAAAAATGATGGATGGAAAAACATCTCTAATTGACACAAGATAATTAAAGCCTCGTGTTCCAACTCGTCTAAATTTTCAAGATCAATAACTTTACCACATATAGCATTGAAGAATAAACACTATCTAGTTATAGTTACCCTTACATTCCTTGGTAAAATATCACAGATAGCCACTGGTGGAAGTTGTTACATTAAGACATGGGAATCATGAGATTTTAAGCCAACTTATTTGTGATTGTTCTCTAACACAAGTTTCTTCACATTTGATTAGTACCCTTTGGGAACTTTGATACCCTGCAAACAATCACCATTTTTTCTCTTTAGACAGAGTGTGATATGTTACGGGAAAATATGTTTTATTTCCTATTTCTTTTGGGGATAACTCTTGTCGTATACCCATCACCATCATATCTTCATGGGATTTCTTAGTATCTTTTGTCTTGCCTTTAATATTGAGAAGTGTTACAAACAAACTATCACATATATTTTTCTCCACATGCATCACCTCAAGACAAAATCTTACACTAAGACTAGGAAAATATGGAAGATCAAAGAACACCGACCTCTTTTTCTAAATATTTTAATCCATAAGCTCTTTTTGTTTACCTTTTAAGTTCTTTCAAATACAACCTTAATGTGTTATTGTCTTTTATAAACTTCCTCCCCTGATACAGACTTTAGAGCAAAATTAAACTTTTGATCTCCATTAAAATCCTTTTACAATCTACGGTATGGATGATTATGTGTTAAAAAATTTCGAGGCCCAGGATAAACAATCTTTTTTCCATGTTGTAATTGGTGGAGGAATATATCAAATTCATATATAAAACACACTTTATGTCCCTTTACGTTGTAACCAGAAAAATTACCGTATGAATGAAAGTCATTGATTGTGCAAAACAACATGGGACATAACTTAAAGTTATGACATGTATACACATCATCAACATCAACACCTTCCTCCAATAATAGTCTTAAAATTTCAATAAATGGAGTTAAATAAACATCTATATCGTTCTCGGGTTGTTTTGGACCCGAAAATATCATTGATAACATTATATACTTGCACTTCATTCACAACCATGGAGATAGGTTGTAAATTATGAGAAGAAAATGCCATGACATACGGTTAGTACTTAAATTACCAAAGAGGTTCATTCTGTCGGTGCCAGGTCAAATCCTAAGGTTCCTTAGTTCTAGTTCAAAATCTAGAAACAAGGAATCAATTTTCTTCCATTGCAATGAATCAAATACATGGCGAGTTTTTCCATCACACACTCTTTCATCTGCATGCCATCTAGTATTATTTGCATAATTTGCATTAGCAAACAATCTCTTGAACCTTTGAATAACCGGTAGGTGCCACATCACCTAAGGAGGAACACATTTTCTAGTTACATTATCATTGTCATGAACACTATTGGCCTTCTTCTTGTAGCATGACTCCCCATATCTTGGGCACTCCTTCAAGTTTTTCGTATTTTTTACCTATATAATATGCAATCATTATGAGATACATGCATTTTGACATAACCCAACACATTGGACACAATATCTTCTTGGCCTCATAACTATGTTTAAGCAACATGTTACCTTCTAGAATCATTTATTGCAACGATTCAAGCAATTCAGTGAAACTTATATCCGTCCACCCACCTATTGCCTTAATATTAAATAGCCTTAACACAAATGACAATCTTGTAAAGCTTTTGTATCCGGGATACAACGACTCTTCCATGTCTTTTTGCAAAGTATCTACCACATTAGCATTCTTTAAAGCATATACCCCGATATCAAAAATCATGTCTTCTAGAGTATCATTCATAAATACATCATCATCTTCAACTTTATTTGACAGAGGTCTTTTTTGTCACTTCACCATGCCATACCCATTTCGTATAATTTTGAATAATTCCATCACAACCAAAATGATTGAATATTACATCCCTTGGTTGTTTGTGCATATTTTGGAAAATGTTATAAGGACACCAAAAAATCCTCTTCTCTTTATGAAGGCTTTTTTTCTCTGTAAAATCAAGAAATTGAATCACTCCATACTCATACTCTTTACTTAAATTATTGGCTTTCATCCAACTACGATCCATAATCACATACAACTTCTAAAAATAAAATAAAAATAGTACATAATCAATAATAACTACCAGAACAACAAAAATACTATAAAAACATTATAGTAAATAGTATAACACTCAAAAACCATAATAACAATAACAACCACCACATACGTAAACAACATCAACAACGAAAACAACAACAATGGAGAATTAAAACATACTGGAAATGTGATGAGAGACTCAATAGGGAAGAATTTGAGGTTACTTCCTCCTCAGAGAAGAAGGGTGCGGGTTTTGAGTCTTGGGAAACTCCTTCGTTCAATGGAGAAGAATGGATTCCTTTCGTTCGCTGGGGCGCAAAAAGTGAATGAGACAAAGCATTAAAATTCTAAAGGAATAAGTTTTTTTTGGAGTTTTTATCTCAGTTTTCTTCACTAACCGAGGGATCATATCCGATGTAAAATGTATAAAAAATAAAGACGCCTTTTTAGTTTTAAATAAAACATAAAATTGCAGGAGCTAGGAATCAAAGTTCAAATATTGAACAACACATGTTAAGTGTTAATGCACAGAGCATGTTCTGAAACCAACTGAAGGTGAGATACATTCATAAGAAGGAGGGTGTAATTGTGCATACCAAATATTTGTTTCTCTTCTGATAATGGAACTTCACAATCTAAACCATGTTCAAAGTATAATATTAGAAATATTTAAAGCAACAGAAATAAAGTGATCAGAAGTAAAAGCAATCAACACACAAAGATTATCTTGGTTCCTCTCCTCAACCGAGAATAGTCCAGTTCCCTTGTCTTAATAAGAGCTTTTCACTATAACCAAATAGATTACACTTTTCTCAAGCACAATTGCAAGAGAGTTTAATGCTCAATCAAGGAAGAAAGACAATTGTGTCGCAAAAACTTACACCTTTGACGTATCAAAGTGTGATGAGATATTTGATTTATTGGTAAAAGATGGTCAAATTATTATTCCACATGGGTTAAAAGATCCA
This sequence comes from Lathyrus aphaca, assembly GCA_963966055.1. Lineage (NCBI taxonomy): Eukaryota > Viridiplantae > Streptophyta > Magnoliopsida > Fabales > Fabaceae > Lathyrus > Lathyrus aphaca. The sequence continues at coordinate 53,227,242 of OZ014525.1, read as the reverse complement.
CCATTAGAACAAAATAAAAAGAGGAGATTTTGCAAATTTCATAATTTCCTTGGTCATAAAACGTCTCAATGTGTTCTTTTTAGAGATTTGGTGTATAAGGCTTTGAAAGATGACAGGCTTCAATTTGGCAAAAAGTTGAAGATGCAAGTTGACACAGATCCTTTGAAGGTCGAAGAAGAACTGTACGATGAACTGAATGATTGCATGATGGTGGAGGTTACCGATGGTTTTTCAATACTCTCATTACTGAGAATTTTGAATGCATGATGGTCGAAACCACTGATGGTTTCGACAAAAGTCTGAGGTAGAATTAGAGGTAGTTTACCCTTAGGTTGGCGAGAGTCTAACTGACTTCCAAGAGAAGTGCAAAATGGGTGGGTCGAAGGCAATGTTGAAGCTAAAATGCAATGTTGTGTTCGACGTAAAGGCAACTGAAAGATATAAAGCTGGAAAAAAGAGGCACTACCTGCTGATAAGCCTTCAGTCCCAAGATTCTTGTTTGATCAAAGGGGCACTACTCGTTGAAATGAGGAGTACATGAAACAATTCCACCAAGCTAGACCCAAGAATTTTGTGCCACTGTCGGACACTCCACGGGAGAAGTGGGTGGAACCGATCAATCAGAAAGGTAGAAAGAGGTTAAAGTGGAGGGTGTTGGACCTGGAGAAAGAGGCCAACATGGCTGAAAAAAGGTTAAACCTAGAGGCTATGTGGTTTCTCCCAACTACAAAAGGAAAAAATCCCATGACAAGAACCTAGTGGAGGCGTTATCAAAGGAATAAGAAATCAGGGAAAAAGGCTTCGACATCCCAGTTGAAACCTGTCGGAACCTCAAGACAAAAAAGGTAGTATCTGAAATCCAGATGGGTCAAAAAAAGGAAAGATCGTGGCAAATCAGACAATGACTGTCGAAACATCTAGAGAAAAAGGGATAGTATCGACCCAAAGCACAAAATGCACATCAACTATTGAAAGTAAGAAGGAGCCATAATATACTCCTTAATCTGATGAAGAGGAACCTATTTATTCTCCCCAATCTGATGAAGAATACACTCCATCGCCAAAGTATGACTTAGACGAAGACATGTATGATGATACCAACAAAGATACATATGGGGATGATTTCATCGTGAACTATGGCAGAGTATCTGTATTGCCAACGGAATATGATATGATGTTAGTGGTTTTAGAGACAGATGAAGATTGCGTGTGAAATGAAACTCCAGAGGACAAACCTTTGTGTTACTACGTAATGAATAATGAGGTAGTCGAAGAGTAGAGAGTTGTGTTTGAAAGGCCTAGCCCCGGGATAATGTATCACTTGAAACCACTTTGACGTGGCTGCCAACAAGGTCTTTGTAGATGGGGGTGCAACTGTTAATTTAATGCCCCACGTTTTGTTCAAGAAGATCGGAAAAACTGACGATGATCTTCAAAAGTACAATATGGTTTTATCCAAATATGAAGCAAAAATAGGCACCATCTTGGGAGTGGTATAAGACGACTTGGTTGTAGGGACAACTACCAGGTCGAAGATCTTCATGGTGATAAATTCAAATGCTAATTTGAACTGTTGTTAAGAAGAGAATGGATCCATGGTATAGGAGCAGTGCCCTCCACCCTTCACTAGAGGTTAAGTATCTAGAAGAAAGATGGTATCGTCGAAAACATAGAGGCTGATCAGAGCTATTACAAGATTGACGAAGCTAGAGGAGACAATATGTCATTTGATCAGCACCTGAAAAATGTGGCACCTTGTGATGAAAAATCAAGTTCTTATACTTCAGTTGACACTGGTCATATCTTGAACTTGGATCCAGACCAAGGGTTCGTTTGGGATGCTGCTGAAGAATCAATGGGGCCGTGAGAGTTTCCACCCATGGAGTGGCCAAACGTCGACGAGGATGACTACTGAGTCAGAAAGAATGATTCAAATTTTGGCCTACTTGGCTGAAAACAAAAAAAAAATTGGCTTTGGAAGCAAAGAAATGTCAGATATCAGTCGATGAAGCCATCATGATAACACACACAAGTGACCAACCAGGAAAAACAATAGCTTCAGAAAGTCGGAGGCTTGATTGAATTTATGACAATGATCCTTTGGGGTTCAAAAAGGACCCATCAAATGAGTTGCAGAGAATGCATGCTCAAGACCCACTTGAAGAGATAGATTTGAGAGATCGGACCACAAAAAGACCCACGTATATAAGTACTAACTTGGGGTTGACAATTAAGGCCAAGCTTATCAAAATTCTGAAAGAATACAAAGATTGATTTGCCTAGGACTATGGTGATATGCCTAGTTTGAGTCAAAATGTCGCAGAACACTAATTACCAATACAGCCAGGAAAAAATCCAGTTAAGTAACAAGCTTGTCGATTCTCCCCAGAGGTCACTGTGAAGATAAAACAAGAGATCAAAAGGCTACTCAAAATCTGGTTCATAAGAACTGCAAGGTATTTCGAATGGTTGGCAAATATAGTTCATGTGATAAAGAAAAATGGAACGTTACGTGTTTGAATAGACTTTAGGGATCTAAACAACGCCACACCAAAAAATGAATATTCAATGCACGTGGTAGAGATGTCGGTAGACTCAACCGTAGAATACAAATATTTGAGTATGCTCGACGGATACTCTGGTTATAACCAAATCCTTATAGTTGAGGACGAAGTTTCCAAACCGATGTTTTGATACCCAGGAGCTTTAGGTACATATGAATGTGTGGTGATTCCCTTTAACCTAAAGAATTATGGGGCCACATATCAAAGAGCTATGAATGCAATATTCCATGATTTCATTGAAAAATTCATGCATGTTTATATTGACGATATTGTAATAAAATCCTCTTTGGAAAATGATCATTTAGATAACCTTTGACGCTCCTTTGAGAGAATGAGGAGATATGGATTAAATATGAATCCACAAAAATGTGCTTTTGATGTGCATGTAGCAGACTTTTTGGGCTTTGTAGTATGCAAGAAAGGTATCGAGATAAACCAAAACAAGACAAAAGAAATTTCAGATCTCAAGCCTCCTTCGACGAAGGAGCAACTTCAATCTTTGTTGGGGAATATCAATTTCTTAAGAAGGTTTATATGAAATCTAAGTGGAAAGACAAAAGTGTTCTTGCCATTATTAAAGATCATGAAAGACAATGAGTTTCACTGGGAAGAGAAGCAACAAGACGTGTTCAACACAATCAAAGAATATCTTACAAGGCCTCTTATGTTATTACCACCTAGTATAAATAAAAATATGAGATTATATATTGGTGCGTCAGAAAAGACCAAAGAAAGCGCTGTCTAAGGTTAAAATTAAAATAAAACACGGAAAATGTTCCAAAAAAATAATGAAAGCGCTGTCTAAGGGGGGGTCTTAGACAGCGCTTTCTAAAAGCGCTGTCTAAGACCCCCCCCCCCCTTAGACAGCGCTTTTAAATATAGACCTTAGTCAGCGCTTTTGATAAAGCGTTGTTTAAAGTCTTTAAATTAAAAAAAAAAATTAAAACCAAAAGCGTTGTCTAAGGGGGGGTTTAGAAAGCGCTTTTGGAAAGCGCTGTCTAAGGCATACCTTAGAAAGCGCTTTCCACAAAAGTGTTGTCTAAGGTCTAATTAAAATAAATTTCAGACTTCTATTTTCATTCTCTGTTCTTTTGTTTTCCCTCCTGCGAAAGAAACCCTAACAGCGAAACACAGTAGAAGCGAACTTGAACGTGTTTGAAGAACCAGTGAACGTGTTTGAAGAATCAGTGAACGTGTTTGAAGAATCAGTGACTTCGTTCTCTGTTCTTTCGTTTTTCTTTCTACTGTTCTTCATTCTTGCGGTATGTTCTACATTTCTTGATTTTTCATTTCTTGAACACAGTAACTTCGTTTCAATTAGTGTATTATTCTTGTTTAAGTTGTTTTGATTCATGAAAATTGAGTTTAGAAGGTACATTGTTGTTTTGATTCCTTAAAACTGAGTTTAGTGTATTATCCTTTGTTTTAGTTGTTTTGATTCATAAAATCTGAGTTTAGTGTATTATTGTTGTTTAAGTTGTTTTGATTCATAAAAATTGAGTTTAGAATGTACATTGTTGTTTTGATTCATAAAAACTGAGTTTAGTGTATTTGATCTTTGTTTTAGTTGCTTTGATTCATAAGGTACATTGAGTTTAGTAGGTACATTGTTGTTTTGATTCATAAAAAGTGAGTTTAGTGTATTATCCTTTGTTTAAGTTGTTTTGATTCATAAGGTACATTGTTGTTGTTATGTTTGATAAGTAATAATGTTGATAATAGAAAAATGTTTATAATAGAATAATGTTTATAAGAGAAAAGTAATGGAAGAAAAAGTTTGATTCTTGTAATAGAAAAAATGAAAGTGATGAGGTAATTAAAGTTGTTATGTTTGATAAGTAATAATGTTGTAATAGAAAAATGTTCTTCCTTGAAAAATGTTGTAATACAAAAATGTTTGTAATAGAAAATGTTTATAAGTATAGTTATAGGTATAGTTATAGGTATATTCTAATAGAAAATTAAAGTTAGTTATAGAAAAATTAACGTGTTATAGATATAGTTATAGGTATATTGTAATAGAAAAAGTTTGATTCTTGTAATATAAAAAATGAAAGTGATGAGGTAATTAAAGTTGGTATATTGGCGTATCGGATACGTTATTGAAGTTTATATTAACATTGGTTATGTATACGTTATTGAAGTTTAAAATGAATTGAACTTTAAAATTGTTAGGATATTCAAAGATACTACCTTAGTTATGTATTTTCGTCTGGATTGATTGTTTACTTTAATAAGTAGGAAAACCATGGATAAAACATGGATCTGTGCCGATCGAATGACCAAAGAGTACGAGAGTGGGGTTGCGGAATTCGTTAAGTATGATGTTCAACACGCTGAAAACCCCAGACGAATGCATTGTCCTTGCTTGCGTTGTTGTTATATTGGTAAGGTTGACGCACATGGATTGAAATCACATTTGCTGAGGCATGGAATTGATCAAAGTTATCAGTGTTGGATATTTCATGGTGAGAAAATTAACGAGAATGTTGAATCGAGTGGAAAAAGTAATACGACCTATGCTTCATACGACAAAGACACGGAAACATACGATTGTGATCGAGTTGAAGAGATTGTAGAAGCACTGGAAGAAGATCTTCATGATTGTCCTGAAATGTTTGAGAGGATGGTAAGCGATGCAGAGAAACCGTTGTACAAAGGTTGCACTAAATTCTCAAGACTTTCTGCGGTATTAAAGTTGTACAACTTAAAGGCGGGCAATGGATGGTCGGATAAAAGTTTCACAGAGTTGTTGGCCCTTATGAGAGAAATGCTACCGGATGATAATGTTCTTCCTAATCGAACCTATGAGGCAAAAAAAATGTTGTGCTCTATTGGCATGAGCTATGATAAGATACATGCTTGTCCTAACGATTGCATTTTGTTTCGTAACGAATACGCAACGTTAACTGAGTGCCCTAAATGCGGTTTGTCTCGATATAAGAAAAGATTATCTCCCGCAAAAGTCTTATGGTATTTTCCGATAATTCCGAGATTTAGGCGCATGTTTCGTAGTGAAACCGATGCAAGACATCTTACTTGGCATGCAGATGAAAGAATTATTGATGGAAAGTATCGGCATCCGACTGATTCACCACAGTGGTCGAAGATTGATAATGATTATCCTGAGTTTGGATCAGAAGCAAGAAACCTTCGATTGGCATTATCTACTGATGGAATGAACCCACATGGTCTTCAAAGTATCTCACATACCACATGGCCTGTGATTCTTATGATTTATAACTTACCTCCGTGGCTATGTATGAAGCGTAAGTACATGATGTTATCTATGTTAATCTCTGGGCCTAAACAACCAGGGAATGACATAGACGTATACTTGACACCTCTGATCGAAGATTTAAAGATTTTGTGGGAGAACAGTGTGGAGGTTTATGATGGATATAGGAAAGAAAGTTTCAATTTGAGGGCGATGTTGTTTGGCACAATTAATGATTTTCCAGCATACGGGAATCTATCTGGGTATAGAATTAAAGGTCAACGTGCGTGTCCTTTTTGTGAAGACGGAACCGATACGATTCGATTGGAACTTTGCCAGAAGAATGTGTTTCTCGGTCATCGTAGATTCTTACATTCTAAACATCACTACCGTGGGTGGAGAAAAGCATTCAATGGAGACACCGAACATCGTAGAGCTCCACCCGCATTGTCAGGTGAACAAGTTTTTGAAAAGGTGAAAGATGTGCGTACTGAGTTTGGCAAGCCTTTTGCACATAAGATTGTGAAAGGTGGGTGGAAGAAAAGGTCGATATTTTTTGAATTGCCATATTGGAAGTCTTTGTACGTGAGACATTTTCTCGATGTTATGCATATTGAAAAAAACGTATTTGAAAGTGTTATCGGTACATTACTCAATATAAAAGGCAAGTCTAAGGATGGCCTTAAAGCTAGGGAGGACATGTTAAAAATGGGAATGAGAACTGAATTAGCACCCGTGAAGAAAGGAAGACGAACATATCTACCACCTGCTGCTTTTACTTTTTCTAGAAAGGAGAAAAAAAATTTGTGTAAGTCTCTGAGTGAAGTTAAGGTTCCAGAAGGATACTCATCTGATATCAGAAGACTTGTTTCTATGAAAGACCTCAAGTTGAAGAATTTGAAGACACATGATTGCCATGTTATAATGGAACATTTTCTACCGATAGGTATACGTTCTATTTTGCCAGAAAAAGTAAGAAGTTCCATAACTAAATTGTGTTTTTTCTTTAGGTCAATTTGTAGTAAGGTGATCGATCCCGAGATCTTACCAACACTACAAAAAGAGATTGTAATTACCTTGTGTGAGCTTGAAAGGTATTTTCCTCCGTCTTTTTTTGACATAATGGTTCATTTAGTTGTTCATCTTGTGAAAGAGACACAGTTGTGTGGACCAGCTTATATGAGATGGATGTACCCTGCTGAACGATATATGAAAATATTAAAAGGGTACGTGAAATCCCGAAGTCGACCAGAGGGTTGTATTGTTGAACGATACATTGTTGAAGAAGTTGTTGAGTTTTGTACTGAATATTTGTCTAACGTTCAATCGATTGGACTCCCCAGAGCTCAGATTTTCGAAAAAATGGAAGGTAAAAAATTAATTGGGAATAAAATTGTGACAATATCAAGGGATGAAGGGGATCAAGTTCATTTGTATGTTCTGCATAATAATAATGAGGTTGAGCCATATGTTGAAATGCACAAGGATGTACTCCGAAGGTTAAATCCGAACAGAAATGAAAATTGGATAGTTATAGAGCACAATCAAAGTTTCATACAATGGTTGAAGGATCATATTTATTCGAAGCGCTCTTCAGATCCTTCTTCGGTAACAGAAAGGTTGAGATGTTTGGCATATGGTCCAAGTTTGCATGTGTTTTCTCATAGCGCATACTCAATTAATGGATACACATTTTATACCAAAGAACAAGATGATAAGAGTACTATGCAAAATAGTGGTGTCACCGTGCTAGCTGAAGCAATGCATATATCAAGTATGAAGGACTTAAACCCCAAATATGCAAATTTGTCATATTTTGGAGTTATTGAGCACATTTGGGTGTTTGATTACGAGACGTTTCAGATTCCTATCTTTGGTTGCAAGTGGGTGAATAGTAGTGGCATACGAATGGATAAGTCTGGATTTTTGCAAGTAGATCTTACTAGGGTGGGGTACAAAGATGAACCTTTTATTCTAGCATCTCAAGCTAAACAAGTGTTCTATGTGAATGACCCGAAGAGTACAAAATGGTCTATAGTGCTTTTCTCTAACAAAGTGACTAATGATAGCGGTGTCGATCAATGTGATATTGATGTTGAGAATGAGTCATGCATTAGACGGAATGAGTTGAATAGAAATGATGAAGTTGAGGATCTTATACCGGATGAGTCATATATAAGAAACGATCATAATGAGGGAATTTGGATCAATTCATCCGTACGCATTGCTAAGAAACAAGTGATTAATATTCCAACAAAGAAAAGAAAGAGATGTTAGTGACTGAGGTAAATTATGCATGGTTTCTTTATTTTTTTTGTTTTCAATTGCTTTGATTATAAGTTATATCTGATAATGCATGATTTCGTTATATTTTTGTTTTCAATTTCTTTGATTATAAGTTATATCTGATAATGCATGATTTCTTTATTTTTTTGTTTTCAATTGCTTTGATTATAAGTTATATCTGATAATGCATGATTTCGTTATATTTTTGTTTTCAATTGCTTTGATTATAAGTTATATCTGATGGTTTCCTTGGTTTATTACAGGTTAGACATGGCTGATGACCAACATGAGTGTAAACACCCCAAATTTGCCCTCACCCATTCACAACATGGCTTGTGACTCTTTTCATTTGCATAAGTTCAATCATAGCATCTCATATTGCATTTTTGTTTCACTGCATTGATTCAAAGTCATCTGCATCTAGGGTTTGTGATCTGAGCCATCCCTGAGCCATTTGAGACACTCCAAAGGTCATCAATCATCTCAAGAGGGTCCATGTATGTTCAAACATCATATCATATCCTCCAAAGGTCAAGGAAGTCAAAGAATCACAAGAACTGAGAAAGGCATGGAAGCAGAGCCAGGTTTAACTGCACAGATGACCTAGAATTAGGGTTTTGGTTTTAGAGGCCATAACTCCAAATTTTTTGGTCATTCTTGTTTCTATTGGTCTCTATATGTTATAAGGATCATGCACATCATTTTTCATGAAGAAACTCCATGGGGAAGACATCTAATCAAGAGTAGACTTCTTGAGCAAGTCAGTGCAAAATCAGGGCATCTGAGGCCCCCAATGACCCAACCAAAGGGTGTTCTCCATCATTTTGAATGTGTATGATCTTTATTTGATCATAGAAGATGTTAGAAGTTCACAAAATTGAATAATTTCAAGCCATTTGCAAAGTTGCCTTTTTGGAAAAGTGACTTGTAATGAAAACTTGCCATTTTTGGAAAGTTTTTCAACCTTCTCTTTTTGATTCAAAAATGCTTCAAATGAGAAAACTTTGGTCATGAAAGTTTTAGAATGGATCATTCCCTTTTCAAAAAGTACAAGAACTCATTCTAATTCATCATGGATCAAAAGTTATGGCTTGTCAAAGTTGGACAAAATCACATAATTTCAAGTTTTGTACCAAAGAGGCAAAGTTGCAAAACCTCTTGCCAAGGATAAATATGACTTCAATGTGACTTCCTACCTTTGCACAAACGTGAACCATGACCTAAAAGTAAGAATACACCAAAGAATTGTCCAATTTCATGACTTGTGCATTAAGAAACTTCAAAAGGGCCAAGACTTTGTGAAATTGCAAAAACTCTCACCAACCCTAATCCACTTGCTGCATTGCCTCTAATCCATTTCCATGGTTCTCCCTGATTCAAGCTGCAGCCAAGCCATGCCTTGTACCTTGACTGCCATAGCCCATACCTCTCTTACACAAAAAGTTGACTTTATGCATTTTGCTCCATACCAATCACACTGCTCCACAACAACTCTCTGACCTATCAATGATTGATATGTGTACCAAAAGCAACCCAATACATAACACAACACAGCCTGAAACATCTCACAAGCCATAGTTCCCAAAAACTCACCTCTTATGCATTTTGCTTCGAATCTCAAAACACGGCCTTCAAACATCAAAACAAACTTCATAGAATCACTCAACATGTTCCTCTGATCATTTCCCAATCCTCATTTGTCCCTGAAACCACCCCAAGCAGAAACACGATTTCTCACCTCTCCTGAACAGAACTCTATCAATCTCTCAAACCAGCCAAAAGAAACTCCAACCAAGCATTGCAAGCTTCTCAGGAGGTTCATTAGAGGCGTTTTGGATCAAAGAGGCAGCCAGAAAGTTCCAAAGATCAAAGCTCCAGTTCAGGTGAGCTCAAGAACATTTTTTCCAGAAACATGTTTTTAAGTTCCTAAATGATTCTCTATGCTTCACTGATCATGGTGATATGTTTTGTTTTGAAAATGATGGAGAAATGAGTATGTATTCGTGTTCTGAAAGTTTTTTGACCTAAAACTATTTTGCTTCGATTCAGTTTGTATGTGTGAAATAAATGTTGTTTGTTTGTTGATTCTTGATGTATGATGCATGGGGATCATTTATGGGCAGATAGATTGGATTTTAGTGACCTAGGGAAGAAGTTAGCAATTTTCAGGGAGGGTTGTGGCCGGAGAAGATGACCGGAGGTCATTTCCGGCCACCTGAAAGTCATTAGCTCATTAATCACGTTTAGGGCTCAGTTTGAATTTGGACCGTGGATTGGTTTGACTATCATTGACTCCCGCGCGTTTGAAGGGCCCAGATCTCTCATTAAAACCCTAATCCTAATTATTTAGATTAATTAATTAAGTTTAGTATAATTCAGTCAGTTCAAATGTGGGCCGTCCAGATGCGCGCGGGTCAATTCCCTCCTTTTCTCTTTGAATCTCAGCCAGTGGATCTGCATACTTCTCATAAATTAAATTTTTATTTCATTTAATTTGTTTTAATTTGCACGAATTTTTTAAAATAGCAAAACATCTTTAAAAATTCTGAAAATTTTTGTCAAGCATTTCATTAATTTTCAGAACCCAAAAATATTTTTATTTTTATTTTTTGCATTAAAAATTATTTTTAAATCATTTAAATGTTTATTTTTAATTAGTTAATTAAAAATACATTTAGGTATTTAAAAACCACAAAAAAATTCACATTGCATTTAAAAACATTTAGAAACATTATCCAACTCTCAAAGCAAATTTCTTTTTTGTTCTTGATACCTTTTGATCATTTTCATTGGAATTAGATTCATTTTAAGGCAATATTTTTGTTCAAACTTTGAAAAATCCATTCTGCCTAACCTTTGAGAGTTTGATGATGATTCTTCTTGCATTGCATCCTTCATAGCATGTAGTTTATAGGATAAATTTGGTTTGAATTGATCTTTCATTTTCAATTTGTTTTGCATTTTTCATGATGAGGTACCTTAAAACCCTAATTGACTTGAGAAATTCATAACTTTCACTAGGTTAAGAGTTAGGTCCCCTCCTTTGGGCAGTGAACTTGTATAGGTTTAGGGTATCTTTGATTGCATTTTCAATTTTTTATCATGTCCTTTGCTTCTGATTTTGAATTTTGCTTTGTGTGTTGATCATAAACCCTAATTTATGCCTTCCTTTGCATCCATCTTTCATTTGCTTGCATCCAAGAACTTGTCATGACTTTTTGTGCATCCACATGATTCATAACACATCCTAGGACATATTAGAACCATGTTTGATCATTGCATCTTTCATTTGCCATTTCATATGTCCTTTGCACTTCATAAACTTTCATGAACTTCCATGGTTCAAAGCATGCCTCATTTGCACCCATATCCTTGTATGATCATTCTCATGTCTTGCCTTGTGTTTGCATCCCCTCCTAGCATCATTAACATCATGTTTATACCTCTGACTTTGGTTTGCATCATGACATTTCATCTCATTTGCATTGCATTTCATTTCTTTTGCTAACTTTTCAGGTGGTAAGTTGTTTTGAGAAGTGAATTTGCCTTCACTTCTCACAATCTCTTCTCATCCCTCTCTTGCATCATTGCTGCATTTTATCCTATCTTTATGTGAGCTTGTTCATTCTTGCTCTTTCTTACTTTCTTTCTTCAAGCAACTTGCCTTCTTAAGTGAAGCAAGTTGTCTTGCTCCTCTCTGTTTCTTTCTCTTTTCTTCTGCTTCTCTCCTTGGTGGCTCTTTGAAGATTTCTCATCTTAAGCCTCATAAACCCTAGGAACAACCAAGCATGATCATGATTAGGGTTTGATTAGTCCCCCATTTAGTTTTACCTTTGTGTCATCTTTGAGTCTTCTCTCCTCATCTCATAATCAAGGACTAAACCCTAAAGGTTTTAAGGCTTTGTGATTAAGCTTATGCCTGCATCCTTCTATTAGGATGGAGTGTATAACTTTAATCCTAAGTGTTAAACCCTTAATGTGTTTAAATCCTTTAATCAATGCATCTAATAATCACTAAGACACCAAGCTTGTAACTTGGGCCTTGCATTAGGGTTCCAATTCTTCCTTAACTGGTTAAGAAGGACTAACCCTAGTGTTAATGGACAAGTCCTCCTCAAGTTGTCTTACAAACCATAAAATCCACTTCTTAATCTTACCATTAACTAAAATCCACTTTAATAAAGGCTTTGTTTTGTCATGAGGTTAATCCCTAATTATGGATTAAGTTGAGGAGCCTTCCTCAGCTTAAATGTTCTCATCTATTATCCTTCTATTAGGATGGTGTAATGAGCCCATTAAATCCTTGATTATGGCTTAAACTCATTACTCAACACTAAACAAAAACAATAAAAACATCTAAATAAATGCAAGTGGGTTAATGACCTTAATCCTACATCATGGTGATTAAGTGTGGGGTGCTCACTTCATACTTAAGGTATTCTCATTACCCCTAATCAGAGGGAGGATGTGATGAGTTTACCAACCCTTGGTTTAGGCTTAAGCTCATTAACTTATGACAAACTCCAAAAAGCAATAAAAGACTGAAAACTCAAAAATAAACAATAATCGTCTCCTCCGGGATTCTTTTCTCATCTCATTCACTCACAAACGAGAACTCGCTTCTTCCGTCTAATGCAAGACAGTTTGCACCTGAGCCAGACAGGTCATACACTTGAGCATAGACAAGTAAGCAGTTCACAAGTCAATTTACCTTTCAGTCTCTTTGAGTCGAACTACGGTGTTCTGACTTCCTCATTGCACGAGAGGATACGTAGGCATAACTTAACAGTTATCGAACAAAAGTCTCTGTATATTACCCCTCCTTCTAGCATCATTCTTTAAGCCTCATAGTCTTGAGCACTTCATTCTTGTTCTCACACTGACACTTCGCTTATACACTTCACTTTTCTTTTAGCACTGACACTTGCATTCTTTCCAGCTTTGATACACAGATTGCACTGACACTACCCCTTTAAAACACAAATCTTTTAAGCGTGGATCCCGTCGAGTACGGCGGACAACCTGGGTGCTAATACCTTCCCAGGTTGTAACCAATCCCCTTTCTCAGTCTCTCTGGTTTGCAACCGTCTTATCCATCTCTTCTTAGGTCTATGCAGCATTACCTTTCCTCCGGGATAAAAATGCCTAGCTGGCGACTCTTGTCTTTTGAGTTCACCCCTGTGTGTTCTCTCTCCTTTCGCCGACCGTTCGCGTCTGTACCCCATCTAACCAGGTGTCATTTGGTGGGAGCGACAATGAGGAAGTTAGTAAAAAAAGTATCCGTGGAAGAAGAAATTCGAAGAGGCATCACAGTAATGAGAAGGGTGGTCCAAGGAAGATCTCGATACCGTGACGGAGTACGTTCTTCGGATCCTCATGGACAATAAAGATGCGGAGAAGTTGTTTTTTATACCGTTTAATACCGGGTTAGAATTTCATTCTAAATTCATCTATTATAATTTTTTTCCAAGTTACCATCTAACATTTGCTTAATCATTACAGTGGACATTGGTTGTTGCTCGCAATCAATCCTATCCGAGAAAATATGTATTATCTTGACTCGTTAGGAAATGATTGGACAACATACTCGGATATGAAGGTCCTAATTGACACGTAAGTGAGAATGTTCAAACAATTTCTTAGTTTATGTGAATTGTTCTAATTGCTTCATTTTTATTTATTAGCGTCCTACAAGCTTTTCGGGCCCAACGAGATATCCAAACCTCAAGGAGGGGCGCCAACTCCATTACATGGATTCAAGTGGCGGTATATTTTTAATTATCACATTTTTTATTATATTAGTGATGACACTTTATAAAACTTAGGATTTATAATCCATATTTTTTTTTCATATGTAGTGTCCTCAACAACGTAATCAAATAGATTGCGGGTATTTCATGTTGAGGTTTATGTGAGATACTCTTGTTTTGGGCCGATTAGAGATTCCCACCGATGTATGTATTTCTAACTTATGAGTTATTTTTATATTTACACATATCTCATATAATTAAATAGTTGAAATTAATTCAAACTATGTTATATTATTATGTAGTACTTTGATGAATTCAAGTGTGCATTTTATACAAAGAATCAAGTGGACGAAATCAAAGAGGAGTGGTGTCAATTCATGATAGAGCTCAATGTTTGTACATAAATTTGTGTAATTATATTGTACATTTGTAGTATATGTAATGAATTGTAAATATGTACGTAAATTTGTATATATTTTGATACATTTAAGGCAAAATTGGTTTGAATTGGTATATATATATTTGTTAGTCAAAAATTGGTAGAAAAAAGGCCAAAATGGTTTGAAATGGCATATATAAAATATGATATTTGTCTGCCAAAATTTGGTTGAAAACAGGTAGAAATTCTGGTTTATAAACCTGGAAAAAATGTGGTTTAAAACAAAAGCTGTAAAAAATTTCGTATACCTTAGACAGCGCTTTTGGCAAAAGCGCTGTCTAAGGGGGGGGGGCTTAGACAGCGCTTTTGAAAAACGATGTCTAAGGTATACCTAAAAAAATTAAAATAGGAGGGGCTTAGAAAGCGCTTTTGGCCAAAGCGCTGTCTAGGGGGGGCTTAGACAGCGCTTTTGAAAAGCGCTGTCTAAGGTATACCTAAAAAAATTAAAATAGGAGGGGCTTAGAAAGCTCTTTTGGCCAAAGCGCTGTCTAAGGGGGGGGGGCTTAGACAGCGCTTTTAAGATTTAAAAAAGCGTTGTCTAAACCTTTAGCAGCGGAGGTTTAGACAACGCTTTAAAGCGCTGTCTAAGGCTAAAAAAACGCTGTCTAAGGTCTTGTTTGGCATAGTGAAGCTCTTTTTGTTTACCTTTTAAGTTCTTTCAAATACAACCTTAATGTGTTATTGTCTTTTATAAACTTCCTCCCCTGATACAGACTTTAGAGCAAAATTAAACTTTTGATCTCCATTAAAAGCCTTTTACAATCTACGGTATGGATGATTATGTGTTACAAAATTTCGAGGCCCAAGATAAACAATCTTTTTTCCATGTTGTAATTGGTGGAGGCATATATCAAATTCATATATAAAACACACTTTATGTCCCTTTACGTTGTAACCAGAAAAATTACCGTATGAATGAAAGTCATTGATTGTGCAAAACAACATGGGACATAACTTAAAGTTATGACATGTATACACATCATCAACATCAACACCTTCCTCCAATATTAGTCTTAAAATTTCAATAAATGGAGTTAAATAAACATCTATATCGTTCTCGGGTTATTTTGGACCCGAAAATATCATTGATAACATTATATATTTTCACTTCATTCACAACCATGGAGATAGGTTGTAAATTATGAGAAGAAAATGCCATGACATACGGTTAGTACTTAAATTACCAAAGAGGTTCATTTTGTCGGTGCCAGGTCAAATCTTAAGGTTCCTTAGTTCTAGTTCAAAATCTAGAAACAAGGAATCAATTTTCTTCCATTGCAATGAATCAAATACATGGCGAGTTTTTCCATCACACACTCTTTCATCTGCATGCCATCTAGTATTATTTGCATAATTTGCATTAGCAAACAATCTCTTGAACCTTTGAATAACCGGTAGGTGCCACATCACCTAAGGAGGAACACATTTTCTAGTTACATTATCATTGTCATGAACACTATTGGCCTTCTTCTTGTAGCATGACTCCCCATATCTTGGGCACTCCTTCAAGTTTTTCGTATTTTTTACCTATATAATATGCAATCATTATGAGATACATGCATTTTGACATAACCCAACACATTGGACACAATATCTTCTTGGCCTCATAACTATGTTTAAGCAACATGTTACCTTCTAGAATCATTTATTGCAACGATTCAAGCAATTCAGTGAAACTTATATCCGTCCACCCACCTATTGCCTTAATATTAAATAGCCTTAACACAAATGACAATCTTGTAAAGCTTTTGCATCCGGGATACAACGACTCTGTCGCTCCCACCAAATGAAGCCGGGTCAAATGGGGTACAGACGCGAACGGTCGGCGAAAGAAATGAGAACACACACAGCAGTGAACTCAGAAAGACAAGAGTCGCCAGCTAGGCATTTTTATCCTGGAGGAAAGGCAATGTTGCATAGACCTAGAAAGATATGGATAAGACGGTTGCGAACCAGAGAGACTGAGAAAGGGGGTTGGTTACAATCTGGGAAGGTATTAGCACCCAGATTGTCCGCCGTACTCGACGGGATCCACGCTTAAAAGAATTGTGTTTTAAAGGGGTAGTGTCAGTGCAATTTGTGTGTAAAATAGCTGGAAAAGGATGTACAGGTGTCAGTGTAAAAGAAGTGTAAAGTGTGATATATACAGTGTCAGTGTAAGGATAAGAGTGAAATGCTCATGACTATGAGGCTTAAAAGAATGAAGCTGGAAGGAGGGGAATATGCAGAGACTTTTTTTCGATAACTGTTAAGTTATGCCTACGTATCCTCTCGTGCAATGAGGAAGTCAGAACACCGTAGTTCGACCCAAAGAGACTGAAAGATGAATTGACTTGTGAACTGTTTACTTGCCTATGCTCAAGTATGTGACCTGTCTGGCTCAGGTGCAAACTATCTTGCATTAGACGGAAGAAGCAAGTTCTCGGTTGTGAATGAATGAGATGAGAAAAAAATCCCGGAGGAGCCGATTATTGTTTGTTTTTGTGTTTTCAGTCTTTTATTGCTTTTTGAAGTTTGTCCTAAGATAATGAGCTTAAGCCTAAACCAATGGATTTAGTAAACTCATCACATCTTCCCTCTGATTAGGGGTAATGAGGATACCTTAAGTGTGAAGTCAGATTCTCACACTTAATCACCTTTGATGCAGGATTAAGATCATTAACCTGCTTGTGATTATTTAGATGTTTTTGGTGTTTTTGTTTAGTGTTAAGTAATGAGATTAAGCCATAATCAGGGATTAAACAGACTCATTACACCATCCTAATAGAAGGATAATAGATGAGGGTGTTTAAGTTGAGGAAATCTCCTCAACTTAATCCATGATTAGGGATTAAACTCATGACAAAACAAGCCTTTATTAAGTGGATTTTAGCTAATGATATGATGATGAAGTGAGTTTTATGATTTGTAAGACAACTTGAGGGGGACTTGTCCATTAACACTAGGGTTAGTCCTTCTTAACCAATTAAGGAAGAATTAGAACCCTAATGCAAGGCCCAAGTTACAAGCTTGATGTCTTGATGATTATTAAGTGAATTGATTAAGAGATTTAAACACATTAAGGGTTTAACACTTAGGATTAAAGTTATACACTCCATCCTAATAGAAGGATACAGGCATAAGCTTAATCTCAAAGCCTTAAAGCCTTTAGGGTTTAGTCCCTGATTATGAGGTGAGAAGAAAGACTCAATGAGACACAAAGGTAAAACTAAGAAGGGAGACTAATCAAAACCCTAATCATTTCCATGCTTGGTTGTTCCTAAGGTTTGTGGGGGTTTACAAGAGAAGTCTTCAAAGGAACCACCAGGAAGCAGATGAAAGGAGCAAAGAGAAGCAAAGTAACTTGCTTCATTCAAGAAGTCAAGTCACTTGAAGAAAGAAAGTAAGAAGAAGAAAAAAGAGCAAGCTCAATCTCAAACACAAGATAAAATGCAGCAATGATGCATAAGAGAGATGAAAAGAGATTGTGAGAAGTGAAGGCAAATTCACTTCTCAAAGTGACTTACCACCTGAAAAGTTAATGAAAGAACTGCAATGCAATGCAAAATGAGATGAAATGGCATGATGTAAATCAAAACCAGAAGCACATATGAGATGATAATGATGCTATGAGATGATACAAACATGGAACATGGCTTGAGAATGATCACATGAACAAATGGATGCAAATGAAGCAAGTTAAAACACATGAACATACATGAAAAGTTATGACATGCAAATGGCATACAACATGGCAAATGCAAGATGCAATGATCAAACATGCTTTCAATATGTCTTAAGATGTCATATGAATCAAATGGATGCACAAAATGCTATGGCAAGTCAAGGTATGAATGCAAATGCAAGATGAGTGCATATGGAAGCCCAAATTAGGGTTTATGATCAAAGCATCAAACACAAACCAAAATCAGAAGCAAACATCAATATAAAAAATTGAAAATGCACTCAAAGGACCCTTAAACCTATACCAACTCACTGCCCAAAGGAGGGGTTCCAACTCTCAACCTAATTCAAGTTATGATTTTCCTAAGTTTTCTAGGGTTTTAGGGTTCCTTAACAAGAAAAATGCCAATCAAAATTGAAAATGAAAGATCAAGTCATGGCCATTTATTCTCACAAACTACATGATATGCTAAACACAATGCAAAAAGAATCAAAGTCCAACTCTTTGTGGTTAGGCAGAAATGATTTTTGAAAGTTTGGATCAAAACAATGCATCAAAATGATTTTAATTCCATGAAAAATTCTCAAAATGCATCAAGATCAAAAAAGAAATTTGGTTTGAGGGTTGGACAATGTTTCTAAATGTTTTTAAAGGTTTCATGAATTTTTTGGTGATTTTTAAATACCTAAAAGTATTTTTAATTAATTAATTCTCATTAATTAATTAAAAATAAACTTTTAAATATTTAAAAATACTTTTTAAATGCAAAAAATGAAAATAAAAATATTTTTGTGTTCTGAAATTAAATAATAACTTGTATAAAAAATTTCAGAATTTTTGAAAAGGCTTTACTATTTTTAAATAAATGTACAAAACAATGTAATTAAATGAAAATAAAAATGAATTTGAACTGGAATAAAGAAAAGTCAACAGATCCAAGGGCCCTCATTTAAACTCACACGCGCGCGCATTGACTTGGCGCCATATCCAAGGGCCAGCATTCAAACTCACTAACCCTAATTAATTAGCCCTAATCAGCCCTTAATGACTTTCAGGTGACCGGAACAGTGTTCCAGTCATCTTCTCCGATCACCCAAAACCACAAACTCCCTCTACACGCATCTAAAACAAATTCTAATTAAACAGAAATGATCCCCACTCAAAAACGAATCAAAACCCCCATTCAAACAACATTTATCTTTCCTAAACAAAGAGAATCGAATCAATCTAGTTCTAGGGCAAAAAGTTTCAGAGACTGCATACATACTCATCTTTTCACCATTTTCAAAACCAACAACATATTCATGATCAGGGAAGCATGTAGAAGCTATTAAGAACTTAAAAATTCAATTCTGGAAAAAAAGTTCTTGAGCTACCTGAGTTTTGAAGCTTTCAGTTTGCAGCTTTCTGGCTTCTTTCCTTTGTGCAATCCACTCCTATGACCTCCCTTGTGAACTCTGGATGTTTAGAGAAGGTTTGTGCTGGCTGGTTTGAGAGTTTGAACAGGTTCTGTTCAAGCTCAGGTGAGAATCGTGTTCTTGATTCTTTGAGTTTCAGGTTGATTTAGGGGGTGCTTTGTGATCAGGGTGATGTGTTGAGAAGGTCTGTGGAGTTTGTTTGAGTGTTTGTGGCTTGTATGAAGAATTTCGAAAGCTTTTGCTCTAAGGGTGGAAAAATGAGGATGCTGTGTTCTTGTCTGTTTTAGGCTTGAGTGTCGTGATGTTTAGCTTATATTTTGTTTGTATAAACAAAGCTCATTGGTCAGAAGATGTGACATGCCCTTTTGTGATAGGTATGGTAGCTTTTGCAATTTTGTCAACTTTGTGTAAGAGAAAGCATGGGTCTTGTTCTAGCCAAGTACAAGGGCTGTGGGCTGCGCAGCATGGTGAGGGGAAAGGCTAGGGTGGTTCAGCAACCAAGGCAGCAAGTGGATGAGAAGTGATCATGAGCTTTTGCAACTTGACTTTGCTTTTGGTTTTCATGAAGGAAACTTGATCCATGGGCCATAAAACTTGTAATCCTTTGCCCCATTCTGATTTTTAAGACTTGTGTGATGTTTGTATAAGGATTAGACATCAATTAGAAGTCACAAATTGCCTTGGTACAAGTTTTTGCAAGTTTCTCATTTGGTGCATAACTTGAAATTTAGTGATTTTTGCCAACTTTGATGCACCATAACTTTTGATCCAAAATGAATTAGGTCATGTTCTTGTACTTTTTGAAAAGGGAAAGATATATTCTACAACTTTCATGACCAAAGTTTTTCCATTTGAAGCATTTTTGGATCAAAAAGTAAGGATTGAAAAGTTGCCTAAAATGACAAATTCCTTAAAAGTCAAACTTGCCCAAAAAGTCAACTTTGCAAAAACTTCAAATTCTCCAATTTTGTGAACTTCAAACTTCTTCTATGATCAAATAAAGATCATATACACTCAAAATGATGAAGATCACCCCTTGGTTGGGTCCCTGGGGGCCTCATATGCCCTGATTTTGCACTGACTTGTCTGAAAAGTCAACTCTTGATCAGATGACTTCCCCATGGAATTTCTTCATGAAAATTGATATGCATACTCCCTATACCATATAGAGACCAATGGAAACAAGAATGACCAAAAAATTTGGAGTTATGGCCTCTGAAACCAAAACCCTAATTTTAGGTCATCTGTGCAGTTAAGCCTGGCTCTGCTTCCATACCAATCCCAGTTCTTGTGATTCTTTGACTTTGAGAGGATGTAATATGATATTAGAAAAAACATGGACCCCGTTGAAGTGGTTGATGGCCTTTGGAGTGGCTCAAGAAGCTCTTGGATTGCTCAGATCACAAACCCTAGATGCAGATGACTTTGAATCTATGCAGTGAAACAAAAATGTGATGTGAGATGGTATGATTGAGATTATGCATATGAGAATGATCATAAGCCATGGTGTGAATGGGTGAGGGCAAATTTGGGGTGTTTACAGCTGCCCCTATTCAAACATGAGTTAGCTGTGCAGGATGTAAGAGACGACTTAACAAGCAAACAAGATAACTTGTGGTTGAATACCAAAGACAGTCCAAAATTTGCACTCACAGAATGAAGAAGAAAAGGGATATAGATTGTAAAAGGAAAAAGTATAGTATAAAGTATGGGCGACGGAGGACGACCGCTGGGCAGTGGACGACTGCCGGGTAAAGAGCAATGACGGGGACGACCGACATACTCGGAAAAGTGCGGAAAATAAAGCAATGACGGGGACGGCCGCCATGCTGGGGATAAAAGGTAAAGCAAAGACGGGGACGGCCGACTAGCTGGGGGAAGCAAGAGATTATGATGGGGACGACCATCAAGTAAAGTTGTAAGATTCTCTGGGGATTAATGAAAAATGATGGGGACGGCCATCAAGTCCATAAAGTAAAGTAACCAACGATGGGGACGGCCATCGGGCTAAAAAAGAAAAGGGACCACGACGGGGACGGCCATCGGGTTAAAGAATAAATGAAATAAACAGATGATGAGGTACGGTCATCAAAGGTGAAGGACGATCACCTAGCAGGGGACGGCTGCTTTGTTGGGGATAAGATGAGGGACGGTCATCTAAGGTGGAGGACGACCACCTGGCAGGGTACGGCTGCCGAAAACATCGCGACACAGGACGAATGCCGGATAAAAGATCAACGATGGGGACGGCCATCGGATGAGCATGATGGAGGACGACCATCAAGAGGTGGAGGACGACCACCTAGCAGGGGACGGCTGCTCTCAAGGTTTATCATGACGCAGGACGAACGCCAAATAACCAAAATCAACAATGGGGACGGCCATTGGATAAACTGATGAAGGACGATCATCAAAAAAAAAAAAAAAGGTGAAGGACGATCACCTAGCAGGGGACGGCTGCTCAATATCACGACATAGGACGAATGTCGGATAGAAAGGTCAACGATGGGGACGGCCATCGGACGAGCATGACGAAGGACGACCATCAAGAGGTGGAGGACGACCACCTAGCAGGGGACGGCTGCTCTCAAGGTTTATCATGACATAGGACGAATGTCAGATAAGAAGAAAATGCTTTACTTGGGAATAGTAAACACGGACGAGTGTTTACATCCAAGAAATAAAAGGTATAAGTGTTTGGTATTGTGTATAGATCAAAGATGCGGACGAGCATCCTTAGGACCTACGATACGGACGAGTATCAGGTAGAAACAAGTACTGATACGTGTTCAAAGATGATGATACGGACGAGTATCAACTGGTTAACAATGAACACGGACAAGTGTTGAATCTGAAGGGACTCTTCTGGGGAATAGTAGACACATGCGAGTATCTATATTCAAGAAGACGTAAGTGTTCGACATGGTGTATGGATTAAAGATGCGGACGAGCATCTTTAAGACTATGATACGGACGAGTATCAAGTAGAAACAAACCCTTGACACATGTTCAGAGATGATGATACGGACGAGTACCAACTGGTTAACAAAGAACAAGGACGAGTGTTGAATCTGCGGAGATGTAAATGGTGTATACAAGATACGGACGAGTACCTGTATAAGTGAAATGAGAGTGAAAAGTATGAGTAGTGTATGTTTAAGTATTCAACCTGCTGGGGAGAGTGACACGGACGAGTGTCAAGAGGTAATATAAACAAGTACATTCTTTACAAAGTGTTTAGGTTGCTGGGCTGGGAAAATGACATGGACGGATGTCAAGGAAGTTATACATATATCTGTATCTGTGAGTGCAAAGGGGATACTTTGGCTTTCTGCTGAGGATATGACACGGACGGGTGCCACAAGGAGTGTATATTTGTATTGGTGAATGTGAGGCAACTGCTTTTACTGGGGAATTTGGGGAGTAATCTGCGTACTGTTGATGAGTTGATAATATTCACAAGTGTTCGCTTCTGACCATGACTCATGATTATGCTATATGTTTGATTTTTGCCGTAATGCTCCGTATTAGACAGAATGCTATGCTTTGTAGGTGAATATGATGCGAATGCCATGATTATGCAAAAAGATACCGATCCGGGGTTCGGATCCCAATGTTGTGAAGATCCCTGGTTGATTCGTTTGAAATGGACATCCCAACTGGGGATGAGATTATTGGTAGATCTGATGAAATGATTCTGCTTGGGGAAATGGGCCAATGATAGGCCTTTTCCAGTAATGAGGGACCCAGCTAGGGGTTTGTAGAAGCTTTCTTCACTCTGTTGTGACTCCTTCGCGCGTTGCTCTTCTGAGGATTCTGTGGGGAAATGGTTCCCTGACTTTTATACTTGACTGAAGAAGAATGGTTAGCAACTCGGCTGGGAGAAGCAACAAGTGGCAACTCAGCTGGGGAGAAAGCACTTTGGGTGTTAAAACTGAGTGAGTGTTGATTTGCCAGCTTGCTGGGATGAAGCTCCCATGCCCCATGTTGTGCTTTGAATGCCTGCAATCCTGAAAAGACAGAGAAACGCACAAATACTCCCGAGGCATCCCTTACCGGATTCCGTCATAGGGGTTAGATACTCCCGAGAGTAAGAATATTCCCTGCAAGCACGTGTTTTATTTTCTTTATTTTTAAAGATAAACATCTGTATTCATGCAATCAGTTTTTCTTAAGACATCAGACATTCTTTGCAAACAAAAATGTACAAGACGAAACATGACTGAAAAATCTGATTTTATTAATTCATGTGCCCTGAATTGGCGAGATACAGTCAAAGAAACATATCCCCTGGAATGAGGAGATTGTTACAAATTGAGAAGCAAAATGCTGGCAATGTTGATGATGCTTTGAAGGAGCTTCCTCTTGCTATGACTCGTATGACTTTTGACGTTCTTCTCGTCTTGATTTCTGAAGAAGGCTGATTCTGACGGAAGCTTGATCCTTCCGAGGCTTACCAAGTTGCAAGTGATACAAACGAATTCAGAATGCATTTGTTCGCTTATTCCCTTATTTTGCATGGATCGTCCTTTCGGGTTTTCAATCCATCGGGATACCCATTTTTGCCTGAGTTGTCCGATGCGGCTTTTCAACTCAGCGGGTGTACATTTTTTGTTTATTTTCCCTTATTTTTGCCCGAGTCTTTTATTCTGTTTTTGACTCGCCGGGATGCCCTATTTTTGCCTGGACTTACATTCTGTTTTTATGTCCAGCGGGTCATTTTTATGCGAAGTATTTTTTAACTGCATCGGAATTCACAGGGGACGGGAAGTCTTCACCATCCATGGTGCTGAGCATCAGTGCTCCACCAGAGAAAACTTTCTTTATCACGAATGGTCCTTCATAGTTCGGAGTCCATTTGCCCCTGTGGTCTGTATGAGGAGGGAGGATTCTTTTCAACACAAGATCTCCCACTTGGTACTCTCGGTGCCTGACTTTCTGATCGAAGGCTCTTTTCATTCTTTTCTGATACAACTGTCCATGACAGATTGCAGCCAATCTCTTCTCTTCAATCAGACTCAGTTGTTCGTAGGGACTGAACCCATTCTGCTTCGTTCAGCTTAACATCCATCAGTACCCGCAGGGAGGGTAATTCAACTTCAATAGGTAGGACTGCATCCATGCCATATACAAGCTGATACGGTGTTGCCCCAGTGGATGTTCTGATTGACGTGCAGTACCCATGCAAGGCAAACGGTAGCATTTCATGCCAGTCCTTATAGGTGACTACCATCTTCTGCACAATCTTCTTAATATTCTTATTAGCTACCTCAACAGCGCCATTCATTTTTGGCCTGTAAGGAGAAGAATTGTGGTGTTGGATCTTGAAGTCCCGGCATAGCTCAGCCATCATTTTGTTGTTCAAGTTAGAACCATTATCAGTAATGATTCGCTCGGGAACTCCGTATCGACAGATGATATCTCTTTTCAGAAATCTGGCCACCACTTGCCTTGTAACATTTGCATAGGAAGCTGCTTCGACCCACTTGGTGAAATAGTCAATGGCAACCAGGATGAATCTGTGGCCATTTGAATCAGTTGGCTCAATCTTGCCGATCATATCAATGCCCCACATGGCAAAGGGCCAGGGTGAAGACATTATATTCAAAGGATTGGGAGGCACATGCACCTTATCCGCATAAATCTGGCATTTATGGCATTTTCTGGCGTAGGCACAACAGTCGGCATCCATTGTGATCCAGTAATAACCTGATCTTAGCAATTTCTTAGCCATGGCATGCCCTCCTGCATGGGTACCAAAGGATCCTTCATGCACTTCATGCATCAACAAGTCTGCTTCTGTTTTATCAACGCATCTGAGGAGTACCATATCAAAGTTTCTTTTGTACAGGGAACCATCAGTATTCAAAAAGAAACTACCAGCAAGCCTTCTCAAAGTCTTCTTATCATTGGAAGATGCCCCTGATGGGTATGTTTGATCCTCCAAGAAGCACTTAATGTCATGGAACCAAGGCTTATCATCTTTGGCAATATCTGCTGCAAATACGTATGCTGGTCTGTCTAGTCTGGACACTGAAATCTGCGGTACAAAGTTGGCAGTTTGAACTTTGATCATGGATGAAATGGTAGCCAGAGCATCTGCAAACTGATTCTCGTCCCGAGGGATATACTCGAGCTTGACCGTTGTAAAGAAAGTCAGTAACCTTCTTGTATAATCCCTGTAAGGTATCAGATGCCCCTGGTGTGTGTACCATTTGCCGTTGGTTTGATTAACTACCAAAGCTGAATCCCTGAATACGGTCAATGTCTTGATCCTGAGGTCAATGGCTTCCTCAAGACCCATAATGCAAGCTTCGTATTCAGCTTCGTTGTTGGTGCAGTTGAAGGTGAGCTTTGCCGAGAAAGGCATGTGAACTCCTTTAGGTGTAATGAGTACCGCACCAACACCACGACCATTCATGTTAACAGCCCCATCAAACATCATAGTCCATTCCTCTTCGGGGTCAGGCCCTTCAGTGTGAATAGGCTCTTCATGATCTTTTGCTTTTACGAACATGATGTCTTCATCAGGGAAGTCAAACCTCATCGGCTGGTAGTCATCAATGGGTTGCTCAGCAAGATATTCAGATAGTACACTGCCCTTGATGGCTTTCTGAGAGGTGTACTGGATGTCATATTCTGTGAGAATCATCTGCCATCTTGCAACCCGTCCGGTAAGAGCTGGCTTCTCGAAAATGTACTTAACTGGGTCCATTTTGGATATCAATAAAGTAGTGTGGGTCAACATATACTGTCTCAGTCGGCGAGCAGCCCACGCTAAAGCACAGCAAGTTTTCTCGAGCAGTGAATAACGTTGTTCACAGTCGGTAAACTTTTTGCTTAGGTAGTATATTGCATACTCTTTTCGACCAGACTCGTCATGCTGGCCCAGCACACACCCCATTGACTCTTCTAATACTGTCAAGTACATTATCAGGGGTCTTCCTTCCACTGGAGGCATAAGGATTGGAGGTTCTTGCAAGTATTCCTTGATCTTGTCAAAAGCCCTCTGGCAGTCTTCATTCCACCTGACTGTTTGTTCTTTTCTTAACAGCTTGAACAAGGGTTCACAGGTTGCTGTAAGGTGAGATATGAACCTTGAAATGTAGTTCAATCTACCTAGAAACCCTCGAACTTCTTTTTCAGACTTTGGTGCAGGCATTTCTTGGATGGCTTTGACTTTATCAGGGTCAACCTCAATTCCTTTCTCACTCACAATAAAACCCAGCAGCTTACCCGATCGCACCCCGAATGTACACTTGTTGGGGTTCAGCTTCAGTTGGTACTTCCTCAGACGCTTGAATAGCTTCAGCAGATTTACCAGATGGTCTTATTCTGTGAGGGACTTGGCAATCATATCATCCACATAACATTCGATTTCTTTATGGATCATATCGTGGAATAGTGTTACCATAGCCCGTTGATATGTTGCACCAGCGTTCTTCAATCCGAATGGCATCACCTTGTAACAAAACGTGCCCCAGGGGGTGATGAAGGTTGTCTTCTCCATGTCTTCAAGTGACATCTTGATCTGATTGTATCCTGAAAATCCATCCATGAAGGAGAATACCGAGAACTGAGCCGTGTTATCAAACAATACGTCAATGTGAGGTAATGGGAAATCATCTTTCGGGCTGGCTCTGTTCAGATCCCGGTAGTCAACACACATCCTTACTATGCCGTCTTTCTTAGGCACAGGCACAATATTAGCAACCCACGGTGGATAGCTAGTTACAGCAAGGAACCCGGCGTCCCACTGCTTTTGCACCTCTTCTTTGATCTTCATCGCCATGTCTGGGCGAGTACGACGCAGTTTCTGTTTAACTGGCGGGCATTCTTCTCTTAAAGGCAGCTTGTGCATAACAATGTCGGTGTCCAACCCTGGCATATCCTGATAAGACCAAGAAAACACATCCACATACTCTTGAAGCAGGTCGATCAGCCGTTTCTTCACTGAGTCTTGTAAGCAGGCCCCGATTTTGACTTCTTTCACATCTTCATCCGTACCAAGATTAATCATTTCGACCTCCTCCTGACGAGGAGTGATAACCTTTTCCTCTTGTCTCAACAACCTAGCTAGCTCTTCAGGAAGCTCGTAATCTTCTTCAACCCCTTCATCAGCTTGATTGATCGGATTGTCAAAGTCATACGAAGTCATAGCCGTGCTGTTGTCGGTGCGGTCTGGAAGGCACTCTCTGCAAGGGTTCAGTTGGTTCATTTTAGTGATCGATTTTTATCTTGTTTAGAAAAGTGAAATAAAAGTTGTCATTTTGAAAACATTGCCATTTATTTTTGTACAAAAAGATAAATGGAAAAACAGTGAGCGGAAAAGAAAAAGACCCGTTTGCAAAAGATGTCTGATATTTCATTGATTAATCTTGTTGCACAAAAATTACAGATGGCCCGATTACAAAATGAGTCTTGTCATCTTGGGCAAGATGCAAGACTTGATGCATGCTTAAAATATACAGGAAATAATAATTACTCTGCAGGAGTAACTCTTATAATTTCCTGGGAAGACCAGTTTGAGATACTGCTCCCCGGGATCTTTGGACGAATCCAGCTTTCCAGGTTGCGTTCATCTTCCGACTCATCTTCCAAGTTGTTGACAGCATCGGGGGTGAGCATCCCCCCACTAACAAAGTTGGGCTTCTTAGCAGCCTCTGCTTGATCTTGTTGAGTTGGTTTGTAACCCAACCCAAATCTATCTTCTTTCTTCTCCACAGGAAACAGTTTGCCCCAGCCTTGAGCGTTTCCTTCTTCCACCACCTTCCGGGCCTGCTGGTAGGATGTCATGGAAGTCCCAAGTACAGCAGAGGTTTCATTAATATTCAGGGCCTCAAACCCTTGACTCATCGTTTCGTGGATCTCCCCATCCATCTCAATATATTTGTAAGTAGCCAGATGGCTAACAAAAATATCCTCCTCTCCACAAATAGTAACGACTTGGCCCTCCCACTCGAATTTTAACTTCTGGTGAAGGGTAGACGTAACTGCGCCAGTGGCGTGAATCCATGGTCTACCCAACAAACAGCTGTAGGCAGGCTGAATGTCCATCACGTAGAAGGTCGTTTTGAAAGTTTGTGGGCCAATCGTTACAGGCAACTCAATTTCTCCCAGAACTGATCTCTTAGAGCCGTCAAAGGCTCTCACTACCAAGTTACTGGGACACAATGCAAATCCTTCATATTCCAGCTTCACAAGGGCTTTTTTAGGTAAGACATTGAGGGATGATCTTGTGTCTACCAGCACATGGGAAAGAACTGCACCTTTACATTCCATGGTAATGTGCAAAGCCTTGTTATGATTGCGGCCTTCCGTAGTCAAATCAGTGTTGGTGAATCCTAGTCCATTACTAGCATTAACATTTCCAACCACAGCTTCCAACTGATTGACGGTGATCTCTTATGGCACATAAGCTGCGTGCAAGACTTTGAGTAGTGCGTTCCGATGAGCCTCGGAGCACATAAGCAATGATAGAATGGAGATCTTGGAAGGCGTCTGGTGAAGCTGGTCCACTATCTTGTAATCACTTTTCTTGATGATTCTCATGAACTCATCAACTTCTTGATCAAAAGGTGTTTTCAAAGCTTCTCTAACAACCTGTTCTTCTTGCACCATGCTCTTCCCTTTTGCCTTGGCAGCAGCTTCTGCTTCGGCAGTGGGTCTTTGAATTTGAGGGGCAAAGAGACGTCCGCTTCGAGTGAAGCCTCCGCCTCCTCCCACATTGTCTATTTGTGGTGAAGAAGTTGATGATTCGAAAGTGATTTTCTGTCCTTCGCAGTATAGATCAGAGCCGTAATGCCAGGGGATGGCATTACTGCTTTCATAAGGTATTGGCCCAGGCACTGTGACAGTGACTGGACTGATGGCAGCTGCAGAAGGGACTGTGATAGTCTGTGGATCATAATATATTGTGACTGGTGCTCTGGCACTTTGTGAGTTGTAGGCGGAATCATTGGCAGGATCATAATAAATTGTAACTGTTGAGACACTTGCATTGTTTACTGCTGATGCTGTGGGAGACATTGCTGGAAGAATGGGTGTTGTTGTTGTAGGAGTTTCCAAATGAAGGGGCGCTGAAGTTGTAGAAGGGACATTTGCTGATATCTGGTCAGTTGAAATGATAGATGAGGCATTTGTTGATGAAGCTGAAGAATTGTCTGGAACAATGGTTGTTGCAGTTGTTGTAGACTCTGGAACTGTTGTTAAGGAGATTGCTGGATTGGTAGGTACTGATGTGGTAATTTGGATCAGGCCACTCTGGATGAGACCATCTATGCCATCCCTCAAGTTATCACAACCATTCACTGAAATGTTGCAATAAGCACACCCTAACTCACATCCTGGGAACATTTGACATTCCAAGAGTTGAGCTTTAATCTCCACCAAGGGTGTCCGAATCTGACCCACACTAGTTATCAAGTAAGACGGCTTGTCTTCTTCAATAGCATTGATTCGGGGACCACCATGGTGTGGCATAGGGTTTTTGTTGACATTTGGTGGTGGTGCAAAGTTTAAAGCCTTGGAATCCACTAGATCCTGCACTTTCATGTGCAAAGCTCTGCACTTTTCCGTACTATGACCAGGTGCATTTGAGTGAAAAGCACATCTGGCGCTGGCGTCATAATTTCTGGGCAGACTGTTAGGATCCGGAGGAGCCAATGTCCTTAGCTCAACTAGGTTGAGTTTCAGGAGTTGTGGCAGTAATGTGGCATAGGGCATAGGGATCGGATCGATCACCCTATTGGCCTGAGAGGGCCTCTGTTGAAATGGTCTTTGCTGATTGCTGTTGCTAGTGTAATTGTTGTTATAATTTCTCTGAGGAGGATACTGAGTTTGTTGTTGATAATTCTGTTGCTGAGGTTGATAAGTTGGTTGAGGATGAATTGGAGCGGGAATGGTGACTGCTGCCACAGACCTATGAACATATTGGGGCCTGCCCCTGTTGGTGTGGATAGCATTGGTTTCACCAGTTCTTCTTGGGCCTGCAAAAGGCTTTCTTGGGTTGTTGGACGAGCTTGCACCGTTGTCTGAGATCTTACCCATCTTCAATAGGCTTTCAATTCTCTCCCCGGCTATGACTACATCTGCAAAGCTGGTAGATGAGAAGGCAGCTAGCCTATCAATATAAGTCCCCTGGAGGGTGTTCATGAACATATCATCCATCTCCCTCTCTGACATGGGTGGATGGACAGCAGCAGCAAGCTGTCTCCACCTTTGAGCGTATTCACGGAAGCTTTCCCTGGATGACTGAGACATCCCCATCAGGAGGGTCCTGTTGGGGGCCATATCCAGGTTGTACTGGTACTGCCTAATGAAGGCCTCTGCCAAGTCCTTCCAGCACCTAATAGTTGCTCTTGTCAAGTGAGAGTACCATTCCCTCGAAGCTCCAGTTAAATTATCCTCAAAGTAAAACATCCATAGCTTTTCGTCCATGGTATAGGCCTTCAGCCTCCCCAGAAAAGATTGTAAATGGGTCCGGGGACAGGAAGTTCCGTTATACTTCTCAAAGCATGGTGGTTTAAATTTGTGGGGAATCCTGACCCCGTCCACTAGGCCCATGTCCATAACATCAAAGCCCAAAGAATTCTGGGACTCTAGGGATCTCAGTTTCTCAGCAATCTCTTCTAGCCTTCTGTCATAGGCTTCCTCCCCAGCTCCCATCACTGTGAACTGATCTTCCTAGGGGTCTTCTTGCAGCACTCTACCCGCTGTGGCAGTCCCTTGCACATTGACAGGGATGTTGATCTCTGGATGCTGGTGGGGTCCAAAGACTGGGGGATTAACATGAGGTTGGACTCTCTCATTGTTGCTTGTCCCAGCAGTCCCTGGATGATGGTCTTCCTGATTCCTTCCTTCTACTAGCGCTCTTAACCTCTCTTGGCTTTGAGCCATATTATTCATCACCTCCATAAACTGAGTCATCTGAGTCCTCATTTCCAACCTCTCGTTGGCCATTTGAGTCCTGACCTCTGTAAGGTCCTGCTGTACTTGGTCCATTTGTATACCCGGAAGGTTGTTGCGGGTGGGATATCTGTGTGGACGGTTGAGTGGAAACACCCGACGTCGAGCAATAGTTCCTGAAGTCACAACAGAGTTAGTAACAATAAAACAAAACCTACAAAACAAAACAAAAGGTTAGTATGCAATGCAGTATGTTTATTTGTATCCAAGGTATCCGGCTTGGTACTTGGTTTTGACCTTTCCAGACCCTTGAAGAAGATGCTTGTGATATTGCTTTGAAAGAACCCAGATAAAACAAACCAACACATACATTACAAAAAGTAAATGATACATAGTTTGTTTTCTTACAATACATGCCCTCTGATGGGTCAAAAATACAACATAAAGAAAAGTACATAAAATGAAAGCAACAACAAGCAAAAGTCAAACACCAAGACCAAACTCATCCTCCTGAACTTCCTTGAGAAGTGCTTCAGTCACAGGATCAGCTGGACGCTCTGTAAGATTCCTGGTGAGAAGATTCTTGGTAGTAACAGCTGCAGTTAGCCTCTTGTGTTGACTCTGGTCCTTTGACCTCTTCACACCAGCTCTAATTTTCAATTCTGAGATCTCCCTCTGGGCTGCTGCCAGGGCTTCCTGTTGCTCTTTTGCACTAGCTTCCAGCTGCTCAATCTTATCCTGAGTCCTTTTGTCCTCCTGAGTACGGGCTTCGGTGATCCTGACCCACCTAGCCTGACTCTCCTTCAGATACAAATCTGTCCTGGCCTTCTGGAACTGAGCTTCCTTGCAGGCATTCTTCAAGATCTGCTCTCCAGCCCTTGACTTCTTAATGTAATCCTCTGACTTCTCAATTCTAGCCAGATGCTCCACCTTTAGATTTTCTAGCCTCTCAATGTCCAAGCGACCATCACTCCTCTCCCAGAGGGTCTTCTGTAGAGCTTGAGTCAGTTTCTCATTTCTCTCTTTCAATTTCTCAAACTCCTCTAAGCTGACAGTTGCTGGAGGTGGTGTTGTGGAAGGTCCAGGCACATCTTCAATAGTGAAGGGCATCCCAGAAACCTGGGCTCTGGCATGAGACCACTCATAGTATTGAGCTGAGGCTACATTATTGCATCTTCCAAGAATGGTTACTCCTTTAGTCTGTACATTGTCCCAGGCCCAGGATGCCTGTCTGACAATAGCCAGATTAGGCTTGATCTCACAATAAAGGGTCTCAGTCAGATCCTGTGCTCTAGGAGGATGGACCAATGCATAGCCCAGTTGTGCCTGAGAGGTCAAGAAATCCAGATGAAAACCAGAGACTCCAGCTTTAGCTGTCAAATTCTGCCCAATCAGAACTGGTTCCAGATGTAATGCTTTTGCTATCTCCCCATTACTGGGGAAAGCCATCTCAGGGTTGAAGGGGATTCCACCCCTGATAGGTACACCAATCAGTGATGAATATTCTTCCAACAAGGGTCCCAACTGAAAATTCTGGAAGGTGAAGCACCTCAGAGGGGGATCATAAAACTGCAGGCAAGTATGTATCAAGCTCCTCTGTGAAGGGTCCAAATCCATAACCACATCAATGATTCCTCCATAATGTTCTCTAAAAAGTGGTATATGGTCTGGAGTAATCAGGGTCTGAATTTTCCTGATGCTAGCCACCTCAGGCTCAAAGAAATGATAGGAGATGTTACTCTTCTTAGGTGCCATGTTGCTGAAAGAAAACTGAGACAGGTGCTGAGAACAATACTGAAGATAGGCCTCTGACAGGCTGAGACTGGTGATGCAGGTGACTGAAGCAGGTAGCTGATAGCTGAAGTAGGCACTGATGAAGGCAGGTCTAAGCTGAAGAAGGGGTCAAAACCAAGCCAAAATGATAGGATGGATACCCTGAAAAACAAATATACACATGTTAAAATGATGCAATGAGGATGTATGCAAATGATATGCAAGGGTTTGTGACTGAGCTGGATCTGATCAAGTGCTCTGACATAAGTCCATGTATGTTCAAGAAATCCAGATGGAGGTTCATAAGTCCAGTAACCAAGGTGGGGGACTCAAATAAAGAGTCACATGTCCAGGGTTAAAATCACAAGAACTGTTCCAAAACGGAGTATTCTTAACAATGTAACAGGGTATGTTGAGGTCAAGGGTACCTGCAAACCTGTAAACAGCCCAATCCCCTCACAGGTGATGTTCTAAAACAAGGATCCTCAGACTTGGATCAGTTATGAGAAGTGTAAACACTTCTAACCCGGAGGTACAGTGTTTACAATAACCATAAAAGATCCTCCTCTAATTCACCTCAGTTTCTGAAGGTCATAATAAAGGTCATCCAGACTTAGCAGGCTTCCCAGATAGCCCTAGTACTACAGGAAATCTGCAGCACAGAGTTCTCAAGAAGAAACCCATATCTGAACCGTGCTTCATATTCCCGCACCAGACCGAAATGGAATGGGAAAGAACATGAACCACTCTAGCCTAGGTGTCACTCAGGTCCCAGGTATAGGACCTCAACTCTCAGTAAAACACCCACCCACCAAAACAACAAAACAGATCCAGCCAGCACAGTATGACAGTATGATATGTGTAAAGCTATAAAGAAAGCAATAAAACAACTGTACATAAAGCAAAAATAAATACAAATACAAGCACAAATAGCACATAACACCCCAGTAAACACAAATCAATCAAGCGCTAGGAGGAACCCACAAAAAGAACCAGAAGCCCTGGTTACAGTATAAGGGTCCCCAGCAGAGTCGCCAAGCTGTCGCTCCCACCAAATGAAGCCGGGTCAAATGGGGTACAGACACGAACGGTCGGCGAAAGAAATGAGAACACACACAGCAGTGAACTCAGAAAGACAAGAGTCGCCAGCTAGGCATTTTTATCCTGGAGGAAAGGCAATGCTGCATAGACCTAGAAAGATATGGATAAGACGGTTGCGAACCAGAGAGACTGAGAAAGGGGGTTGGTTACAATCTGGGAAGGTATTAGCACCCAGATTGTCCGCCGTACTCGACGGGATCCACGCTTAAAAGAATTGTGTTTTAAAGGGGTAGTGTCAGTGCAATTTGTGTGTAAAATAGCTGGAAAAGGATGTACAGGTGTCAGTGTAAAAGAAGTGTAAAGTGTGATATATACAGTGTCAGTGTAAGGATAAGAGTGAAATGCTCATGACTATGAGGCTTAAAATAATGAAGCTGGAAGGAGGGGGAATATGCAGAGACTTTTGTTCGATAACTGTTAAGTTATGCCTACGTATCCTCTCGTGCAATGAGGAAGTCAGAACACCGTAGTTCGACCCAAAGAGACTGAAAGATGAATTGACTTGTGAACTGCTTACTTGCCTATGCTCAAGTATGTGACCTGTCTGGCTCAGGTGCAAACTGTCTTGCATTAAACGGAAGAAGCAAGTTCTCGGTTGTGAATGAATGAGATGAGAAAAAAATCCCGGAGGAGCCGATTATTGTTTGTTTTTGTGTTTTCAGTCTTTTATTGCTTTTTGAAGTTTGTCATAAGATAATGAGCTTAAGCCTAAACCAATGGATTTAGTAAACTCATCACATCTTCCCTCTGATTAGGGGTAATGAGGATACCTTAAGTGTGAAGTCAGATTCTCACACTTAATCACCTTTGATGCAGGATTAAGATCATTAACCTGCTTGTGATTATTTAGATGTTTTTGGTGTTTTTGTTTAGTGTTAAGTAATGAGATTAAGCCATAATCAGGGATTAAACAGACTCATTACACCATCCTAATAGAAGGATAATAGATGAGGGTGTTTAAGTTGAGGAAAGCTCCTCAACTTAATCCATGATTAGGGATTAAACTCATGACAAAACAAGCCTTTATTAAGTGGATTTTAGCTAATGATATGATGATGAAGTGAGTTTTATGATTTGTAAGACAACTTGAGGGGGACTTGTCCATTAACACTAGGGTTAGTCCTTCTTAACCAATTAAGGAAGAATTAGAACCCTAATGCAAGGCCCAAGTTACAAGCTTGATGTCTTGATGATTATTAAGTGAATTGATTAAGAGATTTAAACACATTAAGGGTTTAACACTTAGGATTAAAGTTATACACTCCATCCTAATAGAAGGATACAGGCATAAGCTTAATCTCAAAGCCTTAAAGCCTTTAGGGTTTAGTCCCTGATTATGAGGTGAGAAGAAAGACTCAATGAGACACAAAGGTAAAACTAAGAAGGGAGACTAATCAAAACCCTAATCATTTCCATGCTTGGTTGTTCCTAAGGTTTGTGGGGGTTTACAAGAGAAGTCTTCAGAGGAACCACCAGGAAGCAGATGAAAGGAGCAAAGAGAAGCAAAGTAACTTGCTTCATTCAAGAAGTCAAGTCACTTGAAGAAAGAAAGTAAGAATAAGAAAAAAGAGCAAGCTCAATCTCAAACACAAGATAAAATGCAGCAATGATGCATAAGAGAGATGAAAAGAGATTGTGAGAAGTGAAGGCAAATTCACTTCTCAAAGTGACTTACCACCTGAAAAGTTAATGAAAGAACTGCAATGCAATGCAAAATGAGATGAAATGGCATGATGTAAATCAAAACCAGAAGCACATATGATATGATAATGATGCTATGAGATGATACAAACATGGAACATGGCTTGAGAATGATCACATGAACAAATGGATGCAAATGAAGCAAGTTAAAACACATGAACATACATGAAAAGTTATGACATGCAAATGGCATAAAACATGGCAAATGCAAGATGCAATGATCAAACATGCTTTCAATATGTCTTAAGATGTCATATGAATCAAATGGATGCACAAAATGCTATGGCAAGTCAAGGTATGAATGCAAATGCAAGATGAGTGCATATGGAAGCCCAAATTAGGGTTTATGATCAAAGCATCAAACACAAACCAAAATCAGAAGCAAACATCAATATAAAAAATTGAAAATGCACTCAAAGGACCCTTAAACCTATACCAACTCACTGCCCAAAGGAGGGGTTCCAACTCTCAACCTAATTCAAGTTATGATTTTCCTAAGTTTTCTAGGGTTTTAGGGTTCCTTAACAAGAAAAATGCCAATCAAAATTGAAAATGAAAGATCAAGTCATGGCCATTTATTCTCACAAACTACATGATATGCTAAACACAATGCAAAAATAATCAAAGTCCAACTCTTTGTGGTTAGGCAGAAATGATTTTTGAAAGTTTGGATCAAAACAATGCATCAAAATGATTTTAATTCCATGAAAAATTCTCAAAATGCATCAAGATCAAAAAAGAAATTTGGTTTGAGGGTTGGACAATGTTTCTAAATGTTTTTAAAGGTTTCATGAATTTTTTGGTGATTTTTAAATACCTAAAAGTATTTTTAATTAATTAATTCTCATTAATTAATTAAAAATAAACTTTTAAATATTTAAAAATACTTTTTAAATGCAAAAAATGAAAATAAAAATATTTTTGTGTTCTGAAATTAAATAATAACTTGTATAAAAAATTTCAGAATTTTTGAAAAGGCTTTACTATTTTTAAATAAATGTACAAAACAATGTAATTAAATGAAAATAAAAATGAATTTGAACTGGAATAAAGAAAAGTCAACAGATCCAAGGGCCCTCATTTAAACTCACACGCGCGCGCATTGACTTGGCGCCATATCCAAGGGCCAGCATTCAAACTCACTAACCCTAATTAATTAGCCCTAATCAGCCCTTAATGACTTTCAGGTGACCGGAACAGTGTTCCAGTCATCTTCTCCGATCACCCAAAACCACAAACTCCCTCTACACGCATCTAAAACAAATTCTAATTAAACAGAAATGACCCCCACTCAAAAACGAATCAAAACCCCCATTCAAACAACATTTATCTTTCCTAAACAAAGAGAATCGAATCAATCTAGTTCTAGGGCAAAAAGTTTCAGAGACTGCATACATACTCATCTTTTCACCATTTTCAAAACCAACAACATATTCGTGATCAGGGAAGCATGTAGAAGCTATTAAGAACTTAAAAATTCAATTCTGGAAAAAAAGTTCTTGAGCTACCTGAGTTTTGAAGCTTTCAGTTTGCAGCTTTCTGGCTTCTTTCCTTTGTGCAATCCACTCCTATGACCTCCCTTATGAACTCTGGATGTTTAGAGAAGGTTTGTGCTGGCTGGTTTGAGAGTTTGAACAGGTTCTGTTCAAGCTCAGGTGAGAATCGTGTTCTTGATTCTTTGAGTTTCAGGTTGATTTAGGGGGTGCTTTGTGATCAGGGTGATGTGTTGAGAAGGTCTGTGGAGTTTGTTTGAGTGTTTGTGGCTTGTATGAAGAATTTCGAAAGCTTTTGCTCTAAGGGTGGAAAAATGAGGATGCTGTGTTCTTGTCTGTTTTAGGCTTGAGTGTCGTGATGTTTAGCTTATATTTTGTTTGTATAAACAAAGCTCATTGGTCAGAAGATGTGACATGCCCTTTTGTGATAGGTATGGTAGCTTTTGCAATTTTGTCAACTTTGTGTAAGAGAAAGCATGGGTCTTGTTCTAGCCAAGTACAAGGGCTGTGGGCTGCGCAGCATGGTGAGGGGAAAGGCTAGGGTGGTTCAGCAACCAAGGCAGCAAGTGGATGAGAAGTGATCATGAGCTTTTGCAACTTGACTTTGCTTTTGGTTTTCATGAAGGAAACTTGATCCATGGGCCATAAAACTTGTAATCCTTTGCCCCATTCTGATTTTTAAGACTTGTGTGATGTTTGTATAAGGATTAGACATCAATTAGAAGTCAAAAATTGCCTTGGTACAAGTTTTTGCAAGTTTCTCATTTGGTGCATAACTTGAAATTTAGTGATTTTTGCCAACTTTGATGCACCATAACTTTTGATCCAAAATGAATTAGGTCATGTTCTTGTACTTTTTGAAAAGGGAAAGATATATTCTACAACTTTCATGACCAAAGTTTTTCCATTTGAAGCATTTTTGGATCAAAAAGTAAGGATTGAAAAGTTGCCTAAAATGACAAATTCCTTAAAAGTCAAACTTGCCCAAAAAGTCAACTTTGCAAAAACTTCAAATTCTCCAATTTTGTGAACTTCAAACTTCTTCTATGATCAAATAAAGATCATATACACTCAAAATGATGAAGATCACCCCTTGGTTGGGTCCCTGGGGGCCTCATATGCCCTGATTTTGCACTGACTTGTCTGAAAAGTCAACTCTTGATCAGATGACTTCCCCATGGAATTTCTTCATGAAAATTGATATGCATACTCCCTATACCATATAGAGACCAATGGAAACAAGAATGACCAAAAAATTTGGAGTTATGGCCTCTGAAACCAAAACCCTAATTTTAGGTCATCTGTGCAGTCAAGCCTGGCTCTGCTTCCATACCAATCCCAGTTCTTGTGATTCTTTGACTTTGAGAGGATGTAATATGATATTAGAAAACACATGGACCCCTTTGAAGTGGTTGATGGCCTTTGGAGTGGCTCAAGAAGCTCTTGGATTGCTCAGATCACAAACCCTAGATGCAGATGACTTTGAATCTATGCAGTGAAACAAAAATGTGATGTGAGATGGTATGATTGAGATTATGCATATGAGAATGATCATAAGCCATGGTGTGAATGGGTGAGGGAAAATTTGGGGTGTTTACAGACTCTTCCATGTCTTTTTGCAAAGTATCTACCACATTAGCATTCTTTAAAGCATATACCCCGATATCAAAAATCATGTCTTCTAGAGTATCATTCATAAATACATCATCATCTTCAACTTTATTTGACAGAGGTCTTTTTTGTCACTTCACCATGCCATACCCATTTCGTATAATTTTGAATAATTCCATCACAACCAAAATGATTGAATATTACATCCCTTGGTTGTTTGTGCATATTTTGGAAAATGTTATAAGGACACCAAAAAATCCTCTTCTCTTTATGAAGGCTTTTTTTCTCTGTAAAATCAAGAAATTGAATCACTCCATACTCATACTCTTTACTTAAATTATTGGCTTTCATCCAACTACGATCCATAATCACATACAACTTCTAAAAATAAAATAAAAATAGTACATAATCAATAATAACTACCAGAACAACAAAAATACTATAAAAACATTATAGTAAATAGTATAACACTCAAAAACCATAATAACAATAACAACCACCACATACGTAAACAACATCAACAACGAAAACAACAATAATGGAGAATTAAAACATACTGGAAATGTGATGAGAGACTCAATAGGGAAGAATTTGAGGTTACTTCCTCCTCAGAGAAGAAGGGTGCAGGTTTTGAGTCTCGGGAAACTCCTTCATTCAATGGAGAAGAATGGATTCCTTTCGTTCGCTGGGGCGCAAAAAGTGAATGAGACAAAGCATTAAAATTCTAAAGGAAAAAGTTTTTTTTGGAGTTTTTATCTCAGTTTTCTTCACTAACCGAGGGATCATATCCGATGTAAAATGTATAAAAAATAAAGACGCCTTTTTAGTTTTAAATAAAACATAAAATTGCAGGAGCTAGGAATCAAAGTTCAAATATTGAACAACACATGTTAAGTGTTAATGCACAGAGCATGTTCTGAAACCAACTGAAGGTGAGATACATTCATAAGAAGGAGGGTGTAATTGTGCATACCAAATATTTGTTTCTCTTCTGATAATGGAACTTCACAATATAAACCATGTTCAAAGTATAATATTAGAAATATTTAAAGCAACAGAAATAAAGTGATCAGAAGTAAAAGCAATCAACACACAAAGATTATCTTGGTTCCTCTCCTCAACCGAGAATAGTCCAGTTCCCTTGTCTTAATAAGAGATTTTCACTATAACCAAATAGATTACACTTTTCTCAAGCACAATTGCAAGAGAGTTTAATGCTCAATCAAGGAAGAAAGACAATTGTGTCGCAAAAACTTACACCTTTGACGTATCAAAGTGTGATGAGATATTTGATTTATTGGTAAAAGATGGTCAAATTATTATTCCACATGGGTTAAAAGATCCACCATTAGAACAAAATAAAAAGAGGAGATTTTGCAAATTTCATAATTTCCTTGGTCATAAAACGTCTCAATGTGTTCTTTTTAGAGATTTGGTGTATAAGGCTTTGAAAGATGACAGCCTTCAATTTGGCAAAAAGTTGAAGATGCAAGTCGACACAGATCCTTTGAAGGTCGAAGAAGAACTGTATGATGAGCTGAATGATTGCATGATGGTGGAGGTTACCGATGGTTTTTCAATACTCTCATTACTGAGAATTTTGAATGCATGATGGTCGAAACCACTGATGGTTTCGACAAAAGTATGAGGAAGAATTAGAGGTAGTTTACCCTTAGGTTGGCGAGAGTCTAACTGACTTCCAAGAGAAGTGCAAAATGGGTGGGTCGAAGGCAATGTTGAAGCTAAAATGCAATGTTGTGTTCGACGTAAAGGCAACTGAAAGATATAAAGCTGGAAAAAAGAGGCACTGCCTGCTGATAAGTCTTCAGTCCCAAGATTCTTGTTTGATCAAAGGGGCACTACTTGTTGAAATGAGGAGTACATGAAACAATTCCACCAAGCTAGACCCAAGAATTTTGTGCCACTGTCGGACACTCCACGGGAGAAGTGGGTGGAACCGATCAATCAGAAAGGTAGAAAGAGGTTAAAGTGGAGGGTGTTGGACCTGGAGAAAGAGGCCAACGTGGCTGAAAAAAGGTTAAACCTAGAGGCTATGTGGTTTCTCCCAACTACAAAAGGAAAAAATCCCATGACAAGAACCTAGTGGAGGCGTTATCAAAGGAATAAGAAATCAGGGAAAAAGGCTTCGACATCCCAGTTGAAACCTGTCGGAACCTCAAGACAAAAAAGGTAGTATCTGAAATCCAGATGGGTCAAAAAAGGAAAGATCGTGGAAAATCAGACAATGACTGTCGAAACATCTAGAGAAAAAGGGATAGTATCGACCCAAAGCACAAAATGCACATCAACTATTGAAAGTAAGAAGGAGCCATAATATACTCCTTAATCTGATGAAGAGGAACCTATTTATTCTCCCCAATCTGATGAAGAATACACTCCATCGCCAAAGTATGACTTAGACGAAGACATGTATGATGATACCAACAAAGATACATATGGGGATGATTTCATCGTGAACTATGGCAGAGTATCTGTATTGCCAACGGAATATGATATGATGTTAGTGGTTTTAGAGACAGATGAAGATTGCGTGTGAAATGAAACTCCAGAGGACAAACCTTTGTGTTACTACGTAATGAATAATGAGGTAGTCGAAGAGTAGAAAGTTGTGTTTGAAAGGCCTAGCCCCGGGATAATGTATCACTTGAAACCACTTTGACGTGGCTGCCAACAAGGTCTTTGTAGATGGGGGTGCAACTGTTAATTTAATGCCCCACGTTTTGTTCAAGAAGATCGGAAAAACTGACGATGAACTTCAAAAGTACAATATGGTTTTATCCAACTATGAAGGAAAAATAGGCACCATCTTGGGAGTGGTATAAGTCGACTTGGTTGTAGGGATAACTACCAGGTCGAAGATCTTCATGGTGATAAATTCAAACGCTAATTTGAACTGTTGTTAAGAAGAGAATGGATCCATGGTATAGGAGCAGTGCCCTCCACCCTTCACTAGAGGTTAAGTATCTAGAAGAAAGATGGTATCGTCGAAAACATAGAGGCTGATCAGAGCTATTACAAGATTGACGAAGCTAGAGGAGACAATATGTCATTTGATCAGCACCTGGAAAATGTGGCACCTTGTGATGAAAAATCAAGTTCTTATACTTCAGTTGACACTGGTCATAGCTTGAACTTGGATCCAGACCAAGGGTTCGTTTGGGATGCTGCTGAAGAATCAATGGGACCGTGAGATTTTCCGCCCATGGAGTGGCCAAACGTCGACGAGGATGACTACTGAGTCAGAAAGAATGATTCAAATTTTGGCCTACTTGGCTGGAAAAAAAATTGGCTTTGGAAACAAAGAAATGTCAGATCTCAGTCGATGAAGCCATCATGATAACACACACAAGTGACCAACCAGGAAAAACAATAGCTTCAGAAAGTCGGAGGCTTGATTGCATTTATGACAATGATCCTTTGGGGTTCAAAAAGGACCCATCAAATGAGTTGCAGAGAATGCATGCTCAAGACCCACTTGAAGAGATAGATTTGAGAGATCGGACCACAAAAAGACCCACGTATATAAGTACTAACTTGGAGTTGACAATTAAGGCCAAGCTTATCAAAATTCTGAAAGAATACAAAGATTGATTTGCCTAGGACTATGGTGATATGCCTAGTTTGAGTCGAAATGTCGCAGAACACTAATTACCAATACATCCAGGAAAAAATCCAGTTAAGTAACAAGCTTGTCGATTCTCCCCAGAGGTCACTGTGAAGATAAAACAAGAGATCAAAAGGCTACTCAAAATCTGGTTCATAAGAACTGCAAGGTATTTCGAATGGTTGGCAAATATAGTTCATGTGATAAAGAAAAATGGAACGTTACGTGTTTGAATAGACTTTAGGGATCTAAACAACGCCACACCAAAAAATGAATATTCAATGCCCGTGGTAGAGATGTCGGTAGACTCAACCGTAGAATACAAATATTTGAGTATGCTTGACGGATACTCTGGTTATAACCAAATCCTTATAGTTGAGGACGAAGTTTCCAAACCGATGTTTTGATACCCAGGAGCTTTAGGTACATATGAATGTGTGGTGATTCCCTTTAACCTAAAGAATTATGGGGCCATATATCAAAGAGCTATGAATGCAATATTCCATGATTTCATTGAAAAATTCATGCATGTTTATATTGACGATATTGTAATAAAATCCTCTTTGGAAAATGATCATTTAGATAACCTTTGACGCTCCTTTGAGAGAATGAGGAGATATGGATTAAATATGAATCCACTAAAATGTGCTTTTGATGTGCATGTAGGAGACTTTTTGGGCTTTGTAGTACGCAAGAAAGGTATTGAGATAAACCAAAACAAGACAAAAGAAATTTCGGATCTCAAGCCTCCTTCGACGAAGGAGCAACTTCAATCTTTGTTAGGGAATATCAATTTCTTAAGAAGGTTTATATGAAATCTAAGTGGAAAGACAAAAGTGTTCTTGCCATTATTAAAGATCATGAAAGACAGT
The DNA here is from genome assembly GCA_963966055.1 of Lathyrus aphaca. Lineage (NCBI taxonomy): Eukaryota > Viridiplantae > Streptophyta > Magnoliopsida > Fabales > Fabaceae > Lathyrus > Lathyrus aphaca. The sequence continues at coordinate 53,183,821 of OZ014525.1, read as the reverse complement.
GAGTTTCACTGGGAAGAGAAGCAATAAGACGTGTTCAACACAATCAAAGAATATCTTACAAGGCCTCTTATGTTATTACCACCTAGTATAAACAAAAATATGAGATTATATATTGGTGCGTCAGAAAAGACCAAAGAAAGTATGTCAGAACAAGAGAAAAACAATGGTGTCGAAAGGCCCATTTATTACCTTAGTAGAATTCTGATAGATGTTGAAACTAGGTATAACTTGATTGAAAAATTATGCCTATGTTTGTACTTTTCATGTATGAAATTAAAGCAATATATAAAGCTTGTTGACATTTATGTTTCATCCCATATTGACGTTATCAAACACATTTTATCTAAACCCATTCTACATAGTCGAATAGGGAAATGGGAACTGGCACTAACTGAGTTCTCTCTGACCTATAAACCCTTAAAGGCTATGAAAGGTCAGATCGTGGCAGACTTCATTGTCGACCATGTAGTGGTTGAACCTCTAGTGTTCATGGTCGACACAAGCCCTTGGAAGTTATACTTCTACGGGTCAAGTCATAAACATGGAACATGTATTGGGGTGTTGATACTATCCCTACAAGGTGTTCCAACAAAATTCAAATGCAAGGTCGGTGAAAAATGTTCCAGTAACAAGGATGAGTACAAAGCTTTAATCAGAGGCCTGGAGATACCGAAAAGGCTAGGGGCTAAGAAAATTGAAATCAAAGGTGATTTGGTGCTAGTGATTAGCATATCACGAAAAAATACAAGTGTGTCATATAACACCTCCTAGTGTATTTTGTTATGGCGAAACAACTATTGGAACACTTTGATGTCAATAGAATCATACATGTGCCTAGAATGGAAAACCAGGAGGCAAACAAATTGGCTCAAATCGCCTCAAGACACAAGGTCTCGAAAGAAAGGTTGAAAGACTTCATTGAGGTTAGAGAAACGATGGTGTCGAATATACCATCATTACATACGTCATATGTCTCAGAAATTGAAGGGGTGGGTATCTCGACAGAAAGCTTCGGTGAGGAAGCTTGACACCATGAGATTTTTGTCATTGATAATTTGCCCATGTCAGATTGGAGACGACCAATTATTGAATACTTGGAGAAACCTATTGGAGGGACTAACATGAAGATCAAGTATAGTGCACTAAGCTACGTTTTAATAGGAAACGAATTGATGAAGAAGACTTTAGAAGGTATTTTGCTCAAGTGTATAGGAAATTCATATGCATATTTAGGAATTTCTGATGTTTATAGTGGGATGTGTGGAGCTCACAAAGATGGTCATAAGAAGAAATGACTCTTATTTCGACAAGGCGTTTACTGGCCAAGCATGCTCAAAGATTGCATGGATTTCGCCAAAGGATGCCAGAATTGTCAAAAGCATGCAAACATCCAGCACATTCCATCAATCGAGTTGTTGTCATACCCTAAATTTTGACCCTAATATATGTACATCATTAGAAGAAACCTACTGACCAAAGGACTGTGCCAAACTAGTTTAAATAGTATCCCCACAATGGATTAGGATTCCTGAGTCCCTTATAGGATTCAGGCAAAGGACCAATCATCAATATATAAGATTTTCAACCTTTTAATCACCAATCAAAGGATTAAGGAATCTTAAATGATGAAAAATCTTTCAAAGATTGTACAAAAGTTTTGGAAAATCTTCAGCGAAACAACCACTTTTATCCTGTGGCTTTTGCTTGGACATTAGATACTTCACTCACAAAGCCAATTATATCTGCAAAAATATAAGAACTAATTTGGACAAACATTATTTATAAATACACTCCAATAACCATTTGTAATGACTACCTTCAAGTTTGTCAGATTTGTATTTTCCTTGAAGTATCTCAGCAAAATCCTTGAATAAATTTTTTTTCCAGAGGAATGTCATCAATAAGAGTTGATCTGACAGTTGTACCACTAAGGAAAACAATTTTTTTCGAATGATCAGTTAGCTTCCACTGAAAATCATTGTCATAAATTGTTCCATAATAATGTGAGACATTGTATATTTATATTGCAAAAGGAATTATAATTTGGAAGGAATGAAGTTATAAATAATTTATATTTTGGAACCACCTTGTTAATACATAAAATAAAATTGTCATGATGTCTTATTGCAAATAAAGTAAAACATGTGATGTATACACAAGAATTTACAACTTGTTCCACCAGAAGGGTGGTCTTAATGAATGGAAAGACAGAAAAAGAAAAAAAAAAGTCATGTGTTCTGTTTAGATTCCTTGTCTGAAGACACTTCTTCTACAACCACAGTTCGAACCTTGAATCGACAAATTTTCCGAGCCAGCGATCTTAATGTACCAGAATGACCACGTGTTCTTGTGGAATAAACCCTTTTAAATCTAATCACTAGTTTCTTTGTTATTTCTATTGGATATGCTGCGCAATTAGATTGATCGGACAATCCCTTTTCAGGAGAATTATTGGAGTTCATCAGATTGTGTGATTGAATTGAACAAAACAAGTTATTGATGGTTTCCGTATGGGAATAGAAAGAAGATTGAGTTAGGAGTTGTAGTTGATTGATGAATAAAGCCAATAGAATAGAAATATTGAATTTTGATTTGTTTAGGATGTGCTATATATATAGGACATTCTCCTTAAACCAGGAGGATGGTTCTTGGAGAGTGTTATGAATATGTTAAACAACCGAGTAAACGAAAAGGAAGGAATCAAACATTTGATCAATGATATTTTGGTAAGGGAGTTATTGAATTTGTCCTTTATTAGTTTAAGTCACAACACCGTGTGGGTCTTGAAAGTTTCACACAACTAATGGTTGTGCATGTTTTGAACTTTCAACGGGTTCAAGTTCAACAATCCTACATTAAATGGAGAACAAGAATATTCCAATTTTGTAGTACTATGTAAGCTATGAAATCTCCAATTTCTCTACTCACAAATATCCGTTTGTCTTTTTCGATCTCTAGATGATTAAATGCCGTGTCTTAAAAATTCCAAATTTTTAAAAATGATAAAATCAATTCACACTCTTGCTTGTTGCACAAGTTTATATTTTTTGTTTTTAAGTAGGAGTAAAAATAAATAGATTGATCAATAAGTGTCCATAACCTAACCTATGCTAAATAAAACTTGCGTTAGATTTCTATGTATAAAGTATCTAATTTGTTGACAAATTCTGAATCATCCTTCTAATCATCATCATCATCAACAATAAAAAAAAATAAACATTATTAATAATCAATGAAGTATTAATAGTGAAGTCATTAAAAAACGTTATTAATAATGTAAATTCTTTTATCAATCAAGTTACAACTAAACTTTACAATTTGATTATATATTTACGAAACTGCCATTAATGAAAACTGTTAGTTTTCTGTGTTTTTAAAATGGAAAACTGAAATAGAAAAGATAGGAAAACACCTAAAATGTGTTTTGGTTTTCTGTTTTAAAAAGTAAAAAATAGAACAGTTTTCAAAAATCGCAATTAAGAAAAAAATCAAACAAACAAATATTGCTCTTTTATAATTTTTAAAAACTAAAATATTGTCTTTGAAAAGGAAATCAAACAGACCCTAAATCTCATCAACAACAACAACAAAATCAATAGGGGTTTTAAACATTAAATATCAAAATCAACAACAACAATAATAAATGAACAAAATCAATAATTTGTTAAACATTAAATTTTAACAACAACAACTACAACAACATTAAACATCATATTTGACACAACAATAAAATAGCATTATATATTTCTTGACAAGAAATTATAAGAGGAGAAATTACATTAAGAAATCAACCTAAACATTATCATGCTCTTGATATCATGTTGTACTTCATGCAATGCTCTGATTATAACTATTTTCATTACATTAAATTTGCATTTCATCACTTTGCATCCAAAATGGTCTATTGTGGCATTCATGTTCTGATTGGTTGATGAGAGATTCATGTGGATCATTGTTGTTTAATGTGGATTATTGAGTTGACATTGTCTTGACCATTATTACTTTATAAATAGACGGTAAAGATTCATCACTTAATTTTTTCGTCAAAATGGACAATAAATTCCCTCAAGCACTATGCCAAAAATGACATTTAACAGCACACCTTAGACTAGCTTTATTAAGAAAGCGCTGTTATAAGTAAAAAATAAAATAAAACACGGAAACTGTTCAAAAAAATTAATAAAAGCGTTGCTAAAAGTCATACCTTAGACAGCGCTTTCCACAAAAGCGCTGTCTAAGGTCTAATTATATGAAATAATTAGCATACACATTTTTTATTTTCATATCTCTTTCCCTCTCTCTGCAAACGAATGTGTGAACGACCATTTTTGACCTAACGAAGCTTCAATCACCACCGTGCTCCTCCGTGATGTTTACTGTTGCCGCCGTGCTCCTTCCTCCACCGTACATCGTCTCATTTTTGGTAAGTTTCTTCTCTGTTTAGGGCAAGCACGAATTCATCTTTGTTTATGGCAATCATGAAAATAGGTTACATTGATGATAAAAGTAGATTATAAAGATGACATTGATAATATATGTAGCTTATAAAGAAGAAAATAGCTTATCTCTTTTTGAATATAGTTGACATTGGTTGAAGAAGTGCTTATTATTTTAAGCTTTTTTTGTATATAGTTGACATTGTTGTAGAAGTGCTTATTAGTTTAATATCTTTTTGTATATGGTTGACATTGTTTGAAGAAATGCTTATTATTTTAATCTCTTTTTGAGATTGAGAAAGTGCTTATTATTTTAATGGGAATAACTTATTATTTTAATCTCTTTTTGAGATTGAGAAAGTGCTTATTATTTTAATCAAGTTTAGTTTGATTTGTTAGTACACTTTTAGTTTGAGATTAAAGAAGTGTTGATTATTAGTTCTAGCCTGGAAAGTTCGTGTTTAGAAATATTGTGTGGCTTATTTGTGAATAGCATGCAATGGTAGAATAACATGGATAAAAAATTGTGTGGCTTATTTTTTTTCCTTAATAAGTAGGAAAATCATGAATAAAAAATGGATGTTTACCGATCGATTGTCCAAAGAGTACGAGAATGGGGTTGTGGAATTCGTTAAGTTTGTTGTTCAACACGTTAAAAACCTCAGTCGAATGAAATGTCCTTGCTTGAGTTGTTATTATATTGGTAAGGTTGACGCAGATGGATTGAAATCGCATTTACTGAGGACATTGGTTGTTGGTCGCAATCAACCCTATCAGAGAAATTGTTTATTATCTTGACTCGTTAGGAAATGATTGGACAACATACCCGGATATGAAGAACATGATTGACACGTAAGTGAGATTGTTCTAAATATTCTTGTGTGTATTTATTTATTTATGTGAATTGTTCTAAATATTCATTTATAGTTTATTAGCATTATACAAGCTTTTTGAGCCCAACGAGATATCCAAGTATCAAAGAGGAAAGCCAACAGCATTACATGGATAAAAGTGGCGGTATATTATTAATTATCACGTTTTTTATTATATTAGTGATGATACTTGATAAAACTTAGGATTTATCCATATTTTCTTTTCATGTGTAGTGTCCTCTGCAACGTAATGATATAGATTGCGGATATTTCATGTTGAGGTTTATGAGAGAAACTCTTTCTTTGGGTCGATTAGAGATTTCATCAGATGTATGTATTTCTAACTTATGAATTATTTTAATATTTAACACATATTTCCCATATAATTAAATAGTTGAAACTAAATCAAACTATGTTATATTATTATGTATTACTTTGATGAATTCAAGTGTGCATATTATTCAAAAGATCATTTGGAAGAAATTAAAGAGGAATGATGTCAATTCATTATGGGGCTCAATGTGTTATAAGGTATATTGTACTCTTAATTTAATTGATGAAAATTTTGAGTATGTATGTAACTATAGACATATTGATTATGACTTGTTTTAATTGATCAATTACAATATTTTTGTGTTATTTCAGATTATAGTATAATTGCAATTGGATAAAAATGTATAGCTCGGAGTGTTATCACATTTTAGTTTATGTAGATTTCATTTGAAACAAAATGTATAGTTGGATGAAATGAATTGTATTAATTGTTTCGTAGATATTGGTTATAGTATATGTTGTATATTTAAATTGGTTCGTAAATTGGTACGATTCTATGAATTGTTTCGTAGATATTGGTGATTGAAAATCCGATTATTTTGTATCTATAAATCGGTGCCTAAATTAGTAGGTTTAAATAAGATAATTTGGTGCAAATTTTGGATTGGAAAACAGGTACAAATTCTGGTTTAAAAACCAGGTGAAAAAGTGGATAAAAACAGGTGCCTATAATTTGGCAACCTTAGACAGCGCTTTTTATAGGAAAATATTTTAAAATTTTCGTATACCTTAGACAACACTTTCAACAAAAAGCGTTGTCTAAGGTGGGGTTTAGAAAACGCTTTCACTAAAAGTGTTGTCTAAGGTGATGTTTAGACAGCGCTTTTAATGAAAGCGTTGTCTAAGGTATACCATTAAAATAAAAAAAGTGTTGTCTAATGTATATTAAAAAAAGTCAAAAAGTGTTGTCTAAAGTGTGGTTTAAAAAGCGCTTTTGACAATAAAAACGATGTATAAAACCCCTTTGGACAGCGCTTTTGACATTAATCAAAGCGTTGTCTAAACCTTTAGCAGCGCAGGTTTAGACAGCACTTTAAAGCGCTGTTTAAGGGGGGAAAACGCTGTCTAAGGTCTTGTTTAGCATAGTGGAGGAACTATATCATATATAAAAAATAAAATTTAAAAAATACACTTAATTATTGAAATTAGATAGGGGTGAATGTTTTTCCCTTAGTTGCAAGCTCAACTTATGTAATAATTCATAATCAAAAATAAATAAAAGTAAAAGGTGATAAAAAAATTCCTCGATAGTTCGTTAAATGTGATTTATCATCAAATATATTATTTATAATACTAAAAATAAATGGGGATACTTAAAATTTGAAGTCTAGTTCTAACTTAAAAGCAAATTCAAAATGAAATTAATGTTAAGGGTCGCAAGTCAAGTCAACTGGCTTGCTTATATTTCCATGAACCTTCCATCTTGGCATCAACGAGACAGACAAATCGATTTTTCTCCCCCGACATGACACCTATAATGATACAAAAAAAAACATCTAAAAGCTGTGATCCTAAAGAATTTGAACTTTCAAATAGGCTAACTCACTCATACTTAGATTTAGCTATGACTAATTCAATATTACGCGGTACCATTCTCACCCTTCAAAAATGTTTACATTACTTCATTTTTCATATCACTTTCAAACCGTTACTATCTCTGACTTCATCAAATACTAATTCATAAATCATTAACCATTTAACCATTTAACAATTTTTCCACACATCATTAACCATTTAACAACAATCTCTTCATAAATCATCAACAACAACCACCAAAACCAAAACAAGTTTAACCATGAAAACAAATGAAAATCACCACGTCATTGATATTTTGAAACTAGACACAGAAAGATTAGCTTCAATGCAACTCAAAATTTCACAAAATCCAAAACTACTAAGCAAATCCGCAGGAAAAAGATCTTGTTGCATCTTGAGAGTTCCGCAAAGCCTGATTGAAGCAAACGGAAAAGCATACCAACCTCGTATTGTTTCCATTGGACCTTACCATCGCGGACAACCTCGTCTCAACATGATCGAAGAACATAAATATTCTTACCTTAATTCTCTTCTCACAAGAACACAACTATCCTTACCAGATATTCTAAACGCCGTTGCTCCCTTAGAAAACGAAGCTAGAGAGTGTTACTCTGAAGTAATTCAACTCGATTCACACGAATTCGTTGAAATGATGGTCCTTGATGGTTGTTTCATCATTGAACTTTTTCGTAAAGTTGCAAGATTAGTACGTTTTCAAGATGGTGATCCATTAGTTCACATGGAATGGATTCTACCATATTTTTACAGGGATTTTCTTAAGCTTGAAAATCAAATCCCTTTCTTTGTTCTTCAACGCTTGTTCGAAATTTCAAAACAACCCCATGAAAACTCAACGTTTACACTTTCCAATCTTGCTATGGAATTCTTCAACAACTCGTTACAAAGACCGGAAGATATAATCGCGACGATATCAAAGCAAAACGAGGTACCAAAGCATTTACTTGATTTGGTTCGTTCGAGTTTTATTCCAATCAGCGAAAAAGAAAAAGAACACAAGAGAATAAAAACACCAACACACGTAATTCATTGCGTCTCGAAGCTTCGTCATGCTGGGATTACGATAACTCCGGGGAAGAACAGCGAGAGAGAAAGCTTCTTGCAAGTGAAATTCATACACGGGGTGATAGAAATGCCAACAATTACTATGGACGATTTCATGAGTTCGTATTTACTAAACTGTGTTGCTTTTGAACAATGTTACAGTGGTTGTTCTATGAAGTATTTCACAACCTATGTAACATTATTGGATTGTTTGATAAATACTTATAGGGATGTTGAGTATTTATGTGAGAAGAACATAATTGAGAACCATTTTGGAGCGGAAGGTGAAGTGGCGCATTTTTTTAATAATGCTGGAAAAGATCTCGTGGTTGATTTGGATTTGAGTTATATGTCTGGTTTGTTCAATGATGTTCATCATTATTATGGAAGTAGTTGGCATGTTACATGGGCTGGTTTTATGAACACTTATTTTGATACACCTTGGTCTTTTATCTCTGCTTTTGCTGCATTTGTGTTGTTGATTCTTACTGTTGCTCAAACTTATTTTGCAGCTTATCAGTATTTTGATAACTAAATTTGTTTGATTAGAGGATTGTGTTATCAGTTTTGTATTATGTACCAAATTTATTGGTGTAATTGAAGAGTTATTGATTTTATTCCAAGAAGTTCAAATCATAATCATTCTATTTATTGTCATGACATGAATCTTCTGTCTCAGGACTGATATGAATCTTGAAGTCTTGACTAGTTTTATAACCATTCGTTCATTATCTTTTTTTAAAAATATTTATCAATCTTTTATGCAAGGCACCCGATCTGTGTGGTGTTCAAAGAAGAAGAAATGTAGATCCGACACGATAAGGTGACAAAAATAGATCATATTTTATAGCTACTGAACAGATCTCCATAAAAAATTTGGCATCTAGAATCAAGCCATATTACAAAATGTCGTTTCAAATTTAGAGAGCTCTTTAAACTATAAGGATTGCGCGACATCCCAATGGTGCATGCCATTTTGACTCTTGCAAACGAAGCTCTCATCTTTGTGAGAAGAAACATCATAAATGGAATACGTGTTTTTTTTTTTAATAAGTAAAAATATTTCATTCGAAAAGGATACATAAGGGTATTCAAACCCGTATACATAAAGGTTAACCTTCATCGAGAAAACTACAAAAACTCACAGGGAAAGTTGAACCACTCATAATAATTACAAGTAATGGGCGAGTTTAATCTCTTATCAATCCACCACCAAGTGTAAAAGATGCATTTATACACCACCCCCTCATAATCCCAACAGTCATCCCGAAACATAATGTTGTTCCTAGTTGTCCAAATAACCCAACATTGATATCCACATAGCCATGACATTCTTCCACCCAACCTTGTTCATATGCATACCATGAATCCAATTCCGTAAGTGATCTAGCAAATCTTTTCCTTGATCCATTTCTATTCAAGGCCAAGAAGCCATTTGTATCCAAACTTAGACCGACTTCTGACACCGAAACAACAAATGAATAACATTCTCATCTTCCTCAAAACAAAATGGATAAGGCTGATCATGTATATTATTAATGACACAACACCTCCATAAGTTATCCCGAGTCGGTAGCCTATCCTGAAATATATAACCGCCATCCAAAAGTTTTGATTTTCGCTGGAGATGACGACATCCATAACAAATTGATCGCTGCAGCACACTCCACAGTCAGAACCGATTTTGTCCTTGTTGCTGCTAGTAGCAGATTATACGCAGATTTTACCAAAAAAAACCCATCATTGCCTAGCTCCCAAGAAACGGTATCCTCTCTCTATTTGCAACCAAACTAATGCCTGCTAAAGCCTCAAACATAATTTTTCGATGATCCTGCATACCTTCATCCACTGTTTGATTAGTGAGCAAATCATTCCAACACCAAACATTGTCTACCCAAGCCCCAAATTCATCCACTTTTTCGTCTTGATTAATGCTAATCTCCCACAATTCTGAATATGCACGCGTAAAGGACTGTTGGCCCTTCCATTTTGACAGCCATAACAAAGTGTCCTTACCATTTCCAATCGTATATGTTATGTTGTTAGAAAATGTGTTATCACCATACGCTCCCAATATGTCAAAAATGTCTCTCCACCAAATAGATGGAGGCACATCATAATCAGGAAACCTACCCAGCATGATAGCAGAGAGATGGTTCTGGTATTGACCGATCAAAATACCCGACCATAGACTATCTTTGATCTTAAGAAACTTCCAAACCCATTTAGACATCAATGCAACATTAAATAACCGAATATTTTTTATTCCAAACCAACCATTTGTTTTAGGCTTGCTAACTTCATCCTATTTAATCCAACTTATGCCTTTTTTGCTTGAGGATCCATTCCATAAGAATATTCTTTGAATCGAAGTAAGGTTGTGACAAACTTTGATAGGCATCTTATAAAACTCCATGTAGTGAATGAGAATGTTAGACAATACCAAATAAATGAGAATTGCTCTGCCTCCCATGGAAAGAAATATGCCTTTCCAAGACGCAAGTCTTGATTTAAGGTTATCAATCACCGGCTTCCAAAACAAAATCAACCTATGGTTTCCTCCAACAGATATACCAAGAAACTTAAATGGAAAACCGTCAATTTTGCAAGCTAAAAAAACTTCAGCATCCCTTAAGAAGTTCTCGTCCGTTCCAACACCGTAAAGAGCACTTTTGTTGTAATTGATTTCCAAACCGGAAACTAATTGGAAACCTTTAAGAATTGACTTAATAGCCCATAGGTTACTCCATGAACCTTCCCCGAAAATGATTTTATCGTCCGCATATTGTAACAAACTATATGAAACGTCTGTACCAATGTTACGACTTTGAAACGACGCGACTGCTACAACTCTATATAATAAAACCGCCAAGCCTTCAACATTCTCGTTAATTTTCTCACCATGAAATTTCCAACACTGATAACTTCGATCAATTCCATGTCTCAGTAAATGCGATTTCAATCCATCTGCGTCAACCTTACAAATATAACAACAACGCAAGCAAGGACATTTCATTCGTCTGGGGTTTTTAACATATTGACAACAAACTTAACGAATTCTGCAACCCCATTCGCGTACTCTTTGGACAATCGATCGACACAGATCCATGTTTTATACATGGTTTTCCTACTTATTAAGATAAGCAATCAATATCAACTTCAATAACGTATACATAACCAATGTAAATCCAAACTTTTCAACCATATAAAGGACAAGTTCATGGGACATAAGGATCAAAAGTTATGATCAATGGATGATTCAATCAAAAAGTTGTCAAAATGGTTTTAACTTAGAATTTTTTCTAAGTCTCAAAATTAATTTTGTTCCAAACTTCATGTCAAATTTTCGTCTACTTCAAGACCTCAAATGACAAAAATCCAAACATGAATAATGTTGTATCAAACTTTATCTTTTCAAATAGATCAAAATCATGTTCATATGTCAAAAATTTATCAAGATATTATTCATTAAAGTCACCAACATGAACTTTTTCTCAAATGTCCAAGTTATGTTATTTCTAGTCATTAGGTTGATTTTCCCCACATATGATCATTTCACATGCATATCATACACCACGCATCATGTTTTGTCTCATTTAACCAAGCATCACCTTACATTTTCATGCCATGACTCATATTTTCCCACTACGCCAAAAATGACATTTCACAGCGCACAAAAGACAGCACTTTTAATGTAAAGCGCTGCTATAGGTCAATTGAAAATTTGCTTAAAAAAAGCGCTTTCTAAGGTGACCATTTTAGAGAGCGCTTTCACCTTAAGCACTTTCTAAAGTGTAACTTAAGAAATCACTTTATTTTAAATTATTTTACAAAAGACCTATAAGAGCGCTTTGTTACAAAAGCGTTGTCTTTTGTTTTTGGTACAAATATTCTGAAGCTTCGTACGCAATTACTATTTTCATTTCATTATTTCCCTCTCTTTGCGAACGTAACTTGCGAACACCATTTTCGCCCTAACAGAAGCTTCAATCGCCACAGACGTCCACCACCGTGCTCCTCCGTGATCATTACTGTTGCCGCCTTGCTCCTTCCTTCCTCCACTGTACACTCATTTTTCGTAAGTTTCTTCTTTGTCTCTATTTAGTGCAAGTCTGAGTTTAGGGCACGAAAATAGGATACATTGATGATAGAAGTAGATTATGTAGATGACATTGATGACATATGAAGAGTATAATGAAGAAAATAACTTATTTCTTTTTTAATATAGTTCTTTTTATATATAGTTTACATTCTTTTTAGAAGTGCTTAATAGTTTAATATATGTTTGTATATGACATTTTTTACATTGTTGTAGAAGTGCTTATTAGTTTAAGCTCTTTTTATATATAGTTTACATTAGTTTAAGCTCTTTTTATATATAGTTTACATTGTTGTAGAACTAGATTATGTATATGACATTTTTTTAGAATGTAATGAAATAATGATATAAATAGAGATATAAATAAGTTTGAGGGAATGTAATGAAATAAAAGTGAGAAATGAAAGTTTGGTATATATGTTATGTTCTATGTATGGATGGGTTAATAGAGTTTATTTTGATATACTATGCAAGAAAGATGGACGATACTGAAGCTGCAGCTGTTGTTCAAAAGATGGTTGATGAAGTTTTACAAAGTAGGGGAGAAACGGCGAAAGGAAATGGACGTCGGCAAGAAATCCGCGAGAGACAACAAAGGTATAGAAAAAGATAATTTTTTGTTGCATGTGTTGAGAATTTAATTGAGCAAGAATTTAATGGTGCATGTCATTTGTTGTGAATACAAACCTTTAATTTAAGGTCGGCAAGAAATCTGCTAAAGCTTCACAAGTTCCTCCTGTAGGATCAAACGCTTACCACTGCACTAAAAGCAATTGTTGTTAGTGAAGACGCAACTTTATTTCCTTATAGTATAGAGTCCTCAAGGGGCCGCGCCTATTAAGCGCCATGGGTTGGGATGTTAAGCCCATCGAATCCTTAAGGGTGACGCTGAATTAATAAATCCAACAATCTCCCCCCTAGTGTCAGCCGGGGGGATTTGAACCCATGACCTTGCTATGTTACCACTTGTAGGATCAAGCGGTTACCACTACGCTAAAAGCAATTGTTGTTAGTGAAGGCACAACTTTATTTCCTTATAGTATAGAGTCCTTAAGGGGCTGCGCCTATTAAGCGTCATGGGTTGGGATGTTAAGCCCATCAAATCCCTAAGGGTGACGCTGAATTAATAAATCTAACACCTCTAGCTCAAGCTTCAAAAGTTCCTTCTACTCAAGCTTCAAAAGTTCCTCCTGCTCAAGCTTCACAACAGGTCGAGAGTAAGAAAACGGCTCCTGCAAGAAGAACTGCTGCAACTCGCTTTCGGTCGTGTCTTGATACACTTGTGTCAGTATCAGATGTGATGTAAGGTTGTATTCATAAAATAGACTTGGACGAAGGTGTTTTTGGTTTTCCTCATTCGGAGATAATCGGAATAGAGGACATTGAGCAGATTCTCAAGCATCATACGTTAGGCATTGGTGCTATGCATGCCTACATCTGGTACTCCGATCAATCTATTATTTATTTACTTGAACAATTTATTGGAACATTTCAATGAAAATAGTCTAATGTCTATTATTTGTTTTTATTTAAGGTACTTGTATGACAAACTCATGCGCGAGTCGAAATTGTTAAACCGATTCCGTTTCATTGCTTCCACTAGTGCCAACTGTACGACAATTGGTTTGAATGCGGATTCAGTAAGACAATACTTAGTTGACAGATACATGGCAACCAATACAGAGACTTCTTTTTTTTTTACCGTATAATACTGGACACAAGTAAGATTGTCATTCTAATTTCATTCTAATCTTGTATCTTTTGCGTATAAGTTATCCATCTAAACTTTTGTTATATTTTACAGTGGACACTGGTTGTTGGTTGTCATTAATCCTACAAGTGAAGTGGTCTATTATTTGAATTCAATGGAGCATGATTGGTCAACATATCCAAGTATGAAGGATGTCGTTGATAAGTAAGTGGGATTGTTCGAAATATTCATGTATTTGTATATTTAATTATTTCTGTGAGATTGTTCTAAATTTACGTTTTTCTTTTATAGATCTATACTAGTGTACAAAGCACAAAGAGATTATCGAATTGCACAGGCTAAAGCAAACACTATTCCATGGATTCATGTGCAGGTAATTAATTTAATTTTCACAATGTTATTTATTAGTGATGCTACTTGATAACACAAATTTGTCTATCTATGTGTAGTGTCCTCAACAAAAAAATGGCATAAACTGCGGGTACTACGTTTTGAGGTTCATGAAAGAAATCATTCAATTGGATCAATTAGAGATTCCTAATCAGATATGCATAGATTTATAACTTAGGATTTATTTTAATATCGTATATTATGCACATTATTGAATATTAACTAATTAATGCATATTTTGTTTTGTTATGTAGTACTTTGAAGAATTCGCGTGTCCTCATTATACGACCGCAAAAATTGTTGAAAATTTGGAAGAATTGTGTGAATTTATTATAGAAAAACAAATAATTTAAGGTATAAATAGGTTAATATTGTGGTATATATGTACATGACTTGTTGTGTAAATGAATTGGTTTGGAATGGATAGAAATGAATTGATTTAACATATATATATATATATATATATATATATATATATATATATATATATATATATATATATATATATATATATATATATATATATATATATATATATATATATATAGTTTCCGGTGATAAATACCGATAATATTGAGATTGTTATATTGGTTTGAAATGAATTGTTTATAATGGTTTGAAATGAATTGGCTTATAATAATGTGAATTATACTGGTAGAATGGTTTTATACTGGTATACTGCCTAAAAAAGACATTTACAGGTTCTGCGTTTAAAATGGAAAAAATGATGTTTTAAAAAAAATCATTAAAATTATAGGTACACTTTAGAGAGCGCTTTCTGTTAAAAGCGCTCTCTAAGGTCCACAATAGAAAGCGCTTTCTCCTAAAAGCGCACTCTAAAGTGATACAAAAAATAAAATAAAAATTATAGGTAGACTATTAGAAAGCGCTTTTGAAAAGCTCTCTCTAATGAGGTACCAAGGAAAGCGCTTTTTACATAAAAGCGCTCTCTAAAGTAATTAAAATAATTATTAAAATTTTTAACGTATACAATAGAAAGCGCTGTCTAATGGCATAGCTTAGAGAGCACTTTTTAAGGAAAAATCGATTTATAAGGCCTACTTTAGAAAGTGTTTTTTCTTAAAAAGCGCTCTCTATTTGGGGCCTTTTAAAGCGCTTTTGCCTTAAAAAAAGCGTTGTCTTTACCTAAGACAGCGCAACCTTTTACAGCGCTTTAAAGCACTCTCTAAGGTAAAAAAAAAAACGCTCTCTAAGACATTTTTTCCCGTAGTGTCCACATATGTCATTTTTTGAAAATCAAACTTAACCACCTAGTTTTAATCACCAATCAGCTTCAACACATCTAAGATCCACCAAAGGAAGTCCACCATAACTTCCATGCATGCTCAAGCACACCAAAACTCACTCATGCTAACTCACTTTGATTTTTGATTTTTGTTAACTAAATCCTTTAACCATGATTCTAACCATCCTCTAATCATGATCAATACTTAACGACATCCATATAAGAGCCCTAATCAATGCTAATAGATTCAATTAAAAGAGATTTTCTATTTCACTCCAAAAAAACATATTTCTGCCTCTAAAGGTCTATCAACTAGCCAGAACCAAGCATTGGCTTCTATTAAGCTCAAATCAAGTAAAATAAGCATGTAAATCAATAAAATCGAAGCAAAACAAGTTGAGAAATCTCAAACCTGAAGTTGATGGAATCTTGATTCAAACAGAAAACTAGAGGCTTCTATGAGATCGAAACCACTTCTTCAATGATCGAAACCGAGAAAGGAAGCGCTGTCAAAGTTTATGTAGGATTCAAGGTTTAGGTTTCGCGTTTCGCATGAGGGAAAATGAAAGTACAAAAAGAACGAAAATAGAAACTGAGTCTAATATTTTGATTTAATTAGAACTTAGACAACGTTTTTGAGGAAAGCGCTGTCTAAGGGCGACCTTTAAAAGCGCTTTTTAAAAGCGCTGTCTAAGGTTGACCTTAGACATCGCTTTTGTTTTTTTTAAGACCTTAGACAACGCTTTTGAGAAAACGCTCTCTAAGATATACCTTTAAAAGCGTTTATAGAAAGCAATGTCTAAAGGGAACCTTAGACAACGCTTTTGATTTTTTTTTTAATTGTAAGACCTTAGACAACGCTTTCTCAAAAGCGTTGTCTAAGATATACCTTTAAAAGCGCTGTCTAAAGGGCACCTTAGACAGTGCTTTTTAAAATATTTTTGTGAACAGTTTTCGTGTTTTATAATTTTTTCACTTATAGCAGCATTTTTTCATATAAGCGCTGTCTAAGGTGCGCTGTTAAATGTCATTTTTGTTGTTACCAACAATCGGCACATCCATGCAACCAGACATCCCAATGAAATCGTTAAATTCTGACATGATACTATTGTTATGTATATTCCTTCTACATCTTTCCTCCCTCTTTTTAATAGCATTGAAATCACCACCAAACACCCATTCTCCTACTTCCAAATTGGCATTAAGATGTAGCAGTTTGCCCCAAAGATCTCTCTTTTCCGAATTTGAGCACGGCGAATATACATTAAATAAGTAGACGTTGATCATTTTCCAAATTGCATTCATACCAATGTAACTTCGACTGTGATTCAACATCGTTTTAATGTCTCTTTGAACGCACACTAACTAGCATCAACTAAACGCTACAATTAGCTTCAAATCTGGATGTGTTAGCCTCGACTGTGATGCTAAACCGACGCTAATAATGTCCTAGTGCTCGCTTGTGACTTGTTAGTATTCGTTTTTTGCCAACGTCTTTGAGCAATTTTCTTACCTTTTATCTACCCATTCAATTTCGTTTTACAATTATTTCATTCTATCTAATTTTGCACAAATAACATTAATGAACAACTAAATAAATCATATCAAACTATGGCTTTCTCACAAAATGCTATGTAAAGCACACAAATTGATTTAATCACTTGGGAAACTAATTGAAATACCTCTTTAGGGCAAACAACAACAATCTCAACAAAAAAAAAAATTTGACAAATATATACTTTTTTTCTTATTCTCTTAAAAATAAATAAAAAATAAAAAAACAAATAACATATAAAAATTAAAACAAATCAAACTAATGAAAGAAATTAGCTTATTTCTTCTCATCCTCTTTGACAACCTCTTGAGCAACAACAGTTCGAACCTTAAAGCGACCAAGCTTCTTTTTATCTGATATTCCAATTTCAACACCACCACGAGAACTAGTATTCTCTGATTCTCTTAATTTTGCAGGAAGCTTCTCGTAAATCTTGTCCAAAACACGAGTTCCAACCTTATCAACAAGTACAAAATGTTTTTTTCCATCATCTTCTTTTAACATCGTTGGACTTGGTTGCAATGGTACGACGTGGTTGTTTAGCTGATCAACAGTTGAGGATGTTTCAAATATCATGTTATCGCTATTCAATGGTCTTGTGGGTTGTGGAAGTTGATTTAAAACAATCTTTTCACTTTCCAAAACCATGGGAATTGGGGAACCTTGCATGCGTTATGTCTTATAGTTTTTGTATAATGCACGTTAATTAACTTCTGTTTCCATATATATACAACATATGGGAGAGTCATGGATTCTAGAACTTTCATGGAAATTTAAATGTGAGGGTTTATGGTCAAATATGGAACATGTCTTGCATGATAAGTCATTTTGGTATTTTCATAGAAACAATATGAAATATTAATTGATGACAAATAAACATCACGTAGAATATTAATCTCCACAATAATTAAGATTATCATAACGTATGAGATCTATTATTATACACAAGGGAAGCAAAATTTGACTCGACTCATAATACTCTCATAGTGAGAGTTCGATCTTCAAACGCCACATGTTTTAAATTTCTTTTATTTGACACCACAGAATTGTTATAAATACTATTATATAAAAATACATTTGGATTATTAAATGATTTAATTGAGATACGCATAGAAGTCTTACATCATCACTAAATCATAATTATTGGATATTGAATGAATTGACACAACATTAAAAATCTAATATAAAAATTAATGAGAAAAAAAGATGACAGTGTAAAATAATTTTATATTAACAACCAACCACCACCATGTATTCTGTTAAGTCACCTTGATATTTTTAAGTTCGTTGTGTGATATAGTTGATTGATGAATTCTTATTAGATAATAGTGTATAATTATTTCACACTGTCCGTACATAATTTTTAATCTCAAAATTAATTAGCATATTTAAAATAAATAACATAAATAATAAAATATTTATCTTTTTATAAAATAATTAGACACTTTTAATATAATTGAATTAAATCATTATAACTATCACACTTTAGTTATTTAATACATGTTCCAAGTTGTTATCATTAACTTCTACTAGCGTTCAGATAAATACGTGTGCCCGTCTCTCTGTATTTTGAATACATAAGTAAAAGTATAAATGATATTTTTTTATTTAATATAAAAAAAATAACAAATATTTACTCAGTATATTTTCAATGTCTTGAGTTTAAAAACTTTTTCTATTATTTTTTCACATAATTATCAATAGTAAATACATGTCTCTTACTCAGTCCTCAAACTTTTGATTTCCTCTAATGGTCGTATTCTTCCCACGGAGATTTTGGGTTTGCATATCATATCATATTTATATCATATCATGGTCTCTTATGACAAAAATTGAGTTTTTTATATTTAAATCTCTCTCATCTTGTAGAGACGAAGATGTTAATCTTCATATCTCCAAATTGAAGAAACTTAAATAGGGACAGCTGTAACACCCTAATTTTTGCCCTAAGATTTCTTCACATCTCATCTGTATCTTGCAATACAAACAAGATCGCAATGGTTTCTCGGTTCTTCTCGGGTGTAGGTTTATACCTCACAAGGGATCACCATTTGCTTTTATTTTTTTTATGTGTTTATGTTTAACCATTAATTAAAATCCAAAAATATTTTTTGTTTTCTTTTGTTAATCATTTTCCAGGTAAAAAAATGCCAAAAATAGCAGTCCTGCAGCTCGAATGAATTTCATAGATAAAAGTCGAAGTTAATCCGCAAATAATTCAAATATATCAGATCAAGGATTTCCCAATTTAATTAATTTATTCAAGGAATTCCAAGGTTCATGTGTTTATTTACATGCCTTCTTCGACGCGCAAAAGAATCGGGCCGAAACAATCAAGCAATCAAAATTAAATAAAATATTCAAATTTTGACCTGGTTAACCGGTTAACCAATCTGTTAACCGATTAACCAATGCGGAATTTGAATTTTTGTTCAATTTCAGCACATCTTAGCCATTGATCTCATTGGAATATTCTAGATCCACTTCCGTCTTAATTCTCTCCATCACTTTGATCATTTCCCACCATAAGCTCTCACCTAATCACCACTCTTTTACATTTTTCTCTAAATTTGAATTTCCAAGCCTAATTTTTGAATTTCCAAAGCAACCTCCATTCCACCAAATTTCCATACCTAAACTCTTTAAATATAGGCATTTTCTCATTCAATTCTCAAGCTTTTGATAGCCAACAAATCTTTTGAAAAATATCCTTCCAAACCCCAAAATCACCAAAGCTCATTTTTCCCTCTTTTTGAAAGTTATCAAGAATTCACCTTGAATTCTTGATCAACTTTGTGCTAAATCTTCATCTTATTCCTTGTTGTTCATAAATTTCAGTAGATCAAGCATGATATTGGATCAATTTGAGGAGTGTTCTTGGTAATTCACTTTTTTTCATGGTTCTACCTTCATCATCAACATTCAAGATGTAGATCTTTGGTTACTTTGGTTGTTGATCCTATGGATAATAAATTATTGTTTGATTGCATGGATTTCATTGGTTTTTATCTTTAAAATTCGCGCCAATTCAGTTCATGATTATATGGTTTTTGGAAGTGTTTTTGAAAGAGGATTATGCTGAATTTTGGCTATTTTTCTGCTACTGGTGCAGTGTTAACCGATTAACCATTTTTAGAACAAAATGGTTAACCGGTTAACCAATGTTATTTTTGCGCCAAAATTTGAAATTTTGCCATGTTAACCGATTAACCAATGGGTTAACCAATTAACATTGCTCCAGAAGTTGTTTTTGGCTTATTTTTTACTTGATCTTGGTTCCTCTTAATTCTTCTTCTTCCTCCTTCTTATTTTTACCTTGGAAGACTTTTTTGGACTTTGGGTGTAGATTAGAGTGGTCAATATTCATTAGTCCAAATCTACCTTTAAGTGAATTATTTAATTCACTTTAGGTACTTTGCATTAATGAGATATTTTCATACTTGAATCCACCAAAATGAGTGATTGAACTTAAAGATGAAAGAATACCATAAGTGAAACTCAATTTGGTATTCTTCTTTATTTTTGTGTGGTATTGTGTTTAGATGAAGATTTACATATCATTTATCTCGCATGCATTAGCACAAATATCGTTCACCTTAATTGGTGTTGGCCGACCTCCTTTATAGGGTAATTACTCCGTAAATTACTCGACGATTGCTTAACATAGACCTAAATGTGTCCCTACTTCGGAATAAAAATCCAATTGGATACTTGCACTTTCGTGGATCGGACCTCGTGTTGGTCGCGTAATCCCAAAGTGATTGATCTTTTTGCATTAAGATCCAAGACTTGTGAAGTTTGATGCGTAATTGCTTTGGGTCTCCCAATCTTCTTTCAAACTTCATTGAATTTGGTTCTAATCGCGTGGATTAATCACTATAGTGTAAGATACTAAGCGGAATCATTTTTCTATTCAATTTTTGATACTAAGTACCTTGGTTACTCTTTTGGTTGTGGATGATTAAGTTCAACGTAACACAATTATGCATATTACTATTATTATTATTACTATACTAACATTTAAATTTCCTTCTCGCACCTTTACCTCCTTTATTTTTATCATGCTTTATATTGCTTTATCATCCATTGTCATGTTTATATTCTTGTTATTATATTGTTGTGATGATTTATCTTTTGTCCATTTGGACACAAAAATATTATTAAAGGATTAAATCTCTAAAAAACTTGTGATCTTGATCTTGGACTATTGGTTACTATCCTTTGCATCGGAGTTAGAGTTTTGGACTTAGATTTTAGGATACCTTCCCTTTGTTTTGATGTTCATGGAGTCTGTAGTCTTTTCTTTATTTGGTCATTTGCTAGCTTATAAGGATGAAACTCTTGTGCTTATAATTGGAAGTATCATCAAGTTTGGTTGGATCTTTCCTCCTTTATCTCTTTTATTTTCTTTTTAGGATAGTCTCTTCATCTCCTCCCCTTCTTAAATTTTCAAAACTTCTCTCTCTTTTAAAAAACTTATTTGTTTTCAAACTTTAAACTATTTTCATAATTCAACATTGACTTTAGGTCAAGTGAGCTTTACCTTTTCTTTTATTTTCTTAAATAAACGCTAAACCATATAAATATATCAAAACATTTTTCAAAAGACCATAAAAAATACAAAACTCATCAATATTTTTTGTACATTTATGCCCTTTTCCTTTTAATCATTTTTTACATGTTTAGATATGATTCATTCTTTCTAGCAGAATTAATCACTAAAGAATGACGACTTATCTTTACATTTTAAAATCAATTCAACATACTAATTTTTTCACTATTTGTACCACAAACTACAGAGTTTTGATCTTGCATTGCACATTGTGGGTACGTAGGCATGAGGTGGTAAACCACTCCAAACACAAAAATATATTAAAAATCAATTCTTCTATCATCCCTCCACTCTCTTTTACAAACATTTTCAAACCAAAAAGCAATAAATTTTTCAAAGCGTTCCCGTGGAGTACCATAGACATTTTGGGTGCGTAAAACCTTCCCATTCTGTTTACTTTGAGTTAAGTTAACCAATAGCTTACACTCATAATTTTACCTCTACACATAGGTTATTAAATACTCCATAGAACAAACACTGTAACATTATTCAAAATCAACATAGTTTAATAAAAATGAACTCATAAAATTGTCAATAGTAATTGTCGACATTTCTATCACACGGTGTTTGAATTTCACTTGCAAGAAGCTTTCTCTCTTGTTGTTCTTTCTTGGAATTATAGTAATCCCAACGGGACAAATATTTGAGACACAATGAATCACATGTGTTGGTATTTGTATTCTCTTTTGTTCTTTTTCTTTTTTGTTAATTCGAATAAAACTCGAACGAACCAAATCAAGTAAATGCTTTGGTACATTGTTTTGCTTTGATATCATTGCAATTATATCTTCTGGTCTTTGTAAAGAGTTGTTGAAGAATTCCATGGCAAGACTTGAAAGTGTAAACGTTGAATTTTCATTGGGTTGTTTTGAAATTTTGAACAAGCGTTGAAGAACAAAGAAAGGGATTTGATCTTCAAGCTTAAGAAAATCCTTGTAAAAAGTTGGTAGAATCCATTCCATCACTACTACGGAAAACCCATTTAACAACGGTTGGGTAAAATATGTAATGACACGGGCACATATATTGTTATGTAAAGTGTCATTGTATATATGACACTTACAATCAAAATCCAGTGACAGTTGTAATAAATTGGAAGGCGCACGCCCTATAACAACAATTTAGTGTAATAACCGTTGTGATATCGTTTATGAATAAAAAATGTATCATACTAGAATCAACAATACACCATTTGTGAACAAATATCAAAACCATTATTATATCAAAATGTACATAATTATAAAGGAGTATCAAAGGATGAAAAATCAAAAATCAAAAGACAAAGAGATATAATCATTAATTCAACAACTCGAGGTTAGCAAAAACTTATCCAACTTCCAAGAGAAGATGAAGAATTAGAAGAAACAATATAAAAGCCTAAAAAAGAAAAAAACATAAAAACAATTTAATCCAAAAGAATCAAAACGAGTTCTACTGCTCAAACTACCAATAATATTGAGAACAAATTTGTTGCTGTAGAGGTGGATGTAGTTCAAAATCTTCCTCATAATCAACATGTTCCAGTAGAGGGGCTTTTCTTTCAAAGGCTTCTTCAGAATTAAGAAGTTGCAGCTATAAGGGGGCTATTGTGCAACATCATCCTTGAAATCAAGATGTGGAAAGAAGGAGAGCTCTGAGGGTGAGGAGAAGAATTTTGAGAAGGCGTATGGTTTTATTCAATTCCGATGATGAAGATAATGAGGCTAAATATGATTGGTCAAACTTCCTCTCCGCCGGAGCATTTAGATTTGATGATTAAGTTTATGTAATCAAACTTAATTTATCTAATGAAATTTTAATCTTTCTACTTAACACTCTAGGGCTTCCCCACTCTCTTAAACTCTAGGGTTATCAACTTATACTTCCAACTTAAACTAACAGCTTAAACTATCAACTAATATACTAACAAATATATATAACTAACTGAAAATTCAAAAGTTTGCATTGAACTTAATCGTAAGAAACCTTATGTTATTAGTTGCATTCCTGTCTTCATAATGTAATTCAAACATCAATAATGCATCTGCAGTTTAAACACCAACAATGTAATTCAAATCCTAACTATTACATTTCAGGACAAAGTAAACATTAAACATAAAGGATACAAGAAAACATAACATCTTGAGATTTTCAGAAAATCTCTCTGATTTTAGTTTGTTCTTCAAATTCTTATTTTTATTCTTTGAATCCTCATACATAACCTTCGAATAACCCAGAACTTCCAACTCTAACTTCATAATGCTTTTATCTTCATTCTCACCTCTTTCTCCCATTTCTACATCTAAAATGAAAAATTACAGGTTTCATCACTCCTCCAAAATGGACATCTCCAAAAAAATACCTTCCTTTATTTTGTCCCTTCTTGTATTGGTACGAAACCATACGACCATAAAAATTTCCAGATCGAGATTTTACAGTGGTAGAAGACATAAAAACACCTTTATATGAGTTTGTCTTTAAATGCGGCATTGAAACACCTTAAAGTTGAACACTTTATTGTTGTTGATGTCTTCTTCCAGACGACGGCGACAACGTTGGTGTTAAGGTTGTTTCTTCTTGTTTCTTTTTTTGGTGGATAAAAGGATACTTGGTGTTTAAAATATATAAAGAGGCGTCAGTCTGTAACAACGGTTTTAAGAAACAACCGTAGTGATATCCTTTTTATTTTTAGTTAAATGTAAATAAAAATAAAAAGAGGAGCTTTAATGTCAAAGGAATAAACTATTTGAGGACGATAAGGTTCGAACCCATGAAAGTTTGATTGTATCACTACGATGCTCCCATCAACCGTTATTATACCAAATTAAAATATTAAAAAATGTTAGAGCATGAGTTTTAAAGTATCAACACGGTGTTTGGAAAAGCATGATGAATTTAGCATTATTGTAAACACGTTTTGTAGTAGTGCATGTTAACTATTGGGTCACTAATGAGTGTGTAATTCCCCGTGTCGAAGCCAATAGAGCTCGAACAAGGAAGCGCGAAAACATGTAGTATATCGAATTGTATTAGTCATCAAAGTGTCAAAGTAGGTTGCTTCACACAGATTCTGACTTAGGCCTATTTTAGTAGTATTAGCTAAAATAAGAATTTTTGGCTTTTATAGTTTTGGGCTTTTAGCTTGGAGTGCAAGTTAACCAAAATCTATAAATAAGGAGTAACTCTTATTTTGTATATAACTCATAACATTGTATTCATAGATTTCTACAGTTGCAGAGTAAATAAAAAATATTTTCCATAGTTAGTGGGCAAAGAGATCTCTGCAGAAAATCGTCTTCTTCTTCTCCAACATTACATTCTTTCTTTCTCTTCTCAATTTCTCTTTTCATTATTGATGTGTAACAATATTGTTCATCAAAATTGATTGAATATATCCATAGGTTGTTGTGGATTTTCAACATTTGGTATCTAGAGCTCCGGTTTGAATAATTCGTGGTAAGAAAACATGATGACATTGAATCATCCAAACATGCATTTTCCAGTAAATCTTCCATATCCCAAGAAATATAATTATGAGAATTGGTGCAAGAAGATAAAAGTTATTTTCTGTTATCAAGATCTTTGGCATTTTTTGAAGGAAGAAGTAACAACGCTTGCAGAAGACACGACATATCAAGAAAAGGCTGCACGCAAAGAATTGAAGAAGAAATATTATAAAGCTCTCTTCATTATCCATTAATGTGTTGATCCAGATAATTTTGAAAAGGCTAGTGATGTTAAATCAGTGGAAGAATCATGGGATATTCTGGAGAAGTTGTTTGGAGGCGCAACAAAGGTGAAATATGTGAGGTTACAAACTCACAAGAGAACCTATGAAATGCTTCAGATGGAAGAAAGTGAAAGCATCACAAATTTATTCACAAGATTTGCAAAACTTGTGAATTAAATTAAATTATGTGGAGAAACACCGACGACCAATGCAGTTGACTCAAAGATTTTGAGATTGTTGGCTCAAAAGTTACACCACGTGGCAGTAGTCATAGAAGAGTCAAAAGATTTGTCAACATTGACAAATGAAGAGCTTCAAGGGACACTTGAATATTATGAACAAATAATGGATAAAAGAGCTGCAAGAAATTCGAAGATTGATATGAATTTGCAAGTGCAATCAACAAAAGAAAAGAAGGGCAAAGGAAGTTGGAATGGAAACAAAGGTAGAGGAGGCTACAACAATTCGATTAGTCGAAATCAACAAGAAGGAAGTTAGTCAAATAAAAGAAAACCCTGGAACCAAGGAAACCAAAGAGGTGGTGATGCAGGTAGAGGAAGAGGTGTTGGTCAAAAACTTGAAAAAAGTCATATTTAGTGTTACAATTTCTAGAAGTATGGTAACCATTTTAGTGATTGTCCCGAAAAACAGAAGAATCAAGAAACTGATGCAAAGTTGGCGAAACATGAAGAAGAAGAGATATTGTTGATGGTTACAACAAAAGATGAAGATAAATTTCAAGACTAAGGGTACTTGGACTCAGGATACTCATCACACATGACTGGTAGGAAAGATTAGTTTGTCAACATGAATCCCTCAATGAAGAACTTGGTGAATTTGTAAATGATAATACTCTAGGAGCTGACGGTATTGGTGATGTTCTGATTATGTGGATGATGGAAAAAGGTCAGAAATTTCAAATGTGTTATACATACCAAGCATGAAGAGCAAATTTCTCAGTATAAGGTAGTTGGTCGAAAAGAACTACAAGGTGTCGATCGAAGGCAAGATGATAAAAGCTCTCGACACATGTGTTAGGTTGATCTTGAAGGCTCTAATGTATTAGAATAGAACCGTTAAGAATTAACTTAATGTGATGGAGCATAAATGCCTTGCAATTGCAACCAGTATAAAGGATTGGATGTGGCATTATAGACTTGTCCATCTCAAGTTCAAAGATATCATAGGTTTGAATAGAAGAAGTATGGTTTCAGGATTACCAGAAATAGACATCCCAAACAAAGTGTGAGAAGAATGTTGGTCTGATATCAAGGCTATCTAGAGTCATCTGAAGATGTTTGGATCTATAACACATATACATGTTCCAAATCAGTTGAGAAGAAAGCTTGATGACAAGTCTAGTAAAATGATTCTAATAGGATATCATTCGACTGAAGGATATAAGTTGTTCGACCCAGTGAACAAACATGTTGTGATTAGCAGGGACGTGATCATAGACGAGCTTAAAGAATGAGATTGGACTTAAAATGTCAAGAAAGATTCAGTTAGAATCTTATGTGAAGAACCGACTAGTGAAGTCGAAAGATATGTTTGACAAGAAGAAGTCATAGGCGAAGCAGGCCCAAGAAGACCTCAAAGAACAAGACACATTACTGCAAGGTTGCAAGGATGTGTGATTACATCAGATGATGTGGTCTATGATGAAGGTGAGACGGTAGCTTATACTTTCTATGCAGATGTCGAACCAGTCAATGCAGTTGAGGCATTAAAGGATTCGAAGTGGGTGAAAGCAATGAATGAAGAACTAGAGTCGATCAAAGTCAACAATGCTTGATCACTTGTCGAATTGCCTCAAGGAAAGAAGGAAATTTATGTGAAGTGGGTATACAAGGTGAAGCTAAATATTAAAGGAAAAGTAACTCAACACAAGGAAAGACTTGTAGCGAAAGGATTTCTTCAGAAGGAAGGAATCGACTTCGATGAAGTTTTTGCACCTGTTTCTAGGATCAAAATAATCAGGTTGGTTGTTGGTCTAGCAAACATGAACAATTGGCACATATGTCAGATGGATGTGAAATGCGCATTCCTGAATGGCCTCTTAGAAAAAGAAGTATATATTACACAACCAGTTGGGTTTGAGAAATAAGGTGAAGAAAATAAGGAGTACAGGCTGCATAAAGTCCTGTATGAACTTAAGCAAGTTCCAAGAGCTTGGAATAAGAAGATAAATAATTTTTTAAGGGAGAAAGAATTTGTGAAGTGCACAAATGAGGATGAAGTATATGTAAGTAGAAGCAATGGCAAATTTCTTATACTATGTCTATATGTTGATAACATGTTGATAATATGAAGTTTCAAGAAGGAGATTGAAGATTTCAAGCATGACCTAAGTGAGGAGTTTGAAATGCCAGACTTGGGAAATATCTCATATTTCCTTGGGATTGAATTCTACAAGAGTGGTAGAGGTTTGATGATGCACCAAAGATTATATGTAGTCAAAATACTCAAGAGATTTGAGATGTAAGATTGTAACCTAACTTTGACTTCAGCTGAGCCCATATTGCAACAATCAAAAGATTCAGATAAAGATGATGTTGACCCAACCCAATATAGAAAACTTATTGGATTACTAAGATACCTTTGTCACACAAGACCAGACTTAGCATACATCGTAGGTATGATAAGTAGATTCATGCAGAATCCAAAGGCATCTGAAAGGAACTATCGACTGTGGAATTTTGTTTATTGTAACTGATGAAGGAAAATAGTGCAAGATAGTGGGGTACACTGACTCAAGTTGGTGTAGTGATGTTGATGATAGAAAATCCACAGTTGAATATGTGTTTATGTTAGGTGGTGCACTAGTTGCTTGAATTTTGAGAAAGGAGTCAGTAGTGGCATTGTCATCATGCAAAGCAGAATACATAACTGCTTCTTTTTGTGGATGTCTGTAACACGGTGGGAGAACTGACTTTAGTTAAATGTTGCGGATAGCAAGAGTCGCCACCGACTTTTATTTTATCCAAAGGAAAGGGTATAAAAGAACAGGAAAGACCTTAAAAGATTTTTGAGTTCGGGGGGTAGGTTATGTAAAGGGAAGGTGTTAGCACCCTTGACATCCATGGTTATCCATGGGCTCTTAGTTACTTAGCTCACTTTAAATTGTTTTGAGAAGTGTAGTGTGTGATTAAAAATTTTCTTTTAGTTACTTAGTTCACTTTAAATTGTTTAGAGAAGTGTAGTGTGTGATTAAAAGTTTTCTTAAGTACTTTATAATGACCCTTGTACGGATATATATAAAGACTTTGTTTTGAAAATTGTTTAAAATGTAAAGTGTAATGAAGTAATTTGATGAAAAAAGTGAGCAAGTACTTAAGAGGAACCTACCCTAAGTTAAATCTTTACTATTCTTAAATGTTCTTTCAATGGTAAGACTATCCCTATTATTAAGGAATAGGTAGTCATTACCTTGGATGTATTAAGAGACAAACGTAAGGTCATCGTATGGTCAATGAAGACAACTTAAAGGATGTCTTTAGCAATTCGTAGGGACTATCATCATTTATTCGAAGGGACAAGATCATTATTCCGTAGGCAACCTCGAAGAGACTTGATCTTTTAAACCGTAGGGACTATGATGATTTATATTTGAAGGGACTTTGCTTAAGACACCCCTATATTCGAGGGACTTGACCATGTTTAAGGCAACTGAGAGGGGTAACTTAGGAAGTGCAAGATGGCGATCAAAGATCGACTTACGTGTGTGAGTGTTTATATTCAGGTATTTATCTTATTTTAATTATCTAAGTTCAATTTAATTACATATAAGTTATACACACCCTAAGGTTACTAACCATATAGTAAAATATTTACAAAGAAAATAAAGATGGAAAAATAGATTTATAAGCTATTACAAGGCTTTGGCAGATACATAATAGTAGGATACAAATAAATTATAAAGCAAGAATAATAGATATAATAAAATAGTAAATAAGCAATAATAATACTAATAAAGCAAAAATAATGAAGTTAAAATAAATTAAAACATTTAATTAAAAAAGAAAAAAAAAGTTTAGGTTAGACAAGTTAGATTTTTTAGAAGTTATTAGAATTAGTGAAAAAAAAGTAATTAAGTTTAGAGAAAAACAATTAAAGATTATTGAGAAAAATTTTTAATTATTTACACTATATGATTATTACTATTATAATAAAATACTATTAATATATAAAATATTATTGACAAAATGTTATTGAGAAATTTTTTAGAGAAAAAAAAATTAATTTAATATGTACAAAATAATAAAAGAGTTAGTATTTACAAAATAAAGATTTATTGTTATAAATAAGTAGTAAAATAAGTTTATAAAAATAATTAACATTTATTTACAAAAATATAAAGATTATAGAAAACTATTAAATAGGTAATTTAGTAGGTTTTCATGCCCTACATTACTAAACCACGCAGTTAATATATGATCAATGGCAGGAATTTAAATGACAGAAAAAATAAAATGGCAGAAAATAAATGGCAGAAAAATAAAATGGTAGAAAATAAATGGCAGAAAATAAATGGCAGAAAAATAAAATGACAGAAAATAAATGGCTAACTATTACATCGCTTTGGGGCAGTTACATCATTGTAAGGCGAAAAATAAAAGTAAACCAAAAAATATTACAGATGAGAAATAATCACATAAAAATAAATCGCAGATGAATAACATAAAAAATTAGTGAAAATAAGAAATAATAACAGGTTTGTTAAGGTTTGAGAAAAAGTTTATGATTTAGAGAAAATAACACGGTTAAAGTTTATAAGAAATTTTTAAGGTTTACATGAAAAATTAAGGTTTATGAAAATATATAAAAAAAAGTTTTGTTGTTAGAAAAAAAACTATATTGAATTATTAATTTAATAAAATAAATAATTAATTAATGTCATGAATGGATTATGAAGATAAGTAATTAAAAAAAAGTTAAGAGTTTTTTTTAGAAAATAAACAAATAAAATTAATCTAAATATTTAAGGTTAGTTAATTTAAGAAATTAGAGAATTAAAAACAATAGAGGAAATTAGGAGAAATTAGGAAAGAGAAGATAAACCCATGTTTCTCTGTCAAAATGCCCTCAAAATTACCAGCCTTGCCTTCTTGACACTAAGACACGCGCACATGTGAATGTACCTGGAAAATAGTTATTATATAATAAAACAAAAAGTATATAAAAAAAATGGTTGAGGCAAAATCGTCAAGGTTTAGGAAAATATCAGGGTAGTTAGTTATGAAAAATGTGCAGATATAAATTTATCAAGAATAAAACAAAAGATTAAAAAATAATGTTGCTAACGTAAAATTGCGATCATCGCAACTACACTGGATCAACACAACTGCCACGCCTCATGCACATAAATATGCGAACAGCGTATCGACACGATCCAATCCAAACAAAGTAATTAAAAAAATAAGAATCGACAATATCAAAGCAAAACTATAAAAAAATAAAACAATATATATATATATATATATATATATATATATATATATATATATATATATATATATATATATATATATATATATATATATATATATAAGTGAAAGAAGAAAAAAACCTGTAGAAAGAAAAAAAAAACGTATGGTTAGGCACTTCATGTAGAAAGAAGAATAAAAAATGTAACGTGTAGTTCATATAGTACACAAGAAGAAAAAAAGAGAGAGTATATATTAACAAAACAAAAGAAGAATATATTTTGGCACATGTATGATCCGCCTTTTAGTGTTCTTATTTTTTCGGTTTTGTTTCTCCCTGAGGCAAGAATTTTTTCATATTGTGGTTGAGAGAGGAGTGATAAAATGAGAAATCAGAGAGCTCTTATGTGTAAAACAACATGTATTTATAGATTAAGAAAATTAGGTTAAAAAGTTTAAAAGGAAATAAAATTAGTCTTAATCCCTATTGATTAAAAAATATTTGAACAAAATTATATGATTTTTACTTGGTCACCAAGTAGACCAGTTAGAAACTAAGTATGACACAAAAATGACATAAACTGACCAATAGAAAACGAGTATACAAGAAAAGAAATGTTTTTGGTATTTATTATGAATTTTTTTGAAATTTTTTTCATAAAATAATGATTTTAATGAAAAAATCATATTTTTAAAAATGCATTAAATGCAAATACGAAAATTAAAAATTAAATAATTAAAAAATGCTATTTTTTGTGATTTTTTCATAAAAAATAAAAATAGGAAAAGTTATTAGTAAAGGAAAAAATTAAAAAAAATTAAAAAGAGCGGAAGGTGGGATTTGAACTCACAACCTCTAACAATTATATCCCTTATACCCATCTTTCTACCAATTGTGTTATTTTATTTATTCGAAATAAAAAGCACCAGAAAGCATATGAAGCGGGTCAAAATTTGGGGTACGACAAGTGTAACGAAACCTTGTGAATCAATTTGTCTCAAATATGTGAGGGCAAATTTTGGGGTACAACAGCTGCCCCTGTTCAATTTTCTGAATCCTGAGGAGTTAGATTGGCATGTGTGTCATTCGTGACTGGAAGGTTGAAGGGGATTGAACATAAAAATCCAAAAATTTGCACTCGTCGGTGCGTAAAGTAACACTGATGATTAATTGTATATGCTTGAGTGGGCTTGAAGATGCCACTTGGAAGAACTGGAGATGGGCTTATAGATGCCATGGAAGAGCTGGAGATGGGCTTAGAGATGCCATCTAAAATATCAGGATGTGATGATGTTTTTATGTTGATACTGGATATCAGTACTAGGTCTACGTATAGGCCGTCTCTGAATCGTTTATGCAACATAGAAATAAATCTTTGTGCCGATTATCTCTTCTTGAAGTATCTTGGATTAGGGAATGGATCTTTGTACATGCCGTTTTCCTACTCTCCAAGGTCAAAAGAACGTCAGGATTAGTTCTTCTGAAAAAATATCTTGAACCAGGGAATGGATCTTTGTACAGACCGTTTTCCTGCTATTCAAGGGCCAAAAGAACGTCAGGATTAGTTCTTCTAAAAAATATCTTGAACCAGGGAATGGATCTTTGTACAGACCGTTTGCCTGCTATTCAAGGGTCAAAAGAACGTCAGGATTAGTTCTTCTGAAAAATATCTTGAACCAGGGAATGGATCTTTGTATAGACCGTTTGCCTGCTATTCAAGGGCAAATAGATTAAATCTTCTGAAAATATCTTGAACCAGGGAATGGATCTTTGTACAGATCGTTTGCCTGCTATTCAAGACCAGATAGATGAAATCTTCTGGAAATATCCTGGGTTAGGGAATTGATCTTCTTGCAGACCGTTTGCCTACTCTTCGAGGACATCTTGAGTAATGTATGGATCATTTCTGACCTGTTGTAAGTTGTTGATGTTGTTTTATCTGCATATAACTATCCTGCAAGGAGAATGTTAGTTTATGCAATATGTATGCATGCATAGTATGATGCACCTAAGTAAATGTATTATGCATTATGTATATGCTATGGTATGATATAAATGATGTATGTATGAATCATGCAGCCTGAAGCGTCTGGATATCTTTGCATAACAACTGCTGGCTAGGGAAAATAAATCCCGATTCGTTGCTGAAGAATATGAGAAACTCGTTCCCGTCTTGTTTGATAGTATTGTATTTATAACTTCCCATCTTCGTTCGTCGTACTTCTATTGAAGGAATAAGTTCCTGAGTATCTCGACTGAGGATAAAAGAGATGGACATAAATTCAAGGGGAGATGTAACTCGGAGTATCTATCAAGATAGATTTGCCCTTGCTGGGGATTTGTAGTTGTCTTGTGGGGATGAACCGGCGAAGCTTCGTTGAACTACTACCCTCGTTCATCCTTAGTAAATACTATTACTACATTTCATGCATTTCTGGTAAGCATCAATCATATTCAAAGCATATATACATTCAAACATAACCAACAAACATTTTTCGCTTTAGTAAAAGAGGAAAAGTAATCCTGAATAAAGAGGGAAAAGTAAAGCTGAACTCAAAAACATAATCGTTTCAACTTTGAGAGTGTATAACCAATTGGATTTAGAGCTCCTGAGATTCTTAACTTTCCTGAATACCTTCCCAGAAATCCTCATAGTTGGATCTGAAGACATGATACTGACACCATCTGATACTACTGGCGTAGACAATTAATTTCCACAATGGCTTCTGCTGAGAATCCAATATCAAGGTAATACAATGAGAGGAACGTGTCTTCAAATTGTGATGGACCATATACGCTCCGGATATTAGATTTGAAAAGAAAGCATTGCCCCTTGGTTGAGGATGAATTGTCCCATAATGGAAGTATCTGAATGTAGTTACCTCAAGAGAAATAAGCAGAATGCCCCACAATAATATGCCCTTGACATCATTAAATTTGTAATGTTACCCTTGGTAATTCAAATATATGAGGAGAGTTGCCCCTGGCTATTAAGCACTGTTGAATCTGGACCTGATTGCCCCGAATGAATTGAACAGTAACTTGGTATGCCCCTTTGATTTGGAAACAGTGACTATGCCCCTGGCATTATGAACTCTTTAATGTTACCCTTGGTAATTTAGATAGATGAGGAGATCTGCCCCTGGCTACTTAAACATAATTGAATTCTGTCCTGATTGCCCCAAATGAGTTACGAAGTATCATGGCCTGCCCCCTTGATTGAGAGATAATGACTATGCCCCTTTGTATACATGGACTTTGATCCAGGAAGCAACTTTGTTTATCGGAAGGACTTTTGTTTATTGAACATTCATCCTGTAAGTTTCTCTATTTATCAAACACTCAGGTATATGCAAACAAATATATTCAAAAATGCAATGCTTATGTCTGTCTTGAAGTTTTGAAAAAGAGTTATTTTAGAAAAATAGTTTTTGTGAAAACTGTGATATTAACTCAAGTTTTATAATAAGCCCTAAAGGAGTCAGGATACCTTTTTGTAGCAGTACGCTTTCGAACTAACCATGCTTCAGTTAGGACTTTTAAAGGGTTATAACGTGGTCTGGTTCACGGTTTAAGAAACAAAGGATAAAGGCTCAAATTTATTTGTACCCAACCCATTCTTCATGATGTTCTTCAGTCCTATGTTCGGTTAACTTATGCATTGAGGTTCCAAAGTAGTTTGGAATAGTAACACTGACATTTGTGATGATTCAGGAATCAAAAAATTTATTTGAAAATTCAGTCATCTTTCTTTATTTAGGATCTATAGTGACCTCCTTTTTTATTTTGACTTTGTTATCCCTTATTTTTGCCTGAACTGTTTATTTCAAGGTTACAGTCAGCGGGATGTCTTGATTTTTTACTAAATCTCCTTCATAGGTTTTGACTTAGTGAGATTTTCTTTTGCTAGATATTGACTGTCAGGTTTAATGATTACAGAGAACCATCATTAGTTGTGTACAACACAAATGATTGGCATATTTGAGTTACCGAGTAACTACCCTGCCCCAGGTTATGAATAAGGGTTTTTATTTGTATGAGAATGAAAAGCTCCTACTTCATAGGCTCAAAAGGGTTGACTAGGGATTAACTTCCTTATATCTCCACTGTTTAGGAATTGAAACAATGCATGTACATCGTCAGCATAGTCTGTTCAAAAGCATATTGCATAAGATTATGGTATTGTTTTCGTCATCCTCCCTCTACAGGCTTATAGCTTTATCAGGAGTTAAATATCACAAGATAGAAATATGAAGCATAGTTCAAAATATAGTGAAACGAATGGATTAATTCAAGACAAACATATGCAATGCATTAATGAAAACAAAAGTTTAACATAATAGTAAGTGTTTAAACAAACAAAAGAAATTACAAATGAAAATTCAAATGTTCTCAAAGCCTCTTCCTCTAAACCCGTCACTCCAGATATCTGGAAACTTTGATGCTTGATGGACGATAGAAGAACTCAACCTGGCCTTCTGGAGTAACCTCGAGTATTCCTTCGTCAATTAGGTCTTGAATCTTATTCTTCAATGCCCAACAGTTATTTGTGTCGTGTCCGGGACTGTCGGAGTGGTACATACACCTTGCTTTGGGATTATAGCAAGGAGAAGAGGTGTTAGTATTTTTAGGAGAATTTTCCAAGGAAATCAACTTCATCTCCAACAGGCATTGCAAAACTTGTGACATTGGTGTGCTGAACCGGATGAACTGTCTTCTACATTCCTTGTATAGAAGTGGATTAACCTTACAAGGCCTTCTTTATTCCATTGAAGGATGGTCAGTAGTAGCCTGTCTATTTCCTTCTCTTATCCTTACTTTCCTTTCAGCCAAGTCAACTTGTTTCAACGGAGGTTGACTGATGATTAGATTCCCAACTCTGTTATGCCGAAGCTTATTGACAAAGCTTCTCAGCTCTTCTTGCCCCTGGGCCAAACTCTGGATAAGAGCCATTTGGCCATTCATCTGAATCCTCATCTTTGCTATATCAGCTTGTAGTTGTTTCAGCTGATCATCTTTGTTGTCCTCAGGATTCTTCTTCTTCATGTCCTTAGAGAGGAGTGCTTTCAACTCTTCTTGCCCCTTGGACAAATTCAGAATCACTTCTTGAAACTGAGCATTCCGAGCTTGAAGATCTTTGACAGATTGTTCGAGAGCCATTTATGCTAAAATAAACAGCAAGAAGATAAGATACATGTTCATAAGAAACCTGTGATGCAATGATATGGTATATAAATGCGTATGCAATGTTTTCAAGGACCGCGGGATTTAAATTTGTTTAAACAATCAAGAAAGTAAACTTTTATTAGTAATAAATTTGTTTGCCCCTTGGGCTTACAATAAAAGTGAAATGAGTACAAAAAATGGGGTTTTAAGTCTCCCATGGACGTTTCCTCTTTGTGTTGAGGTATGAGTTGAGATTCCGCTCCTCGTGAAGTTGCTTTGTTAGTTCCAGGATTCTTTCTTGACTTGCTTTGTAATGAGTCTCAAAAGTATCCCGTTGCTCCTTTAACTGGATCCAGGACCTCTGTAAGTCTTCCATGTCAGTGGGCATGTCTGGGTGAAGGATGGTATAAGAAGTATCCCTTCAGCAACAAGCTCCATAGTAACTGGCAGGATGGCAGGATATGGAATCATAAGAGTCTGAGCACGAGATCGCACCCATCTGAGATAAGCTTCCATAGGAATAGTGTACTTAGGCTCCAGAGTCTAGCTGTCAACCTTGTTCACTTTTCCCCATGCTCGTATGAACCTTTGACGGTAACCTTGCAGATCGTTGTCGTAGTCAAACACAATACCCTGAATCAACATGTCATGAGGAACATCACTCCGAGCGTAACCAAACTAATGTAAAGCTAAGGATGGGTTGTAAGTAATGCCCCCTCTTATGCCCAGGAGTGGCACATTAGGGAACTCCCCACAACGGTCAATGATAGTAACATTCTCCATAGATCTAGAGCACCAATGAATATCTGAATAAGAAAGTGACATGATCCTCTTGGACCACCTGAACCCTTGTTCATTCTTCATCACTGCTCGAGGAAGGTGAGAAATAAACCACCTAGATAGCAAAGGTATGCAGCACATCAGAGTTCCTCGTGCTTTCGTAGTATGGGTATGAAGAGAATGTAAGATATCTCCAAGTAATGTTGGTACTGGATTATGAGTCAGAAATATGTTGATGGCGTGAACGTCTATGAACTGATCTGGATTGGGGAACAATACTAAGCCATAAATTAACAAGGCTAGGATCTCCTCAAAAGCATCATAGCTCATAGCCTTCAAGAACACTTGAGCCTTCTCTATAAACACCTTAGAAAGAATACCCTTAACTCCACTTCTCGTTTCTAGAACAATGTCTGACTTCTTCAGATGTAGAGCTGCAGCAATGACTTCAGGTTTGGGCTCTTTTTCCAATCCTGTGAAGGGTTTCTGATCAAGAATAGGTATACCCAGAAGCTTGGAGAACTCTGATAGTCGGGGAATGTGAAACAGTGATGTTTAGCATCAAAGAACTGAAACAGAACACTCATCATGTCTTCATTGAACCCTGAAATGACTAAATCCAGTAGGTGACCATGCCTCTTGATGAATTGGGAGTTTTTAGAAACTTGAGAGACCAATTCCTTAAGCTTAGGAGGTATTCCTACAAAGTTGATCCGGGTAGTATTCCTACGAGCAGAAGCCATGACCTGCAACAAAGAACAAAGATAAATCCTTTGGTCCTTGAAATGGTTAGTGAAAATGCTATGCTTATGATGCATGATGATGTTATGATGTTATGTTCAATCACAAACATGTGGCACACACAAACAAATCACACAATAACCCTAGGTTTGAAAGCTTGCATGAGGTTTAAAGGTAAGTACCCTCCCCTAAAGTTTAGTTGGTTCATCCTGTCCTATAAAGTAACCAGGTTCTAAGGGATCTCAATATCATTGATCTTTCACAAGGGTGGTTGTTCAGTAGGCAACTTACTTGCCAACCAAAACCCTCCAAGTTTAAGATCTCAATGAGTGTAGTATCGAGTATCAACCAACTTCAGTCTTCACCAAAGCCGGTTATCTAACTACTTTCTAAAGGCCAAGATGGGATGACTAAGGTTCTAAAATTCAGTTAGTGTATTGACAACATATGACAGCCTCATATTATCCTCAACTTTACTTAAGGAACATAAGCACCAACCAAGAAGTCACACTAACTATGACCACCAGATCAACCATATCGGTATACGCCGTACAGTTTCCTTGGTCTATTGCCATTTACCTAAGGTACACTAGATTCGGGTTAGGATCTTTCACACATAAGAGCACCCAACAAGTAAAGTAAAGCAAACAAAGCAAACAAGTTTAAAGTGATCTAATTCCTAAGGGTACCTCTCTTTTATTAAATCCCCAGCAGAGTCGCCAGTTCTGTAACACAGTGGAAGAACTGACTTTAGTTAAATGTTGCGGATAGCAAGAGTCGCCACCGACTTTTATTTTATCCAAAGGAAAGGGTATAAAAGAACAGGAAAGACCTTAAAAGATTTTTGAGTTCGGGGGTAGGTTATGTAAAGGGAAGGTGTTAACACCCTTTACATCCATGGTTATCCATGGGCTCTTAGTTACTTAGCTCACTTTAAATTGTTTTGAGAAGTGTAGTGTGTGATTAAAAATTTTCTTTTAGTTACTTAGCTCACTTTAAATTGTTTTGAGAAGTGTAGTGTGTGATTAAAAAGTTTTCTTAAGTACTTTATAATGACCCTTGTACGGATATATATAAAGACTTTGTTTTGAAAATTGTTTAAAATGTAAAGTGTAATGAAGTAATTTGATGAAAAAAGTGAGCAAGTACTTAAGAGGAACCTACCCTAAGTTAAATCTTTACTGTTCTTAAATGTTCTTTCAATGGTAAGACTATCCCTATTATTAAGGAATAGGTAGTCATTACCTTGGATGTATTAAGGGACAAACGTAGGGTCATCGTATGGTCAATGAAGGCAACTTAAAGGATGTCTTTAGCAATTCGTAGGGACTATCATCATTTATTCGAAGGGACAAGATCATTATTCTGTAGGCAACCTCGAAGAGACTTGATCTTTTAAACCGTAGGGACTATGATGATTTATATTCGAAGGGACTTTGCTTAAGACACCCCTATATTCGAGGGACTTGACCATGTTTAAGGCAACTGAGAGGGGTAACTTAGGAAGTGCAAGATGGCGATCAAAGATCGACTTACGTGTGTGAGTGTTTATATTCAGGTATTTATCTTATTTTAATTATCTAAGTTCAATTTAATTACATATAAGTTATACACACCCTAAGGTTACTAACCATATAGTAAAATATTTACAAAGAAAATAAAGACGGAAAAATAGATCTATAAGCTATTACAAGGCTTTGGCAGATACATAATAGTAGGATACAAATAAATTATAAAGCAAGAATAATAGATATAATAAAATAGTAAATAAGCAATAATAATACTAATAAAGCAAAAATAATAAAGTTAAAATAAATTAAAACATTTAATTAAAAAAGAAAAAAAAAGTTTAGGTTAGACAAGTTAGATTTTTTAGAAGTTATTAGAATTAGTGAAAAGAAAAGTAATTAAGTTTAGAGAAAAACAATTAAAGATTATTGAGAAAAACTTTTAATTATTTACACTATATGATTATTACTATTATAATAAAATACTATTAATATATAAAATATTATTGACAAAATGTTATTGAGAAATTTTTTAGAGAAAAAAAAATTAATTTAATATGTACAAAATAATAAAAGAGTTAGTATTTACAAAATAAAGATTTATTGTTATAAATAAGTAGTAAAATAAGTTTATAAAAATAATTAACATTTATTTACAAAAATATAAAGATTATAGAAAAATATTAAATAGGTAATTTAGTAGGTTTTCACGCCCTACATTACTAAACCACGCAGTTAATATATGATCAATGGCAGGAATTTAAATGACAGAAAAAATAAAATGGCAGAAAATAAATGGCAGAAAAATAAAATGGTAGAAAATAAATGGCAGAAAATAAATGGCAGAAAAATAAAATGACAGAAAATAAATGGCTAACTATTACATCGCTTTGGGGCAGTTACATCATTGTAAGGCGAAAAATAAAAGTAAACCAAAAAATATTACAGATGAGAAATAATCACATAAAAATAAATCGCAGATGAATAACATAAAAAATTAGTGAAAATAAGAAATAATAACAGGTTTGTTAAGGTTTGAGAAAAAGTTTATGATTTAGAGAAAATAACACGGATAAAGTTTATAAGAAATTTTTAAGGTTTACATGAAAAATTAAGGTTTATGAAAATATATAAAAAAAAAGTTTTGTTGTTAGAAAAAAAAACTATATTGAATTATTAATTTAATAAAATAAATAATTAATTAATATTATGAATGGATTATGAAGATAAGTAATTAAAAAAAAAGTTAAGAGTTTTTTTTAGAAAATAAACAAATAAAATTAATCTAAATATTTAAGGTTAGTTAATTTAAGAAATTAGAGAATTAAAAACAATAGAGT
The DNA here is from genome assembly GCA_963966055.1 of Lathyrus aphaca. Taxonomy (NCBI): domain Eukaryota; kingdom Viridiplantae; phylum Streptophyta; class Magnoliopsida; order Fabales; family Fabaceae; genus Lathyrus; species Lathyrus aphaca. The sequence goes on along the minus strand of OZ014525.1, from coordinate 53,143,298 downwards.
AAATTAGGAGAAATTAGGAAAGAGAAGATAAACCCATGTTTCTCTGTCAAAATGCCCTCAAAATTACCAGCCTTGCCTTCTTGACACTAAGACACGCGCACATGTGAATGTACCTGGAAAATAGTTATTATATAATAAAACAAAACATATATAAAAAAAATGGTTGAGGCAAAATCGTCAAGGTTTAGGAAAATATCAGGGTAGTTAGTTATGAAAAATGTGCAGATATAAATTTATCAAGAATAAAACAAAAGATTAAAAAATAATGTTGCTAACACAAAATTGCGATCATCGCAACTAGACTGGATCAACACAAATGCCACGCCTCATGCACATAAATATGCGAACAGCGTATCGACACGATCCAATCCAAACAAAGTAATTAAAAAAATAAGAATCGACAATATCAAAGCAAAACTATAAAAATAAAACAATATATATATATATATATATATATATATATATATATATATATATATATATATATATATATATATATATATATATATATAAGCGAAAGAAGAAAAAAAACCTGTAGAAAGAAAAAAAAGGTATGGTTAGGCACTTCATGTAGAAAGAAGAATAAAAAATGTAACGTGTAGTTCATATAGTACACAAGAAGAAAAAAAGAGAGAGTATATATTAACAAAACAAAAGAAGAATATATTTTGGCACATGTATGATCCACCTTTTAGTGTTCTTATTTTTTCGGTTTTGTTTCTCCCTGAGGCAAGAATTTTTTCATATTGTGGTTGAGAGAGGAGTGATAAAATGAGAAATCAGAGAGCTCTTATGTGTAAAACAACATGTATTTATAGATTAAGAAAATTAGGTTAAAAAGTTTAAAAGGAAATAAAATTAGTCTTAATCCCTATTAATTAAAAAATATTTGAACAAAATTATATGATTTTTACTTGGTCACCAAGTAGACCAGTTAGAAACTAAGTATGACACAAAAATGACATAAACTGACCAATAGAAAACGAGTATACAAGAAAAGAAATGTTTTTGGTATTTATTATGATTTTTTTTGAAATTTTTTTCATAAAATAATGATTTTAATGAAAAAATCATATTTTTTAAAATGCATTAAATGCAAATATGAAAATTAAAAATTAAATAATAAAAAAATGCTATTTTTTGTGATTTTTTCATAAAAAATAAAAATAGGAAAAGTTATTAGTAAAGGAAAAAATTAAAAAAAATTAAAAAGAGCGGAAGGTGGGATTTGAACTCACAACCTCTCACAATTATATCCCTTATACCCATCTTTCTACCAATTGTGCTATTTTATTTATTCGAAATAAAAAAGCACCAGAAAGCATATGAAGCGGGTCAAAATTTGGGGTACGACAAGTGTAACGAAACCTTGTGAATCAATTTGTCTCAAATATGTGAGGGCAAATTTTGGGGTACAACAATGTCAAGCAACATAGATGGTGAATCTGGTTTGAAGATATTACAACGAAAAGTCACGAAGCAATTACCATGAAGATCGACAACATGTCAGCTATCAATCTCGAGAAGAATCCGAGAGCACATGCTATAAGCAAACACATCGAAATGCGGTTCCATTATCTTCGAGAGCAGATAGCAGAAGGGAAGATGAACTTAGAACACTGTAGAACTGGGAATCAGATTACATATATCATGACAAAGCGAGTGCAATTCGAAGTGTTCAGAAGACTAAGAACTATGATGAATGTATATAGTTTAGACACAATGAATTAAATGATGTGTTGAGTTTGTAATTCCTCGTGTCGAATCCATTAGAGATCGAACAATGAAGTGTCGAAACATGTAATATATTGAGTTGTATTAGTTGTCGAAGTGTCAAAGTAGGTTTCTTCACACAGATTTCAACTCAGGCCTATTTTAGTAGTGTTAACTAAAATAGGAATTTTGGGTTTTTATAGTTTTAGGTTTTTAGCTTAGAGTGCAAGTTAACCTAAATCTATAAATAGGGAACAATCCTTTTTATATATAACTCATAACATTATATTCATAGATTTCTACAGTTGTAGAGTGAATTAGAAATATTTTCCACAGTTCGTGAGCAGAGAGATCTTTGCAGAAAATCATATTTCTCTTCTCTTCTCAATTTTTCTTTTCATTATCGCTGCATAACAATCTTGTTCATCAAGATTGATTGAAATTCTCCATAGGTTGTGGTGGATTTCCAACAATCATCATCTTCAAAAGGTATTAATCTTGCAACTTTATGAAAAATTTCAATGATGAAACAACCATCATGTACCATCATTTCAACGAATTTGTGTGAATTGAGTTGAATTGTTTCATATTAACATTCCCTTGCTTCGTTTTCTAATGGAGCAATGGATTTTAAAATCTCTTGTAAGGATAATGTGTTCTTGAGAGAAGAGAATTAAGGTAAGAATATTTACGTTTTTCGATATGTTGAGACAAGATTGACCATGATGGTAAGGTCCTATGGAACATAGTCACACGGTTCGCAATTCATTTCGGTACGTGATATGAATTTTGGTATGCGGTTCACAACTCTCTAAGAATTAGGTACGTGAGGGGTATATATTGTCGGTACGATATTTGGGTTCGTGGTACATTCAAATATAATCGATACGTTATTATTAAAAAATTGTTTACTTATAATGAAAATTGGTTAGGAAAAAGACTTCATAGTCCCACATCGACTACTTTATTAATATTTCTTTGAAAAATCAGTTATAAATAGTTAGTGTATTTTCACCACTCTTATATCTGCTAACCACTATTTTAGTATTAATTGGTAATGGTCATTAATATTCACTTTTATCAAAGTGGTAAAGACATTATAATAATAATTTGGGGATTTTTCTTTGGATTTTCCTGCGGATTTTGATTTTAAGGACTAAAACGAATGCAAAAATGAGATATAGGGACTTATACAAAAAAAAATTACTGGGACATAAATAAAAAACTAGTTAAAAAGTGTTTTTTAAATTTTTTTTAGGTTATTTGACAATTATTGTCTCATTTAAACTTAATATTTATATTTGGTATGTGGATAGTCATTTTACATGAATTCCACAAGAATTCCTATGAACCAATTCACAAAGTACCCCAAATCGGTAAGCACAAACCAATTCGCGGTTTGTAGAAGATGCGTGCGAATTATGTAACTATGTTATAGAAACTATACGAGGTTCGTATGCTTTTCCGTTTGCTTCAATCAGGGTTTGTGGAACTCTCAAGATGTTACAAGATCTCTTTCCTGCGGATTTGCTAAGTAATTTTGGGTTTTGTGAAATTTTGAGTTGCATTTAATCTAATCTTTCTGTGTCTAGTTTCCAAATGTCTATGACGTGGTGATTTCCATGGGTTTTCATTGTAAAACTTGTTTTTGTTTTGGTGCTTGTTGTTGATGATATTGGAAGAGATTGTTGTTAAATGGTTAATGATATGTGGAAATATATGAATGAGTTAAATGATAGTATTCGATAAAGTCATAGATAGTAACGTTTTGAAAGTGATATGAAAATCGAAGTAATTTATGGGTGAGAATGGTACCGCGTAATATTGAATTAGTTATAGCTACATCTTAATTCAAGTGAGTGAGCGTATTTGAAAGTTCAAATTCTTTAGGCTCACGTTCTTAGATGTTTATTTTGTATCATTATAGGTGTCATGTTGGGGGAAGAAAAATCAATTAGTCTCTGCCTGCTTGATGGCAAGCAGGAAGGTTCATGGAAATATAAGCAAGTAAGTGTGCTTGACTTGCCACCCTTGACATTAGTTTCATTTTAATAATGCATAAAGTTTTTAAAGAAATTTAATTAATCGCACACTTCAAATCTAAAATATCCAACCATTTATTCTTCTATATAAAACCAGTCTGTCCGTGTAGTCGTTGAAGGCGAGGCTTCCATGGAAATTCATTGATACGCTATAGAATCGCAATGCCGATGCAGGGCCAAGCTGGCAATTAAAGTTGAAAGGACGTTGTGGAGCTTGTAACCGCAGTTAATATTTTCTTCACTACATTGCTTGATGCGCCAATGATCACAACAACAATGGTGTCAAATCTCGTCATTAAAGAGGATAGAGTCGGCCGCCTCCAATAACCTTCTCGCATCAAATACCAATTCCAACTTGCTCAAAGATACTTGTCATTGGGGTATCTTGGTAATCTAAATCAATAAAACATATATATTTTACTTGGTTGTTGTACCTCAAGGTTTTATGCCAAAGTTCTATCTAGACAAAGCTATCGAAGTCGGCTTGTTTGATTATGTATTTGCTCAAGATCTACAATAACCCTCAAGCTATATTATAAAGTCTATTCTCACTATGCCAAACAAAAGCTAATACATCGTTTTTTTTTAACAGCGCTTAAAAGCGTGGTCTATGGTGGCGTTGTCGTAGAAAAAAACAACGTTTTTTTAAGAAAAAACGCTACTAAAGGCCTACTTTAGAAAACGTTTTTAAAAGTAAAGCGCTTTCTAAAGTAGATCTTTAGCAACGTTTTTTACTTAAAAAATAATTTCTAAAGTGGGCCTTTAGATAACGATTTTAAAAATGTTGTCTAATGTATACGTATAACATTTTAATAAAAAAATTATATACCTTTAGAGAGCGCTTTTTGAGTAAAAAGCACTTTCTTTTGTCCCTCTTTAGACAACGCTTTTTAAAGCACTCTCTAATGTATATCTATAATTTTAATGAATTTTTTTCTATATCTTTAGTGAGCGATTTTTAGAGAAAGCGATTTCTTTTGTGGACTATAGAGAGCGTTTTTTCTTAAAAGTGTTGTCCTTTCTATACGTATAATTTTAATGATTTTTTTTAAATCTCATTTTAACCAGTTTTTTATGCAGAAACCTGTATAATTTTTTTTTATGTAGAAACCTGTATAATTCACATTTCAATAAACCTGTATAAACCATTTCAAACCATTTTTTATGCAAATACCATTATAAACCATTTCAATCCAAAACTATATAATTCAAGTGATTTACATCTCAAAACTAATACCATTTAACTAATACCATTTCAATCCAAAACTATATAATTCAAGTCATTTCATTTACATAAACCACAAGTCATTTACAATAAATGATTCAATTTCATTTACATAATCTTATACCTTAAACTATTCTTTTTTCAATAATATATTCACACAATTCCTCCATAATTTCACCCACTTTTGAGGGCGTGTAATGAGAACACGCTGTAACACGGTGGGAGAACTGACTTTAATTATAATGTTGCGGATAGCAAGAGTCGCCACCGACTTTTATTTTATCCAAAAGGAAAGGACATAAAAGAACAGGAAAGACCTTAAAAAGATTTTGAGTTCGGGGGGTAGGTTATACAAAGGGAAGGTGTTAGCACCCTTTATATCCATGGTTATCCATGGGCTCTTAGTTACTTAGCTCACTTTAAATTGTTTTGAGAAAAATGTAGTATGTGATTAAAAATTTTCTAAGTACTTTACAATGATCCTTGTATGGATATATATAAAGACTTTGTTTTGAAAATTTGTTTGAAATGTGAAGTGTAATGAAGTATTTTGAAGAAAAGTGAGCAAGTACTTAAGAGGAACCTACCCTATGTTAAATATTTACGGTTCTTATATGTTCTTTCAATGGTAAGACTATCCATATTATTAAGGAATATGTAGTCATTACCTTGGATGTAACAAGGGACATATGAAGGGACATTTGTATTTAGGCAACTGTAAGGTGTCTTAGCAATACGAAGGGACTTATCATCTTTTATTCGAAGGGACAAGATCATTTACCGTAGGCAACATCGAAGGGACTTGATCTTATAATCTTAAAAGGGACTTGATGATATTTTATGAAAATGGACTTTGCTTTAAGACACCTTACTTGACCTTATAATTAGGCAACATGAGGAGTAACCTTAGAAAGTGTAGGATGGCGATCAAAGATCGACTTACGTGTGTGAGTGTCCATATTCATATATTTATCTTATTAAATAAGTCACTCTAAATTAATTTTAATTTACAAACATGTTATCACTCCCTATAGTTACTAACCATGGCAAGAATATTTATAAACAATAGAACAATAATAAACTACGACTATTACAAGGCTTTCGCAATTACATTATAATAATTAATAATAAATATATAATAAATAAAATATAATTAAAATGGTTAGTAATAAAACAATTATAATAAGAAAATATTAGCACAAATATACAAAATATATACAATTTAATTAAATATTTTTAGATTAAATAAACAATTTTGAAGAATTTTTGAGATGAAAATAAAATAATGATAATAATAATAAATCATATAATAATTTATTTAAAAAAAAACAAAATTAATTATTTAATTAGGTATTAGAAAAATTAATTAAGTTTAATATTTAAAATTAAATAAGAATTAGGGTTAGAGATTTAAAAATAAAATTAGGGTTTACATATTGAATTAAAATATTAATTGGTTTATTTTACAAAAAATAAATATATATAATAATAATATATACATAAGCAAAATATATTGCAAAAAATAAAATACAAAGTTTTTTTATTTTTATTTTTTATATGAATTATTATACTATTATTTTTAAAAGAAATTAATTTATAATATAATTAAATAAATAATAAGAAAATAGAAGAAAATTAGGTTTAAAAAAAATTGGGGAGGCCTGGATTTGAACCCAGGACCTCCCCTTTACCTGCAGGGAGTCAAAATCACTGGGCTGCGCACGCAGCTGATGACCTAAAGCCAACAAACAAACATTATATGATAAATCAGGTGAATTAGTTGAGAAAAATAAAAAAAATTGCTGAGGACTCGACTCGAACCCACGCCCTGATACCTACAACCATCACCACCTTACCAACTGAGCCAAGCGCGTTAGCTGATAATAAACTAACAACTACATATTATAAAAACAAATCAAATTTTGAATTCTGATTTCGCGCCAAAGCTGCTTCGTCTTCAACCTCCTGACTTGCGAAATTACCTGCAAATTTATCCACCATATTTCCTGCGAATTCACCTGCGTATGAAACCTGCCAATCTCATACCTTCATCAATATGCAATGATTCATCAAATTAATTACATGGTTGTGATCCCCAACCTTCATACAGTTCATTTATGGTCTTAAAATCAATTTATATAGTCTAAATCGAAGAACCCTAAATATGGTTCAAGAACCCTAACAATGGCCGTTTTCGGTTTAGGTACTCATTCTTCAATTTCTTTGCCCAGATATGATCTAAAGCTTATCACAAACAAGAAAACAACATTAAAAATCATTAACAATGCATGAATAATTGGAATCGAAAATTTGAAAACTCAAGCAAATGTTGATTCGGTTTGTACGATTCATGGTGTTTTGAATGCAAATGATGATCAAGAATGACTCAAGGATGTTCAATAAACATGTTTCCACCTTCAAAATGCTTTGAAAAGCTCTCTAACCAAGAATCTGAATCAAGCTTTTTGGATGAATTTTTGAAGTTTGCAATGTGTTCTTGAGGCTGCCAATTCGTGTCCTCTTGTATCATTTATGTTGTTTATATATCATGTAGTGAAATTAGGTCAAGAAACTAGTCCATCCTTTGGACTTTTTGATCCATAGAGATTGAAAAAGATATGACTTTAAAAACATTGAAAACTTGGATATCTCATTGATATTTTTGAATGATCTGATTTTGTATGATTTCAATCACCTCTAAATGAACATTAAGACCTTCTAGAACCAAAATCAAATCAAATATCCATCCTTTTATATTTTATTTTAATTTAAAATGATTTTTAATATAAAAAATCATAATAAATAAAATAAAATGAATAAAAATATGAATAAATAAATTTTAATTCGTGCATGATGTCATGGAAGTGTTTGGATCATAAAAAAGCAAGCCCATTTGGTGAATTATGGTTTTAAGACCCCATTTGCTTCATAAACCTCTCAAAAATTTCCCAACTTTGCAAGGGCACAAATCCTTCAATTTTAATGCTATGAAGGTGTTCTTGGAAAATTTAGAAAGCTTAAAGAGTCCTCTAACCAACCTCTTTGGTCTCATGTCCATATCTTTTACCATTCTCAAGTTATGCTCTTTGGAAGTTGTTGACTTTTTGTTGACTTTTAAAAGGACCTATAATGTCTTAGCTCATACCTTCCAAATGAAGCATTTTTGGGCTTGGTTTGTGAGACACAAATTTGTAGATAATTCAATTTCCTTCAAAATGAGCTTTGGATGGAAAAATTTTGATGAAGCATGTGAAAGTTATGGCTGGTCAAAGTTCAGTTGACTTTTCTTATGAAAACCCTAATTTAGAAACTCCTGATTCTTGATGATCTGAAATCTCCTTGATGAATCATGATCAACCCTTGATCAAATGATGAATTTTATTTCATATACTTGATGTTGGCAAAAAAGCATGAAGTTTGACTTTGGTTTGACCACAGTTGACCTCAGTTTGACTTTTTGACTACTTTGACTGATTTTAACTTATCTGATCATCTGACTGAGCAAACCTTTGGGAAAAGTCTTGAAACTTGACATGGGGATTCTTACACACATATAGGATGCTATGAAGCTCACTTGAAGTCTTGGAATCCCATTTAGCCTGATGAAAGTCAAAACCCTAGTTTAAGATGCATTGTTTAGGAGGATGCATTGTCTGATGGAATCGTCAAACTTTCTGACTAATTGTGAACCTTGTGAACCTCATGAGATGTCTTGTGAACCTTGTGAACCTCTTGGGACACATTAATACACAATGTCTTATCTTGGTGAGGGCAAATTTTGGGGTGCAACAGCTGCCCCTGTTCAATTTTCTGAAACCTGAGGGGTTAGATTGGTATATGTGCCATTCGTGACCTGGAAGGTTGAAGGGGATTGAACACAAAAGCCCAAAAATTTGCACTCGTCGGTGCATAAAGTAAAGCTGATGATTAATTGTATGTGCTTGAGTGGGCTTGAAGATGCCACTTGGAAGAACTGGAGATGGGCTTATAGATGTCATCCATAATATCAGGAGGTGATAATATCTTGATGTTGATACTGGATATCAGTACTAGGTCTTCATATAAGCCGTCTCTGAATTGTTTATGCAACATGGTGATGATTATCTCTTCTGGAAGTATCCTGGATTAGGGAATAGATCTTCGTATAGACCGTTTGCCTACTCTCCAAGGACGAAAGAATATTAGGATTAATTCTTCTGAAAATATCTTGAACTAGGGAATGGATCTTTGTACAGACCATTTGCCTACTATTCAAGACCAAATAGATTAAATCTTCTGAAAGTATCCTGGACTAGGGAATGGATCTTTGTACAGACCGTTTGCCTACTATCCAAGAACAAATAGATTAAATCTTCTGAAAGTATCCTGGACTAGGGAATGGATCTTTGTACAGACTGTTTGCCTACTATCCAAGGACAAAAGAGTGTCAGGATTAAATCTCCTGAAAATATCCTGGACTAGGGAATGGATCTTTGTACAGACCGTTTGCCTAATATCCAAGGACCAAAAAAGTGTCAGGATTAAATCTCCTGAAAATATCCTGGACTAGGGAATGGATCTTTGTACAGACCGTTTGCCTAATATCCAAGGACCAAAAAAGTGTCAGGATTAAATCTCCTGAAAATATCCTGGACTAGGGAATGGATCTTTGTACAGAACGTTTGCCTAATATCCAAGGACCAAAAAACGTGTCAGGATTAAATCTCCTGAAAATATCCTGGACTAGGGAATGGATCTTTGTACAGACCGTTTGCCTAATATCCAAGGACCAAAAAAAGTGTCAGGATTAAATCTCCTGAAAATATCCTGGACTAGGGAATGGATCTTTGTACAGACCGTTTGCCTAATATCCAAGGACATCTTGAGTAATGTATAGATCTTTTTTGACCTGTTGTGGATTGTTGATATTGTTTTATCTGCATATAACTATCCTGCAAGGAAAAGGTTAGTTTATGCAATATGTATGTATGCATGGCATGGTGTATCTATGTAAATGTATTATACCTTTATGAATATGCTATGGCATGATGTAAATGATGTATGTATGAATTATGCAGCCTGAAGCGTCTGGATATCTTTGTATAACAACTGTTGGCTAGGGAAAATAAATCCCGATTCGTTGCTGAAGAATACGAGAACCTCGTTCCCGTTTCGTTTGATAGTATAATATTTATAACCTCCCGTCTTCGTTCGTCGTACTTCTATTGAAGGAATAAGTTCAAGGGGAGATGTAGCTCGAAGTATCTATAAAGATAGATTTGCTCTACTGGGGATTTGTAGTTGTCTTGTGGGGATGAACCGGCGAAGCTTCGTTGAATTCCTACCTTCATTTGTCCTTAGTAAATACTATTAATGTATTTTATGCATTTCTGGTAAACATCAATCATATTCAAAAGCATACATACATTCAAACACAACCAATGGACGTTTTCACTTATGTAAATAGGGTAAAAGTAAATTTGGATTCAAAGATGAAATTTTATTTATATTATAAAGTGACCTATACACAGGCAAGTTTGTACAAGGAGACAGAAATCCTAGTAAGAGGAATTCGTCATGAAACTTTTTTATTAAACAAAGAAAATCAACTATGTGAGAAATAATCCTATTGAGTTTCAATTCTACTATTGCCATTATCTTCAAGTATCTCATCTTCTTCCGTTGAGACGGAAACAATTGGATTGATCTTTATCTGTTCGAACTTGAATCAGTTAACACAACTAGTTGGGGCTATATGGGTGATCTGAACGAGACATAGTCATACGCTTTAATCCCTAACTTTTGCCTGGATTGCCCTTTCAGGTTTTCAATCCACCGGGATACCCTTTTTTGCCCAAGCCGCCTTTTCAGGTTTTCGACTTGCCGGGTGTACATTTTTTTATATATATCCCTATTTTTGCCCGAACCCTTTTGGTTCGCCGGGATGCCCTTATTTTTGCCTAGGCCAGTCAACCTAGCGAGTCTCTTTTTATGCGTAGTATTTTTTAACTGTGTCTGCATTTACAGGCTATGGGAAGTCTTCACCATCCATAGTAGTAAGCATCATGGCACCTCCTGAGAATACTGTTTTGACTACAAATGGTCCTTCGTAAGTAGGGGTCCACTTGCCCCTAGGATCACCCTGTGGTAATATGATACGCTTGATTACCAAGTCACCAACCTGATATACCTTTTGCTTAACCTTCTTATTGAAAGCTTTGATCATCTGTTTTTGGTACATCTGGCCATGACAAATAGCTGCCAACCTCTTTTCATCAATCAAATTTATCTGGTCAAGTCGAGTCTGAATCCACTCATCTTCATCCAAGCCTGCATCCTTCATGATTCTTAAGGAGGGGATCTGAACTTCAATGGGTAGAACTGCTTCCATACCATAGACTAAGGAGAATGGGGTTGCCCCTGTTGAAGTATGTATTGTAGTACGATAACCATGAAGAGAAAATGGTAACATCTCATGACAATCCTTGTAAGTGACAGTCATCTTTGTCGCTCCCCGGATTTCCATCCTGGTACAAACGCGAAAGTGGCGCGGAAAAAAGAATAGAGTCGCCAGCCAGGCATTTTTATCCCGAAGAAAGGGAATGGTAATGCTGCACAAACCAGAAGAAAGAAGAGAAAGGACACGGGTCCTACGAACCAAAGAGACTGAGTTCGGGAGTCGGTTACGACCTGGGAAGGTATTAGCACCCAGATCGTCCGCCGTACCCGACGGGATCCACGCTTGTAAAAGAAACTATTTCAAAGGGTGAGGGTATGAAAACTGCAGCAAAGAAATGGAAATGAAAAGAAACTGGAACTGGAAAAGAAACTGAGAAAAGCAATGAATATGAAACAAAGAGAAAAAATGTAGGGAAAATAAAGATTGTGCTCGAACGGGCCCTACCCCGCTGCCTACGTACCTCATCAGGATAATGAGGATCAGAGACGCCGTAGTTCCCCTAACTAGGGGTAACAAAAGGAAAATTTCTTGTGAAATAAAGGCTTGAACTGCCTATGTCAATGCTCAGGTGTTGCAGACTCGGACGACGAGTGCGTAACCGTCTTGCAAAATGACAAGTAGGAGCAAGTTCGCGTAGGGAGCGAGTGAGGTGAGAAAAGAATTCCCAAAGGAGAGACGTTTATTGTTTGTTTGTGTTTCTTATGAAGCTTTTATGAGTGTGTCACAAGGAAGTGAACTCAAGCTCTCATCAATGGAATGTGCATTTGTCACTACATTCCAAGATGGAATAATAGAACAAGCACACTCAAGTAAGGAGAAGATCCCCAAAACTTGAACCCAAAGATTAGGGCCTAGGCTCACTAACTTGTTTATTTATTAGGTGTTTTGATCATTTACATGAAGAAGTGTTTTTTATGCTTTTCTTTTATGAAGAAGATACCTTGATCAGACTTGTACATCACAAGGTAAACATGTACTATCCCAAGATGGGAAGACTACAAGCATACCTCATGGGATAAGGCTATGGATCAATGCATCTCTTCAAAGTTATTAAAGTGTTTTTTATGATTATGAGATGAGAAAAGAAAGAGAACCAAAGGAGCAAAAAGGAAAAAACTAGGGGGAAGTTTCTATCCTAAGTTAGCATGCATGGAGTTCCTAGGGTTTGTGAGGTCTTTCTAACCTAGAAAAGATCTCAAGAGAAGAAAAAGAAGATAAAAGGAGAGATGAGAAAGGCCTAAGCCCAACAAGAAGATGTTAGTCCATATAAACAATATGAGAGGAGATGAGAAATGGAGATGTGGAACTCAATTCCCACATCTCAAACTTACCATAGCTCCTGCAAGGTTAGTATAATAACATAAAATCAAAGCATAAACCAACAAGTCAGAAGCTACACAAGCATATAGGCATGGCAAAGAGCTCACAAGATGATAAGCAAAGCAACACAAAATCATATTGAGATGATTGGAAGTGAAACAAATGCAATGAGGGCATGCTTAACACTTAAAGAAATAAAGCACATAAAAGAGACCCAACACCAAGACTCAAGGAGACTCAAACCCTATCCTAAGACCAGGAGCAACCATAGACCTCTAAAGGACCCCAAAAGATGAAGAGAAGTTGGCACAAGTGCCCTTCTAAACTTAAAAGAGACTAGAAGACTCAAAGAATGCAAAACAAAGCAAGGTGAGGAAGAAAATACCCAAGAAAAAGATCCAAGCACTTATAAATTCTACCCAACCAGTAAAGCACTCTCCAAGCACAAGGAAATGAGAATCCAAAAGGGTTTGCAAAAATACAGCACCAAACTAGGTCAATGAGGCTCAAGGATGCAAGGTATCACCATTTAGGGTTTTGAAAATTAAGGCACAAGTAACTCAAGCAAAGTCCAGCAAGGAAATTTGTGAAAAATCCAAGATAAATCATGAAGATAGTAGACTGTCTTAGGATTTGAATGCAAAAAGAATGGGGTTCATAGCTTAAAGGATGAGAAAAATAGAAATTGGACAAGGAAGATTGGTCCATGAGAGTCCACAAGAAAGCAATGCTCAATGTTGAATTTATTTGGCCACGTGGGATAAAAATAAAAATCTGGAAAAATCATGATAAAAAACTAGATGAATCAAGGAGTGCATATGAAGTTTTTTGGATTTTTTAGAGTTAAAGAAATATTTTAAATGAACTAAAAGCAAATGGAATAAATTGGTAAAGAAAAAAAATGAAAATAAAGCAAATGGGCCAAGGGGGTGTGAAGAGCAACTACGCTTAAATAAAAAACACAATGGGCCGTGCATGAGGGGTGCAGATAGCGCTGAATCTGCACCTTCTTCTTCATGAAAACAAAACCTAACTTCTCACCACCATTAATGAGACAAAACCCTAACCCTATCTATACGAAATCACAAACTAAACCATGGCCGGCCATGAAAACTTCCAGAATGGACAAACCAACATCATTAAACAAGAATACATGCTTGGATTGGATTAAATCTCAAAGAAACTCAAGATATGAATGAAAATAAAATTGTCCATCAAACTTTAAATCCACATAACTTTGTAAATACTCAACCATTTCACAAACTACAAAGAGCATTGTAACCAGCACAACATGAGGATTCTAAAACACACAACCAAACACATTTTTATGAGATGCGAAATTTGAGCATACCTGAGGTGGTGTTCAAAATTTGAAGTCAAGAATGGTATAAAGAGATGGCAAATGATCTCCCTATCCCCTTAGATGCAAAATAAATGCATCTAAGGCTTTGCAATCTTGTGAATCCAGCAATATGCTTCCTTGTGCTTCAAAGCTTCTCAAATGGCCACTTGAACAAACTCCACTATAAATCTAGATCCATGGGTGCTTAATGATCCTTGAGATGAGAGGAGTATGAATATGGTCTTGGATTGAAGAAAGCTTGCCTAGATCAAAAGTTATGGCACAAAATGCAAATGTGCACAAGAAATGGGAAATGAATGATTCTTGAAGAATAATCCAAACAAATGGTATGGAAATGATCTATGAGTGATGAGGATTAAGAATCCACCAAGAGTTTTGTGAATGGATTCTTGTAGCAAGAGTTTGTGGAGAATGAGCAATTTTGCATAAGAGATGAGAATGGGAGAATGGGTGTGTATTCTGGCTGCCTCCAACCCTAATTCTGATTGTTATGGAATATATATGGCAATGCAAAAGGGTTAGAACAAATGCACGTGAGAGAGAGCTGATTTTTGTGAAAATGCAATTTTGGCCCAAGTGTGCCATAAGCATGCCAAGCTCATGATTTGCTGGCCTCTCTTGCATGTGCATTCACCATCCCACCCATGATTCACAGCAAGCAATTTCAGCCCTTGGATGTAAGCTATCACACAATTGTCATGCCTTATGCAAATTCAAGTGCAAAATGCAAGTTTTATGGAACTTTCTCATGTGCACGAATTTTTCCACTTTTCTTTGAGCCAAATGACCTAAATGAGATGCATTTTGATTGTGTAAACTTACTTTGGACATAGCATAGCAAACTATCCACTTTTGAGCCTTTGTGCAAATGGCCTGGCCTTGAAACTTTGAAATTTGCCCTAGAATGCTCACTTTTTCGAGGGGCTTTTAGAAAAATCTAGGAATCTCCAGAAAATGCTCTTGTACTTTTTAAAAATGGCAGCCCTTACTCTCCAACTTTCATGTTTACTTTGGGTCCATTTGAAGATTTTTTGATCAAGTTAAGGCTTTGTGAAGTTTTAGGTCAAAATAGCCAAAAATAGTAACTTTTCCATAACCAAATTTGTGCACTTTTGCCAAAACCCCTCAAACCACCAAAATTCTTGCATTTTAAGCTCACCAAACATCTTATAACATTGAATAGACCTCATTTGGCCAAAAAAGTTGGGTTGGACCCTTTGGAATGGCACAGTTGACTTTTTCTGGGCTCAGTTGACTTTCTGCTTCATCTGCAAGTAACTGAGGCAAAGACTGATTTCCACTTGGAATTTTTCCATGAAAATTTACATGTAGGAACCTCTTATCATATAGAAGACATTTCCAAAAAGAGTTGGCCAAAATTATGAGGTTAAGGCCCTTGAAACCAAAACCCTAATTTGGTTGCACTGCCTAGGAGCCTTGCATTGTCTTGAAACTTGTGATGACTAAGCAATCCTCTGAGCTTTTGCAAGTGAACTTGGCCTTTCCAAAGGAGTCTAGACTCATCATAGGCCTGTCACAAATACATAGGAACCCTTGTCTTGGCTTAAATGGCCTTCAACACCTCCCTAGATGGCCATATGCCTCATGCTAGGGCTTGATGCTTGTCATGCTTTATTTTTCTATGCTATAATGCTATATATATGATATGCTTATGATGCAAATGGTGTATTATGATTCTTAAAATGAAGAGGGAAAATTTGGGGTTCTACAGCTGCCCCTATTCAAGCAACTGTTGATCTGAAAAGGACGATTGCTTCCGCTTTCGGCCGTTCAAGATAAACTGTGGTTGAATACCCAAGAAAAACGGAAATTTGCACTCTGATGCAGAAAACAAAAAATGGGAAATAAACCCAATCCAATGACGTTGCAACTGAGCTGAGAGACGAGCAGACGAGCTCCTTCCAACGAAACCAAAGGTTCTGATGAAACATGAGACGGACGAGTCTTCGAATGACCTGTGACGCCAGGTGCATAGAGCGGACGAGCCCTCAAAAATCTTCAAAGTAACCTGAGATAGACGAATCTCCTTCACTAATCCTTACGCAGATAAGTGGAATAAGACAGACGAGTCTTCTTCGGATAACCCTTACGCATGTTCCGGGAATGCATATAAGTCTGGGATAGACATGCAACTATGGATGAATCCTCTTCACGAATCCTTACGCAGATAAGTGGAATAAGACGGACGAGTCTTCTTCGGATAACCCTTACGCAGGCTCCGGGAATGCATATAAGTCTGGGATAGACATGCAACTAGGATGGACGAATCCTCTTCACGAATCCTTACGCAGATAAGTGGAATAAGACGGACGAGTCTTCTTCGGATAACCCTTACGCAGGTTCCGGAAATGGTTTTGACGTTTTAATCCCACCGTCAGGATTTTCAACCTCTTCAATGCAGACGAGCATTGGAATGATCATCAAAGAAACACGGACGAGTGTCATAAGTCGACGATACGGACGAGTACCGGACAATGATCCAAGAAACACAGACAAGTGTTTCTGATAGTGATACGGGCGAGTGTCGAAGGATGCGGACGAGCAATCTTCAAAGGAGTAACAAACACGTACGAGTGCTAAGAGATGCGGTCGAGCATCAAATAAAGATGCGAGTACGAATGAGTACTGGCGACCTTCTTGGGGATATGCCTCAAATAAAGAGGAATCAGACAATGCACGGACGAGTGCTGTAGGGATGCGGACGGGCATCAAATGAAGATGCGCACACAGACGAGTACAGGCAACTTCACTGGGGAAAAACTTCAAAGAACTAATAAGCACGGACGAGTGCCAAGAGCTGCGGACGGTCATCAAGTAAAGATGCTAGCACGGACGAGTGCTGATGAATACCTCAAATAAAGAGGGATCTGCTGAGGAAAAGGCACGGACGAGTGCTGAAAGAGGATGAGCATCAAATAAAGATGCGAGCACAGACGAGTGTTAGTAGACATAGACTCTACTGGGGAAAGTTCACAGGAGAGTGCCACGAGGTGCTAATTCTTCTGGAGACTGCGGATGAGCAAACTGAATCATCAGATAAGTGTCTAAGAGTGCGAACAAACACTGAATAGGTATCAACACAGACAAAGGCTGATTATGTTGGGGAAGTAGACAATTCCCCTCTAGCTGGGGAATGAAGTCCTAGCGACCTGTGGGAGAAGATTCCGGCAGCCTGCTGGGGACTCAAACTTTTAACTATGATGGAAACGAAGTGTTGGCAACCTGATGCTTGCCGGAGAGGCTTTCACTGGAAGAAAGACGACTCTGCGTGAGGTATACTTCGTTCAACTGCCTTGACCCTCTACTAAGGGTCTGATCACCCTGCTCTGACTCCATTGGGGAGAATTTCTTCTTGCTCTGCTAGGGAAATCCCTTGGAAATGAGAATCCCGATGACTCTGTGGGGAAATGAAGTTACCTGCAACTCTGCTGGGCAAGGAGAACTTCTAGCGATTCCGTTGTAGATGATAAACTTCTGATAACTCCACTGAGGATAGGAGACTTCTACTAACTCCTGCTGGGGATTGACCCGACCTCTGGGGAGTGCAGGTGTTCAGATACCTGTTGAGAATAAGTCACTTGTAAACAGGCGCTCTGCCGGGGAAATACCTCTACTTGGATAATAACCCTCTGCTGCTTGGGGATATGGTGATAACCTGTAAATCCTGCAATAACAGAATACACACATATGCACCAAGACTGGTACGGCCTGATCTATTCATCCGCTGTCACCTGACACTCAAAGCGATGTTAAGTGTCTCTGCAATGTCATTTTTTATTAGTTTGAAAAGCAACATGTTTCGCATGCAATGTTATTTGTCAAAAATTCAGGACATTTTTGTAACAAAATAAACATAACACGGTGTTTGACTGAATATTCTTTTTATTGATTGGCCTCTGAATAGGCAAGATTTTACATCAGGAAGTAACCACCTGGAAAGAGGTAGCTACTGTAAAATTGAGAAAAGAAACTATCCTAATGGCAATGGCACGGCATTCCAAAGAGTTTCCTTCCTGCTATGACTGGCACATCCTCAAGACTTTTCGTTCCGTCTTCGGCCTTCTGAAGAGAATGAGGGGGCTGATCTCTACCCTTCTGATATGGTCAAGCTGTTCGAAGAGGTGATGTGGTTCAGATAAACCGGAGCGCAGTTGTTCGTTTATTCCCTGATTTTGCGTGGATCGCCCTTTCGGGTTTTCAATCCACCGGGCTACCCTTTTTGCCTGAGTTGTCCGATGTTGCTTTTCAACTCAGCGGGTGTACATTTTTTTTTAATTTTTCCCTAATTTTTGCCCGAGCTTTTATTCTGTTTTTAGCTCGCCGGGATGCCCCTTTTTTGCCTGGACTATAATTCTGTTTTTGCGTCCAGCGGGTCTTTTATGCGAAGTATTTTTTAACTGCGTCCGAGTTGACAGGGTATTGGAAGTCGTCGCCATCCATAGTGGTGAGCATCAGTGCTCCGCCTGAGAATACTTTCTTCACTATGAATGGTCCTTCATAAATTGGGGTCCACTTGCCCCTGTGATCTGAACTGGGAGGAATGATCCTCTTGAGTACAAGCTCGCCTACTTGGTACTCCCGAGTACGTACTCGCTGATCGAAGGCTCACTTCATTCTCCTTTGATATAGCTGGCTATGACAGATAGCTGCTAATCTTTTTTTCTCAATTAGGCATAGTTGATCGTATCGGGTACGTACCCATTCAGCCTCATCAAGCTTGACATCCATCAGCACCCGCAGTGAAGGGATTTCCACTTCAACGGGCAAGACTGCCTCCATGCCATAAACTAAAGAGAAGGGGGTTGCCCCAGTTGACGTCCTGACCGACGTTCAGTACCCATGTAACGCAAACGGAAGCATCTCATGCCAATCAATATAGGTGATAACCATTTTCTGTACAATCCTCTTGATATTCTTGTTAGCTGCCTCTACCGCACCATTCATCTTTGGTCGGTAAGGAGAGGAATTGTGATGCTGGATTTTGAAGTCCCGACACAGCTCTGCCATCATCTTATTGTTCAGATTAGAACCATTATCAGTAATGATTCGCTCGGGCACTCCATATCTGCATATGATATCTCTTTTCAGGAATTTTGCTACCACCTGGCGAGTAACATTGGCATAAGACGCAGCTTCTACCCATTTGGTGAAGTAATCAATCGCGACCAAGATGAAGCGATGTCCGTTTGACGCCGTTGGCTCAATCTTGCCAATCATATCAATGCCCCACATGGCAAAGGGCCAGGGTGAAGACATCACATTCAGAGGATTTGGAGGCACATGCACTTTATCCGCATAAATCTGGCATTTATGACATTTTCTGGCATAGGCACAACAGTCTGCATCCATTGTGATCCAGTAATAGCCTAATCTTAGCAACTTTTTTGCCATTGCATGCCCTCCAGCATGGGTACCAAAGGATCCTTCGTGCACCTCGTGCATCAGCAAGTCTGCTTCTGCCCTATCAACGCATCTGAGAAGTATCATATCGAAGTTTCTCTTATACAGGGAACCATCAGTGTTCAGGAAGAAACCACCAGCTAGCCTTCTTAATGTCTTCTTATCATTGGAAGATGCCCCAGGTGGGTATGTTTGATCCTCCAAGAAGCATTTGATGTCATGGTACCAAGGCTTATCATCTTTGACAATGTCTGCTGAGAACACATATGCTGGCCTGTCAAGTCGGGATACTGCAATTTGGGGCACAAAGTTGGCAGCTTGCACTTTGATCATGGATGAAATGGTAGCCAGAGCATCTGCAAACTGATTTTCGTCTCGAGGGATGTACTCAAGCTTGACTGTTGTGAAGAAAGTCAACAACCTCCTTGTGTAGTCCCGATAAGGTATCAGATGATCTTGGTGCGTGTACCATTTGTCGTTGGTTTGATTAATTACCAGAGCTGAATCTCCGAACACAGTCAAAGTCTTGATCCTGAGGTCAATGGCTTCCTCAAGACCCATAATACAAGCTTCGTATTCAGCTTCGTTGTTAGTGCAGTTAAAGGTGAGTTTTTCCGAGAAAGGCATGTGAACTCCCTTAGGCGTAATGAGTACTGCGCCAACACCACGACCATTCACATTAACAGCCCCATCAAACATCATAGTCCATTCTTCTTCTGGGTTAGGCCCTTCAGTGTGAATAGGCTCTTCATGATCTTTTGCTTTTATGAACATGATGTCTTCATCAGGGAAGTCAAATCTCATAGGTTGGTAATCATCAATGGGTTGCTCAGCTAGATAATCATACAATACACTGCCTTTGATAGCTTTTTGGGATGTGTACTGAATGTCATATTCTGTGAGAATCATTTGCCATCTTGAAACCCGTCCGGTAAGTGTTGGCTTCTCAAATATATACTTGACTGGATCCATCTTGGAGATCAACAAGGTAATGTGGGTCAACATATACTGCCTTAGTCGGCGAGCAGCCCACGCTAAAGCACAGCAAGTTTTCTCGAGCAGTGAATAACGTTGTTCACAGTCGGTAAACTTTTTGCTTAGGTAGTATATTGCATACTCTTTTCGACCAGACTCGTCATGCTGGCCCAACACACACCCCATTGACTTTTCTAATACTGTCAAGTACATTATTAGAGGTCTTCCTTCAACTGGAGGCATAAGGATTAGAGGCTCTTGTAAGTATTCCTTGATTTTGTCAAAAGCCCTTTGGCAGTCTTCGTTCCACCTGACCGTTTGTTCTTTTCTTAATAGCTTGAACAAGGGCTCACAGGTTGCTGTAAGATGAGATATGAACCTTGAAATGTAGTTCAATCTACCTAGGAACCCTCAAACTTCTTTCTTAGTTTTTGGTGCAGGCATTTCTTGAATGGCTTTGACTTTGTCAGGGTCAACTTCAATCCCTTTCTCGCTTACAATAAATCCCAGCAGCTTACCAGATCGTACCCCGAATGTGCATTTGTTGGGGTTTAGCTTCAATTGGTACTTCCTCAGACGCTTGAATAACTTCAACAGATTTACCAGGTGGTCTTCTTCTGTGAGGGACTTGGCAATCATGTCATCCACATAACATTCGATCTCTTTATGGATCATGTCATGGAATAATGTTACCATAGCCCGTTGATAGGTAGCACCAGCATTCTTCAGGCCGAATGGCATCACCTTATAACAGAATGTGCCCCAGGGTGTGATGAAAGTTGTCTTCTCCATGTCTTCAGGTGAAATTTTGATCTGATTGTATCCTGAAAATCCATCCATGAAGGAGAACACCGAGAACTGAGCCGTATTGTCGACCAATACATCAATGTGAGGTAAAGGAAATCATCTTTCGGGCTGGCTCTATTCAGGTCCCGGTAATCTACACACATCCTCACCTTGCCATCTTTCTTTGGCACTGGAACAATGTTAGCTACCCACAGTGGGTAACTAGTCACGGAAAGGAACTCGGCATCCCACTGTTTCTGTACCTCCTCTTTGATCTTCATCGCCATGTCGGGGCGAGTTCTTCTCAGTTTTTGCTTAACAGGAGGACAGTCTTCTTTTAACGGTAGTTGATGCACAACTATGTCTGTATCCAACCCCGGCATGTCCTGATATGACCAGGCAAAGATGTCAACATATTCACGCAACATTTCAATCAACCCCTTCTTAACTTCAGTCTGCAGGCTGGCACCTATCTTGATTTGCTTCTTAACTTCTTCCGTGCCGATGTTGATAACCTCGATTTCCTCCTGATGAGGCTGAATAGCTCTTTCCTCTTGCTTCAACAACCTGACCAGTTCTTCAGGGAGTTCATAATCTTCCTCAACCTCTTCATCGGCTTGGTAGATTGGATTGTCAAAGTTATGCTCAGTCATAGTAGGAGAGTCGTCAATGGAATCCGGTTGATCGACACTGCACAAGTGATGTGCTCATTCAGAATCTGTTTAGAGAAAACGCACACCAAAAGCAAGAAAGAAAAACACATTGCCATTTTCTTTATTTGTGCAAAAACTAAAATTGAAAGAAAAAGAGCGATTTGATTGAAAAATGTCCTTTATTTATGACAAATAAATGCTTTCAAAACATGGAGGCCCATACAATGGATCCTTGTACCTTGGGCAGAGTACAGGATTTGACATGCAGTATGTAGAAAAATGACAAATAAACAATTACTTTGTGATCCAGGTGACTTCGACGATGTCTTCCGTAGACCAATTGGGCAGCTCCTCTCCCGGTGCACACGGGCGGATCCAATTATCCAGATCGCACTCGCTATCTCCGTCTTCACTGGTAGTACAGACATGGTTGCGGTCCAACAACCTAGCACTAGTAAAGGTAATGGTCTTGTTGTCTGATGAACAGACGATCCCATCAGGCTGATACCCAAGCCCAAACTTGTCTTCCTTCTTTTCCAGCTCCAGTAGTCTGCCCCAGCCCTGGGCACTGCCTGATTGCACAACCTCCTTGGCCTGCTTGTAGGAGGTAATAGACATACCCTCTTTATCTTCAGCCCTACTCAGAGGAGACAAGGAACTAACACTCACCGCTTCGAATGCCTGACACAGAGTTTCATGAATTTCACCATCCATCTCCACATATTTGAATGTAGATAGATGGCTCACAAATATGTCCTCTTCACCGCACACAGTCACAACTTGACCATCCGCTACGTACTTGAGCTTCTGGTGCAAGGTTGACGTCACAGCCCCTGCGGCATGAATCCAGGGTCGACCAAGCAGACAACTATAAGCAGGTTGGATGTCCATCACGTAGAACGTGCTCTTAAACACTTGTGACCCAACCTTGATTGGCAACTCAACCTCTCCAAAGACAGACCTCCGAGAACCGTCGAAAGCCTTTACCACCAAATCACTTGGCTTCAAAACAACCCCTTCCACATTGAGTTTCATTAACGCCTTCTTCAGCAAGACATTAAGAGATGACCCAGTATCAACCAGGACATGGGACAGCACAGCCCCTTTGCATTCAATTGTGATATGAAGAGCCTTGTTATGATTCCTCCCTTCAGTAGTAAGGTCCCTATCAGTAAAGCCCAAACCATGGCTCGCATTTACACTTCCCACCACAGCTTCTAACTGATTCACGGTAATCTCTTGAGGAACATACGCCATCTGCAACACCTTCAGAAGGGCTTCTCTATGAGCTGGTGAGCACATCAGCAGTGACAAGATAGAGATTTTGGAGGGAGTTTGATTTAGCTGCTCGACTACCTTGTAGTCGCTCCTCTTAATAATCCTCATGAACTCTTCTATTTCCTTCTCGAAAGTACTTTGACCAGTAGCGGGAGTAGCATTATCATCGGTTGTTATGTGTTTTCCTTTGGCTTTAGCAGAAGCCTCAGCCTCTGTGTCTCCATTCAAAGTCTGGGGAGCGAATAAGCGACCACTTCTCGTGAAACCTCCACTTCCCCCAACATTCACCACAGCTGGGTCCATGGTTACTGCCTTATTTTCCACTTTCTGTCCTCCGACATACACTTCTGATCCGTAATGCCACGGAATAGCCTTCTCATATGAATATGGAATAGGCCCAGGCACCGTGATGGTGACGGGACTTACCTCCGGGACATAAATAGTAACCGGCTCTCTTCGTGCTAGCATTTCAGCAGGATCATAGTATATGGTCACCGTTGACACTTCGTCAGTCCTCTTATCAGCCCTGTCGAACTGTAATAGCCCATCATCCATTAGTCTCTGTAAACCGGTCTTCAATCTGTCACAACCATTCTTTAACTCAACACAGTCTTCGCAATCAAGCCCACAACCCGAGAAAACCTGACCCTTCAACAATCTCTCCTTGACCAGCAACAAGGAGGTCTTCACTTCTTCAACCCTCTCTACCAAGTTCAACCTCTCCTCCATCTCAATAGCATTAACTCGGGCTCCCCCATGATTAGGGATAGGGTTATTCGTGACATTCGGAGGTGGTGCAAAATTGATCGCTTTGGAGTCGATCAAATCCTGAACTTTATAGTGCAAAGCCCTGCACTTCTCCGTTGAGTGCCCGGGTGCCCCAGAATGGAAAGCACATTGAACATTGGCGTTGTAACCTGGAGGAAGAGTTCCAGTAGGTGGAGCCAAGGTCCTCAGTTGAATTAAGTTCAGTTCCAACAATCTATGGAGTAAAGCTGTGTAAGTCATGGGAATCACATCGAAAACCCTATCAGCTTGGCGTGGCTGCCTCTGTTGATACGGTCTTTGTTGATAGTTGCACTGCTGTTGTTGCTGAGGCTGTTGTAGAGTCTGTTGAGCTAGTTGAATTGGTGCAGTGGGAATTGTGACTGCAGCTATCTGATCGTATTCTCGTCTATAACCTCTGCCTCTGCCTCGGCCATATACTGCGTTAGCTTCCCCTTCTCTTCTTCTAGGAGGTCCACCAAAGGCTTTCCTCGTTCCTCCAAAGCTACCAACAGTATTAGGGTTCTGAATCTTCCCCATCTTTAACAGAGTCTCAACTCTCTCTCCAGCAATCACTATATCATTGAACTTGGTAGCCGAGCTAGACGCCAACCTCTCCAGAAAAACACCTTGGAGAGTGCCCATAAACATGTCGGCCATTTCGTCTTCCAAGAGGGGTGGTTGCACCCTGGCAGCTAGCTGGCGCCACCTCTCGGCATATTCTTTGAAACTTTCTTTTTCCGCCTGAGCCATGTGCTGCAACTGCGTGCGTTTCGGAGTCATGTCCATGTTATATTGATACTGCCTCACAAAGGCTTCAGCTAAATCCTTCCAACTCTTGATACTGACCCTATTAAGCTTCATGTACCATTCAAGAGAAGCTCCCACCAAGCTATCCTAAAAGTAATACATCCAAAGTTTCTCATCATCTGTGTGAGCGGCAATCCTCCCGACAAATGATTGCAGATGGGTCTTCGGGAAAGTAGTGCCATCATACTTCTCAAAGATTGGAACCTTGAACTTATACGGGATCCTGACCCCAGGAACCAAGCCCAAGTCGGTTATGTCAAATCCCAAAGAGCTTTGGGACTGAATATCTTTGATTTGCTCAGCCATCTCTTCGAACCTCTTGTTCATCTCTGCTCCTTGACCTTTAGCTTCATCAAGTAGAGTGAACTGGTCGTCATGATTGTCCATCTGAATGTTGTGCAACCCATCGTTGATTATTGTCACTCCTGGCTGTGTAACAGGAGGTTCAACCTGACGTGTGCCCGCACCAGTACGATTATCAGCAGTAGCAGCAGCCGCAGTGATCCTGTTCTGATTCTCAACCATCTCCCGCAGACGCTCTTGGGTCTGCCCCATGCCGGCCATTAGTGTCATAAAATTATCCATCCTTTGTCTCAGATCTGTCAAGTCCGTTTGCAACTGGTCCATGACTCGTTCTCTGTTAATCTTGGTTGGATATCTGTGTACTGCTGGTTGTCCCCGAACTTTACGAGGAGCTATAGTGCCTGAGATCACAAAACACGTTAGTAACTGAGACAACACCTGCAAAACAAACAAACAGGTTATATGCAATGCAATGTAACTGTCCATGTTCCCAATCTTAAGCATTTGGCATGCCCCAGTTCTGGCATCTATCTCTGACAATCACTTTCAGTGCTTAGCTTTCAAACTTTCTCTTTGATAAGTGTTCAGACATTAGCAGTATCCAGACAAACGAGTCTTGCATATTCAAAATGGTAATTTGCACATTAATACTGAACGTGAACAAACCACTGTAGGCTAAAAGTCATAATACAACCAGAAACATTCCCCGAAGGGTTACATGTCAGTACATAAGGACAAAAGAAATAAAAGCAATACTCCTACAACAAGCCTGTAGGTAGCCTGAACAATAAACAACTAATCTAAGGACCCAGGATCTGCCACCTCTGCCCTGCTTTTCTTGACACCCGCTCTCAGCTTAAGCTCTTCGATCTCCTTCCTTGCTTCCTCCAGAGCTAATTGGCTTTGGGCTAACTGTTGGGTCTTCTCCCTCCGGATGGCATGGGCTTGCTCAACTTCCTCCTTCTTGAAAGCCATCTGAACTTCAAAGAACTCTTCTTTCTCTTTGAATTTCTTTCGCTCTTCATCCCTTTGGCCTTGCAGCCAAACAATGGACTGACGAGCACCTTTGAGGGTCTTTAAAGTCTCCTTGCGCTTAGCTTCTCTTTGAGCTTCCATCATACCCAATCTGTGGAAATAGGCTTCTCTACCGGAAAAATCCTTCTCTTTGTCTTCTAGAGAGGCTTGGAGCTTCTGCAGCTTGTCTTCAGCTTCCTTCTTGGCTCTATTGGCCTGGTGGTATAGGCTCACCATCTCAATATTCTCTACTCTGACCTCATGCAGCTGAGCTTCTAGCTTCTTGTACTCCTCCAAGGAAATCGTACTGCTCTGACTTGGTACCTCTCGGGGATAAAGTGGAGCCTCGACTGAAAAAGGCATGAGAACTGACTCGATATGTCTTTGCAACCATTCAACATATGGTGGATATGTCTTGGGATCAACTCGGCCGAAGTCTTTCTTCCCCTTTTTTATCCTGTGAGCCCAGGATTGGACCGCTTGTTGAACTAATTCTTTGTTTCTGTCAGCAGGAAAGTACAAAGATTCAGCAAACATTTCCATCTGAGGAGGATCTTTCAAAGGGTAGCCAAACTGCTTTCTGGCTAATGTTGGGTAGTAACTGATGACACCTTTCCTTCCCAGCAAAGGTACTCCAGCAAACCTTCCGCAACTAACCATCAACTCTTTTCCTAACAAATCCCTGTCATAACCCCAAGCAATGTCTTCTTCAGTCAATCCCATCAGTCTCCTGGACCATCTCCATTCGTCTCGTATATCCTTGAAGGCACCTGACTTAGGCAACTGTCTAGCAAACCATTCGGCAAACAAAGGAGCACAGCAGACCACTGGACCACCTCTACCTTTCTCGTTTCTGTAATGGACACTAAAATAAAAGTCACCTAGTAAAGTAGGCACTGGATTGCCTTTTGCAAAGATTGAGATCACCTCTAAGCTGACAGACTCTTTCTCTCCAGGAAACAGGCTAGACCCATATACCATCAATGCAAGCAAAGCTCCAAAGTCATTCCACTTAGCCTCTGTAACATACTTCTCAGCCTCTGGGATAAGCACACTCCAGGGTAGACCTCTGCCTTCACTCTCTTGCAGAGCCTTTCTGACTGAAACAACTGGCAATCTACAAACCTTGGCTATGTCTTCATCTCTGAGCACAACCTCTGACCCGTAGAACGACAATGTCTCTCTGATCGGAACATTCAGCATGTTGGAGATCTCTTCTAATGTTGGAGCTAAGATGTAACCTGGAAAAATAAAGCAACACAGCAGGGGATCATAAAATTGCAACAAGGTATACAAGCTGTCTTTTTGGTCTGCAGTGGGCCTATCCACAAACTTAAGTATCTGGCCATATCTTTTCTTGAAATTGCCCAAGACTTGATCATTCATTAGACCCGCTAACCTCTGAACACTTTTAACTTCCGGCTGAAGAAAGGTATAATGCACATTCTTTTTTCTCGGATCTCTTCTGATCTCTGCCATGGAGATAAGAATACCAGAACTGGGAACAGATGTGAGCAATGACCTGAAAAATGGGAAACATAAACAGTTAATGCAAAGAATGATGCAAATGTAATGCAATGCAAGCATATGACCAACTGGGACCATCTGAACTGGAACACTGACAAGGGCCCCTCTGAATAACTGGCAAACCCAAAAGTTTACTGAGTCACACCCTCTGATAATCACAACTCTCTGATAGAAGATCTCAGAATCACAGTATCAAGAAATCCAGAAATCCAAAACCATAACTCCGGAACCATAGAATCATAGAACCATGGATCATAATCACAGGACCAAAGATCATAACAAGAACCACTGAACAGATGAGTGTATGTTGAGGTCATGGGTTCCTGCACACCTGTAAACAACCCCCCAATCTCACGGGTAAAAGGCTCCGGGTCAGACATCACGGACTCTCAAAGCCACATAGCAATAATACTGTCACCATCTCCGAGAAATGGCTCATGACCAAATCAGGGAATCGGTTTGGCATTATATACTACGCAGGGAGGCCTCAGCTGAGTCCGGGAAACAAGGTCATCCTATGCGATCCCCAGGTGGGCCCTCGGATCCGAATGGGTTTGCCACGAAACGTGGGCTGCCATTGTCATCACTAAAGAGGGATGTTTCCACAAGGTTCTCAATGATCGGTCCCCAGCTGCACATAACTGTCAGGGTTATGTAATGAGAGAGGAAGATCCCCAAATCAAGACATTTCCAAGACAATTGCAACCTGGGTGTGGAACTCACTACTACCCCCATGACAAGATCTCATGAGGCCAAAGTGGAACCACTCTAAGTCCTATGGTGCACTCGAGCCGGGTACTTGGCTCATATCTCTCAAGAACCAGTAACACTCATCCCACCAAAGAAAACCAGTCCAGACAGTCCAGTATATATACATGATGCAGTAAATAAAGACTGAAAACTGTAAATAAAGCTATAAATAAAGCTGTAAATAAACAACAATAAAATACAACAAGCCACAGCAAACAAACATCACCCAAAGAAACAACAACAAACAAGCGCTAGGAGAGACTCACAGAGGAACCAAAGATTCTGGGTTCGCTCCCCAGCAGAGTCGCCAAGCTGTCGCTCCCCGGATTTCCATCCTGGTACAAACGCGAAAGTAGCGCGGAAAAAAGAATAGAGTCGCCAGCCAGGCATTTTTATCCCGAAGAAAGGGAATGGTAATGCTGCACAAACCAGAAGAAAGAAGAGAAAGGACACAGGTCCTACGAACCAAAGAGACTGAGTTCGGGAGTCGGTTACGACCTGGGAAGGTATTAGCACCCAGATCGTCCGCCGTACCCGACGGGATCCACGCTTGTAAAAGAAACTATTTCAAAGGGTGAGGGTATGAAAACTGCAGCAAAGAAATGGAAATGAAAAGAAACTGGAACTGGAAAAGAAACTGAGAAAAGCAATGAATATGAAACAAAGAGAAAAATGTAGGGAAAATAAAGATTGTGCTCGAACGGGCCCTACCCCGCTGCCTACGTACCTCATCAGGATAATGAGGATCAGAGATGCCGTAGTTCCCCTAACTAGGGGTAACAAAAGGAAAATTGCTTGTGAAATAAAGGCTTGAACTGCCTATGTCAATGCTCAGGTGTTGCAGACTCGGACGACGAGTGCGTAACCGTCTTGCAAAATGACAAGTAGGAACAAGTTCGCGTAGGGAGCGAGTGAGGTGAGAAAAGAATTCCCGAAGGAGAGACATTTATTGTTTGTTTGTGTTTTTTATGAAGCTTTTATGAGTGTGTCACAAGGAAGTGAACTCAAGTTCTCATAAATGGAATGTGCATTTGTCACTACATTCCAAGATGGAATAATAGAACAAGCACACTCAAGTAAGGAGAAGATCCCCAAAACTTGAACCCAAAGATTAGGGCCTAGGCTCACTAACTTGTTTATTTATTAGGTGTTTTGATCATTTACATGAAGAAGTGTTTTTTATGCTTTTCTTTTATGAAGAAGATACCTTGATCAGACTTGTACATCACAAGGTAAAAATGTACTATCCCAAGATGGGAAGACTACAAGCATACCTCATGGGATAAGGCTATGGATCAATGCATCTCTTCAAAGTTATTAAAGTGTTTTTTATGATTATGAGATGAGAAAAGAAAGAGAACCAAAGGAGCAAAACGGAAAAAACTAGGGGGAAGTTTCTATCCTAAGTTAGTATGCATGGAGTTCCTAGGGTTTGTGAGGTCTTTCTAACCTAGAAAAGATCTCAAGAGAAGAAGAAGAAGATAAAAGGAGAGATGAGAAAGGCCTAAGCCCAACAAGAAGATGTTAGTCCATATAAACAATATGAGCGGAGATGAGAAATGGAGATGTGGAACTCAATTCCCACATCTCAAACTTACCATAGCTCCTGCAAGGTTAGTATAATAACATAAAATCAAAGCATAAACCAACAAGTCAGAAGCTACACAAGCATATAGGCATGGAAAAGAGCTCACAAGATGATAAGCAAAGTGTAAACACCCCAAATTTGCTCTCACCCACTCACACCATGGCTTGTGATCACTTCATATGCATAAACTCAATCATAGCATCTCATATTACATTTTTTTTTATCCATTGCATTGATTCTAAGTCATCTGCATCTAGGGTTTATGATCTGAGCAATCCAGGAGCTTCTTGAGCCACTCCAAAGGTCATCAATCACTTCAAAGGGGTCCATGTATGTTCAAATATCATATTATATCCTCTCAAAGTCAAGAATGTCAAAAAATCACAAGAACTGAGAATGGTATGGAAGCAGAGCCAGGCTTGACTGCACAGATGACCTAGAAATAGGGTTTTGGTTTCAGAGGCCACAACTCCAAATTTTTTGGTCATTCTTGTTTCTATTGGTCTCTATATGGTATAGGGAGTATGCATATCAATTTTCATGAAGAAATTCCTTGGGGAGGTCATCTGATCAAGAGTTGACTTTTCAAGCAAGTCAGTGCAAAATCAGGGCATCTGAGGCCCCCAATGACCCAACCAAAGGGTGTTCTTCATCATTTTGATTGTATATGATCTTTATTTGATCATGAAAGATATTGGAAGTTCACAAAATTGAAGAATTTCAAGTCATTTGCAAAGTTGACTTTTTGGGAAAGTTTGACTTTTAATGAAATTGCCATTTTAGGAAACTTTTTCAACCTTTACTTTTTGATTCAAAAATGCTTCAAATGGAAAAACTTTGGTCATGAAAGTTGTAGAATGGATCATTCCCTTTTCAAAAAGTACAAGAACATGACCTAATTCATTTTGGATCAAAAGTTATGGCTTGTCAAAGTTGGCTAAAATCACAAAATTTGAAGTTTTCTACCAAAGAGACATTTTGCAAAATGGTTTGTTCAAGTGTTCTAAAGGCCTCAAATGTGTACCATTTCTTCACAACATGATCATGTAACCTCTAAAAATCAGAATGGACCAAGGAACTTTGCACTTTGATGCCTTGAAACTCAAGATTTCTCAAAGGAAACAAAAGTGAAGCAAGTTGCAAAAACTCACTCAAGTATGAATCCACTTGCTTGTTGATTTCATGATCAATCCTAGGGTTCTCCACACATCTTGCTGCGAAGGACACCCCACTTGTACTTGGCTAGCTAGAAGCCCATGCCTCTCTTACACAAATTTGACATTTTGGCAACTTGAGCCATACCAATCACAAAAGCACACATCAACTCATCTGACCAATCTCATTTGTTTATACAAACAAAAAGCAAGCCAAAGGACATAACAAGCAAGCCTGAAACACTCTCCAATAGAGCTCTCTCATTTTGACCCCATTTTGCAAAAGCTTTCGAAAAACTCTCCACAAGCTGAAAACACACAAACGAACTTCACAAATCAACTCAGCATACTTCACTGATCAAAAACCACCCATCACCATAGCCTGAAACTCCCTGGATCAGAAATACGATTTCCACCCCACCTTGAACAGAACTTATGCCATCTCTCGAATCATCCATTATAAACTTCAAACAAGCATTGAAAGCTTCTCAGGGGGTCTAGTGGAGTTGATTGAGAGCAAGAAATCAGCCAGAAAGTGCCAGAAATCAAAGCTCCAGTTCAGGTGAGCTCAAGAACATTTTTTCCAGAAACATGTTTTTAAGTTCCTAAATGATTCTCTATGCTCCACTGATCATGCTGATATGTTTTGTTTCGAAAATGATTGAGTATTGAGTATGTATGTTGCTTCTGAAACTTTTCTGACCTAAATGCATTTTGTTTCGATTCATGGATTTGATGATGGATAAATGAATTTTGATGGTTGATTCTTGTTGGGGTTGGGGAGAGGATCATTTCTGGAGAGTTTTAGGGCCTGGGGATGTGTAATAAGGGAGATAGCTTGAATGGTTGGCCGGAGAAGACGACCGGAACAGTGTTCCGGTCGTCTGAAAGTGATTAGGGCATTTAATTAGGGTTTAATCATAATTAGGAGATTTTGAATTTCAGCCCTTGGATCTGGCGCCAAGTCAATTCGCGCGCGTGTGAATTTGAATGCTGGCCCTTGATCTTGCATACTTCCTCTTTTTTTCAGTTTAATTCATTTTATTTTTCATTTAATTGCATTTGTTTTCTCCATTTTATTAAAAATAGTAAAAACCATTCAAAAATTCTGAAAATTTTTATACAGCCTTTTATTAATTTTCAGAAACCAAAAACATTTTTATTTTTATTTTTTGCATAAAAAAATATTTTTAAATCATTTAAAAGATTATTTTTAATTAATTAATGAGAATTAATTAATTAAAAATACTTTTAGGTATTTAAAAATCACCAAAAAATTCATGAAACCTTTAAAATCATTTAGAAACATTGTCCAACCCTCAAACCAAATTTCTTTTTTGATCTTAGTGACTTTTGACAATTTTTCATGGAATTAAAATCATTTCAAGGCAATATTTTGTTCCAAACTTCCAAAATTCATTTCTGCCTAACCATTGAGAGTTGGACTTTGATTCTTTTTGCATTGTGTCTTGCATATCATGTAGTTCATAGGATTAAATTGGCATGATTTGATTTTGCATTTTCAATTTGTTTGACATTTTTCTTGACAAGGTACCTTAAAACCCTAGCATTCTTAAGAAATTCATAACCCTCATTAGGTTAAGAGTTAGAACCCCTCCTTTGGGCAGTGAGTTTGTATAGGTTTAGGATTCCCTTGGATGCATTTTCAATTTTTTATCTTGGTGTTTACTTCTGGTTTTGGTTTTTGTTTGATGCATTGATCATAAACCCTAATTTGGGCTTCCTTTTGCATTCATCTTGCATTTGCTTGCATACCATGACTTTCCATGACATTTTATGCATCCATTTGATTCATTAGACATCTTAAGACATATTAGAATCATGTTTGATCATTGCTTCTTGCATTTGCCATGTTGTATGTCATTTGCATTTCATAACTTTTCATGTATGTTCATGGTTCTAAGCATGCCTCTCTTGCATCCATGTGTTTGTATGATCCTCCTCATGCCTTAATTCATGTTTGCATCATCTCATAGCATCATTAGCATCATATACATGCTTCTGGTTTTGGTTTGCCTCATGCCATTTCATCTCATCTTGCATTGCATTGCATTCCTTTCACTAACTTTTCAGGTGGTAAGTCACTTTGAGAAGTGAATTTGCCTTCACTTCTCACAATTTCTTTTCATCCCTCTTTTGCATCATTGCTGCATTTTTGTCTTGTGCTTGAGATTAAGCTTGCTAATCCTTCTTCATCTTACTTTCTTTCTTCAAGTGACTTGTCTTCTTAAGTGAAGCAAGTTACTTTGCTTCTCTTGGCTCTTTTCATCTGCTTCCTGGTGGTTTCTCTGAAGATCTTTCTTGTAAACCTCACAAACCCTAGGAACAACCAAGCATGACAATAATTAGGGTCTTGATTAGTCCCCCACTTAGCTTTTACCTTTGTGTCTCTTTGAGTCTTCTCTTCTCATCTCATAATCAGGGACTAAACCCTAAAGGCTTTAAGGCTTTGTGGTTAAGCTTGTGCCTGCATCCTTCTATTAGGATGGAGTGTATAACTTTAATCCTAAGTGTTAAACCCTTAATGTGTTTAAATCTTTTAATCAATCCATCTAATAATCATCAAGACATCAAGCTTGTAACTTGGGCCTTGCATTAGGGTTCTAATTCTTCCTTAATTGGTTAAGAAGGACTAACCCTAGTGTTAATGGACAAGTCCCCCTCAAGTTGTCTTACAAACCCTAAAACTCACTTCATCATCCAATCATTAATTAAAATCCACTTAATAAAGGCTTTGTTTTGTCATGAAATTAATCCCTAATCATGGATTAAGTTGAGGAGCTTTCCTCAGCTTAAACATTCTCATCTATTATCCTTCTATTAGGATGGTGTAATGAGTCTGTTTAATCCTTGATTATGGCTTAATCTCATTACTCAACACTAAACAAAAATCACAAAAAAAACATCTAAATAATCACAAGTTGGTTAATGATCTTAATCCTACATCATGGTGATTAAGTGTGAGAAGCTGACTTCACACTTAAGGCATTCTCATTACCCCTAATCAGAGGGAAGATGTGATGAGTTTACTAAATCCATTGGTTTAGGCTTAAGCTCATTAATCTATGACAAACTTCCAAAAGCAATAAAAGACTGAAAACACAAAAACAAACAATAATCGTCTCCTTCGGGATTCTTTTCTCATCTCATTCACTCACAAACGAGAACTCGCTTCTTCCGTCTAATGAAAGACAATTAGCACCTGAGCCAGACAGGTCATACACTTGAGCATAGGCAAGCAAGCAGTTCACAAGTCAATTTATCTTTCAGTCTCTTTGGGTCGAACTACGGTGTTCTGACTTCCTCATTGCACGAGAGGATACGTAGGCATAACTTAACAGTTATCGAACAAAAGTCTCTGTATATTCCCCCTCTTTCCAACATCATTCTCTTAGCCTCATTATCACGAGCATTTCACTCTCGTCCTTACACTGACACTGTATATATCACACTTTACACTTCTTTTACACAGACACCTGTACATCTTTCTCCAGCTCTCTTTATACACAAATTGCACTGACACTACCCCTTTAAAACACAAATCTTTTAAGCGTGGATCCCGTCGAGTACGGCGGACAATCTGGGTGCTAATACCTTCCCAGGTTGTAACCAACCCCCTTTCTCAGTCTCTCTGGTTCGCAACCGTCTTATCCATATCTTTCTAGGTTTATGCAGCATTACCTTTCCTTCGGGATAAAAATGCCTAGCTGGCGACTCTTTTCATTTCATCCTTTCGCCGACCGTTCGCGTCTGTACCTTTATCTGAGCTCAGTCTCATTTATCGGGAGCGACAGCTTGGCGACTCTGCTGGGGACCCTTATACTGTAACCAGGGCTTCTGGTTCTTTTTGTGGGTTCCTCCTAGCGCTTGTTTGATTTGTGTTTACTGGGGTGTTATGTGCTATTTGTGTTTGTATAGTTGCTTTTATTTACTGCTTTATGTACAGTTATTTATTGCTTTCTTTACAACTTTATACATCATACTGTCATATTATCATCTGGCTGGATCTGGTTTTGTTGCTTTGGTGGGTGGGTGTTCTATTGAGAGTTTAAGGTCCTATACCTGGGACCTGAGTGACACCTAGGCAAGAGTGGTTCATGTTCTTTCCCATTCCATTTCGGTCTGGTGCGGGAATATGAAACACGGTTCAGATATGGGTTTCTTCTTGAGAACTTTGTGCTACAGATCTCCTGTAGTGCTAGGGCTATCTGGGAAGCCTGCTAAGTCTGGATGACCTTTATTATGACCTTCAGAAACTGAGGTGAATTAGAGGAGGATCTTTTATGGTTATTGTAAACACTGTACCTCCGGGTTAGAAGTGTTTACACTTCTCATAACTGATCCAAGTTTGAGGATCCTTGTTCTAGAACACCACCTGTGAGGGGGTTGGGCTGTTTACAGGTTTGCAGGTACCCTTGACCTCAGCATACCCTGATACTTTGTTTTGATTAAGAATACTCCACTTTGGGACAGTTCTTGTGATTTTTAACCCTGGATATGTGGCTCTTTATTTGAGTCCCCCACCTTGGTTACTGGACTTATGAACCTCCATCTGGATTTCTTAGACATACATGGACTTATACCATGGCAGTTAATCAGATCCAGCTTGATCACAAACCCCTGCATATCATTTGCATACATCATCATTGCATCATTTAACATTTGCTTATTTGTTTTTCAGGGTATCCACATCACATATTTTGGCTTGGTTTTGACCCCTTCATCTGCATAGACCTATCTGCTTCAGCTATCCTCATCAGCTACCTGCTTCAGCTACTGTCATCACCAGTCTCAGCCTGTCAGTGGCCCATTACCAGCATCAGTCTTTATCATCAGCAGTTATTTTTCAGCTCTTCATCAGCAAGCATGGCACCCAAGAAGAGCAACATCTCATATCATTTCTTTCAGCCTGAGCTAGCTGACATCAGGAAGATCCAGGCCCTGATTACTCCAGACCATATACCACTATTCAGAGAACATTATGGAGGCATCCTTGATGTGGTTATGGATTTGGACCCTTCTCAGAGGAGCTTGATTCATACTTGCCTGCAGTTCTATGATCCTCCTATGAGGTGCTTCACCTTTCAGGATTTTCAGTTGGGGCCTTTATTAGAGGAGTATTCATCATTGGTTGGTGTACCTGTCAGGGGTGGAGTCCCCTTCAACCCTGAGATGGCTTTTCCAAGTAATGAAGAAGTGGCAAAGGCACTATATCTGGAACCCTCTCTGATTGGACAGAACATGACTACCAAAGCTGGAATCTCTGGTCTACACTTGGATTTCTTGACTTCTCAGGCCATCCTGAAGGCCTCCTTGGGAGAGTGGAAGGCAGTCTGTGCATTATTAGCCCTCAGCATATATGGGGTTATATTATTTGCAGATGAGCCTAAGTTTATTAGCAAAAATGCAATCCATCTTTTCATTCTGAGGAACCCAGTGCCCACCTTACTGGGAGATTTCTACTACTCTGTTCACCAAAGGAATGAAAAGCAAAGGGGAAGATTGGTGAGGTGTTGTGCTCCCTTGTTCCATACCTGGCTGCTCAAGCACTTGCCCAAGACTGATGCCTTCTTGAATCCCCACCAACAGAAAAATTGGGCTAGGAGACTTGTTGCTTTAACCTCAGATGACATCAGGTGGTGCACCCAGAGCACCAAGGGCAGGGACATCATTACTAGTTGTGGGCAGTTCCCCAATGTACCTCTGATAGGAGTGAAGGGTTGCATTAACTACAACCCTCTGTTATTCAAAAGACAACTGGGCTATGCATTGGTCCACCCTCCTAGAGTACAAGATCTAGCTGAGACCCTTTATTGTGAGGTCAAGCCTAATCTGGCTATTGTCAGGCAAGCATCCTGGGCTTGGGACAATGTCCAGACTAAAGGAATGACCATTCTAGGGAGATGCAATAATGTAGCCTCAGCTCAGTATTATGAGTGGTTGTCGCTCCCACCAAATGAAGCCGGGTCAAATGGGGTACAGACGCGAACGGTCGGCGAAGGGACAATGAGAACACACAGCCGTGAACTCACTGGAGATGAATAGAGTCGCCAGCTAGGCATTTTTATCCCGGAGGAAAGGCAATGCTGCATAGACCTAGAAAGACATGGATAAGACGGTTGCGAACCAGAGAGACTGAGAAAGGGGGTTGGTTACAACCTGGGAAGGTATTAGCACCCAGATTGTCCGCCGTACTCGACGGGATCCACGCTTAAAAGATTTGTGTTTTAGAGGGGTAGTGTCGGTGCAATTTGTGTATAAAAGCTGGAAAAAGATGTACAGGTGTCAGTGCAAAAGAAGTGTGAAGTGTAATATGTGTACAGTGTCAGTGCAAGGATAAGAGTGAAATGCTCATGAATATGAGGCTTAGAGAATAAGGCTGGAAAGAGGGGGGATATACAGAGACTTTTGTTCGATAACTGTTAAGTTATGCCTACGTATCCTCTCGTGCAATGAGGAAGTCAGAACACCGTAGTTCGACCCAAAGAGACTGAAAGATGAATTGACTTGTGAACTGCTTACTTGCCTATGCTCAAGTGTATGACCTGTCTGGCTCAGGTGCAAACTGTCTTGCATTAGACGGAAGAAGCGAGTCCTCGTTTGTGAGTGAATGAGATGAGAAAAGAATCCCGGAGGAGACGATTATTGTTTGTTTTTGAGTTTTCAGTCTTTTATTGCTTTTGAAAGTTTTGCATAAGTTAATGAGCTTAAGCCTAAACCAATGGATTAGCAAACTCATCACATCCTCCCTCTGATTAGGGGTAATGAGAATACCTTAAGTGTGAAGTCAGATTCTCACACTTAATCACCTTTGGTGTAGGATTAAGATCATTAACCTACTTGTGGTTATTTAGATGTTTTTTGGTGTTTTTGTTTAGTGTTAAGTAATGAGGTTAAGCCATAATCAGGGATTAACCAGACTCATTACACCATCCTAATAGAAGGATAATAGATGTGAATGTTTAAGCTGAGGAAAGCTCCTCAACTTAATCCATGATTAGGGATTAAACTCATGACAAAACAAAGCCTTTATTAAGTGGATTTTATTTAATGATATGATGAAGAAGTGAGTTTTATGATTTGTAAGACAACTTGAGGAGGACTTGTCCATTAACACTAGGGTTAGTCCTTCTTAACCAATTAAGGAAGAATTAGAAGCCTAATGCAAGGCCCAAGTTACAAGCCTGATGTCTTGATGATTATTAAGTGGATTGATTAAAGGATTTAAACACATTAAGGGTTTAACACTTAGGATTAAATTTATACACTCCATCCTAAGAGAAGGATGCAGGCATAAACTTAATCACAAAGCCTTAAAGCCTTTAGGGTTTAGTCCCTGATCATGAGATGAGAAGAGAAGACTCAAAAGAGACACAAAGGTAAAACTAAGAGGGGAGACTAATCAAAACCCTAATCATTGTCATGCTTGGTTGTTCCTAAGGTTTGTGAGGTTAAACAAGAAAGATCTTCAATGGAACCATTAGGATGCAGATGAACAGGATCAAGAGAAGCAAAGCAACTTGCTTCATTCAAGAAGTCAAGTCACTTGAAGAAAGAAAGTGAGAAGAAGAAGAATGAGCAAGCTCAAACTCAAACACATAACAAAATGCAGCATGGATGCAAGAGAGAGATGAGAAGAAAGTATGAGAAGTGAAGGCAAATTCACTTCTCAAGATCACTTACCACCTGAAAGGGTTAGAAAAGGAATGCAATGCAATGCAAAATGGGATGAGATGACATGATGAGAAACAAAACCAGAAGCATATACATGATGCTAATGATGCTATGAGATGCTACAAACATGAGGCAGCACATGGAAATGATCATACAAGCTTATGAATGCAAATGAAGCAAGTTAGGAACCATGAACATACATGAAAAGTTATGAGATGCATATGGCATACAACATGGCAAATGAGGGATGCAATGATCAAACATGCTTTCTATATGTCTTATGATGCCAAATGGATCACATGGATGCTTGAAATGTCATGGCAAGTCATGTTATGCAAGAGAATGCAAGATGGATGCATATGAAAGCCCAAATTAGGGTTTATGAATCAAACATCAAACACAAACCAAAACCAGAAGCAAACCCTAAGATAAAAAAAAAGGAAAATGCCACACAAAGGACCCCTAATCCCATACTAAACCACTGCCCAAAGGAGAGGTCTCAACTCTTAACCAATCTTAAGTTATGATTTTTACAAGATTTTAGGGTTTTTAGGGTTCCTAAACAAAAGAAATGTCAAACAATTTGAAAATGAAAGATCAAATCATGGCCTTTTTATCTCAAAAACTACATGCTAAACATAATGCAATGCAAGAAGAATCAATGTCCAACTCTTCATAGATAGGCAGAAATGATTTTTTGAACTTAGGATCAAAATAATGCACAAAAATGATTTTTATTCGATGAAAAATTCTCAAAATGCATCAAGATCCAAAAAGAAATTTGGTTTGAAGGTTGGACAATGTTTCTAAATGTCTTAGAACATCTCATGAATTTTTTTGTGATTTTTAAATACCTAAAAGTATTTTTAATAAATTAATTCTCATTAATCAATTAAAAATAATCTTTTAAATATTTAAAAATACCTTTTTAATGCTAAAATAAAATAAAAAATATTTTTGTGTCTTAAAAATTAATAAAACTCATGAGAAAAAGTTCCATAATTTTTAAACATTTTTTACTATTTTAAATTAAATATGCAAGTTAAATGAAAAAGAAATGAAAATAAATTAAAATAAAGGAAAGTAATCAGAATGGAGGGTTGAGATTGAGACTGGGTTTGAAAGCATTGACCAGCGCGCATCTGGACGGCTGTGGTTCAATCTGAGTTAATTAACCTAATTGTGAATTAATTAATCTAACAAAATGAATTAGGGCTAATCAAATGAATCTGGGCCCTTCACATGCGCGCGAAGTCAACCGGTCAACCCAATCCAACGCACGAAATTCAAATGGCACTAATGACCTGAGATTAGGGCAAATCACTCTCAGGTGACCGGAGGGAAGCTCCGGTCATCTTCTCCGGTGGTATCCAAACCCTAAAACATGATTCAAGCCTCTATTCCACAAATTAAACACACCTAAGTGATCCTCTAACATCCTAAGACACGAATCCATGCTCAAACAACATTTAAACACCATGAATCAAACGAATCGAAGGAAATAAAATCCACGGGCAAAATTTCAGAGGGATCATACAAACTCATTTCTCACTTATTTTTGATTCTGAAACCATCCCCATGACCAGCAAGACATGAGCAATCATATTATAACTTAAAATGCAAGCTTTGGGAGAAAGTGTTCATGTCCATACCTGAGCTGGAAAGCTTCAAAACTGAGCTACCAGAGCTTCCTTTGCGTGCAAATGGACTCCCTTGACTCTCCTGGTGCTAATGGAAGGCTTGAAATGAGCTTAGACAAGCTGCCTTGAGCAATCCATTTCTGGTGTAGCAGAAAATGCAGTTTGTGTATAGGCTGTTTCAGGTCAATGTGAAGGGTGGTTTTGACTCCTTGTGATGTGCTTGACTTGTTGGTGAAGGAAAATGATGTGTTTGATGGCTGGATAAAGGGATTCGAAGAGTTCTGGTTTTGAGGATGAGAAATGGTGAAGCTCAATTCATGAGGGTTTCAGGCTTGAATCTTGTTGGTTTCTACTCAATGAAACATAGTGAGATGATTGGTGAAAATGGTTTGGATGTTTGAAGTTTGTGGAGGCAGATTCGAAGAGTTTTGCAAAGTGAGGTGTTTTTTGTGTATGTGATCTTGTGTGTTGTTTCAGCCTTGCTTCTTGGGTGTTATGGCCAGCATTTTCCTTGCACAAAGAACTCCCATTGGTCAGGTGATGTGACCTGGCCTGCTGTGATTGGGATGTCCACTTTTGCAAAATGTCAACTTGTTTGTAAGAGAGGCATGGGCTTGGTTCTAGCTTGGTACAAGGGCTAGGGCTGGCGCAGCATGGTGTGGTGAGAGACTATGGCTGGTTCAAAGGCCAATGCAGCAAGTGGTGAGAAGCATAATGATGGTTTTGCAAGTTGGCACACTTTTGAAACTTCATGAAAAATGCCTTGTTACACAAACCATGGACATGAGAAACTTTGGTCCAATTCTGATTTTTAGAGTTTATGTGATGTTTGTGTCATGGTTTGATGTCAACTAGAGGTTACAAAAAGCCTTGGTTCATGATTTTGCAAAATTCACATTTGAAGCATGTCTTGAAAATCAATGATTTTAGCCAACTTTGTCACACCATAACTTTTGATCCAAGAAGAATTTGATCATGTTCTTGTACTTTTTGAAAAGGGAAAGATGTATTCTACAACTTTCATGACCAAAGTTTTTCCATTTGAAGCATTTTTGGATCAAGAATCAAGGCTTGAAAAATGACCTAAAATGACACATTCTTGAAAAGTCAACTATGCCCAAAAAGTCAACATTTGCAAAAACTCCAAATTCTTGATTTTTGTGAACTTCAACCTTCTTCCATGATCAAATAAAGATCATATACACTCAAAATGATGAAGATCACCCATTGGTTGGGTCATTGGGGGCCTCAGATGCCCTGATTTTGCACTGACTTGTCTAGAAAGTCAACCCTTGATCAGATGACTTCCCCATGGAATTTCTTCATGAAACTTGATATGCATACTCCCTATATCATATAGAGACCAATGGAAACAAGAATGACCAAAAAATTTGGAGTTATGGCCTCTGAAACCAAAACCCTAATTTTAGGTCAACTGTGCAGTCAAACTTGGCTCTGCCTCCATACCAATCCCAGTTCTTGTGATTCTTTTGCATTCTTGACTTTGAGAGGATGTAATATGGTGTATGAACACACATGGACCCCTTTGAAGTGATGGG
Source organism: Lathyrus aphaca (assembly GCA_963966055.1). Taxonomy (NCBI): domain Eukaryota; kingdom Viridiplantae; phylum Streptophyta; class Magnoliopsida; order Fabales; family Fabaceae; genus Lathyrus; species Lathyrus aphaca. Next base: position 53,101,278 of record OZ014525.1, on the reverse strand, counting down.
TGGCCTTTGGAGTGGCTCAGGAAGCTCTGGATTGCTCAGATCACAAACCCTAGGTGCAGATGACTGAGAATCTATGCAGTGAATCAAAAATGAGATGTGAGATGATATGATTGTGTTTATGCATATGAAATGGTCACAAGCCATGGTGTGAATGGGTGAGGGCAAATTTGGGGTGTTTACAGTGGTCTCATGCCAGGGCTCAAATTTCTGGGATGCCCTTCACCATTGAAGATGTACCTGGACCTTCCACAGCACCACCTCCAGCAACTGTCAGCCTGGAAGAGTTTGAGAAGCTAAAAGAGAGGAATTAGAATTTGTCTGAAGCCTTGAAGAGAACCCTCTGGGAGAGGAGTGATGGTCGTCTGGACATTGAAAGGTTAGAAAAGCTTAAGGTGGAGCATCTAGCCAGGATTGAAAAGTCAGAGGACTACATCAAGAAGTCAAGGGCTGGAGAACAGATTTTGAAGAATGCCTGCAAAGAGGCCCAGTTCCAGAGAGCTAGGACTGATCTTTATCTGAAGGAGAGCCAGGCTAGGTGGGTCATAGGGAGATCTCAGAATTGAAGCTTAGAGCTGGTGTGAAGAGGTCAAAGGACCAAAGCAGGCACAAGAAGCTAACCACTGCTATCACCACCAGGAATCTTCTCATCAGGAACCTCACAGAGCATCCAGCTAATCCTGTGACTGAGGCACTTTTGAAGGAAGTTCAGGAGGATGAGTTTGGTCTTGGTGTCTGACTTTTGCTTGTTGTTGCTTTCATTTCATGTACTTTTCTTTTATGTTGTATTTTTGACCCCTCAAAGGGCATGTATTGTAAAAAACAAACTATGTATGATTCTCCATTTGTAATATAATTCATTAGTTTGTTTCATCTGAATCTCTTCCTTTCAAGCAACATCAAAGCACCTTCCTCAGGGGTCTGGAAAGGTCAAAACCAAGTGCCGAGCCGGATACCTTGGAGACAAATAGGCATACTGCATTGCATACTAACTTTTGTTTTGTTTTGTAGGTTTTTGTTTTGTTGTTACTAACTCTGTTGTGATTCAGGAACTATTGCTCGACGTCGGGTGTTCCCACTCAACCGTCCACACAGATATCCCACTCGCAACAACCTTCCGGGTATACAAATGGACCAAGTACAGCAGGACCTTACAGAGGTCAGGACTCAAATGGCCAATGAGAGACTGGAGATGAGAAATCAGATAACCCAGTTTATGGAGGTGATGAATGGGTTGGCTCAGAGCCAAGAGAGATTAAGGGCCTTGGTAGAAAGGCAGACCTAGGAGGAACCCCATCTAGGGACTAGGGGAACAAGCAACAATGAGAGGGTACAGCCTCATGTGAATCCACCTGTGTATGGACCCCACCTTCATCCAGTGATCAACATCCCTGCTAATGTGCAAGGGAATGCCACTGCAGGCAGAGTATTACAGGAAGACCCCCAGGAAGATCAGTTTACTGTGATGGGAGCTGGGGATGAAGCCTATGACAGGAGGCTAGATGAAATTGCTGAAAAATTAAGGTCCTTGGAGTCTCAAAACTCCTTGGGTTTTGATGTCATGGACATGGGCTTAGTGGACGGGGTAAGGATTCCCCATAAGTTTAAACCTCCGTGCTTCGAGAAGTACAACGGAACTTCCTGTCCCCGAACCCATTTACAATCCTTTCTGGGGAGGCTGAAGGCATATACCACGGATGAAAAGCTATGGATGTTTTATTTTGAAGATAGCTTAACAGGAGCTTCAAGGGAATGGTACTCTCACTTGACCAGAGCAACCATCAGATGCTGGAAGGACCTAGCTGAGGCCTTCATCAGACAGTACCAGTACAACTTGGATATGGCTCCTAACAGGACCCTCCTGATGGGAATGTCTCAATCATCCAGGGAAAGCTTCCGGGAATACGCCCAGAGGTAGAGACAGCTTGCTGCTGCTGTCCAACCACCCATGTCGGAAAGGGAGATGGCCGACATGTTCATGAACACCCTCCAAGGGACATATATTGACAGGCTAGCAGCCTTTTCTTCCACCAGCTTCGCTGACGTAGTCATAACCGGGGAAAGAATTGAGAGCCTATTAAAGATGGACAAAATTTCTGACAATGGTGCGAGCTCGTCCAGCAACCCCAGAAAACCTTTTGCAGGTCCAAGAAGAACCGGTGAGACTAATGCTATTCAGGCCAGCAGGGGCAGACCACAATATGTTCATAGGTCAGTGGCAGCAGTCACCATTCCCTCTCCAATGCCTCAACAACCAGCTTATCAACCACAGCAACAAACCCATTACCAGCAACAAACTCAGTATCCTCCTCAGAGAAACTACTACAACAACAACAACAATCAGCAAAGACCATTTCAACAGAGACCGTCTCAGGCCAATAAGGTGATTGATCCAATCCCTATGCCTTATGCCGCTTTACTGCCACAGCTCCTGAAGCTCAACTTGGTTGAGTTAAGGACGTTGGCACCACCAGATCCTTCCAGTTTGCCAAGAAATTACGACGCCAACGCCAGATGCGCTTTTCACTCCAATGCACCTGGCCACAGTACAGAGAAGTGCAGAGCTTTACAGATGAAGGTGCAAGACTTGGTAGATTCTAAAGCTCTAAACTTTGCACCCCCGCCAAATGTTAACAAGAACCCTATGCCCAACCATGGAGGGCCCAAAATTAATGCTATTGAGGAAGATAAGCCGTCTTTCTTGATAACCAGTGTTGGGCAGATCCGGACACCCCTGGTAGAGATTAAAGCTCAACTTCTTGAATGTCAGATATTCCCTGGGTGTGAGCTCGGGTGCGGTTATTGCAACATTTCGGTAAATGGGTGTGACAATCTGAGAAGCGGCATAGACAGTCTTATCCAGAATGGTTTACTTCAAATCAGAACATCCATACCTTCAAATCCAACAATCTCTCCAACAACAGTTCCAGAATCTCCTACAACTGCAACAACAATTATTCCAAACAATTCTTCAGTTTCATCAACAAATGCTTCAAATATCACTTCAACAAGTCAGACATCAGCAAACATCTCTTCTACAACATCAGCACCCCTCTATTCAGAATCTTCTCCTACAACACCAGCAAACATCTCAGCGGTCACTATTTATTATGATCCGTCAAGTATTCCTCCGAACAGTAATTTTCAACAACAAGCAGTGGCGTCTCCTGCCATATCACCGGTCACTATCTACTATGATCCACATACTATTGCAACACCCTCCACTGCTGCAGTCAGCCCGGTTACCATCATGGTACCTGGGCCCGTTCCATATGAAAGCAGTAATGCCATCCCTTGGCATTACGGCTCAGATTTATACTGCGAAGGGCAGAAAATCACTCTTGAATCATCAACTTCTTCACCACAAATAGACAATGTGGGGGGAGGCGGAGGCTTCACTCGAAGCGGACGTCTTTTTGCCCCACAAATTCCAAGACCCATGACTGAAGCAGAAGCTGCTGCCAAGGCAAAAGGGAAGAGCATGGTGCAAGAAGAACAAATTGCTAAAGAAGCTTTAAAGACCCCTTTTGATCAAGAGGTTGATGAATTCATGAGGATCATCAAGAAAAGTGATTACAAGATAGTGGACCAGGTTCACCAGACACCTTCCAAGATCTCCATTTTATCATTGCTAATGTGCTCCGAGGCTCATCGGAACGCACTATTAAAGGTCTTGCACGCAGCTTATGTGCCAGAGGAGATTACCGTCAATCAGTTGGAAGCTGTAGTTGGAAATGTTAACGCTAGTCATGGACTAGGATTCACCAACACTGATTTGACAACGGAAGGCCGCAATCACAACAAGGCTTTGCACATTACCTTGGAGTGTAAGGGTGCAGTCCTTTCTCATGTATTGGTGGACACAGGATCATCCCTCAATGTCCTACCTAAGAAAGCCCTTGTGAAGTTGGAGTATGAAGGATTGGCATTACGCCCCAGCAACTTGGTAGTACGAGCCTTTGACGGCTCTAAGAGATTAGTTCTGGGAGAGATAGAGTTGCCTATAACGATTGGCCCACAGACTTTCAAAATGACCTTCTTCGTGATGGATATACAGCCTGCCTACAGCTGTCTATTGGGTAGACCATGGATACACGCCGCTGGCGCCGTGACCTCAACCCTTCACCAGAAGTTAAAATTCGAGTGGGAGGGCCAAGTCGTTACTGTTTGTGGAGAGGAAGATATTTTTGTTAGCCATCTGGCTACATACAAATACATTGAGATGGATGGGGAGATCCACGAAACCATGAGCCAGGGATTTGAGGCCCTGAACATTAACGAAGCATCTGCTGTACTTGGGACTTCCATGACATCCTACCAACAAGCCAGGAAAGTTGTTGAAGAAGGGAATGCTCAAGGCTGGGGCAAGCTATTGCCTGTGGAAAAGAAAGAAGACAAATTTGGGTTGGGTTACAAACCAACTCAACAAGGTCAATCAGAGGCTGCTAAGAAGCCCAGTTTTGTCAGAGTCGGAAGATGAGCGCAACCTGGAGAGCTGGATACGTCCAAGGATCCCGGGGAGCCGTATCTCAAACTGGTCTTCCCAGGAAATTATAAGGGTTACTCCTGCAGAGTAATTATTATTTCCTGTATATTTTTAAGCATGCATCAAGTCTTGCATCTTGCCCAAGATGACAAGACTCATTTTGTAATCGGGCCATCTGTAATTTTGTGCAAACGGATCAATCAATGATAATCAGACATCTTTTGCAAATGAGTCTTTTTCTTATTCCGCTCACTGTTTTTTCATTTTTCTTTTTGTACAAAAATAAATGGCAATGTTTTCAAAATGATAACTTCATTTCACTCTTTTTTAAACAAGATTAAAATCAATCACTAAAACGAACAATCTAAACCCTTGCAGAGAGTGCCTTCCAGACTGCACCGACAACAGCACAGCTATGGCTTCGTATGACTTTGACAATCCAATCAATCAAGCTGATGAAGGGGTTGAAGAAGATTTTGAGCTTCCTGAAGAGCTAGCCAGGTGTAAACACCCCAAATTTTCCCTCACCCATTCACACCATGGCTTGTAATCTCTTCTTATGCATAAACTCAATCATAACATCTCATAATACATTTTTGATTCACTGCATTGGTTCAAAGGCATCTGCATCTAGGGTTTGTGACCTGAGCAATCCAAGAGCATCTTGAGCCACTCCAAAGGCCATCAATCACTTCAAAGGGGTCCATGTATGTTCAAGCATCATATTATATCCTCTCAAAGTCAAGAATGTCAAAAAATCACAAGAACTGAGAATGGCATGGAAGCAGAGCTAGGTTTGACTGCACAGATGACCTAGAATTAGGGTTTTGGTTTCAGAGGCCATAACTCCAAATTTTTTGGTCATTTTTGTTTCTATTGGTCTCTATATGTTATGAGGATCATGCATATCAAGTTTCATGAAGAAATTCCATGGGGAAGTCATCTGATTAAGAGTTGACTTCTTGTGCAAGTCAGTCCAAAATCAGGGCATCTGAGGCCCCCAATGACCCAACCAAAGGGTGTTCTTCATCATTTTGATTGTGTGTGATCTTTATTTGATCATAGAAGATGTTAGAAGTTCACAAAATTGAAGAATCTCAAGTCATTTGCAAAGTTGACTTTTTGGGAAAGTTGACTTTTGATGGAAATTGCCATTTTGGGAAACTTTTTCAACCTTTACTTTTTGATTCAAAAATGCCTCAAATGAGAAAACTTTGGTCATGAAAGTTGTAGATTGGATCATTCCCTTTTCAAAAAGTACAAGAATTCTTTCTAATTCATTTTGGATCAAAAGTTATGGCTTTGCAAAGTTGGGAAAAATCATTGAAATTTCACTTTTGCACAAAGAGGGAAACTTGCAATTTCACATGCCAAGCATTCTATTGACTTCAAAATGACTTCTAATCTTCATAAAAATGCAATACATGACCTAAAATCAGAATTGGCCCAAGGGATTTCTCATTTATTTGCCTTGATTTTCACATAGCCATAAGTCATTTTTCATGAAAGTGCAAAGAGGGATTTTTGGCAAAATCATTCTCAAAGGAATTGTATGATCTCTAGCTGGTTTTAATACATTGTCATGACCTAATGAGGCATCCCACATCAGAAATTCAGTAAGACTTCTCACACATACATAGCCAAAAACCATGATTTTTAACAAGTTGTCAAGTTGCAAAAACCTTTCTAGCTCATGATCCAAGTGTTGCAGTCCTGCACAAACCATCCAAGGGTCCTCCTTAAAGCTGGCTGAGTTAATCTAAACACAGAGATCTCCTCTGCCATGGCCCAGACCCCCAAGTACAACTTGACTTGACATTTTGGCAGCTTGAGCCATACCAATCACAACAGTCCACATCAACTGCTCTGACCTCTCTAGTTGTAATAAGTGGACCAAAGCCAGCATAACACACCACACACACAAGCCTGAAAGACATCACAAGCCATAGTTATCAAAAATTGCTCCAACTTGCAAAACCATTTCAAAAAAACACTCAGCACAAGCCTAAAAGAGAATCCAACTTGCACAACATCTGTCCCAAAAACTTCTTCTCTGAATTTTTCTTCATACAGCCACCAAGCTTCACTTCTTCTTTCACCAATAAGTCACAAATCACCCTTAGAACAAAAACCACCCCCTGAAACAGCTGGAAACATCACACACAAAGACTTTCATTTCTGCTACACCAGAGCAAAACAGCCATAACCTACCACTTCACAAGTTTTCTAAGCTTCATTCCATCATCAGGAGGATCATTGGAGCTTGTTTGAAGCAAAGGGCTGGCCAGAAAGTTCCACAGTTCAAAGCTCCAGTTCAGGTATCATCAAGAACATTTTTTATAGAAATGCAATCTCTTGTTATAGGATGATAGAGTTTGTTTCACTGATCATGTTAAGCTTTGAAACACTGAAAACGGTTGAGAAATGAGTGTGTATGCATGTTCTGAAGTTTTTGCAGTGTTCTTGATTTTGCTCGAATCTTGTTGTTGATACATTGTAAATGTGATCTTATGATTGATTCATGTTTGGAGTGGTTAGAGGGTGAAATTTGGAGAGTTAGAGCACTTAGAACAGCCTAGAGAATGAGTTTGATTATGCATTTTTGGAAAAAATAGCATAATGAATCGATTCATTCTAGCTTGAATCGATTCATTCTGTTGAAAGGTTCTTGGATTTCGCAAAATGAATCGATTCATCCCATTATGAATCGATTCATGCTATTTAACTAATTCTGTTTCTCAAAAATTGATCATTATGAATCGATTCATCCCATTATGAATCGATTCATTCTTCTGTTAACCAATTTTAATTCATTTTGTTTGTATTTTATTTACATGAATTTTAAAAAATAGCAAAACACTTTAAAAAATTCTGAAATGTTTTGTCAAACATTTCATTAATTTTCAGAACCCAAAAATATTTTTATTTTTATTTTTTTGCATTAAAAATTATTTTTAAATTATTTAAATGTTTATTTTTAATTAGTTAATGAAAATTAATTAATTAAAAATACATTTAGGTATTTAAAAATCACAAAAAAATTCACATTGCATTTTAAAACATTTAGAAACATTATCAAAATCTCAAAACAAATTTCGTTTTGGTTCTTGATCTATTTTGACAATTTTCATTGGAATTAAATTTGTTTAAAGGCAATATTTTGGTCCTAAGTTTGAAAAATTCATTCTGCCTAACCCTTGAGAGTTTGATGATGGTTCTTCTTGCATTGCATCCTCCATAGCATGTAGTTTATAGGATAAAATTTGTTTGATTTGATCTTACATTTTCAATTTGTTTGGTATTTTTCTTTGTGAGGAACCCCAAAACCCTAGTAATCTTAGGAAATTCATAACTTTCACTATGTTAAGAGTTAGATCCCCTCCTTTGGGCAGTGAACTTATATAGGTTTAGGGTACCTTTGATCCCATTTTCAATTTTTTATCTCATGTTTTGCTTCTGATTTTGAATTTTGCATCTCATGTTGTGCATAAACCCTAATTTGCATCTTCATTTGCATTCATCTTGCATAAGCTTGCATACATGAACTTGCCATGACATTTTGTGCATCCACATGACATGTAAGACATCTTAGGACACATTAGAATCATGTTTGATCATTGCATCATCCATTTACCATGTTATGCATCCATTGCATTTCATAAGTTTTCATGAACTTTCATGCCTCCTTTCTTGCTTCATTTGCATTCTTGCTCTTGTATGATCATTCATGTGCACCTTGTATGCTCTCATATCATCTCATAGCATCATTTTCATCATGTGTTTGCTTCTGGTTTTGTTCCTTTGTCATTACATATGCATCTTTCGTGTCATTTCTTTCTTTATGCATCTTGTACTAACATTTTCAGGTGGTAAGTAACTTGAGAAGTGAATTTGCCTTCACTTCTCATTTCTCTTAATCTTCTTCATATGCATCCTTGCTGAATTTTGCATTGCCTTTGAGTGAGCTTTCTCATTCATGTTCATCTCTCACTTTCTTTCTCTAAGTTACTTATCTTCTCCAGTGAAGTAGGTAACTTATTCATCTGCTTCTTCCCTTTTCTATCTTGCTTCTCCTTGGTGGCTTCCTTGAAGATTTCTCCTCTTAAGCCTCACAAACCCTAGGACTTCCAAGCATGATAACATTTTAAGATTGTTTAGTCCCCCTTAGACTCTTTCCTTTGAGTTTTCTTTGAGTCTTCTCTTCTCACCTCATAATCAAGGACTAAACCCTAAAGGTTTTAAGGCTTTGTGATTAAGCTTATGCCTGCATCCTTCTATTAGGATGGAGTGTATAACTTTAATCCTAAGTGTTAGACCCTTAATGTGTTTAAATCCTTTAATCAATCCACTTAATAATCATTAAGACATCAAGCTTGTAACTTGGGCCTTGCATTAGGGTTCTAATTCTTCCTTAATTGGTTAAGAAGGACTAACCCTAGTGTTAATGGACAAGTCCCCCTCAAGTTGTCTTGCAAACCCTAAAACTCACTTCATCATCTTATCATTGATTAAAATCCATTTAATAAAGGCTTTGTTTTGTCATGAAGTTAATCCCTAATCATGGATTAAGTTGAGGAGCTTTCCTCAGCTTAAACATTCTCATCTATCATCCTTCTATTAGGATGGTGTAATGAGTCTGTTTAATCCTTGATTATGGCTTAGTCTCATTACTCAACACTAAACAAAAACACCAAAAACATCTAAATAATCACAAGTAGGTTAATGATCTTAATCCTACTTCAGGGTGATTAAGTGTGCGAGGCTGACTTCACACTTAAGGTATTCTCATTACCCCTAATCAGAGGGAAGATGTGGTGAGTCTACTAACCCATTGGTTTAGGCTTAAGCTCATTAACTTATGACAAATTCAAAAGAGCAATAAAAGACTGAAAACTCAAAAAAACAAACAATAATCGTCTCCTCCGGGATTCTTTTCTCATCTCATTCACTCACAAACGAGAACTTGCTTCTTCCGTCTAATGCAAGACAGTTAGCACCTGAGCCAGACAGGTCATACACTTGAGCATAGACAAGCAAGCAGTTCACAAGTCAATTCATCTTTCAGTCTCTTTGGGTCGAACTACGGCGTTCTGACTTCCTCATTGCACGAGAGGATACGTAGGCATAACTTAATAGTTATCGAACAAAAGTCTTTGTATATTCCCCCTCTTTCCAGCTTTATTCTTTAAGCCTCATAGTCTTGAGCATTTCATTCCTGTTCCCACACTGACACTATACACATCACACATCACTTTCTTTTACACTGACACCTGTACATCTTTTCCAGCTCTTTTATACACAGATTGCACTGACACTACCCCTTTAAAACACAAATCTTTTAAGCGTGTATCCCGTCGAGTACGACGGACAATCTGGGTGCTAATACCTTCCCAGGTTGTAACCAACCCCCTTTCTCAGTCTCTCTGGTTCGCAACCGTCTTATCCATATCTTTCTAGGTCTATGCAGCATTACCTTTTCCTTCGGGATAAAAATGCCTAGCTGGCGACTCTTGTCTTCTGAGTTCACCCTTGTGTGTTCTCACCTCCTTTCGCCGACCGTTCGCGTCTGTACCCCTCTTGGCCCCGTGTCATTTTGGTGGGAGCGACAGCTTGGCGACTCTGCTGGGGAATCTTATACTGTAACCAGGGCTTCTGGTTCTTTTTGTGGGTTCCTTCTAGTGCTTGTTTGATTTGTGTTTACTGGGGTGTTATGTGCTAATTGCGTTTATATTTTTGTTTTATTTACTGCTGTATGTACAGTTATTTATTGCTTTCTTTACAACTTTATACATCATACTGTCATTATCATTGCTAGATCTGGATTCCTGTTTTGGTGGGTGGGGTTCCATTGAGAGTTGAGGTCCTATACCTGGGACCTGAGTGACACCTAGGCTAGAGTGGTTCATGTTCTTTCCCATTCCATTTCGGTCTGGTGCGGGAATATGAAACACGGTTCAGATATGGGTTTCTTCTTGAGAACTCTGTGCTACAGATTTCCTGTAGTGCTAGGGCTATCTGGGAAGCCTGCTAAGTCTGGATGACCTTTATTATGACCTTCAGAAACTGAGGTGAATTAGAGGAGGATCTTTTATGGTTATTGTAAACACTGTACCTCCGGGTTAGAAGTGTTTACACTTCTCATAACTGATCTAAGTCTGAGGATCCTTGTTTTAGAACACTACCTGTGAGGGGGTTGGGCTGTTTACAGGTTTGCAGGTACCCTTGGCCACATCATACCCTGTTACTTGTTTTGATTAAGAGTACCTCACTTTGGACAGTTCTTGTGATTTAACCCTGGATATGTGACTCTTTATTTGAGTCCCCCACCCTGGTTACTGGATTTCTGAACCTCCATCTGGACTTCTTAGACATACATGGACCCATATCAAGGCAGTAATCAGACCCAACCCTTGATCACAAACCCTTGCATATCATTCTGCATACATCATTTTGCATCATTTTAACATTTGTCTATCTGTTCTACATGGTATCCACATCTTCTTTGGTTTGGTTTTGACCGTTCTTCTTTTCAACATCTGCACCTCTTCCAAGGGGTATGGAAGGTCAAAACCAAGAACCAAACCGGATACCCTCGAAGAACAAATAGACATACTGCATTGCATGCTAACCTCATCTCTTTTGTTTTACAGGAGTTTTATTGTTTGTTTCTCACCTTGTTGTGTACCTCAGGAAACATTGATCGTAGAAGGGTATTTCCCGTCAATCACATCCACAAACATCCGACCCGTAACAACCTTCCGAGCTTACAGATGGATCAGCTTCTAGAAATCACTTCAACAGTTCCCACTCCTACAACTTCAACAAACATCTCTCCTACAACATCAGCAAACATCAATCCAGTGGAGATTACTACAGCAACAGCAACCATCAAGGAGGACATCTTTGTCAGCCACCTGGCTACACATAAGTACATTAAGATGGATGAAGATATCCATGAGACAATGAGTCAGGGTTTCAAAGCTCTCAATGTCAAAGAGGCAACAGTTGAAGTGTCTAGAACCCCAATAGCCTCATACAAACAAGCTCGGAAGGTTGTTGAAGACGGGAATTCCCAAGGCTGGGGCAAGCTGCTGCAAGTTCAGATGAAAAAGGACAAATTCGGTTTGGGTTACAAACCATCCCGACGAATGCAAGAGGAGGCTGCTGAAGCTCCCAAGTTCATCAGTGGGGGAATGTTAGCCCCAAATGCTATCAATAATGTGGGAGACGAGGCTGAAAGTGACTTCAACCTGGAGAGCTGGATACGTCCAAGGATCCCGGGGAGCCAAGTCCTTAACTGGTCTTCCCAGGAAATTATAAGAGTTACTCCTGCAGAGTAATTATTATTTCCTGTATTTTAAAGCATGCATCAAGTCTTGCATCTTGCCCAAGATGTCAAGACTCATTTTATAATCGGGCCATCTTGTAATTTTGTGCAAATGGATTAATCAATGAATATCGGACGTCTTTTGCAAATGAGTCTTTTTCTTTCCCGCTCACTGTTTTTCATTTTTCTTTTTGTACAAAAATAAAATGGCAATGTTTTCCAAAATGACAAAACTTCATTTCACTTTTTCTAAACAAGATTAAAATCAATCACTAAAATGAACAATCTAAACCCTTGCAGAAAGTGCCTTCCAGACTGCACCGACAACAACACAGCTATGACTTCGTATGACTTTGACAATCCAATCAATCAAGCTGATGAAGGGGTTGAAGAAGATTATGAGCTTCCTGAAGAGCTAGCCAGGTTGTTAAGGCAAGAGGAGAAGGTTATCACTCCTCATCAGGAGGAGATTGAAACGATTAATCTTGGTTCGGAAGAAGACGTGAAAGAAGTTAAGATCGGGGCCTGCCTACAAGACTCAGTAAAAGAGCAACTGATTGATATGCTTCGGGAGTATGTGGATGTGTTTGCTTGGTCTTACCAGGATATGCCAGGGTTGGACACCGATATCGTCATGCACAAGCTACCTTTGAGAGAGGACTGCCCGCCAGTTAAACAGAAGCTGCGCCGTACTCGCCCAGATATGGCAATGAAGATAAAGGAAGAGGTGCAAAAGCAGTGGGACGCCGGGTTCCTTGCTGTGACTAGCTATCCACCGTGGGTTGCTAATATAGTACCTATGCCTAAGAAAGATGGCAAGGTGAGAATGTGTGTTAACTACCGGGATCTGAACAGAGCCAGCCCGAAAGATGATTCCCCATTACCTCACATTGATGTATTGGTTGATAATACGGCTCAGTTCTCGGTGTTCTCCTTCATGGACGGATTTTCAGGATACAATCAGATCAAGATGTCACCTGAAGACATGGAGAAGACAACTTTCATCACACCCTGGGGAACGTTCTGTTACAAGGAGATGCTATTCGGACTGAAGAATGCTGGTGCAACTTATCAACGGGCTATGGTAACATTATTCCACGACATGATCCATAAAGAAATTGAATGTTATGTGGATGACATGATTGCCAAATCCCTTACAGAAGAAGACCACCTGGTAAATCTGTTGAAGCTATTCAAGCGTCTGAGGAAGTACCAACTGAAATTGAACCCCAACAAATGCACATTCGGGGTGCGATCTGGTAAGTTTCTGGGATTTATTGTAAGTGAGAAAGGGATTGAAGTTGACCCTGATAAAGTCAAATCCATTCAAGAAATGCCTGCACCGAAGACAGAAAAAGAAGTTCGAGGTTTCTTAGGTAGATTGAACTACATTTCACGGTTCATATCTCACCTTACAGCAACCTGTGAGCCTTTGTTTAAGCTGTTAAGAAAAGAACAAACGGTCAGGTGGAACGAAGACTGCCAGAGGGCTTTTGACAAAATCAAGGGATACTTGCAAGAGCCTCCAATCCTTATGCCTCTAGTTGAAGGAAGACCTCTGATAATGTACTTGACAGTATTAGAAGAGTCAATGGGGTGTGTGCTGGGCCAACATGACGAGTCTGGTCGAAAAGAGTATGCAATTTACTACCTAAGCAAAAAGTTTACCGACTGTGAACAACGTTATTCACTGCTCGAGAAAACTTGCTGTGCTTTAGCGTGGGCTGCTCGCCGACTAAGGCAGTATATGTTGACTCACACTACTTTATTGATCTCCAAGATGGACCCAGTTAAGTACATTTTTGAGAAGCCAGCACTTACCGGACGGGTTGCAAGATGGCAAATGATCCTCACAGAATATGACATTCAGTACACATCTCAGAAAGCCATCAAGGGCAGTGTGTTATCTGATTATCTTGCTGAGCAACCTATTGATGATTACCAGCCTATGAGATTTGACTTCCCCGATGAAGACATCATGTTCATAAAAGCAAAAGATCATGAAGAGCCTATTCACACTGAAGGGCCTGACCCGGAAGAAGAATGGACTATGATGTTTGATGGGGCTGTTAATATGAATGGTGGTGGTATTGGTGCAGTACTCATTACACCTAAGGGAGTTCACATGCCTTTCTCGGCAAAACTCACCTTTAACTGCACTAACAACGAAGCTGAATACGAAGCCTGTATTATGGGTCTAGAGGAAGCCATTGACCTCAGGATCAAGACTTTGACTGTATTCGGAGATTCAGCTCTGGTAGTTAATCAAACCAACGGCAAATGGTATACCCACCAGGATCATCTGATACCGTACAGGGATTATACAAGAAGGTTATTAACTTTCTTCACAACTGTCAAGCTTGAGTATATTCCTCGGGACGAGAATCAGTTTGCAGATGCTCTTGCCACCATTTCATCCATGATCAAAGTTCAGGCTGCCAACTTTGTGCCTCGGATTTCAGTGTCCAGACTTGACAGACCAGCATATGTATTTGCAGCAGACGTTGTCAAAGATGATAAGCCTTGGTTCCATGACATTAAGTGCTTCTTGGAGGATCAAACATACCCACCTGGGGCATCTTCCAATGATAAGAAGACATTAAGAAGGCTAACTGGTAGTTTCTTCTTGAATACTGATGGTTCCCTGTACAAGAGAAACTTTAATATGGTACTTCTCAGATGCGTTGATAGAATAGAAGCAGACTTGTTGATGCACGAGGTGCACGAGGGATCCTTTGGTACCCATGCAGGAGGGCATGCCATGGCTAGGAAGTTGTTAAGATCAGGCTATTACTGGATCACAATGGATGCCGACTGTTGTGCCTACGCCAGAAAATGCCATAAATGCCAGATTTATGCGGATAAGGTGCATGTGCCTCCCAATCCTCTGAATGTGATGTCTTCTCCCTGGCCCTTTGCCATGTGGGGTATTGACATGATTGGCAAAATTGAACCGACTGCTTCAAATGGCCACAGATTCATCCCGGTTGCCATTGACTATTTCACCAAGTGGGTCGAAGCAGCCTCTTATGCAAATGTTACAAGGCAAGTGGTAGCCATATTTCTGAAAAGAGATATCATCTGTCGATACGGAGTTCCCGAGCGAATCATTACTGATAATGGTTCCAACTTAAACAACAAAATGATGGCAGAACTATGTCGGGACTTCAAAATCTAACACCACAATTCTTCTCCTTACAGGCCAAAGATGAACGGCACTGTAGAGGCAGCTAATAAGAATATTAAGAAGATTGTGCAGAAGATGGTAGTCACCTATAAGGACTGGCATGAAATGCTACCGTTTGCCTTGCATGGGTACTGCACGTCGATTAGGACATCCACTAGGGAAACACCGTATCAGCTTGTTTATGGTATGGAAGCAGTCCTACCTGTTGAAGTTGAACTACCCTCCCTGCGGGTACTGATGGATGTTAAGCTGAACGAAGCAGAATGGGTCCGATCCCGATACGAACAACTGAGTCTGATTGAAGAGAAAAGATTGGCTGCAATCTGCCACGGGCAGTTATATCAGAAAAGAATGAAGAAAGCCTTCGATCAGAAAGTCAGGCACCGAGAGTACCAAGTAGGAGATCTTGTGCTGAAAAGAATCATCCCTCCTCATACAGACCACAGGGGTAAATGGACTCCAAACTATGAAGGACCATTCGTAGTAAAGAAAGTTTTCTCCGGTGGAGCACTCATGCTCAGCACTATGGATGGTGAAGACTTTCCGTCCCCTGTGAATTCAGATGCAGTTAAAAAATACTTAGCATAAAAATGACCCGCTGAACATAAAAACAGAATGTAAGTCCAAGCAAAAATAGGGCATCCCGGCGAGTCAAAAACAGAATAAAAGACTCGGGCAAAAATAAGGGAGAATAAACAAAAAGATGTACACCCGCTGAGTTGAAAAGCCGCATTGGACAACTCAGGCAAAAATGGGTATCCCGATGGATTGAAAACCCGAAAGGGCGATCCATGCAAAATAAGGGAATAAACGAACAACTGCATTCTGAATTCGTCTGTATCACTTACAACTTGGTAAGCTTCGAAAGGGTCAAGCTTCTTTCAGAATCAGCCTTCTTCAGAAAGCAAGACGAGAAAAATGTCAAAAGTCATACGAGTCATAGCAAAGGGAAGCTCCTTGAAGCGTCGTCAACATTGCCAACATTTTGTTTCTCAATTTGTAACAATCTCCTTATCTTAGGGGATATGTTTCTTTGACTGTATCTTGCCAATTCAGGGCATACGAATTAATAAAATCAGATTTTCAGTCATGTCTCGTCTCGTACATTTTATTTTCATTTGCAAAACGTCTGATGTCTTTAAGATACTGATTGCATAAAATACAGAGGCTTCTCTTCTAAAGAATACGTGCTTGCAGGAAATATATTTACTCCCGGGAGTGTCTAGACTCCTATGACGGAATCCGATAAGGGATACCTCGGGATTACTTGTGCATTCCTCTATCTTTGCAGGATTGCAGGTGTTCAAAACGCGACATGGGGCATGTAAGCTTCACCACAGCCAGCTGACAAATCATTATCTGCTCAGCCTACCTCCCAATTAGCACCAGAAATGGTTTCTCCCCAGATGAGTTGTCAAATATCATCCTCAGCAGACCCCTTACAGAAATTTCTAGGAAGACCTTCCCTTGGTCTTTCTTCTTCACCAGCCGAGTTGCCAGGAAACCATCTCCCCACAAAGCTTCAGCCTCTACCCGAAAGAGCAACGCATGGAGAAATCACAACAGAGTAATGGAAGTTTCTACAAACCCCAGCTGGGTCCCTCATTAACAAGGATGGGTCTATCAGTGACCTATTCCCCCAAGCAGATACATCACATCAGATCTACCAATGATCTCATCCCCAGCTGGGATGTTCGCTTCAAGCAGATCAACCAGGGATCTTTGCAGCAACGGGACCCGAATCTCGGATCATTATCTTTTGCATAAACATAGCATTCGCATCATATTCACCCCACAAAACGTAGCATTCTGTCTAATACGGAGCATTACGGCAAAAATCAAACATATTGCATAATCATAAGCCATGTTCTGAATTAAACACTTGTAAATACTGACAATCCATCAAAGATATACAGAAAACTCCCCAGATTTCTAGGCAGAGAGCCCAGACATTTCTCTCACAAATACAAATATTTATTGGCACCCGTCCGTGTCATATCCCTAACAGAAAGCTAAGGCTTTTGCCAAACACCAGTACACACTCCTTTTGGCACCCGTCCGTGTCATGATTCCCCAGTAAAGTCGCCCGAGCACTCTTTACAAACAGACCACTTATATATTTACAGATACTTCTTGGCACCCGTCCGTGTCATACCCCCAGCAGAAAGCCAAATCGTCCTCTTTGCACTCACAGATACCTCTTTATACAAATTCCCCGACACCCGTCCGTGTCGCTTTCCCCAGCACAGTAACCAAAACACTTTGTATATCATATACTTGTTTATACTATACTTTTCTCCCTTTGACACTCGTCCGTGTCACTCTCCCCAGCAGGTTAAATACTCGTCTATACACCACTCATACTTATTACTCTTATTTCACTTATACAGATACTCGTCCGTATCTTGTATACACTACTTATACCCTCTCAGATTCGACACTTGTCCGTGTTCTCTGTTAACCAGTTAATACTCGTCCGTACCATCATCTCAGAACATGTGTCAGGCGTTTGTTTCTACCCGATACTCGTCCGTATCGTAAGTCTTAGGGATGCTCGTCCGCATCTTTAATTTATACACCGTGTCAAACACTTATGTCTTCTTGAATTAGACACTCGTCTGTGTCTACTATTCCCCAGAAGAGTCCCCTCAAAATCAACACTCGTCCGTGTTCCTTGTTAACCAGTTGGTACTCGTCCGTATCATCATCTTTGAACACGTGTCAGTATTTTTTTCTACCCGATACTCGTCTGTATCGTAGTCTTAAGGATGCTCGTCCGCATCTTTAATCTATACACGACGTCAAAACACTTATACCTTTTATTTCTTGGATGTAAACACTCGTCCGTGTTTACTATTCCCCAGTAGGTCGCCAGCAAAGCAAAATTTCTTTTCTATCTGACATTCGTCCTATGTCATGATAAACCCTGAGAGCAGCCGTACCCTGCTAGGCGATCGTCCTTCACCTCTTGATGATCTTCCTTCATCATGCTCATCCGATGGCCGTCCCCATCATTGATCTTTTCTATTCGACATTCGTCCTATGTCGTGATATTTAGCAGCCGTCCCCTGCTAGGTGATCGTCCTTCACCTTTTGATGATCGTCCTTCATCATTTTATCTGATGGCCGTCCCCATCGTTGATTTTGTTATCTGACATTCGTCTTATGTCATGATAAACCTTGAGAGCAGCCGTCCCCTGCTAGGTGATCGTCCTTCACCTCTTGATGATCGTCCTTCATCATTTTATCCGATGGCCGTCCCCATCGTTGATTTTGTTATCTGACATTCGTCCTATGTCATGATAAACCTTGAGAGCAGCCGTCCCCTGCTAGGTGATCGTCCTTCACCTCTTGATGATCGTCCTTCATCATGCTTGTCCGATGGCCGTCCCCATCGTCGACCTTTTATCCGGCATTCGTCCTGTGTCGCGATACTTTCGGCAGCCGTACCCTGCCAGGTGATCGTCCTTCACCTTAGATGACCATCCCTCATCTTGTCCCCAACAGAGCAGCCGTCCCTTGCTAGGTGATCGTCCTTCACCTTTGATGACCGTCCCTCATCATTATTTCATTTATTCTTTAACCTGATGGCCGTCCCCGTCGTGGTCCCTTTTCCTTTTCCTGATGATCGTCCTTCATCAGTTTAGCCCGATGGCCGTCCCCATCGTTGTTTGTATTGCTTTATAAACCTGATGACCGTACCTCATCACTTATTTCTACCTATAATCCCCCAGAGAGTCCTGATGGCCGTCCCCATCATAATCTCTTATATCCCCAGCATGTCGGCCGTCCCCGTCACTGCTTTATTTCCCGCATTTTTCCCAGCATGTCGGCCGTCCCCGTCATTGCCCTTTCCCCAGCAGTCGTCCTCTGCTCGACGGTCGTCCTCCGTCGCTCGCACTTTATATATACTTTATTTTCTTTTACAATCTATATCCCTTTTCTTCTTCATTCTGTGAGTGCAAATTTTGGACTGTCTTTGGCATTCAACCACAAGTTATCTTGTTTGCCTGTTAAGTCGTTGCTTACATCCTGCACAGCTAACTCATGTTTGAATAGGGGCAGCTGTAAACACCCCAAATTTTCCCTCACCCATTCACACCATGGCTTGTGATCTCTTCATATGCATAAACTCAATCATAGCATCTCATAATACATTTTTGATTCACTGCATTGGTTCAAAGGCATCTGCATCTAGGGTTTGTGACCTGAGCAATCCAAGAGCTTCTTGAGCCACTCCAAAGGCCATCAATCACTTAAAAGGGGTCCATGTATGTTCAAGCATCATATTATATTCTCTCAAAGTCAAGAATGTCAAAAAATCACAAGAACTGAGAATGGCATGGAAGCAGAGCTAGGTTTGACTGCACAGATGACCTAGAATTAGGGTTTTGGTTTCAGAGGCCATAACTCCAAATTTTTTGGTCATTTTTGTTTCTATTGGTCTCTCTATGTTATGAGGATCATGCATATCAAGTTTCATGAAGAAATTCCATGGGGAAGTCATCTGATTAAGAGTTGACTTCTTGTGCAAGTCAGTCCAAAATTAGGGCATCTGAGGCCCCCAATGACCCAACCAAAGGGTGTTCTTCATCATTTTGATTGTGTGTGATCTTTATTTGATCATAGAAGATGTTAGAAGTTCACAAAATTGAAGAATCTCAAGTCATTTGCAAAGTTGACTTTTTGGGAAAGTTGACTTTTGATGGAAATTGCCATTTTAGGAAACTTTTTCAACCTTTACTTTTTGATTCAAAAATGCCTCAAATGAGAAAACTTTGGTCATGAAAGTTGTAGATTGGATCATTCCCTTTTCAAAAAGTACAAGAATTCTTTCTAATTCATTTTGGAGCAAAAGTTATGGCTTTGCAAAGTTGGGAAAAATCATTGAAATTTCACTTTTGCACAAAGAGGGAAACTTGCAATTTCACATGCCAAGCATTCTATTGACTTCAAAATGACTTCTAATCTTCATACAAATGCAATACATGACCTAAAATCAGAATTGACCCAAGGGATTTCTCATTTATTTGCCTTGATTTTCACATAGCCATAAGTCATTTTTCATGAAAGTGCAAAGAGGGATTTTTGGCAACTCAAAGGAATTGTATGATCTCTAGCTGGTTTTAATACATTGTCATGACCTAATGAGGCATCCCACATCAGAAATTCAGCAAGACTTCTCACACATACATAGCCAAAAACCATGAGATTTAACAAGTTGTCAAGTTGCAAAAACCTTTCTAGCTCATGATCCAAGTGTTGCAGTCCTGCACAAACCATCCAAGGGTCCTCCTTAAAGCTGGCTGAGGCAATCTAAACACAGAGATCTCCTCTTCCATGGCCCAGACCCCCAAGTACAACTTGACTTGACATTTTGGCAGCTTGAGCCATACCAATCACAACAGTCCACATCAACTGCTCTGACCTCTCTAGTTGTAATAAGTGGACCAAAGCCAGCATAACACACCACACACACAAGCCTGAAAGACATCACAAGCCATAGTTATCAAAAATTGCTCCAACTTGCAAAACCATTTCAAAAAAACACTCATCACAAGCCTAAAAGAGAATCCAACTTGCACAACATTTGTCCCAAAAACTTCTTCTCTGAATTTTTCTTCATACAGCCACCAAGCTTCACTTCTTCTTTCACCAATAAGTCACAAATCACCCTTAGAACAAAAACCACCCCCTGAAACAGCTGGAAACATCACACACAAAGACTTTCATTTCTGCTACACCAGAGCAAAACAGCCATAACCTGCCACTTCACAAGTTTTCTAAGCTTCATTCCATCATCAGGAGGATCATTGGAGCTTGTTTGAAGCAAAGGGCTGGCCAGAAAGTTCCACAGTTCAAAGCTCCAGTTCAGGTATCATCAAGAACATTTTTTATAGAAATGCAATCTCTTGTTATAGGATGATAGAGTTTGTTTCACTGATCATGTTAAGCTTTGAAACACTAAAAACGGTTGAGAAATGAGTGTGTATGCATGTTCTGAAGTTTTTGCAGTGTTCTTGATTTTGCTCGAATCTTGTTGTTGATACATTGTAAATGTGATCTTATGATTGATTCATGTTTGGAGTGGTTAGAGGGTGAAATCTGGAGAGTTAGAGCACTTAGAACAGCCTAGGGAATGAGTTTGATTATGCATTTTTGGAAAAATCAGCATAATGAATCGATTCATTCTAGCTTGAATCGATTCATTCTGTTGAAAGGTTCCTGGATTTCGCAAAATGAATCGATTCATCCCATTATGAATCGATTCATGCTGTTTAACTAATTCTGTTTCTCAAAAATTGATCATTATGAATCGATTCATCCCATTATGAATCGATTCATTCTTCTGTTAACCAATTTTAATTCATTTTGTTTGTATTTTATTTACATGAATTTTAAAAAATAGCAAAACACTTTAAAATATTCTGAAATTTTTTGTCAAACATTTCATTAATTTTCAGAACCCAAAAATATTTTTATTTTTATTTTTTTGCATTAAAAATTATTTTTAAATTTTTTAAATGTTTATTTTTAATTAGTTAATGAAAATTAATTAATTAAAAATACATTTAGGTATTTAAAAATCACAAAAAAATTCACATTGCATTTTAAAACATTTAGAAACATTATCAAACTCTCAAAACAAATTTCTTTTTGGTTCTTGATCTATTTTGACAATTTTCATTGGAATTAAATTTGTTTAAAGGCAATATTTTGGTCCTAAGTTTGAAAAATTCATTCTGCCTAACCCTTGAGAGTTTGATGATGGTTCTTCTTGCATTGCATCCTCCATAGCATGTAGTTTATAGGATAAAATTGGTTTGATTTGATCTTACATTTTCAATTTTTTTGGTATTTTTCTTTGTGAGGCACCCCAAAACCCTAGTAATCTTAGGAAATTCATAACTTTCACTATGTTAAGAGTTAGATCCCCTCCTTTGGGAAGTGAACTTATATAGGTTTAGGGTACCTTTGATCCCATTTTCAATTTTTTATCTCATGTTTTGCTTCTGATTTTGAATTTTGCATCTCATGTTGTGCATAAACCCTAATTTGCATCTTCATTTGCATTCATCTTGCATAAGCTTGCATACATGAACTTGCCATGACATTTTGTGCATCCACATGACATGTAAGACATATTAGGACACATTAGAATCATGTTTGATCATTGCATCATCCATTTACCATGTTATGCATCCATTGCATTTCATAAGTTTTCATGAACTTTCATGCCTCCTTTCTTGCTTCATTTGCATTCTTGCTCTTGTATGATAATCCATGTGCACCTTGTATGCTCTCATATCATCTCATAGCATCATTTTCATCATGTGTTTGCTTCTGGTTTTGTTCCTTTGTCATTACATATGCATCTTTCGTGTCATTTCTTTCTTTATGCATCTTGTACTAACATTTTCAGGTGGTAAGTAACTTGAGAAGTGAATTTGCCTTCACTTCTCATTTCTCTTAATCTTCTTCATATGCATCCTTGCTGAATTTTGCATTGCCTTTGAGTGATCTTGCTCATTCATGTTCATCTCTCACTTTCTTTCTCTAAGTTACTTATCTTCTCCAGTGAAGTAGGTAACTTATTCATCTGCTTCTTCCCTTTTCTATCTTGCTTCTCCTTGGTGGCTTCCTTGAAGATTTCTCCTCTTAAGCCTCACAAACCCTAGGACTTCCAAGCATGATAACATTTTAAGATTGTTTAGTCCCCCTTAGACTCTTTCCTTTGAGTTTTCTTTGAGTCTTCTCTTCTCACCTCATAATCAAGGACTAAACCCTAAAGGTTTTAAGGCTTTGTGATTAAGCTTATGCCTGCATCCTTCTATTAGGATGGAGTGTATAGCTTTAATCCTAAGTGTTAGACCCTTAATGTGTTTAAATCCTTTAATCAATCCACTTAATAATCATTAAGACATCAAGCTTGTAACTTGGGCCTTGCATTAGGGTTCTAATTCTTCCTTAATTGGTTAAGAAGGACTAACCCTAGTGTTAATGGACAAGTCCCCCTCAAGTTGTCTTGCAAACCCTAAAACTCACTTCATCATCTTATCATTGATTAAAATCCATTTAATAAAGGCTTTGTTTTGTCATGAAGTTAATCCCTAATCATGGATTAAGTTGAGGAGCTTTCCTCAGCTTAAACATTCTCATCTATCATCCTTCTATTAGGATGGTGTAATGAGTCTGTTTAATCCTTGATTATGGCTTAGTCTCATTACTCAACACTAAACAAAACCACCAAAAACATCTAAATAATCACAAGTAGGTTAATGATCTTAATCCTACTTCAGGGTGATTAAGTGTGAGAAGCTGACTTCACACTTAAGGTATTCTCATTACCCCTAATCAGAGGGAAGATGTGGTGAGTCTACTAACCCATTGGTTTAGGCTTAAGCTCATTAACTTATGACAAATTCAAAAGAGCAATAAAAGACTGAAAACTCAAAAAAACAAACAATAATCGTCTCCTCCGGGATTCTTTTCTCATCTCATTCACTCACAAACGAGAACTTGCTTCTTCCGTCTAATGCAAGACAGTTAGCACCTGAGCCAGACAGGTCATACACTTGAGCATAGACAAGCAAGCAGTTCACAAGTCAATTCATCTTTCAGTCTCTTTGGGTCGAACTACGGCGTTCTGACTTTCTCATTGCACGAGAGGATACGTAGGCATAACTTAACAGTTATCGAACAAAAGTCTCTGTATATTCCCCCTCTTTCCAGCTTTATTCTTTAAGCCTCATAGTCTTGAGCATTTCATTCCTGTTCCCACACTGACACTATACACATCACACATCACTTTCTTTTACACTGACACCTGTACATCTTTTCCAGCTCTTTTATACACAGATTGCATTGACACTACCCCTTTAAAACACAAATCTTTTAAGCGTGGATCCCGTCGAGTACGACGGACAATCTGGGTGCTAATACCTTCCCAGGTTGTAACCAACCCCCTTTCTCAGTCTCTCTGGTTCGCAACCGTCTTATCCATATCTTTCTAGGTCTATGCAGCATTACCTTTTCCTTCGGGATAAAAATGCCTAGCTGGCGACTCTTGTCTTCTGAGTTCACCCTTGTGTGTTCTCACCTCCTTTCGCCGACCATTCGCGTCTGTACCCCTCTTGGCCCCGTGTCATTTTGGTGGGAGCGACACCAGGTTGTTAAGGCAAGAGGAGAAGGTTATCACTCCTCATCAGGAGGAGATTGAAACAGTTAATCTTGGTACGGATGAAGACGTGAAAGAGGTTAAGATCGGGGCCTGCCTGCAAAACTCAGTGAAAGAACAACTGATTGATTTGCTTCGAGAGTATGCAGATGTGTTTGCCTGGTCTTACCAGGATATGTCAGGGTTGGACACCGATATCGTCATGCACAAGCTGCCATTAAAAGAAGACTGCCCGCCAGTAAAACAGAAGTTGCGCCGTACTCGCCCAGATATGGCAATGAAGATAAAGGAAGAGGTGCAAAAGCAGTGGGACGCCGGGTTCCTTGCTGTGACTAGCTATCCACCGTGGGTTGCTAATATAGTACCTGTGCCTAAGAAAGACAGGAAAGTGAGGATGTGTGTTGACTACCGGGATCTGAACAGAGCCAACCCGAAAGATGATTTCCCATTACCTCACATTGATGTATTGGTTGATAATACGGCTCAGTTCTCGGTGTTCTCCTTCATGGACGGATTTTCAGGATACAATCAGATCAAGATGTCACCTGAAGACATGGAGAAGACAACCTTCATCACACCCTGGGGCACGTTCTGTTACAAGGTGATGCCATTCGGACTGAAGAATGCTGGTGCAACCTATCAACGGGCTATGGTAACATTATTCCACAACATGATCCATAAAGAAATCGAATGTTATGTGGATGACATGATTGCCAAGTCCCTCACGGAAGAAGACCACCTGGTGAATCTGCTGAAGCTATTCAAGCGTCTGAGGAAGTACCTGTAAACACCCCAAATTTGCCCTCACCCATTCACACCATGGCTTGTGAGCATCCTCATATGCATAAACACAATCATATCATCTCATATCTCATTTTTGATTCACTGCATAGTTTCTAAGTCATCTGCACCTAGGGTTTGTGATCTGAGCAATCCCAAAGCATCTTGAGCCATTCCAGAGGCCATCAATCAACTCAAAGGGGTCCATGTGTGTTCTTATATCATATTTCATCTCCTCAAAGTCAAAAATGCAGAGGAATCACAAGAACTAGGGTTTGAGTGGATGCAGAGCCAAGTTTAACTGCACAGTTGACTGAAAATTAGGGTTTTGGTTTCAGAGGCCATAACTCCAAATTTTTTGGTCATTCTTGTTTCCATTGGTCTCTATATGGCATAGAGAGTATGCATATCAATTTTCATGAAGAAATTCCATGGGGAAGTCATCTGATCAAAAGTTGACTTTTCAGACAAGTCAGTGCAAAATCAGGGCATCTGAGGCCCCCAATGACCCAACCAATGGGTGATCTTCATCATTTTGAGTGTATATGATCTTTATTTGATCATGGAAGAAGGTGGAAGTTCATAAAAATCAAGAATTTAGGGTTTTTGCAAATGTTGACTTTTTGGGCATAGTTGACTTTTTCAAGAATGCTTCATTTTAGGTCATTTTTCAAGCCATGATTTTGGATCCAAAAATGCTTCAAATGGAAAAACTTTGGTCATGAAAGTTGTAGATCTCATCTTTCCCTTTCCAAAAAGTACAAGAACATGATCAAACTCTTCTTGGATCAAAAGTTATGGCAATGCAAAGTTGGCAAAAATCACTTATTTTCAAGATATGCACCAAGTGTGAAAATTGCAAAATCATGTGTTAAGTCAAAATGCAACTTCTAATTGGTTTCAAACCATTACACAAGCATTCTCTAAGTCACAAAAATCAGAATTTGACCAAGGTTCACATGTGTTTAGTTCATGTAACAAGACATTTTTATCATGAAAATCCATAAAGTAACCAAGTTGCAAAACACTCATGACACTTCCCTCAACTTGCTGCCTTGGCCTTTGGACCTTGCTGGCTCTCTCACCACACCATGCTGCGCCAGCCCTAGCCCTTGTACCAAGCTATACCAAGCCCATGCCTCTCTTACAAGATTTTTGACTTTTGGCAAAAGCAAACATCCCAATCACCACAGGCCATGTCACATCCTCTGGCCACTTGCATTTGTTTATTGTATCCTTTGGCAAGCCATAACACTAACTAAGCAAGGCTGAAGCTCACACATTCACAACATTCACCAAATCATCCCACATTGCACAAGCCTTCGAATTTCTCCCCACAGCATACAAACACAAAAACCATCTTCACCAATCATCTCACCTTGCTCCATAGACCACCCAGCAACCAAGAACCAAGCCTGAAACAGCCAGAACATCCCACTGCCATTTCTCACTTCATTTTGCAGTTTCATTCGAAACTCTCATCATAGCTCACAAACACACAAACAAACACTCCAGACCTTCTCCATTCATCCTCAGG
The DNA here is from genome assembly GCA_963966055.1 of Lathyrus aphaca. Lineage (NCBI taxonomy): Eukaryota > Viridiplantae > Streptophyta > Magnoliopsida > Fabales > Fabaceae > Lathyrus > Lathyrus aphaca. Next base: position 53,074,786 of record OZ014525.1, on the reverse strand, counting down.
ATCACAAACCATCACTCACTATGGCCTGAAACCTCCAGAAACTCCATTGCCATTTTTGACTGAGCTTGAGCAGGAGCTTTCGAATCTCATTATCCAGCCAGCTTAAACTCCTTTTGAGCATTCAAGCATCTTCTGTGGACCAAGTGGAGTGGATTGCACAAGGAGAAGTGGCTAGAAAGTCCTCAAACTGAAAGCTTCAAATCTCAGGTAGCTTGAAAATTATTTTTCCAGAAATCATTTTTCTTGTTACAAACTTGTTCTATGTGATTCACTGATCATCCTGGTATCATTGGTTTTTGGAATGGCTTTGAAATGAGTATTTAATTTGTTTCTGAAACCTGCGTGCCCTAGAACTTGTTTTCTTCGATTCAGCTTGTTTAGGAAAAAGAAATTTGTTTTGAGAGAGGGGTTTGATTCGTGAGAGGTTGGAGATCATTTCCCTTTTCTTAGTTTTCATTTTTGTTACGATTTGAGGGGTTTGGGGATTTTTCAGGTGAGTTGCTGGCCGGAGAAGACGACCGGAGGTCTTCTCCGGCCACCTGAGAGTGTTTAAGCCCTAATCATGTAATTAATTCCAGTTTGAATGTGGACCTTTGGATGCGTTGAAAGTGTTGACCTCCCGCGCGTATGAACGGCCCAGATGTGCTCATTATGCCCTAATCCACGTGTTTTATTTAATTAATCCATAATTAAATTAATCTGATCAGAAGCAATCCTGGCCTTCCAAAAACGCGCCAGTCAACACATTTGAACTCAGGACTCATCCTGGCCCTCCATGCTGCATACTTTCACTTTTATTTAATTTTTATTCATTTTCTTTTCAATTGTTTTGCATAATTAATTTAAAATAGCAAAAATGTCTTAAAAATTATGAAACTTTTTCTTTAAAGTTTCATTAATTTTTAATACCCAAAAATATTTTTATTTTATTTTTTCATCATTAAAAAAGTATTTTTAAATATTTAAGAGATTATTTTTAATTGATTAATGGGAATTAATTAATTAAAAATACTTTTAGGTATTTAAAAATTACAAAAAAATTCATGAAATGTTCTAAGACATTTAGAAACATTGTCCAACCTTCAAACCAAATTTCTTTTTTGATCTTGATGCATTTTAAGAATTTTTCATTGAATTAAATCATTTTTTATGCATTAATTTGATCATAAGTTCCAAAAATCATTTCTGCCTATTGGAGAAGGTTGAGACATTGATTCTTCTTGCATTGTGTCATGTTTAGCATGTAGTTTCTAGGGTAAAATGGCCATGATTTGATCTTGCATTTTCTAATTGTTTGGCATTTCTTTTGTTAAGAACCCTAAAAAACCCTAATAACTTGTAAAAATCATATCTTGAGTTTGGTTGAGAGTTGAGAGCTCCCCTTTGGACAGTGGTTCATTATAGGTTTAGGGTTTCTTTGGATGCCATTTTCCATTTTTATCTTAGGGTTTTGCTTCTGTTTTGGGTTTTTGTCTGATGTTTGATCCATGAACCCTAATTTGGGCTTTCTTTTGCATCCTTCTTGCATTTCCTTGCATAACTTGACTTGTCATTGCATTTGGTGCATTCTTGTGATCCATTTGACATCTTAAGACATGTATAAAGCATCTTTGATCATTTCATCTCATATTTGCCATGGCATTTGTCTTGTATGCTTCATAACTTTTCATGCTTGTTCATGCTCCTTAACTTGCATCATTTGCATCCATAGTCTTGTATGAACATCCCCATGTCTTGCCTCATGTTTGCAGCACCTCATAACATCATAATCATCATCACATATGTGCTTCTGGTTTTGGTTTGCATCATGTCATTCCATCCCATTTTGCATTGCATTGCATTTCTTTTCTAACCTTTCAGGTGGTAAGTGATTTTGAGAAGTGAATTTGCCTTCACTTCTCATAACTTTTCTTTTCATCTCTCTTGCATCCATTGCTGCATTCTTATATGTGTTTGAGTTTGAGCTTGCTCATTCTTCTTCCTCCCACTTTCTTTCTTCAAGTGACTTGACTTCTTGAATGAAGCAAGTCACTTTGCTTCTCTAGATCTTATTCATTTGCTTCCTGGTGGCTCCTTTGAAGATTGCTCTTGAAAACCTCACAAACCTTAGGAACAACCAAGCATGACAATGAATTAGGGTTTTGATTAGTCTCCCCCCATAGTTTTTACCTTTGTGTCTCTTTTGAGTCTCCTCTTCTCATAATCAGGGACTAAACCCTAAAGGCTTTAAGATTTTGTGATTAAGCTTATGCCTGCATCCTTCTCTTAGGATGGAGTGTATAACTTTAATCCTAAGTATTAAACCCTTAATGTGTTTAAATCTCTTAATCAATCCACTTAATAATCATCAAGACATTACTTGTAACTTGGGCCTTGCATTAGGGTTCTAATTCTTCCTTTATTGGTTAAGAAGGACTAACCCTAGTGTTAATGGACAAGTCCCCCTCAAGTTGTCTTACAAATCATAAAATTCACTTCATCATCATATCATTAATCTAAAATCCACTTAATCAAAGGCTTGTTTTGTCATGAGTTTAATCCCTAATCATGGATTAAGTTGAGGAGCTTTCCTCAGCTTAAACATTCTCATCTATCATCCTTCTTTTAGGATGGTGTAATGGGTCTGTTCAATCCATGATTATGGCTTAACCTCATTACTCAACACTAAACAAAAATCACAAAAACATCTAAATAATCACAAGTAGGTTAATGATCTTAATCCTACACCAAAGGTGATTAAGTGTGAGAATCTGACTTCACACTTAAGGTATCCTCATTACCCCTAATCAGAGGGATGATGTGATGAGTTTACCAAATCCATTGGTTTAGGCTCAAGCTCATTAACTTATGACAAATTCCAAAAGCAATAAAAGACTGAAAACAAAAAAACAAACAATAATCGTCTCCTTCGGGATTCTTTTCTCATCATCTTCACTCATAAACGAGAACTTGCTTCTTCCGTCTAATGCAAGACAGTCAGCACCTGAGCCAGACAGGTCATACACTTGAGCATAGACAAGCAAGCAGTTCATCAGTCAATTCATCTTTCAATCTCTTTGGGTCGAACTACGGTGTTCTGACTTCCTCATTGCACGAGAGGATACGTAGGCATAACTTAACAGTTATCGAACAAAAGTCTCTGTATATTCCCCCTCCTTCCAGCATTATTCTTTGAGCCTCATTATCATGAGCATCTTATTCTTGTCTTTACACTGACACTTTCATACTTCACACCACTTATACACTTTACATATTGCTTTCCAGCTCTTTATACACAGATTGCACTGACACTACCCCTTTAAAACACAAATCTTTTAAGCGTGGATCCCGTCGAGTACGACGGACAATCTGGGTGCTAATACCTTCCCAGGTTGTAACCAACCCCCTTTCTCAGTCTCTCTGGTTCGCAACCGTCTTATCCGTATCTTTCTAGGTCTATGCAGCATTGCCTTTCCTCCGGGATAAAAATGCCTAGCTGGCGACTCTATTCACCTCCAGTGAGTTCACGGCTGTGTGTTCTCACTGTCCCCTTCGCCGACCGTTCGCGCTTGTACCAGGATGCAAATCTTCGGGAGCGACAGTACCAACTAAAGTTGAACCCCAACAAGTGCACATTCGGGGTGCGATCTGGTAAGCTGCTGGGCTTTATTGTAAGCGAAAAAGGGATTGAAGTTGACCCTGATAAAGTCAAAGCCATTCAAGAAATGCCTGCACCAAAGTCTGAGAAAGAAGTTCGGGGGTTTCTAGGTAGATTGAACTACATTTCCAGGTTCATATCTCACCTTACAGCAACCTGTGAACCCTTGTTCAAGCTGTTAAGAAAAGAACAGACGGTCAGGTGGAACGAAGACTGCCAGAGGGCTTTTGACAAGATTAAAGAATACTTGCAAGAACCACCAATCCTTATGCCTCCGGTTGAAGGAAGACCTCTAATCATGTACTTGACAGTATTAGAAGAGTCAATGGGGTGTGTGTTGGGCCAGCATGACGAGTCTGGTCGAAAAGAGTATGCAATATACTACCTAAGCAAAAAGTTTACCGACTGTGAACAACGTTATTCACTGCTCGAGAAAACATGTTGTGCTTTAGCGTGGGCTGCTCGCCGACTGAGACAGTATATGTTGACCCACACTACTTTATTGATCTCAAAGATGGACCCAGTTAAGTACATTTTCGAGAAGCCAGCTCTTACCGGACGGGTTGCAAGATGGCAGATGATCCTCACAGAATATGACATCCAGTACACATCTCAGAAAGCCATCAAGGGCAGTGTATTGTCTGATTATCTTGCTGAGAAACCTTTTGATGATTACCAGCCTATGAGATTTGACTTCCCTGATGAAGACATCATGTTCGTAAAAGCAAAAGATCATGAAGAGCCTATTCACACTGAAGGGCCTGACCCGGAGGAAGAATGGACTATGATGTTTGATGGGGCTGTTAATATGAATGGTCGTGGTGTTGGTGCAGTACTCATTACACCTAAGGGAGTTCACATGCCTTTCTCGGCAAAACTCACCTTCAACTGCACTAACAACGAAGCTGAATACGAAGCTTGCATTATGGGTCTTGAGGAAGCCATTGACCTCAGGATCAAGACTTTGACTGTGTTCGGAGATTCAGCTCTGGTAATTAATCAAACCAACGGCAAATGGTACACCCACCAAGATCATCTGATACCTTACCGGGATTATACAAAGAGGTTATTGACTTTCTTCACAACAGTCAAGCTCGAGTATATCCCTCGAGACGAGAATCAATTTGCAGATGCTCTTGCCACCATTTCGTCCATGATCAAAGTTCAAGCTGCTAACTTTGTGCCTCGGATTTCAGTGTCCAGACTTGACAGACCAGCATATGTGTTCGCCGCAGACGTTGTCAAAGATGATAAGCCTTGGTTCTATGACATTAAGTGCTTCTTGGAGGATCAAACATACCCACCTGGGGCATCTTCCAATGATAAGAAGACTTTAAGAAGGTTTGCTGGTAGTTTCTTCCTGAACACTGATGGTTCCCTGTACAAGAGAAACTTTGACATGGTACTCCTCAGATGCGTTGATAGAACAGAAGCGGACTTGTTAATGCACGAAGTGCACGAAGGATCCTTTGGTACCCATGCAGGAGGGCATGCCATGGCTAAGAAATTGCTAAGATCGGGCTATTACTGGATCACAATGGATGCCGACTGTTGTGCCTATGCCAGAAAATGCCATAAATGCCAGATCTATGCGGATAAGGTGCATGTACCTCCCAATCCTCTGAATGTGATGTCTTCACCCTGGCTCTTTGCTATGTGGGGCATTGACATGATTGGTAAGATTGAGCCGACTGCTTCAAACGGCCACAGATTCATCTTGGTAGCCATTGACTATTTTACCAAGTGGGTTGAAGCAGCTTCTTATGCAAATGTTACAAGGCAAGTGGTAGCCCGATTTCTGAAGAGAGACATCATCTGTCGATACGGAGTTCCCGAGCGAATCATTACTGATAATGGTTCCAACTTAAACAACAAAATGATGGCAGAGCTATGCCGGGACTTCAAGATCCAACACCACAATTCTTCTCCTTACAGGCCAAAGATGAACGGCGCTGTTGAGGCAGCCAATAAGAATATCAAGAAGATTGTGCAAAAGATGGTAGTCACATACAAAGATTGGCATGAGATGCTACCATTTGCCTTGCATGGGTACCGCACGTCAATCAGAACATCCACTGGGGCAACACCGTATCAGCTTGTATATGGTATGGAAGCAGTCCTACCTGTTGAAGTTGAATTACCCTCCCTGCGGGTACTGATGGATGTTAAGCTGAACGAAGCAGAATGGGTCCGGTCCCGATACGAACAACTGAGTTTGATCGAAGAGAAAAGATTGGCTGCAATCTGTCATGGGCAGTTGTATCAGAAGAGAATAAAGAAAGCCTTCGATCAGAAAGTCAGGCTCCAAGAGTACCAAGTAGGAGATCTTGTGCTGAAAAGAATCCTCCCTCCTCATACAGACCACAGGGGCAAGTGGACTCCGAACTATGAAGGACCATTCGTGGTAAAGAAAGTTTTCTCCGGTGGGGCACTGATGCTCAGCACCATGGATGGTGAAGATTTCCCGTCCCCTGTAAATTCAGATGCAGTTAAAAAATACTTCGCATAAAAATGACCCGCTGGACATAAAAACAGAATGTAAGTCCAGGCAAAAATAGGGCATCCCGGCGAGTCAAAAACAGGATAAAAGACTCGGGCAAAAATAAGGGAAAATAAACAAAAAGATGTGCACCCGCTGAGTTGAAAAGCCGCATTGGACAACTCAGGCAAAAATGGGTATCCCGATGGATTGAAAACCCGAGAGGGCGATCCATGCAAAATAAGGGAATAAGCGAACAACTGCATTCTAAATTCATCTATATCACTTACAACTTGGTAAACTTCGAAAGGATCAAGCTTCTTTCAGAATCGGCCTTCTTCGGAAAGCAAGACGAGAAGAACGTCAAAAGTCATACGAGTCATAGCCAAAGGGAAGCTCCCTGAAGCGTCATCAACATTGCCAACACCCTTTTGTTTCTCAATTTGTAACAATCTCCTCATTTTAGGGGATCTGTTTCTTTGACTGTATCTTGCCAATTCAGGGCATACGAATTAATAAAATCATATTTTTAGTCATGTCTCGTCTCGTACATTTTATTTTCATTTGCAAAAATGTCCGATGTCCCCAAGATACTGTTTGCATGAATACAAGTGCTTCTTTTCTAAAAAATACGTGCTTGCAGGAAATATACTTACTCCCAGGGGTGTCTAAACTCCTATGACGGAACCTGGTAAGGGGTACCTCGGGATTACTTGTGCGTTTCTCTGTCTTTGCAGGATTGCAGGTATTCAAAAACGCAGCATGGGGCATGTAAGCTTCACCCCAGCAAGCTGACAAATCAACACTCACTCAGTCTTAGCACCCGAGGTGCTTTCTCCCCAGCTGAGTTGCCACTTTTTGCTTCACCCAGCCAAGGTGCCAATCATTCTTCCTCCTCAGCCAAGTACAAAAGTCAGGGAACCATCTCCCCACAGAGCTTCGGCCTCTATCCAGAAGAGCAACGCAAAGGAATCACAACAGAGTGAGGGAAGTTTCTACAAACCCCAGCTGGGTTCTTCATTTACAAGAATGGGTCTATCAGTGACCTATTCCCCCAAGCAGATACATCACATCAAATCTACCAATGATCTCATCCCCAGCTGGGATGTCCACTTCAAACAGATCGACCAGAGATCTTCACAGCAACGGGATCCGAGTCCCAGATCGGTAGATTTTGCATAATCATAGCATTCGCATCATATTTCACCCCACAAAGCGTAGCATTCCGTCTAATACGGAGCATTACGGCGAAAATCAAACATGTTGCATAATCATAAGTCATGGTCTGAATCAAACACTTGTGAATAATGACAATCCATCAACAATATACGGAATGCTCCCTCAGATTCCCCAGCAAAGAGCTAAAACAGTTGCCTTGCACCCACAAACATCAGTATATACTCCTCGTGACACTCGTCCGTGTCATTTCCCCAACAGAAAGCCAAAGCATCCCCTTTGCACTCACAGATACTCATATATATAACTTTCTTGACACTCGTCCGTGTCACCTTCCCCAGCATATTTACTCGAACACTTTGTATATCAGATACTTGTTTATACTATACTTTTCTCCTTTTTGACACTCGTCTGTGTCACTCTCCCCAGCAGTTTAAACACTCAACTATACACCACTCATACCTATTACTCCTGTTGTCACTCATATACAGATACTCGTTTGTATCTTGTATATGTCACTCAAATCCCCGCAGATTCGACACTCGTCCGTGTTCTTTGTTAAACCAGTTGGTACTCGTCCGTACCATCATCTCAGAACATGCGTCAAGCGTTTGTTTCTACCTGATACTCGTCCGTATCATAGTCCTAAGGATGCTCGTCCGCATCTTTAATCCATGCACCGTGTCAAACACTCATGTCTTCTTGAAATTTAGCCACTCGTCTGTGTCTACTTTTCTCCAGAAGAGTCCCCTCAGAATCAACGCTCGTCCGGGTTCTTTGTTAACCAGTTGATACTCGTCCGTATCATCATCTCTGAACACGTGTCAGTATTTGTTTCTACCCGATACTCGTCCGTATCGTAGTCTTAGGGATGCTCGTCCGCGTCTTTAATCTATACACAACGTCAAAACACTTATACCTTTTATTTTCTTGGATGTAAACACTCGTCCGTGTTTACTATTCCCCAGTAAATAGAAAAGAAAAATTTCTTTTTATCTGACATTCGCCCAATGTCATGGTAGACCCTGAGAGCAGCCGTACCCTGCTAGGTGATCGTCCTTCACCTCTTGATGATCGTCCTTCATCATGCTCGTCCGATGGCCGTCCCCATCGTCGACCTCTTCTATCCGACACTCGTCCTGTGTTGAGATATTTAGCAGTCGTCCCCTGCTAGGTGATCGTCCTTCACCTCTTGATGATCGTCCTTCATCATTTTATCCGATGGCCGTCCCCATCGTTGATTTTGTTATCTGACATTCGTCCTATGTCATGATAAACCTTGAGAGCAGCCGTCCCCTGCTAGGTGATCGTCCTTCACCTCTTGATGATCGTCCTTCATCATGCTCGTCCGATGGCCGTCCCCATCGTTGACCTTTATCCGGTATTCGTCCTATGTCGCGATACTTTAGGCAGCCGTACCCTGCCAGGTGATCGTCCTTCACCTTAGATGACCGTCCCTCATCTTATCCCCAACAGAGCAGCCGTCCCCTGCTAGGTGATCGTCTTTCACCTTTGATGACCGTCCCTCATCATTATTTCATTTATTCTTTAACCCGATGGCCGTCCCCGTCGTGGTCCCTTTTTCTTTCCCTGATGATCGTCCTTCATCAGTTTAACCCGATGGTCGTCCCCATCATTGTTTGCATTGCTTTATGAACCTGATGACCGTACCTCATCATCTACCTTTTACGTATCCCCCAGAGAATCTTACAGCTTTACTTGATGGCCGTCCCCATCATAATCTCCGGTATCCCCAGCATGTCGGCCGTCCCCATCATTGTTTTATTTCACACATTTTCTCCTGCATGTCGGCCGTCCCCGTCATTGCTCTTTCCCCAGCAGTCGTCCTCTGCTCGGCAGTCGTCCTCTGCTCGGCGGTCGTCCTCCGTCGCCCGCACTTTATAATATAATTTATTTTTCCTTTTACAATCTATATCCCTTTTCTTCTTCATTCTGTGAGTGCAAATTCTGGACTGTCTTTGGTATTCAACCACAAGTTATCTTGTTTGCCTGATAAGCCGTCGCTTACATCCTGCACAGCTAACTCATGCTTGAATAGGGGCAGCTGTAAACACCCCAAATTTGCCCTCACCCACTCAAACCATGGCTTGTGATCACTTCATATGCATAAACTCAATCATAGCATCTCATATTACATTTTTTTTTTATCCATTGCATTGATTCTAAGTCATCTGCATCTAGGGTTTGTGATCTGAGCAATCCAGGAGCTTCTTGAGCCACTCCAAAGGTCATAAATCACTTCAAAGGGGTCCATGTATGTTCAAATATCATATTATATCCTCTCAAAGTCAAGAATGTCAAAAAATCACAAGAACTGAGAATGGTATGGAAGCAGAGCCAGGCTTGACTGCACATATGACCTAGAATTAGGGTTTTGGTTTCAGAGGCCACAACTCCAAATTTTTTGGTCATTCTTGTTTCTATTGGTCTCTATATGGTATAGGGAGTATGCATATCAATTTTCATGAAGAAATTCCTTGGGGAGGTCATCTGATCAAGAGTTGACTTTTCAAGCAAGTCAGTGCAAAATCAGGGCATCTGAGGCCCCCAATGACCCAACCAAAGGGTGTTCTTCATCATTTTGATTGTATATGATCTTTATTTGATCATGAAAGATATTGGAAGTTCACAAAATTGAAGAATTTCAAGTCATTTGCAAAGTTGACTTTTTGGGAAAGTTTGACTTTTAATGAAATTGCCATTTTAGGAAACTTTTTCAACCTTTACTTTTTGATTCAAAAATGCTTCAAATGGAAAAACTTTGCTCATGAAAGTTGTAGAATGGATCATTCCCTTTTCAAAAAGTACAAGAACATGACCTAATTCATTTTGGATCAAAAGTTATGGCTTGTCAAAGTTGGCTAAAATCACAAAATTTGAAGTTTTCTACCAAAGAGACATTTTGCAGAATGGTTTGTTCAAGTGTTCTAAAGGCCTCAAATGTGTACCATTTCTTCACAACATGATCATGTAACCTCTAAAAATCAGAATGGGCCAAGGAACTTTGCACTTTGATGCCTTGAAACTCAAGATTTCTCAAAGGAAACAAAAGTGAAGCAAGTTGCAAAAACTCACTCAAGTATGAATCCACTTGCTTGCTGATTTCATGATCAATCCTAGGGTTCTCCACACATCTTGCTGCGAAGGACACCCCACTTGTACTTGGCTAGCTAGTAGCCCATGCCTCTCTTACACAAATTTGACATTTTGGCAACTTGAGCCATACCAATCACAAAAGCACACATCAACTCATCTGACCAATCCCATTTGTTTATACAAACAAAAAGCAAGCCAAAGGACATAACAAGCAAGCCTGAAACACTCTCCAACAGAGCTCTCTCATTTTGACCCCATTTTGCAAAAGCTTTCGAAAAACTCTCCACAAGCTGAAAACACACAAACGAACTTCACAAATCAACTCAGCATACTTCACTGATCAAAAACCACCCATCACCATAGCCTGAAACTCCCTGGATCAGAAATACGATTTCCACCCCACCTTGAACAGAACTTATGCCATCTCTCGAATCATCCATTATAAACTTCAAACAAGCATTGAAAGCTTCTCAGGGGGTCCAGTGGAGTTGATTGAGAGCAAGAAATCAGCCAGAAAGTGCCAGAAATCAAAGCTCCAGTTCAGGTGAGCTCAAGAACATTTTTTCCAGAAACATGTTTTTAAGTTCCTAAATGATTCTCTATGCTCCACTGATCATGCTGATATGTTTTGTTTCGAAAATGATTGAGTATTGAGTATGTATGTTGCTTCTGAAACTTTTCTGACCTAAATGCATTTTGTTTCGATTCATGGATTTGATGATGGATAAATGAATTTTGATGGTTGATTCTTGTTGGGGTTGGGGAGAGGATCATTTCTGGAGAGTTTTAGGGCCTGGGGATGTGTAATAAGGGAGATAGCTTGAATGGTTGGCCGGAGAAGACGACCGAAACAGTGTTCCGGTCGTCTGAAAGTGATTAGGGCATTTAATTAGGGTTTAATCATAATTAGGAGATTTTGAATTTCAGCCCTTGGATCTGGCGCCAAGTCAATTCGCGCGCGTGTGAATTTGAATGCTGGCCCTTGATCTTGCATACTTCCTCTTTTTTTCAGTTTAATTCATTTTATTTTTCATTTAATTGCATTTGTTTTCTCCATTTTATTAAAAATAGTAAAAACCATTCAAAAATTCTGAAAATTTTTATACAGCCTTTTATTAATTTTCAGAAACCAAAAACATTTTTATTTTTATTTTTTGCATAAAAAAATATTTTTAAATCATTTAAAAGATTATTTTTAATTAATTAATGAGAATTAATTAATTAAAAATACTTTTAGGTATTTAAAAATCACCAAAAAATTCATGAAACCTTTAAAATCATTTAGAAACATTGTCCAACCCTCAAACCAAATTTCTTTTTTGATCTTAGTGACTTTTGACAATTTTTCATGGAATTAAAATCATTTCAAGGCAATATTTTGTTCCAAACTTCCAAAATTCATTTCTGCCTAACCATTGAGAGTTGGACTTTGATTCTTTTTGCATTGTGTCTTGCATATCATGTAGTTCATAGGATTAAATTGGCATGATTTGATTTTGCATTTTCAATTTGTTTGACATTTTTCTTGACAAGGTACCTTAAAACCCTAGCATTCTTAAGAAATTCATAACCCTCATTAGGTTAAGAGTTAGAACCCCTCCTTTGGGCAGTGAGTTTGTATAGGTTTAGGGTTCCCTTGGATGCATTTTCAATTTTTTATCTTGGTGTTTACTTCTGGTTTTGGTTTTTGTTTGATGCATTGATCATAAACCCTAATTTGGGCTTCCTTTTGCATTCATCTTGCATTTGCTTGCATACCATGACTTGCCATGACATTTTATGCATCCATTTGATTAATTAGACATCTTAAGACATATTAGAATCATGTTTGATCATTGCTTCTTGCATTTGCCATGTTGTATGTCATTTGCATTTCATAACTTTTCATGTATGTTCATGGTTCTAAGCATGCCTCTCTTGCATCCATGTGTTTGTATGATCATCCTCATGCCTTAATTCATGTTTGCATCATCTCATAGCATCATTAGCATCATATACATGCTTCTGGTTTTGGTTTGCCTCATGCCATTTCATCTCATCTTGCATTGCATTGCATTCCTTTCACTAACTTTTCAGGTGGTAAGTCACTTTGAGAAGTGAATTTGCCTTCACTTCTCACAATTTCTTTTCATCCCTCTTATGCATCATTGCTGCATTTTTGTCTTGTGCTTGAGATTGAGCTTGCTCATCCTTCTTCATCTTACTTTCTTTCTTCAAGTGACTTGTCTTCTTAAGTGAAGCAAGTTACTTTGCTTCTCTTGGCTCTTTTCATCTGCTTCCTGGTGGTTTCTCTGAAGATCTTTCTTGTAAACCTCACAAACCCTAGGAACAACCAAGCATGACAATAATTAGGGTCTTGATTAGTCCCCCACTTAGCTTTTACCTTTGTGTCTCTTTGAGTCTTCTCTTCTCATCTCATAATCAGGGACTAAACCCTAAAGGCTTTAAGGCTTTGTGGTTAAGCTTGTGCCTGCATCCTTCTATTAGGATGGAGTGTATAACTTTAATCCTAAGTGTTAAACCCTTAATGTGTTTAAATCTTTTAATCAATCCATCTAATAATCATCAAGACATCAAGCTTGTAACTTGGGCCTTGCATTAGGGTTCTAATTCTTCCTTAATTGGTTAAGAAGGACTAACCCTAGTGTTAATGGACAAGTCCCCCTCAAGTTGTCTTACAAACCCTAAAACTCACTTCATCATCCAATCATTAATTAAAATCCACTTAATAAAGGCTTTGTTTTGTCATGAAATTAATCCCTAATCATGGATTAAGTTGAGGAGCTTTCCTCAGCTTAAACATTCTCATCTATTATCCTTCTATTAGGATGGTGTAATGAGTCTGTTTAATCCTTGATTATGGCTTAATCTCATTACTCAACACTAAACAAAAATCACAAAAAAAACATCTAAATAATCACAAGTAGGTTAATGATCTTAATCCTACATCATGGTGATTAAGTGTGAGAAGCTGACTTCACACTTAAGGCATTCTCATTACCCCTAATCAGAGGGAAGATGTGATGAGTTTACTAAATCCATTGGTTTAGGCTTAAGCTCATTAATCTATGACAAACTTCCAAAAGCAATAAAAGACTGAAAACTCAAAAACAAACAATAATCGTCTCCTTCGGGATTCTTTTCTCATCTCATTCACTCACAAACAAGAACTCGCTTCTTCCGTCTAATGCAAGACAGTTAGCACCTGAGCCAGACAGGTCATACACTTGAGCATAGGCAAGCAAGCAGTTCACAAGTCAATTTATCTTTCAGTCTCTTTGGGTCGAACTACGGTGTTCTGACTTCCTCATTGCACGAGAGGATACGTAGGCATAACTTAACAGTTATCGAACAAAAGTCTCTGTATATTCCCCCTCTTTCCAACATCATTCTCTTAGCCTCATTATCATGAGCATTTCACTCTCGTCCTTACACTGACACTGTATATATATATATATCACACTTTACACTTCTTTTACACAGACACCTGTACATCTTTCTCCAGCTCTCTTTATACACAAATTGCACTGACACTACCCCTTTAAAACACAAATCTTTTAAGCGTGGATCCCGTCGAGTACGGTGGACAATCTGGGTGCTAATACCTTCCCAGGTTGTAACCAACCCCCTTTCTCAGTCTCTCTGGTTCGCAACCGTCTTATCCATATCTTTCTAGGTTTATGCAGCATTACCTTTCCTTCGGGATAAAAATGCCTAGCTGGCGACTCTTTTCATTTCATCCTTTCGCCGACCGTTCGCGTCTGTACCTTTATCTGAGCTCAGTCTCATTTATCGGGAGCGACACAAAGCAACACAAAATCATATTGAGATGATTGGAAGTGAAACAAATGCAATGAGGGCATGCTTAACACTTAAAGAAATAAAGCACATAAAAGAGACCCAACACCAAGACTCAAGGAGACTCAAACCCTATCCTAAGACCAGGAGCAACCATAGACCTCTAAAGGACCCCAAAAGATGAAGAGAAGTTGGCACAAGTGCCCTTCTAAACTTAAAAGAGACTAGAAGACTCAAAGAATGCAAAACAAAGTAAGGTGAGGAAGAAAATACCCAAGAAAAAGATCCAAGCACTTATAAATTCTACCCAACCAGCAAAGCACTCTCCAAGCACAAGGAGATGAGAATCCAAAAGGGTTTGCAAAAATACAGCACCAAACTAGGTCAATGAGGCTCAAGGATGCAAGGTATCACCATTTAGGGTTTTGAAAATTAAGGCACAAGTAACTCAAGCAAAGTCCAGCAAGGAAATTTGTGAAAAATCCAAGATAAATCATGAAGATAGTAGAGTGTCTTAGGATGTGAATGCAAAAAGAATGGGGTTCACAGCTTAAAGGATAAGAAAAATAGAAATTAGACAAGGCAGATTGGTCCATGAGAGTCCACAAGAAAGCAATGCTCAATGTTGAATTTATTTGGCCACGTGGGATAAAAATAAAAATCTGGAAAAATCATGATAAAAAAAATAGATGAATCAAGGAGTTCATATGAATTTTTTTGGATTTTTTAGAGTTAAAGAAATATTTTAAATGAACTAAAAGCAAATGGAATAAATTGGTAAAGAAAAAAAAATGAAAATAAAGCAAATGGGCCAAGGGGGTTTGAAGAGCAACTACGCTTAGTTAAAAAACACAATGGGCCGCGCATGGGGGGGTGCAGATAGCGCTGAATCTGCACCTTCTTCTTCATGAAAACAAAACCTAACTTCTCACCACCATTAATGAGACAAAATCCAAACCCTAACCCTATCTATACGAAATCACAAACTAAACCATGGCTGGCCATGAAAACTTCCAGAATGGACAAACCAACATCATTAAACAAGAATACATGCTTGGATTGGATTAAATCTCAAAGAAACTCAAGATATGAATGAAAATAAAATTGTCCATCAAACTTTAAATCCACATAACTTTGTAAATACTCAACCATTTCACAAACTACAAAGAGCATTGTAACCAGCACAACATGAGGATTCTAAAACACACAACCAAACACATTTTTATGAGATGCGAAATTTGAGCATACCTGAGGTGGTGTTCAAAATTTGAAGTCAAGAATGGTATAAAGAGATGGCAAATGATCTCCTTATCCCCTTAGATGCAAAATAAATGCATCTAAGGCTTTGCAAACTTGTGAATCCAGCAATATGCTTCCTTGTGCTTCAAAGCTTCTCAAATGGCCACTTGAACAAACTCCACTATAAATCTAGATCCATGGGTGCTTAATGATCCTTGAGATGAGAGGAGTATGAATATGGTATTGGATTGAAGAAAGCTTGCCTAGATCAAAAGTTATGGCACAAAATGCAAATGTGCACAAGAAATGGGAAATGAATGATTCTTGAAGAATAATCCAAACAAATGGTATGGAAATGATCTATGAGTGATGAGGATTAAGAATCCACCAAGATTTTTGTGAATGGATTCTTGTAGCAAGAGTTTGTGGAGAATGAGCAATTTTGCATAAGAGATGAGAATGGGAGAATGGGTGTGTATTCTGGCTGCCTCCAACCCTAATTCTGATTGTTATGGAATATATATGGCAATGCAAAAGGGTTAGAACAAATGCACGTGAGAGAGAGCTGATTTTTGTGAAAATGCAATTTTGGCCCAAGTGTGCCATAAGCATGCCAAGCTCATGATTTGATGGCCTCTATTGCATATGCATTCACCATCCCACCCATGATTCACAGCAAGCAATTTCAGCCCTTGGATGTAAGCTATCACACAATTGTCATGCCTTATGCAAATTCAAGTGCAAAATGCAAGTTTTATGGAACTTTCTCATGTGCACGAATTTTGCCACTTTTCTTTGAGACAAATGACCTAAATGAGATGCATTTTGATTGTGTAAACTTACTTTGGACATAGCATAGCAAACTATCCACTTTTGAGCCTTTGTGCAAATGGCTTGGCCTTGAAACTTTGAAATTTGCCCTAGAATGCTCACTTTTTCGAGGGGCTTTTAGAAAAATCTAGGAATCTCCAGAAAATGCTCTTGTAATTTTTAAAAATGGCAGCCCTTACTCTCCAACTTTCATGTTTACTTTGGGTCCATTTGAAGATTTTTTGATAAAGTTAAGGCTTTGTGAAGTTTTAGGTCAAAATAGCCAAAAATAGTAACTTTTCCATAACCAAATTTGTGCACTTTTGCCAAAACCCCTCAAACCACCAAAATTCTTGCATTTTAAGCTCACCAAACATCTTATAAAATTGAATAGACCTCATTTGGCCAAAAAAGTTGGGTTGGACCCTTTGGAATGGCACAGTTGACTTTTTCTGGGCTCAGTTGACTTTCTGCTTCATCTGCAAGTAACTGAGGCAAAGACTGACTTCCACTTGGAATTTTCCCATGAAAATTGACATGTAGGAACCTATTATCATATAGAAGACATTTCCAAAAAGAGTTGGCCAAAATTATGAGGTTAAGGCCCTTGAAACCAAAACCCTAATTTGGTTGCACTGCCTAGGAGCCTTGCATTGTCTTGAAACTTGTGATGACTAAGCAATCCTCTGAGCTTTTGCAAGTGAACTTGGCCTTTCCAAAGGAGTCTAGACTCATCATAGGCCTCTCACAAATCCATAGGAACCCTTGTCTTGGCTTAAATGGCCTTCAACACCTCCCCAGATGGCCATATGCCTCATGTTAGGGCTTGATGCTTGTCATGCTTTATTTTTCTATGCTATAATGCTATATATATGATATGCTTATGATGCAAATGGTGTATTATGATGCTTAAAATGAAGATGGCAAATTTGGGGTTCTATAATCTTCTGTAGAATCTTTTTAATGTTCTTATTAACAGCTTCTACTGCCCCATTCATCTTCGAACGATACGGAGAAGAATTGTGATGCTTAATCTTGAACTGTGTGCAGAGATAAGTAATCATGGTGTTGTTCAGATTAGAGCCATTGTCAGTAATAATCCTTTCAGGGATGCCATACCTACATATGAGATTATTCTTAATGAATCGAGCCACCACATTCTTAGTAACAGATGCAAATGAGGCTGCCTCCACCCACTTAGTAAAGTAATCAATAGCAACCAAGATGAAACGATGCCCATTAGAAGCAGTAGGTTTGATCTCGCCAATCATATCAATGCCCCACATGGCAAAAGGCCAAGGAGCAGTTAACACATTCAATGGAGCTGGAGGTATATGCACTTTATCAGCATAGATTTGACACTTGTGACATGTTCTGGAATGTTGATAGCAGTCAGCTTCCATGGTGGACCAATAGTAACTTGCTCTCAATATCTTATTTGCCATGGTATGACCACTAGAATGAGTGCCAAAGATCCCATCATGCATGTCTTCCATAATCTCTGTTGCTTCCTTCCTATCCACACAACGAAGCAAAGTTGAATCATGATTGCGCTTGTACAAAATTTCATTACTCAAGAAGAATTTAGCAGAAAACCTCCTCAGAAACTTCTTATCTTTGACAGATGCCCCTTCAGGGAACTCCTGAGCTTCAAGATATATTTTCACTTCATAGAACCAAGGCTTCCCCTCTGCTTCTTCAGTATCAATCTCATTGCAGTATGCAGGCTTCTCAAATCTATCAATTGTAATCTTGGGAGCTTCATCATCCCAGCTAATCTCAAACATTGATGCCATAGTGGCTAGTGCATTTGCAAACTGATTTTCTCTTCGTGGAATATGTCCAAACGTAATCTCTTCAAAATATGGGATCAAGGACAACACAAGCTCTCTGTAGGGGATGAGATTTTCATGCTTGGTATCCCAATCTCCTTTAATCTGACTTACTACCAGGGTTGAATTTCCATATACATCCAGGAACTGAATCTTCATATCAATGGCAGTTTTGATGCCCAGGATACATGCCTCATACTCAGCCATGTTATTGGTACAATAGAAACAAAGTCTTGCAGTAATTGGGGTATGACAACCTTCAGGGGAAATGATCACAACACCAACACCATTACCAAGTGCATTAGAAGCTCCATCAAAAACCATAGTCCATCAGGATCTTTGTTTAGGTCCGTCATATTGTCCAGGTTCTTTGATAATAATCATAATGTCTTCATCAGGGAACTCAAAACTCATTGACTGATAATCATCCACTACTTGATGAGCCAAATGATCAGCTACAACACTTCCTTTAATGGCCTTCTGAGTAGTGTATTGTATATCATATTTTGTTAAGATCATTTGCCATCTTGCTATTCGTTTGGAGAGAGCAGGTTTCTCGAATATGTACTTGATTGGATCCATCTTTGAAATCAACAAGGTAGTATGAGTTAACATATATTGTCTTAGTCGGCGAGCAGCCCATGCCAAAGCGCAGCAAGTTTTCTCGAGCAGTGAGTATCTTGTTTCACATTCTGTAAACTTTTTGCTAAGGTAGTAGATTGCCTGCTCTTTTCGACCAGACTCGTCATGTTGCCCCAACACACACCCCATTGAGTTGTCTAACACTGTTAAGTACATAATCAAGGGTCTTCCATCAACTGGTGGCATCAAAATTGGAGGTTCTAGAAGATATCTCTTGATTTCATCAAAGGCTGTTTGGCATTCATCATTCCACTCCATTACCTGATCTTTCTTCAACAACTTGAAGATTAGTTCACAGGTAGCAGTTAACTGGGAAATAAATCTTGCAATGTAATTCAATCGTCCCAAGAAACCTCTAACTTCCTTCTCAGTACGGGGAGCTGGCATCTCTTGTATAGCTTTTACTTTTGCAGGGTCTACTTCAATACCTTTTCCACTGACAATGAAACCCAGGAATTTACCAGATCTAACTCCAAAAGTACACTTATTTGGGTTCAACCTGAGTTTGTATTTCTTCAACCTTTCAAACAACTTATGCAGATGATCAAGGTGTTGTTCTTCATTCTGGGACCTGGATATCATGTCATCCACATATACCTCTATCTCATGATGAATCATATCGTGAAACAAAGCCACCATAGCACGCTGATATGTTGCCCCGGCATTCTTTAAACCAAATGGCATCACTTTATAGCAAAAAGTGCCCCACTGTGTAACAAATGTAGTCTTCTCCATATCTTCAGGTGCCATCTTGATTTGATTGTAACCAGAGAAACCATCCATGAAAGAGAATACCTTATGTTGAGCAGTGTTGTCTACCAGAACATCAATATGAGGAAGTGGAAAGTCATCTTTGGGGCTGGCCTTATTCAAATCCCTGTAATCCACACACATGCGTACCTTACCATCTTTCTTAGGTACTGGTACCACATTCGCAACCCATTGAGGATAAGAAGTCACAGCTAAGAACCCTGCATCAAATTGTTTCATCACCTCTGCTTTAATCTTTTCTGACATTTCAGGACGCATGCGACGAACCTTCTGTTTCTTTGGACGACAATCTTCTTTTACTGGTAAACGGTGAACCACAATGTCCGTATCTAACCCTGGCATATCTTCATAGGACCAAGCAAATATCTCCACATAATCACGTAACATCTGAATTAATCTACTCTTAACACCATCCTCTAATTCAGCCCCTATCTTGACCTCTTTCCGGTTTTCTTCAGTTCCCAGATTCACAGCTTCGATTGGCTCTTCATGCGGTTGTATGGCTTTCTCTTCTTGTTGTAACAACCTAGCAAGCTCTACATGTACTTCACAATCTTCTTCCTTTCCATCTTCATCTTGATAGATCGGATTCTCGAAATTATAATTGGCAATAGTAGAACTGTTATCAACAGGATCCAGAGTGGATGAGGATATGCATTTTAGTGATGTGGGTGTGTGTATGAACACATAGCTGATAAAACAGAAAAAAATAAAAGAAAGACAAAGAGCACAATATTTACGAAAACGAAACGTCCATTGATTTTTATTGAATGAAGTATGCAAATGAAATGACATCCCGAAACAAGCATGCCATTGTTCCCTGGGTAAGACACAAGGCTTAAAAGTTTAATTGTTTTTTTTTAAATTACAAACTTAAAAATAACAACATAGTAATAGTATTTACTCCCGACTAAAGGAGATAGGAATAACGTCTTCGGTCTTCCAGTTGTTGAGCCCATCACCCACAGTAGGAAAAATCCAGTCATCCAGGTTGTAGTCTTCACTATAGTCACCCACAACATTGATTTGATCTCTCATGACCCCTTGATTGGTGATACGAACATCACGAGCACGACGAACAGCCTTCTGGGACTCTGCAGTAAAACCCAAACCAAACTTGTCAGACTTGTAAGGGATATCAGGAAGCTGACCCCAAATAGTACAACTACCTTCTTCAACCACAGCTCTAGCATCTTTGAGGGAGGCCATTGTGGGAGGTACTCTAGTAACCACAGGAACTCTTTTAACAACAGGTGGAGCTTCAGTAGCAGGAACGACCCAAGGAACAACTTCAAATGTCTGGCAAGGAGTCTCAACATATTCACCTTCCACTTCAACATACTTGAAAGTTTTCACATGATTGACCATATATTCCTCCTCTCCGTAAACAGTGATGATCTTTCCCTTTACTGGGTATCTCAACTTCTGATGTAGAGTGGAGGTCACATCACCTGCCCCGTGGATCCAGGGGCGCCCAAGCAAACAAGAGTACGCAGGACGAATATCCATTACATAGAAAGTTGAATTGAAGACTTGAGAGCCTACTTTGATTGGGAGATCTATTTCTCCATGCACCACCCTTCTTGAACCATCAAAGGCCCTCACCACTATATTACTTGGTCTTAACACAACATCTTCAGGACTGAGCTTGTTCAGAACCTCTTTGGGAAGTACATTCAATGAAGAGCCATTGTCTATCAACACATGAGACAAGGTAGTGCCCCTACATTCAATGGAGATATGCAAAGCTCTGTTATGGTTTCTCTTTGCAGGAGTCAAGTCAGCATCAGAAAAACCTAACCCATTGTCATAAGTCAGATGTGCAACATAATTTTCAAATTGATCCACAGAAATCTCATTTGGTACATGAGCAGTCTTCAAGAACTTGATCAAGGCTTTAGCATGAGCCTCAGAACACAGCAACAAAGACAACATGGAAATTTTGGAGGGAGTATGCCCCAGCTGGTCAACAATATCATAATCACTCTTGCGAATGATCTTCAGCACTTCTTCCATCTGTTTAGAAAGATTCTCAGCAGTCGGTGCCTCAGCTTGTACAGGTTCTACCACAGGACCTTTGCTTCGAGCATCAGTACTTGGTTCAGAAGTGGAGGTAGTAGTTGGAGTAACGGCACCTTTTGAGGTAGCCGGAGGAGAGAAAATTCTTCCACTTCTGGTGATCTTACTAGATCCAACAATGTTATCAACATCAAGGTTATCATCAGTAGTATCATCTAAAGGTTCCTGCTTAACACCATGGATATAAACATCGGAACCGTAATTCCAGGGTATGGCTTTATCAGAAGTATATGGAATAGGGCCAGGAGTGGTAATATTCATGGGAGCCACTCTAGCTTCAGCAACAGTCTTCACAAGGCCTTCAGCAGTAATCTTGACAGGGCCTTTGGAGGTAATCTTCACTGGCACTTTATCAACCATATCCACATCTTCAACCTTCGTACCTCGAGTCAGATGTTCACACATACTCTCCACAGAAGGTGTCCTCTCAAACAATATAGTGTAATTGTCCATGAGGCGTTGAATACCATCTTTCAACTTCCAGCAATTGTCAGGTTTGTAGGCACAATAAAAACAATCTTCATTACAACCTGGAAAGAATCCAGCCTGTATCAACTTCTTCTTAATAATAGATAGGGGAGTAGTCACATCCGCAACCGAGGAAACATATGAAATTTCATCCACAACATTAACAGTCTTCTCATGATTGGGCATGGGAGCAATAATCACATTTGGAGTCCCAGAAGGATCAAATTCAATCTCCCCGACTTCAATCATATCTTGAATCTTGTTTTTCAATATCCAGCAGTTGTTGGTGTCATGTCCCGGACAATTAGAATGATAGGCACATCGTGCATTAGGGTTGTATCGAGGAGAGGAAGTATTAGGATTCTGAGGAGGGTCCTTCAAAGTAATGAGTTCCCCTTTCAACATGTGTTGCAAGGCTTGGGCCAGTGACATGTTGATCTTGGTGAATTGTCTTCTAGGCTTCTGTTGATTGTTTTGTGGTAGCTCTGGTGTTGCAGGAGTAGGATTAGAAATGTGAACTGCTCCCACAGATTGGTGACTTCTGTTACGACTAGGTTGACCATACACAACATTAGACTCCTTCTTACCACTAGGGGGCTTCTTTGCAGTGCTTGATGAAGAGGCACCCACTTGTATCTTTCCACTTCTTATACCATTCTCCACACGCTCTCCAGTCATTATCAGCTCAGTGAAACCAGATGATGAGCTTCCAATGAGGTGACTATAGAAAGGACCATTCAGTGTACTCATAAACATATCCACTAGCTCCCTGTCAGTCAGAGGAGGTTGAACTCTACCAGCCAGGTCTCTCCATTTCTGGGCATACTCCTTGAAATTCTCCTTAGCACCCATTGACATGCTTTGTAGCTGCATGTGAGTAGGTGCTAAATCCGCATTGTATTGGTATTGCCTATAGAAGGCCTCAGCAAGATCATTCCAATCACGGATATTGACACTCTCCAATTGATAGTACCATTCCAATTGAGCTCTAGACAAGCTCTCTTGGAAGAAATGAATCCAAAATTTCTTATCAGCATTATGTGGTTGAATCCTCCGGACATAGGACCTTAGATGCAGCTTGGGATATGAGACACCATCGTACACCACAAAAGTAGGAACCTTCAAACCAATAGGAATAACCACTCCAGATATTAAACTCAGATCTTCAAAATCCAGCCCAGAAGATTTTTGTAACTCCATGGCATTCATCCTGTCTACCAGCATCTTGTACTTATCTTCATTAGGATCATGATAATAATTTGCTTCAGAATCAGAATCTCCCACAGTATCATGGAGACTGCCTCCCTCTTTCTCAGAATTTTCAGACTTATAATCATCAACCTGTTCCTTGGTCTTGACAGGACCTCTGAACCTTCTTCCCAAATTAATAAGGCCTCCTGATCTTCTAGTCTTCTTATTCTTCTTAGCCAGCAGTGTCTTCAACTCATCTTGTCCCTTGGACAAGTTTAGAATCAACTCTTGGAATTGTGCATTCTGAGCCTGGAGATCTTTGACAGTCTGTTCAAGAGCCATTTCTGCTGAAATAAACAGCGAGAAGATAAGATATTTGTACATAAGAAACTTGTGATGCAGTGATATGGTATGTAAATGCGTATGCAATGTTTTCAAGGACCGCGGGATTTAAATTTGTTTAAACAATCAAAAAGGTAAACTTTTATTAGTAAGCAATAAACTTGTTTGCCCCTTGGGCTTACAATAAAAATGAAATAAAATACAAAAAATGGGGTTTTAAGTCTCCCATGGACGTTTCCTCTTTATGTTGAGGTATGAGTTGAGATTCCACTCCTCGTGAAGTTGTTTTGTTAGCTCCAAGATTCTTTCTTGACTTGCTTTGTAATGAGTCTCAAAAGTATCTCTTTGCTCCTTCAACTGGACCCAGGACCTCTGTAACGCTTCCATGTCAGTGGGCATGTCTGGATGAAGGATGATATAAGGAGTATCTCCTTCAGCAACAGGCTCCATAGTAACTGGCAGGATAGCAGGATATGGCATCATGAGAGTCTGAGCACGAGATCGCACCCATCTGAGATAAGGTTCCATAGGAATAGTGTACTTGGGCTCTAGAGTCTTGTTGTCAACCTTGTTCACTTTACCCCATGCTCGTATAAACCTTTGACGGTAACCTTGAAGATCGTTGTCGTAGTCAAACACAATACCCTGAATAAGCATGTCATGAGGACCATCACTTCTAGCGTAACCAAACTGACGTAGAGCTAAGGAAGGATTGTAAGTAATGCCCCCTCTTATGCCAAGGAGTGGCACATTAGGGAACTCCCCGCAACGGTGAATGATATTAACATTCTCCATAGATCGAGAACACCAATGAATATCTGAATGTGAAAGTGACATAATCCTCTTGGACCACCTGAACCCTTATTCATTCTTCATCACTGATCGAGGAAGGTGAGAAATAAACCACCTAGATAGAAGAGGTATACAACACATCAGAGTTCCTCGTGCCTTCGTAGTACGGGTATGAAGAGAGTGTAAGATGTCTCCAAGTAATGTTGACATTGGATTGCGAGTCAGAAATATGTTGATGGCGTGTACGTCTATGAACTGGTCTGGATTGGGGAACAACACTAAGCCATAAATCAATAGGGCTAAGATCTCCTCAAAAGAATCATAACTCATAGCCTTCAGGAACACTTGAGCTTTCTCAATCATTACTTTAGCAAGAATACCCTTGACTCCACTTCTTGTTTCTAGGACAATGTCTGATTTGTTCACATGTATGGCTGCAACAATGACTTCAGGTTTAGGCTCTTTCTCTAAGCCTGTGAAAGGTTTCTGATCAAGGATAGGCATACCCAGTAGCTTAGAGAACTCTTCCATTGTAGGAACTAGCTGATAATCGGGGAATGTAAAGCAATGATGTTTAGGGTCAAAGAACTGAAACAGAACACTCATCATGTCTTCATTGAACCCTGAAGTGACTAGATCCAATAAGTGACCGTGCCTCTTGATGAATTGGGAATTTTCAGAAACTTGAGAGACCAACTCCTTAAGCTGAGGAAGTATTCCTACAAAGTTGATCCGGATAGTATTCCTACGAGTAGAAGCCATGACCTGCAACAAAGAACAAAGATAAATCCATTGGTCCTTGAAATGGTTAGTGAAAATGCTATGCTTATGATGCATGATAATGTCATAATGTTATGCTCAATCACAAACATGTGGCACACACAAACAAGTCACACAATAGCCCTAGGTTTGAAGGCTTGCATGAGGTTTAAAGGTAAGTACCCTCCCCTGAAGTTTAATTGGTTCATCCTGTCCTACAAAAGTAACCAGGTTCTAAGGGATCTCAATATCATTGATCCTTCACAAGGGTGGTTGTTCAGTAGGCAACTTACTTGCCAACCAAAACCCTCAAAGTTTAGGATCTCAATGAGTGTAGTATTGAGTATCAACCAACTTCAGCCTGCACCAAAGTCGGTTATCTCACTACTTTCTAAAGGCCAAGATGGGATTACTAAGGTTCTAAAAGTCAGTTAGTGTATTGACAACATATGGCAGCCTCATATTATCCTCAACTTTACTTAAGGAACATAAGCACCAACCAAGAAGTCACACTAACTATGGCCACCAGATCAACCATATCGGTATACGCCGTACAGTTTCCTTGGTCTATTGCCATTTACCTAAGGTATACTAGATCCGGGTTAGGATCTTTCACACATAAGAGCATCCAACAAGTAAAGTAAAGCAAACAAAGCAAACAAGTTTAAAGTGATCTAATTCCTAAAGGTACCCCTCTTTTATTAATTCCCCAGCAGAGTCGCCAGTTCTGTAACACGATGGGAAAACTGACTTTAATTATAATGTTACGGATAGCAAGAGTCGCCACCGACTTTTATTTTATCCAAAAGGAAAGGACATAAAAGAACAGGAAAGACCTTAAAAAGATTTTGAGTTCGGGGGGTAGGTTATACAAATGGAAGGTGTTAGCACCCTTTATATCCATGGTTATCCATGGGCTCTTAGTTACTTAGCTCACTTTAAATTGTTTTGAGAAAAGTGTAGTGTGTGATTAAAAATTTTCTAAGTACTTTACAATGATCCTTGTATGGATATATATAAAGACTTTGTTTTGAAAATTTGTTTGAAATGTGAAGTGTAATGAAGTATTTTGAAGAAAAGTGAGCAAGTACTTAAGAGGAACCTACCTTATGTTAAATCTTTACTATTCTTATATGTTCTTTCAATGGTAAGACTACCCCTATTATTAAGGAATAGGTAGTCATTACCTTGGATGTAACAAGGGACATATGAAGGGACATTTGTATTTAGGCAACTGTAAGGTGTTTTAGCAATACGAAGGGACTTATCATCTTTTATTCAAAGGGACAAGATCATTTACCGTAGGCAACATCGAAGGGACTTGATCTTATAATCTTAAAAGGGACTTGATGATATTTTATGAAAAGGGACTTTGCTTTAAGACACCTTACTTGACCTTATAATTAGGCAACATGAGGAGTAACCTTAGAAAGTGTAGGATGGCGATCAAAGATCGACTTACGTGTGTGAGTGTCCATATTCATATATTTATCTTATTAAATAAGTCACTCTAAATTAATTTTAATTTACAAACATGTTATCACTCCCTATAGTTACTAACCATGACAAGAATATTTATAAACAATAGAACAATAATAAACTACGACTATTACAAGGCTTTCGCAATTACATTATAATAATTAATAATAAATATATAATAAATAAAATATAATTAAAATGGTTAGTAATAAAACAATTATAAGAAGAAAAGGTTAGCACAAATATACAAAATATATACAATTTAATTAAATATTTTTAGATTAAATAAACAATTTTGAAGAATTTTTGAGATGAAAATAAAATAATAAGGATAATAATAATAAACCATATAATAATTTATTTACAAAAAAAACAAAATTAATTATTTAATTAGGTATTAGAAAAATTAATTAAGTTTAATATTTAAAATTAAATAAGAATTAGGGTTAGAGATTTAAAAATAAAATTAGGGTTTACATATTGAATTAAAATATTAATTGGTTTATTTTACAAAAAATAAATATATAATAATAATATATACATAAGCAAAATATATTGCAAAAAATAAAATACAAAGTTTTTTTTATTTTTATTTTTTATATGAATTATTTTACTATTATTTTTAAAAGAAATTAATTTATAATATAATTAAATAAATGATAAGAAAATAGAAGAAAATTAGGTTTAAAAAAAATTGGGGAGACCTGGATTTGAACCCAGGACCTCCCCTTTACCTGCAGGGAGTCAAAACCACTGGGCTGCGCACGCAGCTGATGACCTAAAGCCAGCAAACAAACATTATATGATAAATCAGGTGAATTAGTTGAGAAAAATAAAAAAAATTGTTGAGGACTGGACTCGAACCCACGCCCTGATACCTACAACCATCACCACCTTACCAACTGAGCCAAGCGCGTTAGCTGATAATAAACTAACAACTACATATTATAAAAACAAATCAAATTTTGAATTCTGATTTCGCGCCAAAGCTGCTTCGTCTTCAACCTCCTGACTTGCGAAATTACCTGCGAATTTATCCACCATATTTCCTGCGAATTCACCTGCGTATGAAACCTGCCAATCTCATACCTTCATCAATATGCAATGATTCATCAAATTAATTACATGGTTGTGATCCCCAACCTTCATACAGTTCATTTATGGTCTTAAAATCAATTTATATAGTCTAAATCGAAGAACCCTAAATATGGTTCAAGAACCCTAACAATGGTCGTTTTCGGTTTAGGTACTCATTCTTCAATTTCTTTGCCCAGATATGATCTAAAGCTTATCACAAACAAGAAAACAACATTAAAAATCATTAACAATGCATGAATAATTGGAATCGAAAATTTGAAAACTCAAGCAAATGTTGATTCGGTTTGTACGATTCATGGTGTTTTGAATGCAAATGATGATCAAGAATGACTCAAGGATGTTCAATAAACATGTTTCCACCTTCAAAATGCTTTGAAAAGCTCTCTAACCAAGAATCCGAATCAAGCTTTTTGGATGAATTTTTGAAGTTTGCAATGTGTTCTTGAGGCTGCCAATTCGTGTCCTCTTGTATCTTTTATGTTGTTTATATATCATGTAGTGAAATTAGGTCAAGAAACTAGTCCATCCTTTGGACTTTTTGATCCATAGAGATTGAAAAAGATATGACTTTAAAAACATTGAAAACTTGGATATCTCATTGCTATTTTTGAATGATCTGATTTTGTATGATTTCAATCACCTCTAAATGAACATTAAGACCTTCTAGAACCAAAATCAAATCAAATATTCATCCTTTTATATTTTATTTTAATTTAAAATGATTTTTAATATAAAAAATCATAATAAATAAAATAAAATGAATAAAAATATGAATATATAAATTTTAATTCGTGCATGATGTCATGGAAGTGTTTGGATCATAAAAAAGCAAGCCCATTTGGTGAATTATGGTTTTAAGACCCCATTTGCTTCATAAACCTCTCAAAAATTTCCCAACTTTTCAAGGGCACAAATCCTTCAATTTTAATGCTACGAAGGTGTTCTTGGACATTTTGTAAAGCTTAAAGAGTCCTCTAACCAACCTCTTTGGTCTCATGTCCATATCTTTTACCATTCTCAAGTTATGCTCTTTGGAAGTTGTTGACTTTTTGTTGACTTTTTAAAAGGACCTATAATGTCTTAGCTCATACCTTCCAAATGAAGCATTTTTGGGCTTGGCTTGTGAGACACAAAGTTGTAGAGAATTCAATTTCCTTCAAAATGAGCTTTGGATGGAAAAATTTTGATGAAGCATGTGAAAGTTATGGCTGGTCAAAGTTCAGTTGACTTTTCCTGTGAAAACCCTAATTTAGAAACTCCTGATTCTTGATGATCTGAAATCTCCTTGATGAATCATGATCAACCCTTGATCAAATGATGAATTTTACTTCATATACTTGATGTTGGCAAAAAATAATGAAGTTTGACTTTGGTTTGACCACAGTTGACTTCAGTTTGACTTTTTGACTGCTTTGACTGATTATAACCTATCTGATCATCTGACTGAGCAAACCTTTGGGAAAAGTCTTGAAACTTAACATGGGGATTCTTACACACATATAGGATGCTATGAAGCTCACTTGAAGTCTTGGAAGCCCATTTATCCTGATGAAAGTCAAAACCCTAGTTTAAGATGCATTGTTTAGGAGGATGCATTGTCTGAGGGAATTGTCAAACTTTCTGACTAATTGTGAACCTTGTGAACCTCATGAGATGTCTTGTGAACCTTGTGAACCTCTTGGGACACCTTAATACACAATGTCTTGTCTTGGTGAGGGCAAATTTTGGGGTGCAACACACGCGAATTCATCGAAGTACTACATAACAAAACAAAATATGCATTAGTTAGTTTAAAATACTAAATTATGACATATCCGATAAATATTAAAATATAACAAAGATTTAGATGGATAATTTCTACGCAAAAGATACAAAGATTAGAATGAAATTAGAATGAAAATCTTACTTGTGTCCAGTATTATACGGTAAAAAAAACAAAGTTTATGTGTTGGCCTCCGTAATCTCTCAATTAAGTGGTTTCTTACTGAAACTGAATTCAAACCAAATGTCGTTGCATTGACACAGGTTGAAGCGAAGAAATGGAATCAGTTTGACAATTGCTTCTCGCGCATGATTTTGTCATACAAGACCCTTAAATAAAAATATATATAATAAATATTAGACTATTTTCATTGAAATCTGTAAATAAATTGTTCAACTAAATAAATAATAGATTGATCGGAGTACCAGATGTATGCATGCATAACAACGATGCCTAATTCAAGATGCCTGAAAATCTGCTTCATGTCATCTCTTCCGATTATTTCAGAATGAGGAAAACCAAAAACACCATCCTCCATGTCTATTTGACGAATACAACCTTGCATCACATCTAATGTTGACCCAAGTGTCACAAGACACAACCGAAAGCGATTTGCAGGAGCTCATGGTTCTTACAGGAACCTTTTTCTTACTCATGACCTGTTGTGAAGCTTGAGCGGGAACCTAACAATCATATAAGTTAGGTAAAGTATAAAATTATGAAACATTTGAATTTGGATAATAAAATAACACTTTAAATGTACCTCTCTTTGTGATGCAACAAAGTCTTTTTCCGACAAAATCCCTTTATCCTTAGATGCAGGTTTTGTACGAGTCTACCATTACCATATTGTAAAAATATGTACGTAATGGTTCAAAATGATTTTCATAATATTTTTTATTTTATTTTTTAATTAATTATTTAAACACTAAAAATAATTTTTTTTTGAATATTTTTTGCACATAATTTATTCATACATTCTAAATATTTTAAGGAATTTTAAATCATAATAATATTTGATTAATTTTAAATGTTTTGAAGAATTTTTAAAAAAAATATTTGACTAATTTCTTTAAAATATTTAAAATTAATCAAATAATAATATATTTTTTTAAAGAAAATATTTGATTAATTTCTTTGATGAATTTCTTTAAAATATTTTAAAGAATATTAAATAATAATATTATTTGATTAATTTATTTAAAATATAATAAATATTTTTAAAGAATATTATTATTTTTAATTTTTTTATTTTTAATTAATAATTGACCTTAGAAAGCGCTTTTTAAAATTATTATTTCATTAATTTTAATATTTTAAGGAATTTTAAATAATAAGAATATTTGATTAATTTCTTTAAAATAATTTATTAATTTCTTTAAAATATTTGATTAATTTCTTTAAAATATTTTAAATAATTTGAAATAATTATAATACTTGATTAATTTTAAATATTTTAAAGAATTTTAAAGAAAATATTTGATTAATTTCTTTAGAATATTTTAAATTAATCAAATAATAATATTTCTTTTATAAAAAATATTTGATTAATTTCTTTAAAATATGGTAAAGAATTTTAAATGATAATAATAATATTTGATTATTTTTAAATATTTTAAAGAATTTTAAATAATAATAATATTTGATTAATTTCTTTAAAATTTAATAAAGAATTTTAAAGAATATTTTTATTTTTAATATTTATTATTATTTAATAATATTTTTTTGTTATTTTTGTGAAAATAATATTTTGAATGTATGAATGAATTATGTGCAAAAAAATTAATCAAAAATGATTTATTTTGAGTGTTTAAATAATTTATTGAAAAATAATATAAAAATATATTTAAAATAATAATATTCTTTTCAGGAACCTCAAGGGGGATTCAACTCCCCCTTTTGTCATTTTTGTGATTCTGAAAGTTTTATATTTTTTAATTAATAATTGACCTTAGAGAACGTTTTTTAAAAAACGCTTTCTTAAGGTTACCTATATGAGCTAAGGGTTGATCTTTAGCAGCGTATTTTAAAAGCGTTTTCTATGGTTGGATCTTTAACAGTGTTTTTTAAAAGCGCTATCTAAGGTTACCCTTTAAGAGCGTTTTTTAACTCTTTTTTTTTGAAAATTTATAAGAGCACTTTTGAATAAAAGCGTTGTCTATGTTGCGCTGTCAAAACTCAATTTTGGCGTAGTGTCTAATGCTACAGTTCCCTTACATATCATAAAATGCTCGGACACCGTTGGTATTACCAAATAATACGGTTTTCATGGGATTACCAGCAACACCTAATGCAGCTCATAGCGGTGGTTATACACCACCAAATGATTTCATTACTAAGCAAACATTTAATTTCATATTGGTCAAGCTATTCTTTGCATGTAGTGGTTACATGATTCATTCAATTTGTGAAGCAGCTGCTAATAATTTTAAACGTTTAGATTTTCGGATTGGTCCTGACTAGGTTATGTAGCACATGATTCCTCGTGTCTATATATTTGTTTAATTTATTATTTACACATGGTACACTCCTATGTATCTCAATATTATTTTGTCTATGTATACACTCCTATGTATCTTTATATTGATTGAGATTGTAGAACCTGTTGACCTCTTGATTTATTTTCAGTTTAAGCACATCAACTCCTATTCCAAAATGTAGAAATAATAGACTTCTCTGTCTTCCTAGTACTGCTTGATTAAAGTTGAAGTCATGTACAAAAATGTTTTCTGAAATTGAATTTTTTACTGCAAGTAAAATTATGAAATACAAGTTTTATCTTCCATTCTATGTTAATTTAGCTTCCACACGTGGCCATGCATTCTACTTGCTACTACGTTTTCTGTTGTCCTAAATGCAAATTCACATGTATCGTTTCAGATTGTATGGAGATAAGTTCTAGAGATGATTAACAATCCACACTATTTGTATCAAATGACCATTTTATGTGTTATCTCCCTTCTAACTCCTGTAATGGGCTCTGAAGTCAATTGTTCAAAATGGTTGTATGTTGTTGTTGCTACATCAAAAGATAGGTCTTACATACATATGTCCCATCAGGGGTACAGGAAATTATGCCAATAGATAACGACATTCCGAGAATTAGAAAGAAGGTTATTGTAATCATAGGTGATCCTATCAGTTTTGGTGATATACTCAACATGGAGAAAGGCGCAGATGTGCCAAGAAATAGGATGTATGATGCAGCAACGATAAGAATTATTGATCAGTTGCATGAACTGAAGGCTCATGTCGACATTGTAGCAATAGAAACACATGCGGTTAAAAGATCGCTCCCCACACAACATGGAAACGGGCATCTCGAATCTTGCAGCAGGCTGATTGGGAACTATTTGTAGAAACAACATGGGCAAGTGCTGCTGATAACCTCATGCTTTACATATTGGCCAGACATATTTTAGGAGCTTGATGGTACTTTTTATCGATTGAATGTCAAGAAACGTGTTGGAGAAATCATGGTTTCCATTGCTGTTGCAACATTTGGATTGTTTCTTTTTTATAATAGTTAGCCTAGAAGAATGGAAGGTGGAAAGAATTGATATATAACAGTTACCTCCTTGTACCATTTAATCTGAAGACTCTAGAGCTATGGCAAGACCTTGTTTTTTTGGTATTGAACCGTGGATATCTTCTGAACGCATTTTTCTTCTTGGTACCCAGCCTGTATTTAGTGCTTTTGTTTTAACTGATATGATGAGATCGGACAATTCTTTGACAATTTATGTGCCGAGTAGAGAATCCTTGTCTACTGAATTGGCTCATGATTTAGGGGCATTCAGCTTGCTGTTTTTTCTAGACTCCATATGCCATATTTTATTGGTGGTATCGAATGGAGATGTTGACGATAGCTTGTGGCACTTGATGTTGAAGGTTGACTGCTGAAGCATGGCATTTCATACCCATCCTTGTCTGGGCCATGTTACTATACCTCTGGCCGAAGTCCAAGCATACTTGATGCCGAAGATGGTACCATATACTCATATATTATATCCCTACAAAATTTTCAAAATATCAAATATAACCCTAATATTATTTTATTATATTAATTTTTATCATTTATGTCAGACCGTCAGAGTTTCGAAAAATTTATCCAAAAAGTCACGTTTTGGAATACTTTATAAATGACTTCCGGTATGTTTTTTTCCAAACCGGAAGACTTAGGGAAAGTGTTTCGGTTTAGTAATTTTTTATAACTGGAAGACTTAGGGGAAGTGTTCCGGTTCGGAACATAACCAATAAGATTTCCGTTGGTCAAGTTTCCATGTACTGGAACACTTCAGATAAGAGTTCCGGTTTGTATCAAATAGACTACCGGAAGACTTACTTGAAGTGTTTCGATTTGTTTTTTTTTTAATTTTTAAAATTTTTAATTTTCTTTATAATTTGTTAATATACAAATAAGGAAGGAAGAAAAAAATATTTAATTTAATAACATAACAAATATTTGTTACAAATTAAAATATTTAACATTAACAACTAAATATACAATTAAGGAAAGAAAAATTATTTGACATTAACAACATAACAAACTAGTATGATACATGTGCATTTGTTCTTAGAATTTGACATTAACAACATAACAAACTAGTATGATACATGTGCATTTGTTCTTAGAATGTATTTGTTTTAAGAATAAAAATCAGTAAATAAAAAAATATAATGTATATTTAAAAATAGATAGAATCAATTCCCTAGGGTACCAATATTTTAATTAGTAAATTTATGTTTTTGTTATTG
Source organism: Lathyrus aphaca (assembly GCA_963966055.1). NCBI lineage: Eukaryota > Viridiplantae > Streptophyta > Magnoliopsida > Fabales > Fabaceae > Lathyrus > Lathyrus aphaca. Next base: position 53,040,557 of record OZ014525.1, on the reverse strand, counting down.
TTTAATATTTATATCAGTAACTTCATGTTCCCGTTAATATTTAATATTTTGATCAGTAATTTAATATTCTCGTTAATAATCAATATTTTGATTAATAACTTCACGATTCTCTTAATATTCAGTATTTTGATTAGCAACTTCTTGTTTCTGTTGATATTTAATAGTTTGATCAATAATTTCATGTTTCCGTTAATATTCAATATTTTAATTAATAACTCGTATGAACACATAATATTTGTTCCTAATATAAGTATTATATGTGTCATATCAGTACCGTGTTTTAAAAAATAATAATTAAAGATTTGAATTACCAATATTTTTTCCCGTTTATAAGAATGATAGATATTACTTTTGTTTTGACATTAATTATAAAAATATATGAATCAATAGTAAACTTAGTCCCATTAATAAAAATGACATTGTTTAAAAATATTTGATGATAATAAAATATTTAATAATAATAATAAAAATCTTAAATTGAAAAAATATAGTGAAGATATATTCAATCAAATTATATAATTCAATTAGTAATAACAATTTAATATATTATTGATTAAAATCAATTTACAAATAAAATATATTATTCTATATATAAAAATATTTGAATCAACGGTATAATTATTTCTATATATAAATAATTTTATTTTGGAATTATTTATAAAAATATTTAAGTCAATAGTAAATTTATTCTTGTTATTATTCAATATTTAAGTAAATGTGTTAATATCAATACCATATATGTATCGGTGAGTATTTGTACTATATTATTTCATATTTGAGTGGAATTGACCCCGATAAAGTTTTAATTTTAATATTTCAAATAATTTATGTTGTTAATATCAAATAATTTTTTCTTCCTTAATTGTATATTTAGTTGTTAATGTCAAATGTTTTAATTTGTAATAAATATTTGTTATGTTGTTAAATCAAATATTTTTTCTTCCTTAATTGTATATTAACAAATTATAAAGAAAATTAAAAAATTAAAAAAAAAAACAAACCGGAACACTTCAAGTAAGTCTTCCGGTAGTGTATTTGATACAAACTGGAACTCTTACCTGAAGTGTTCCGGTACATGGAAACTTGACAACCGGAAGTCTTATTGGTTATGTTCTGAACCGGAACACTTCCCCTAAGTCTTCCGGTGATCAAAAATTACTAAATCAAAACACTTTCCTTAAGTCTTCCGGTTTGGAAAAAAAAACATACCGGAAGTCATATCTAAAGTCTTCCGGAACGTGGTTTTTTGGATAAATTTTTCGAAACTCTGACGGTCTGACATAAATGATAAAAATTAATATAATAAAATAATATCAGGGTTATATTTGGTATTTTGAAAATTTTGTAGGGGTATAGGTCAAAATGTAGGGTTATATGGTACAATCTTCCTTGATGCCTCTGGAAAAATTAACTTGGTCTGAGCCATGTTAATATACCTTTAGACGAAGTCCAAGCACACTTGATGCGTCCGAAAAAACCGGCTTTGTCTAGGCCATGTTAATATATCTCTGCCCGAAGTTGTAGCGCACTTGGTGCCTCTAGCGAAATCAGTCCATGACAGGACTACGTTAATATACCTCTAGAAAAAAACCAAGTTAATATAGCTCTGACATAATTGACTTCAATTGAGTGATGCAAAATAAAAGCCTATGACCTTCATATAACTTCAACCCCCATGGGACTCTGAACGTCTATGATACAGAGTTAACAAACCTTCGACCTTAAGTTGTTTAGGGTAAACTTATCACTGGACAAATATCTGATGTGATCAACTCGTATTTGGCCGATCTATATTCAAAGTAAGATACTCAACAAATTGGTAAGACATGGATTACTTGGGTTGCGTACCTACATGATATAAATTATAACAAAAAACAAATCTCATGAGGGCTCAAATGCTATCGTAAAAGGAATTCCAAAAGCATCAAAACAGGGTAAAATACATCTGTAAAAGATGACCAATGACAAAATGTTTATGAATTAATAATCTGCTGAAATTACCAAATCATGTGAGTCTTTCAGGATTCGGTCACTTCTAATATTTAAAACCTACATAGGGTAACACATATCTAAGTGTTAGAACAAGATTTGATTCTACTTCTCTTTTATAGTTTTGATGATAACAATATTTATAAGAAAAAAATATAGCACTTAAAATTATCTTCTTTGTGCAGGACATAAGTTCTTATCATAAGACAAAAGCTAAAGTGACTCACATCTTCTATAGTGAAATAAGTGAAGTGTATTACTCTAAAAAGATCTGATATCAAATCAAATAAGAAGTTCTCATCAAGTAAAGAACCAAGCTGCGAATTTTCATATATACTCTGGTGTGAATTCAACATCTTTCTGATTCTCCAAATCATGCTCATTTATGAGAGAATCAAGAAATAACGGTTGGGAACAATATCATTTGAAGAAATTGAAGCTCTTCCTCTTGCGCGAATTCATACGATCAATTTATTTTTTCTATTCTTAATTTTGTAAAAACCATCACTGTGTGATAACTGCTGTTCCGGACTGGGCCTCCAGGCTGTATTGGGCTACGGCCCAATATGTCGAGCAGAGGCCCATATGCTTGGGCAGGCACGTATGACAGACGAACATGGGCCATTAAAGGTCGAGCACGCATCCTATATGTCGGGCACGCGCTTAGAACGGGAAAAGAATACGTCTGTCAGTTCACTTGCCATGTCACAGCAGAAGATCAAAGCTCAACTACTCCATCCTTTTAGCATGGCCGGAGAACAACCCAACGACCGTAACCGTCCCCTCGTCGACTACACGATGGAGGACAATTTGAACTACCATGAATCTGATGCCCGAGATGGGTGCCCTTCCACCCCATCCCCTGAACCCGCGGACAATGGGAACCAACCTCAGATTCAGGACCAGGCGACGGGATTGCCTTACGAGGGGCCCGGGCTGTTACAACCACCATGTTCCAGCCCATCCCCGTGCCCGTCAAGGGGGATGCCACCATGATTGCTATGGTGAATGCCCTTAATCAGGCTAGCTCCATGCTCTACCAGCAGCATGAAAGAATCATGGCCTTGGAGGCTGACCGGAAGGAGAGCCGACCTCAGCAGGAAAGAAGGACGCAACAACGTCCAGAAGAGGCGAAGAAGCGGGGACGACGTTCCCCGGAACCCAACAAGAGTAGGTCACGAGCACGCCCTGATACCGGCCGATCAGGGACCTCGCCAAGGCACGACCAGAACCCTGGTGATGATGAGCTCTCCCCACTGAGGAGCGACGAAGAAGACCCGCATTTCCCCCTCTCGCGGGCGATAATGGAGGCTCCACTTCCCAAGGGCATGGAGAAACCCCCAAATTTGGCCATCTACGACGGGACCACTAACCCCGACGATCACGTCGACAACGTTTATGCGATGCTCGACTATCGCAATGACATCACCAGGCACCTCAAATGCAGGTTGTTCTCGACAACTCTCAGGAAGGGAGCAATGGCTTGGTATAAAAGTCTAGCCCCATAATCCATCACATCCTGGAGAGTCATGAGATCCATGTTCACGAGGCATTTTACAGCCTCCCGACGCCATCTCAAGACCGAGGCGACCCTCGAAGCCATAGTGCAAAGGAATAATGAAACATTGCGCTCGTATATCGAGTGGTCACCACGGAACACATGAAGAAATACCTCCTCGAGAGGGGACTCCTGCCTGGAAGTGAACTTAGCAGGGCAGTCGGGATAGAACCTCCCCGCACCCAGAATGACCTCCTGCATAAAGCCCAGGCTTACATTAAATATGAAGAAAACCAGGTCGCCCACAACGCTCGCAGCAGTCGTAACGCCGGGGAGACCGACCATCCCAAACGTGAGGACCCGAACATTCCCCGTCGCAACGGGGACAGGCGAATGGAGGAGAAACCCCGCGAGCCTCGCGAAGGAAGAGGAACCGTGGGCCAATATAGCGAGTATACATTGCTAACAGCTCCCCGTGAGCGCTTCCTCGCTGAATGCATCAACTCCGACTTTAAACAGGGCAGGGTGAGGTTCCCCAAACCTTCTGCACCCAAGCCCCACACGGACAAATCCAAGTACTGCAGGTTCCACAGGAGCCATGGGCACGTGACTGAAGACTTTGTCCATTTGAAGGACGCAATATAGATTTTGATCCAAGAGGGCCATCTCAAACAATACACTAGAAAGAACGAAGCTTTCAAGCACGAAGAGCAAGAAAAGAAGAGACCCCGCGAGGACACGCCCCCCGATGACTCTTCTTATCAAGTGGCCCTATGCATATCACGACCAGAGGACTTCATCATCCCCGATTTGCTACCAGAAGGGCGAATCACTGCCCTCAGCCCATGGGAAAACTTCCCAAACGCTCTTGTCATATCGGGGGAGGGATGAACGACGAAAGCGCTGCTCTTTCAGTAAAGCGCAAGTTCGACGAACTCCTGCTGACTGCGCCCGAGCAAAAGGCAACATTGAAAAAATATCGAGGCAAGTCCAATCCGATATCCTTTTTCCTAGAGGAGCTTCTGGGCGGTTCCCCCAACTCGGGCATCCCACTACTGATCAGAGCCAAGATGGCTCACTTCGACGTCTGACGCATCCTGGTCGACAAAGGCAGTTCGGTGGACATCATGTACGTCCACCTATTCAAAACCCTAAAGCTGGACAAGACCAACTTATCTCCCTACTTCGGATCCGACCTCCAAGGGTTCAACGGGACCACGACAAAGCCGTGGGGTTACGTTGAGCTCCTCGTCACCTTCGGAGAACAAGAAATGGCCAGAGAAATCAAGATCCAGTTCCTGGTCATAGAGTGCCCCTCCCTTTACAACTGCATCCTCGGTCGCCCGACCCTAGCTGAGCTGACGGCAGTCCCATCCACCGTTCACCTGAAGATGAAGTACTAAACCAAGCTGGGCCGCGTGGTCACAATCCACGAGAACATCGAGGCCACCCGAAGGTGTTACGATGCTGCAGTAAAGCGACAGGCCATAATCAACACGAAAAACAACAAGAAGCCCAGGGTCGAAGAGCCTCCCCCCAGGGAATCAACGACATCGACCTCGATTGCCGCATCGACAAGGACGAAGCTGAAGAACAGGGACCCGTCGAGGGGCAAGCTCCCACTCACCCATTCTTCCCAGTCCCAGACGGAGAGTTCGAGCTCGTCCCGCTAGGTGTTGACCCCGAAAAAGCAGTGAAGATAGGCACGGGCCTGCCCGAGGAAACAAGGAAGCAACTCGCGATCTGCCTCAGGGAGAACGCAGATCTCTTCGCATGGAACGCCACAGAGATGCCCGACCTAGACCCTGAAGTCGCCTACCACCAGTTAGCTTTAGACCGGGCGATTAAGCCCGTAGCACATCGTAGGCGCAAACAGTCCCCCGAGAAAGCGGAGGCTGTCGAGCGAGCTGTAAAAGACCTCTTAGAGGAAAATTTTATTTCTGAAGCCCAATACACAACCTGGCTCTCTAATGTAGTCCTCATTAAGAAAAATAATGGAAAATGGCGTATGTGTGTTGATTAATCCTACGCTTCTATCTCACTGAACGAGGAATCGAGGTCAATCCCGACAAATGTCAGGCATTCTCGGAGTTCCTGACCCCGAAGTCTAAAAAATCCATTCAATCCCTCAAAGGGATGCTCGCCTCACTCTCCCGTTTTGTCGCAAAATTCGCTCAACACACTTTACCTTTCTTCAAACTCCTCCAAAAAGAGGCCACCTTCGAGTGGACCGACGAATGCGAACGGGCACTGCTCCATCTGAAGAAGGCACTCTCCGAGCCCCCGGTCCTATCCCGACCATTCGAAAGGGAGACCTTGTACCTATATCTGTCTGTGGCAACCGAGGTCGTCAGCGCCGCTCTCATCAAAGAAACCAACGAAGGGCAAAAGCCTATATACTTCACAAGCAAAGCACTCCAAGGCCCCGAGCTCAGATACCAACAAATCGAAAAGGTCGCGTAGGCCCTCATAAATGTCGCGAGAAGATTACGTCACTACTTCCACGCCCACACGATCATGGTGAGAACCGAACAACCAATAAAACAACTCCTTGGTCGACCAGACATGGCCGGCAGAATGTTGAAATGGTCGCTAGAACTTGTAGCGGTAAAATTGTGAGTGTAAGCTATCGATTAACTTAACTCAATATACACAGAGTCGCCACCGCGCTTTTATTTATTTCCAAAAGGAAAAAGGCAAAAAGAACGAAGAAAGCCTAATGAATCTAAAAGCAAAAGCTAAAAGAAACAAACAGAGAATGGGTAAGGGGATAGGTTACAAATCGGGAAGGTTTTACGCACCCGACTTGTCCGTGGTACTCCACGGGAACCCTTTGAAATATTTACTGCATTTTTGGTTTGAAATGGTTTGCTTGAAAAAAAGATTGAAGAGATGAGAAAAAGAATGTTTTTTAAGATTTTGGTGTTTGAAGAGACGAACGTCTCATGCCTACGTACCCACAAGGTGCAATGCGAGATCAAAACCCCGTAGTTCGTGGTACAAATTGTGAAAAGGCAAATGAGTTGGATGGATTTTAAAATGTAAAGATAAGTCGTCATTCTTTAGCGAATAATTCCGCTAGAAAGAATGAATCATATCTAAACATAAAAAATGGTTAAAAGAAACGTGCACGAGGGCACAAAATCAATTGAGTGAGTTTGAATGCTTTTTTAAAGTTTTGAGAAAAAAATTTCGATATGGTTATGTGGTTTAGCATTTATTAAGAAAATGAAATAAAAAAGTAAAAGCACATGACCAAAGTCAAGGTTTGATTGCAAAAATGTTTAAAGTTTGAAAACAAAGAATATTTTGAAAATAGGAAGAAGGTTTGAAAATTGAAGAAGATGGGAAGAGATGAAGGGACTATCCTAAAAACTTGAAAATAAAAGCTAAAGGAAGAACGATCATATGGCAAGCATTCTTCGAAACAATCGGATTTCCATCTTCATGAACAAATGAACTTAATCAGAGCCAAAGTCTTCAATCCATAACAACTCAAGCAAAGGGATAGATCCTAAAATCTAAGTCCAATTCCAAGTCCAATGCTAAGGATAGTAACCATAGTCCGAAATTAAAGTCACCAATTTTTTAGATGTTTAATCCTTTATTAATGTTTTGGTGTCCAAATGGACAAAAGAAAAATCACAAGCATAATAATATAAACAATAAGCAATATGATGAATGATATAGTATAATAAGCATAATAAGAGAGATAAGGAGCGAGAGATTAAAAATAAAGAGGATAAGGTGCGAGAGATTGAATTAAAATGTTAGTATATTAATATTATAACAATATTTACATAATAAGTGGTATGATGAACTTAATCAAGCACAACCACGAAACAAAAATAACAAAATCGAGGCAACCGGATCCAAGTGGATCTTATTTCGAATCGGGACAAGTTTAGGTCTATGTTAAGCAATCGCCGAGTAATTTACAGAGTAATTACCCTACAAATGAGGCTGGCGACCACTAATTAAAGTGGAAAATATTCGTGCTAATACATGTTAGAGAAACGATATTATGGATCGTTCTCCGAAAACATGCCACACTAAAAGAAAAAAAACGGTCTAATCTTAATCGAGATTTTCGTTGAATTTATCGAAGGCAACCTATCACGATCTCAAAGTATGGAGAATGATCCAAATGATCATTCATCCATAGATTTGAAATAATGAAGATTAAACATCTTCGAAAATTAACAATCACGAATCGGAGATTGTCATCGACCAAAAAATAAAAGATGAAGAAAAAATGGATCTAAAAATAAATCCATAAAAGAAATAGAAATATTTTTTTTTTTAAAATCCTTTTCTAAAAATCTTTTCTAATATATTTTTTTTTTCTAAATCTTTTTCCTAACCTATATTCTATAAAATTCTTATATTAAAAATAAATTACAACAAACTCATTTTAAAAAGAAAATATAAAGCAAAAATAAAAAAAATAAAGAATGGAAAAGGGAGGGGGGACATGCGCTGGAAATTGGTGGTGATAGCAATGAGGTATCATGTTGGCACCAAGGCCCAAAGAGAGGTCATTAAGCTTTTTTTTCAGAATTAAAAAAAAGAAACCTAAAGAAAGATAGAAGCCGATGCTTCTTCTTCTTCAACATTAATGCTTGGCAACGGTACTATTCCTCTTTTTCACCCACACAAAAAACGAAGACGGTTTACTTAAATCTCGTCGCCAAAAAAATGGAAAAAAAAACGCTCACCGCTATCCTCCTTCTTCAACGATCTCATGCCGTAAACGGATATATGTCGTTCACTTCCTCTTCAATTCATCAATTCAGCCGCAGATCCCCTTCGGTTTTTTACGGTTTCGTTCTCTTTCATTTCTGTGTTTGATTCTGAAACTCCTTCTTCTATCTCATTCTCAGATTCAAAACTTTTGGGATGAATGGAAGATGAATCGAAAGAAATTGGAGAGAGGTTATGAAGTTGATGGAAGATTGATTGAAGGTGAATTGAAGAAGGTGTGAGAACGAATTGGAATTGAAGCTTGATGAAATTTTTTTGCAGAATTTTGGGTGGCTTTTTAAGCTTGTTTTTAGAATGATAAGAACACTCTATTTATAGAGTTTAAAGATGAGATTTGAATGAAATTTTGGAGATGCCGTTTCCGTAAAAATTTTGCGTTTTGATGTTGCGAAGAGAGTGAGGCTGGGATTGTCTGCGTTTTGAAATGTTTCGTTTTGCGACTTGCGAAGCTGATGACGTGAAGGCTATGTTTGGAAGCTGCAGCTGCGTGAACGGCGTGTAAACAAAAGGCTTGCGGAAGTCTTGTAAGCAGCGTGAGGCTTGTTGTGAAGCCTTGTTGTTTGGCTTGAATGCTGAGTTTGGCTTCGTGCGGATACAAGAAGCTGATGGCTTGTATTTTGAGTGTGACAGCTTGATGGAAAGCTGTGGTTTGTGGAAAGCTGGTGGGAAGGCTAGTACGGCAAAGACTTGGAAAGTGTTTGTCTTGCGTTTTGGTGGATGGCTTGGGGAAAATTGGGCTGAGGCAAAAGTTGTTGTATGAGGCTTTTCTCCCCTTTTTTGTTTGCAGCAAGAGTGATAGGAGTGGGCCAATGGGCCAATTTATATAATTTTCTTTATTTTGGTATATCAAGAGAAATGGAATGGGGTTTAAAAAGAATTAATAACAACAACAATTTTTTTTAATTTTTGGATATTGGATAATAAAAGAAAAAAAATAATAATAATAATTGGAATTGGTAAAAAATAGAATGATTTAAATCGGAAAAGAGAAAGATACTGGATATTTGTAAAAAATGGAAAAGAAACGAGAAAATGAATTATGAAATGGTTATTGAAAATGGGTAATGAATGATCGGTAGGAATTGAAAAATGAATATGGATATCTGAAAAGAATAAGAATTTTTAAAGGTAAATTTAATATGAATAATCGATAAAAATTGAAAAATGAATAAAAGTGAGCAATGGCTATATGTAAAAAAAATGGTTTATGGATCAAATAAAAAATGGATGGAACGGATAAATGGATATGAGGTGATGATTTTTAAGCCCACGACCAACTCCTGATTTTTCTTGCACAAGCCACTGATAATGTTGAATATAACCAGCACGAAACCACTGAGCAAACTTGCCAATTCCAACACAATCACTGAAATCGTCTGAATGTTGTCCTGATAATTCGAATTCATGCCGAGGAAAATAAATCCTCAGATAAACAACTGATGAACTAATAAACTTGAAGATTCAAGCCAAACTTCACACAGAATACTGTCTGATAAACTGATGAACTTCGCATGCAACAAAACATGAACTTTGAACAACACTGTTTGAGAAATAGACCACTGGCACACACAACTTGCAGTTTTGAAACAATCTATTTGATAGTTTGACCAAGATAAGGTCAAACGTCCATTTGAATCAAATCGTGACTGAACAAACGCATTTGAATTGGAATCACAGCCCTGTCTTTGAAATCCTGCAACACAGAAGAAGAAGAAGAAGCAACTGCAATATTTTTTTTTTGTATTTTAGTTAGAAGTTAGTAAAATATAAACAGATAACAGAAATTAAGCATGGTGATTCCCTGCAAGGCAAAGACCTGCACCTGAAAAAGGATAAATGAACCAGTGCGTGATCCTGTTTGTATGCGAAATGTAGATGAGATGCGAAAAATCTTAGGGTCAAAAATTAGGGTCTGACAGAACTTTCTGAATTCGACATCCAATACGAGAGCAGGAAATCTCTGAAAGCTCAGGCCCTGGCCAACTTGTCGGAGAAATGACGCACAACCCGAAGCCAACGGACGACACCCACAAATGGACGATCTTCGTCGACAGTGCCTCTAGCCCGGATGGAAGCGATGCAAGAATCATCCTCGAAAACAAGGACGAAATCCTGATCAAGGTCTCATTGGCATTAGCCTTTCCAACAACCAAGTCGAGTACGAAGCTTTCCTCGCCGGTCTAAGATTAGCCGAAGACCTAGGAGCAAAGGAAGTAAAAATATCGACAAACTCCCAACTTGTGGCATCACAGGTATGGGGGGAATACCAAGCCAAGAACGACAACCTCATCAAATACTTGGTATTGGTAAGGGAAAGACTCGAAAAATTTGAGAAGTGGGAGGTCCAACACGTGCCCCGGGAACATAACACGCGGGCGGACGTCCTGTCGAAGCTCGCGAGCACGAGGAAGAAAGGCGGAAACAAATCGGTAATCCGGGAAATCCTTCCTCGACCTAGCAACGAAAGACTGCCGCCTCCGCTCGAGGTAAACATGACCGGGGACGATCATTGTTGGATGACACCCATCTACAACTATCTCACGAAAGACGAACTCCCCGCGGACCCAAAAGAGGAAGCCACAACTAAGAGGAGGGCGTGCTTATACGTCCTCCTCGAAGGGAAACTCTACCGTAGGGGAATCTCCATTCCGTTACTCAAATGCGTCGAGGAGGAGAAAGTCCCCGACATATTAGGGGAAATGCATCGGGGAATCAACGCCCAACATCCCGGCGGAAGGTCGTTGGCGCGCAAGGCTCTACGAGCAGGCTACTATTGGCCGACTATGCAGCACGACTCCAAAGAGCACGTCAGAAAATGCAACAAATGTCAACGGCACGCCGACATGCATCTCGCACCTCCCATCGAGCTAAAAACGTTTTCCTCCCCTTGGCCCTTCGCCTGGTGGGGCATGGACATACTCGGCCCATTTGTGACCGGTTCTTACCAAAAAAAAAACCTCATTGTAGGGGTGGACTACTTCACCAAGTGAATCAAAGCAAAAGCACTGGCCAAAATAACGACACAGAACATTCTTTGATTTTTCAAACGAAACATCCTCGCCCTGTTCGGCATACCCCAAATCCTCATCACTGACAACGGAACGCAATTCACGGACGGAGGATTTCAGGACTTCGTAGCCAGCCTAGGCACTAAACAACACTTCACGTTCGTTGAGCACCCTCAAATCAATGGACAAGCTGAGGCGGTCAACAGGGTAATCCTGCGCGGACTGAAGCGCAGACTCGGTGAGGCAAAAAGGGCATGGGTTGAGGAACTACACAGCGTCTTGTGGGCATACCGCACGACGCCACACTCCACGACCGGGGAAACCTCGTTCAAACTAACATACAACACCGAAGCAGTCATCCCGGTGGAAATTCGAGAGCCGACGAGACGCGTGGAGGTGCCCCTCGACGAAGAGATGAACGATAAGGCACTTCGAGCCGAGCTGGATCTCCTCGACGAGATCTGCTTCGAAGCAGCCCTGAGGGAACCTCCCTCAAACAAAAAATATCCTTACACCACGACGTGAAGGTCATAAAAAGAGAGTTCCAGGTGGGCAGTCTGGTCCTTAGAAGAAACCAAAAAAACCCAAGAGAGGGCAAACTGGCCGCCAACTGGGAAGGCCCGTACCGCGTCCGTGACAAGACGGGAAATAGGGCCTATTATCTAGAAAACCTACAAGGTGAAGAACTCGCTCGACCATGGAACGCAGAAAAACTTAGACAATATTATAGTTGAACGTAACCCGGGGAGACATGGGAGGATCTACGCTCCTCAGACGCGAACATAACCCTCCCCGACGCTGGGCACCTCAAACGAGCCCCAATGTCGTAGTACCATGTTGGCAGGGCACCCAGCTCACGATGGGAAAGTCCAAACCCCGTGGTCAGAGTTTTCCGATCGCAAACCCTACCTCGATTTAAGGCGAGCAAAATGCTCGCCACCTTGTTGGTTCCCTAAACCAACGAGACTAACAGTGTCGAGCACAAACAGTTCAAAAATAAATAAAACAAACAAATTAATATCGAAAATAACATTCATTAAGCACGGTCGCAACCGACCAAGAAAAATACAAAAGGAGCCCGAAGGCCAATATTCAAACGGGCACAAAAGGCCATTACAAACGGGCATAAAAGGCCATTACAAACAGGCACGCAGGCCCTACAAAAAGACAACAAAAAATTCTAAATACTCCACCCGGAGTTACTCTTCACGACCATCCTCCTCCTCCTCTTCCACTTCCTCCTCAACTTCGAAGGGGCACACGATCTCCCCGTCAACCACACAGTAGTTGTGGACCGACCCCTCCGTCACTAGCCCGGGGTTCAACACCTTCAACTGCTCGGTGGTGTTGTCGAACCCATCCTTGAACATTACAATCAGCTCTTTGTTGAGTTCGCAGATATGTACGACCAACTCGCCCCGGGTACGAAGGGCAAGCTCCTCCTCAATCTCATCATCCCGATGGCGGATTGTACCCTCGAGCAGAGCTGCCCAAACACGAAGCTGCACGTTTTCTTCAGCCACCTTCTTGTGCCCCGCAGCTTGATCCTCTAGACTCTGCTTCTCGGCCTTCAGAATGTCCCGCTCGAGCTTCAGTTCCTCCAGCTCTTTCTTCAGCCCCTCCTGCAACTGGTGTTCCTCCTTGTAGTCGGATAGATCCTTAGATAATCTATCCTTCTCAGTCTGGGCAACTAGAAGAGCATCCTCCAAAGAAGTCGTGGAAACAACAGTCTCGGACAGGACCATGGCGGTCTCCATCACCCGGATAACGGCAGCCAGGTCCCTAGCTAGGTCTCTTCGTCGGGCGTTGGCATCTTGGTTCAGAATGGCCTTTGCCTCGGGCGCTGTCACCACGACAGAACCTTCGGCCCTATAGAACTCCTGCTCCAGATAGAAAGGAGGCAGCAGATAACTCCCAGGGGCATCAGAATCATTTCCCCCCACAGTAGCAGACCGAGCAAGAGTCCCGTCAAGACGCTTTCGCTTGAGAAAAGGAGAGGTGGAAGGGGGGATTGTCCCGTATGTGGATCAGAGAGGTTTGTTGAGCGGGCTGAGAGGAATTGGTCACCGGGCTAGCAGTACCCGAGCTACCTACCCCAAGCTCCGTGGCCACCTCCTGGACACGGGGTGTCACTTTCTTTTTCTTTTTAGGGACCCTGTCCGGGGCCCCAGCCTGGTTCGCCAGCTTCAAAACTCGTTCACAATGAGCGGGCATAGTTCCTACAAAACAAAAGCAAAGATTAGTTGGACGGACACAAGATCGAGAAAAGAAAATAAATAAAGAAAACCTATGCAGTAACTCCACGGCCTCCTCGCCCGTATCACACGCGAGCAGAGCCCTCGTTTTTATAAGACGGGTTTCATGAATCGGCATCCCGGTCTCATCGATGTAGGGGTCGCCTTTTCGGTCAACCCAAACCTCCAGGTTAAAGATCTGTACATACTCCACCAGGCTCATGTAGGCCAACCTATGCTCGACCCCCATGCTCGAGAATTTGACCCGGTAGTGACTGGTCGATAGATTGAAATGGTCGGGCTGCCATCTCAAGGGAATCCTCGACATAAGCTTTTCCTCCCCCAACAGCATTCTGTTTGTAATAGTAAAGGGAGTTTAAGGCAGCACGAGTGATTGGTTTCACCGTATACCATCGCCCTTTGAAGTGTCGGACATAATCGACATAGGTTTTGAATAACCTCACCGGCTGCTTCAGAGACACCCAGCTGTGACGTCCTCAGGCACCCGACTGTTGCAGGTGGAAGATATGGAAAAAGAGAGGCAAAGTGCACCCAATACCAAGAAAACGACAGACTAGCTCGAACGCCCGGATAAAAGCGATGGCGTTCGGATGCAGTTGCAATGGTGTCAGTCTAAGCCACCAGAAAACCCCCATCAGTAAAGAGTTGAAGGGCAGCCTGACCCTCGCTTCTCGGAAGGCAAATTCGTACATAGCAAACTGCTTCCCCGAGAAGCGATGACATATCCGGTCCTACTCCTGGGGAGCAAGGCATTGCCAATTAGCAGGGTCCTCGAGGCTGATATCTTCCACCACGGCGTATGCAACGATCTTCTCATCTGCAAAGTATGATTCTTCTTCCAACGGTTCGTCCACGACCCGCGACAAGGTATTACGCCCGGACGAGGAAACATGCTCGTTGTCCTCCTCGGCATTCCTGTCGTCGGGGTTCCGATGCGCGTCCTCCCCATCATCGACTTGACGACTATTGCTCTCGGGATTTTCATCCTAGTACATACGCGAAAGTGGCGCGGAAAAGGTAGAGTCGCCAGCCAAGCATTTTTATCCTGAAGGAACGGGAAAGGTAATGCTGCACAAACCTAAGGAAGAAGGAAAGGACAAGGTCTTGCGAACCAAAGATCTGGGTTCGGGAGTCGGTTACGACCTGGGAAGGTATTAGCACCCAGATCGTCCGCCGTACCCGACGGGATCCACGCTTGTTTGTTTGTTTCAAAGGGTGAGAAATAAAAGTGTTGCTGAACAAATGAACTGCTACTGGAACTGGAACGCGAAATGGAACTAGAAAAGAAAATGGAAAGAAAGGGGGAAATGTAGGGAAAACAAAGATTGTGCTTGAACCGGCTCTACCCCGCTGCCTACGTACCTCATCGATAAAATGAGGATCAGAGTCGGCGTAGTTCGCCTAACTAAGGAGGGAACTATTTGTTTGTGTTTTTTATGCTGGAACTATGTATGTCTATGCTCATGTGTTGCAGGCTCGTCTGGTATGAGTGCGTTTACCGTCTTGCATGCGAGACAAGTCGTCGCGATTTCGCGTTGTGAGTGAGTGAGGTGAGAGGAGAAGTTCCCGCAGGAAAGTCGCTTATTGTGTGTTTTTGTCTTTTATGAGAAGTGTTTTGAATTTGTTTGTGAACGTTCTCATACTAAGACCTATCCATCGTGGTAAATACTTACACCTTGCCCCGAAACATGACATGTATAAGTACTCCACAATAAAGTCTCATGGCGTACAAGAATATTCAACCTTTATTAAGTATTTTATTATTTTCTTTGTGAGGTGAGAAAGAATGACTCAAGTTGAAAAAAGGACAAACTAAGGGGACTAAGACACAACCCTAAGTTAGTTATCATATACAAAAGGGAGATCCTAATGGTTTGTGAAGTTTTCTAATCTTAAGGAAGAAAAGGAAAAGAATAAAAGAGAATTAGACCTCAACTTACTTCCTAAGGAAGTTAAGTTATCTCTAAAGAAAGGGAAAGCCTAAGAGCAAAGCACAAGTATGAAATGTAAGGCAAGTGAAAAATAAATGCATAAGAGATAGGAATTAAGTGAGGCTTACCTCAATCTTCCCCCCTACGAAACAAAAGTTAGCATGACAATGCATATTGAAAGTAAAATCAAAACATAAAAGCGATTAAGTACCATAAATGTCCTAGAATGGAACTACGGTTCAAAATAAGACCTAAGTCTAAAGGTGAAGGTACCTAAAGGTTACATGATTTCTAAAGTCAGTAGCTACATGCTATAGGTCCCTAAGTATACTAGGATACCTCACAAGATCAAACTATGTACAAACTATGTACAAGAAGTTCACTTAAGTTCACCTAAATGCAAGTTAGGGTTTATAGATGAAGTATGAATGCATATGGCTTACAAGAATGGATTAATACATGAAATGAGCATCAAAGTCAGTAGTGAATTCTTATGAATGTATATGAATGAATATACAATCATGGATGCAATTACTTAAGCATATGGAGCAAGGAGAAGAAGATGAGAGAAGAAATGGAGCAAAAATCGTATAAGATCACAAATGATGCAAGTTAAAGATGAATGGCATGTGAATATGCATAAAATTATTATGGGTCATTAGCATACAAGATATGATATTAAATTAGAATGCATGGATAGGCAATAATGATTCCCACATAATTCATGTTAACAATTAGAGGAGAAGAGACATGAGTTTAGGTTAAACATGTTCAAGTAATTATGCACCTTAAAACACCAAAACAAATAAAATGAATATGGTTAAAAAAATGATCTATAACTAGAATTAAGGACAAAAAAATGACCTATAATCAACTCCTAAAAGTTACCAGCAAGTCTCTCAAGCCAATGGCATGAATGCCTTTCTAATATCTAGGTTATGAAGCAAATAAACACATATTTGGACCTATAATCTAAGTGACATGGAAAATAGCAAAAAGACTTGAAAAATTATAAAATTAAATCCCTGGAATGTTGAGGTCAGTATCTTACATAGTCTAAAAGGATTTTACAAAAAATATACACCAAAGTGTCAAAACAATTACTTGATGATTAAGATAACAAGGCATAATCGCCGAAAAACAACTCCACAAAGTGGATAAAAAATGACACCAAAAATTATGAAAAAAATGCATAAGGAGCATCAAAATGTCATCAATTCCAGTTCTTAACCACACATAAAAAATAGGTCTCACACCTATGGGGAAAAAAGGTTTTTGGTCCCTTTAACTAAAACAATGCACTTTGGGACATCTTGGAATGAAAAATCCAAATTAATTACTAAAACCAATCAAACTTGGAATCAAAAAATATGAAAAATTAAGAGGATGAGGATCACTCATGAATTTTTCCAGAATTTTATCTCACCTAAAACTATTTTTAATAATTGCGACGAAACGGACAAAAAACGGTGTTTTAAGGGAAAGCGAAAGGAAGCGAATTCTACAATCCGTAACCTAATCCCTAAGCTCCGAAATCGACACATATAATCAAAAATCATAAATAAATCCAGTGCCTCAGGTGGAAGGGCTCAATATGCACCTTAAGTTATATGATCCTAAGCCACATACAACTAGAATGGTGCATTAAAAGTGGAAAGTCGAAATTACTTACTTGATCGAAGTACCGATTCTTCACATAAAATAAATCCAAAAAAAACTTCAAGCAAGGTCTTGTAATCTCCATAAGCAAAATAAATACTTATCTTCCATAATTTCTTTGTAAGGATCCATCATAATCGAAACAAAAACAACGACACACAATATCATTTGAATCCAAAGGTATCCCACAAATAAAGTGGAATACCAACCAAACGACCGTCGTTAAGATCTTTGCGAGAACCTTGCATGAACTCAATAAACACATTAGAAATCCAAAAGAGGTGCAACCGGAAGTTGCACCTATGCCTCACAACTCAAAATCAAGTAGAAAGATGAATATACGAGTCATGGACATGCATTGAAATTTATGTTTCAAAACGGGGCAACACTTATGCACTAATATAAACAACATGCAAACTCAAACCGGAATCAAACAAATTTACATGCAATGAATGGCAAATGACCAACAAACATAAGTACAAGTTGTAAACACCCCAAATTTGCCCTCACCCATTCACACCATGGCTTGTGATCATTTCATATGCATAAACACAATCATATCATCTCACATCTCATCTTTGAGTCACTGCATAGATTTTAAGTCATCTACATCTAGGGTTTGTGATCTGAGCAATCCCAGAGCTTCTTGAGCCATTCCAAAAGTCAACAATCACTTCAAAGGGGTTTATATGTGTTCAAGTATCATATTACATCCTCTCAAAGTCAAGATTGCAAAAGAATCACAAGAACTGGGATTGGTATGGATGCAGAGCCAAGTTTGACTGCACAGTTGACCTAAAATTAGGGTTTTGGTTTCAGAGGCCATAACTCCAGATTTTTTGGTAATTATTGTTTCCATTGGTCTCTATATGGTATAGGGAGTATGCATATCAATTTTCATGAAGAAATTCCATGGGGAAGTCATCTGATCAAGGGTTGACTTTCTGGACAAGTCAGTGCAAAATCAGGGCATCTGAGGCCCCCAATGACCCAACCAATGGGTGATCTTCATCATTTTGAGTGTATATGATCTTTATTTGATCATGGAAGAAGGTTGAAGCTCACAAAATTCAAGAATTTGGAGTTTTTGCAAATGTTGACTTTTTGGGTATAGTTGACTTTTCAAGAACATGTCATTTTAGGTCATTTTTCAAGCCTTGATTCTTGATCCAAAAATGCTTCAAATGGAAAAACTTTGGTCATGAAAGTTGTAGAATACATCTTTCCCTTTTCAAAGAGTACAAGAACATGATCAAATTCTTCTTGGATCAAAAGTTATGGTGTGACAAAGTTGGCAAAAATCATTGATTTTCAAGATGTGCACCAAATGAGAATTTTGCAAAACCATGAACCAAGGCTGTTTGTGACCTCTAGTTGACATCAAACCATGACACAAACATTCCATATGTCCCAAAAATCAGAATTGAACCAAAGATCACATGTTCATGGTTCATGTAACAAGACTTTTTTCATGAAGTTCCAAAAAGTAACAACTTGCAAAACCATCATGATGCTTCTCACCACTTGATGCATTGGCTGCTGAACCTTCCTAACATCACACACACACCATGCTGTGCAGCCCATGCTTCTTGTACCAAGCTATAGCTCAAGCCATGCCTTCCTTACACAAAGTGGACTTTTTTGCAAAAGCAAACTTACCAATCAATAGGGGCCAGGTCACATCATCTGACCTATGGGATTAAAATATACTATCCATTTGCAAGCCATTTCATAAAGAAAGCAAGGCTGAAACACTCTCAAGCATCACATACACAAAAACACTCCATTTTGCATCTCTCTTCGAAACTCTCTGCCCAGCTCATAAACATTCAAACCATTTTCACCAAATCAACTCACCATGCCTCATTGAGCCCAAAGCAACCAAGAACCAGGCCTGAAACAAGCCACAACTCCATTTCACCATTTTCACTCCAACTTGCAGTTTCTTTCGAAACTCTCTCCACAGCACACAAACATCAAAACCAACTCCACAAACCTTCTCCACTCATCATCTGGACCACAAAGAACCCTTCACCCTTGCCAGAAACAGCCTGAACCACCATTTCCATTTTCAACTGAGCTTGAGCAGAAGCTGCTCAAACTCTTCATCCAGCCAATATAAATTCCTCTTGAGCATTCAAGCATCACCAGAGGGTCAAGTGGAGGGGATTTCACCAAGAAGGGAGGCCTGAAAGTTGCTGGAGTGAAAGCTTCGAATCTCAGGTAGCTCAAGAAATATTTTTCCAGAAATCATTTTTTATGTTCTAAACTTGTTCTCCATGCTTCACTGAACATCCTGATACTTTTAGTTTCGAAAATGGTGATGAAATGAGGATTTAATTGCTTCCTGAAACTGTTTTGCCCTAGTTTTTGTTTGCTTCGATTCAGCCTTTCCATGAATGATAAATTTGTTTTGAGTGGAGGTTTTGAATCGTGAGCTGGTGGGAATCATTTCTGGGTTCTTAGAATTCATTTTAGATGCGTATAGAGTGAGTTAGAGATTTTGGTTGAACGGGGAAGATGACCGGAGCACTGTTCCGGTCATCTGAGTGTGTTTAACGGCGAGATTAGGGCATAAGCATTGATTAGCGACATTTGAATTCTGGCCGTGAGATCTGGCGCCAAGTCTCTTCCCGCGCGGGTAGCTTTGAATCCAGGCCCTAGGATGTGTTGACTTTCATTTAATTCAGATTAAATTCATTTTAATTTCTTTTCTTTTCATTTTATTTGCATATTTAATTTGAAATAGTAAAAAATGTGTAAAAATTATGAAACTTTTTCTCATGAGTTTTATTAATTTTTATGACACAAAAATATTTTTATTTTCATTTTTAGCATTAAAAAAGCATTTTTAAATATTTAAAGGATTATTTTTAATTGATTAATGGAAATTAATTTATTAAAAATACCTTTAGGTATTTAAAAATCACCAAAAAATTCATGAAATGTTCTAAGACATTTAGAAACATTGTCCAACCTTCAAACCAAATTTCTTTTTTGATCTTGATGCATTTTAAGAATTTTCCATTGAATTAAAATCATTTTTATGCATTAATTTGATCCTAAGTTCAAAAAATCATTCCTGCCTATTCATGAGGAGTTGGACATTGATTCTTCTTGCATTGCATTGTGTTTAGCATGTAGTTTTTGAGATAAAATGGCCATGATTTGATTCTTCATTTTCAATTTGTTTGACATTTCTTTTGTTTAAGAACCCTAAAAACCCTAAAATCTTAGAAAAATCATAACTTGAGATTGGTTGAGAGTTGAGACCTCCCCTTTGGACATTGGTTTATTATAGGTTTAGGAATTCTTTGTGTGGCATTTTCCATTTTTTATCTTAGGGTTTGCTTCTGTTTTTGGTTTTTGTTTGTTGTTTGATCCATAAACCCTAATTTGGGCTTTCATTTGCACCCTTCTTGCATTCTCTTACATAACATGACTTGCCATGACATTTTAAGCATCCATGTGATTCATTTGACATCATAAGACATATAGAAAGCATGTGTGATCTTTGCATCTTGCATTTGCCATGTTGTTTGCCATGTTTGCTTCATAACTTTCCATGTTTATTCATACTCCTTAACTTGCATCATATGCATTCATAAGCTTGTATGATCATCTCCATGACTTGTCTCATGTTTATATCATCTTATAGCATCATTATCATCATCAACATGCTTCTGGTTTTGTTTATCATCATGACATTTCATTTCATTTGGCATTACATTGCATTTCCTTTCCTAACATTTCAGGTGGTAAGTGATTTGAGAAGTGAATTTGCCTTCACTTCTCATAACTTTTCTTTTCATCTCTCTTGCATCCATTGCTGCATTTCTACATGTGTTTGAGTTTGAGCTTGCTCATCCTTCTTCTTCCTACTTTCCTTCTTCAAGTGACTTGACTTCTTGAATGAAGCAAGTCACCTTGCTTCTCTTGATCCTGTTCATCTGCTTCCTGGTGGTTCCACTGAAGACTTCTCTTGTTTAACCTCACAAACCTTAGGAATAACCAAGCATGACAATGATTAGGGTTTTGATTAGTCTCCCCTCTTATTTTTACCTTTGTGTCTCTCTTTGAGTCTTCTCTTCTCACCTCATAATCAGGGACTAAACCCTAAAGGTTTTAAGGCTTTGTGATTAAGCTTATGCCTGCATCCTTCTATTAGGATGGAGTGTATAACTTTAATCCTAAGTGTTAAACCCTTAATGTGCTTAAATCTCTTAATCAATCCACTTAATAATCATCAAGACATCACACTTGTAACTTGGGCCTTGCATTAGGGTTCTAATTCTTCCTTAATTGGTTAAGAAGGACTAACCCTAGTGTTAATGGACAAGTCCCCCTCAAGTTGTCTTACAAATCATAAAATCCACTTCATCATCATACCATTAAGTAAAATCCACTTAATCAAAGGCTTGTTTTGTCATGAGTTTAATCCCTAATCATGGATTAAGTTGAGGAGCTTTCCTCAGCTTAAACATTATCATCTATTATCCTTCTATTAGGATGGTGTAATGGGTCTGTTTAATCCTTGATTATGGCTTAACCTCATTACTTAACACTAAACAAAAACCACAAAAACATCTAAATAATCACAAGTGGGTTAATGATCTTAATCCTACACCATAGGTGACTAAGTGTGAGAATCTGACTTCACACTTAAGGTACTCTCATTACCCCTAAACAGAGGGAAGATGTGATGAGTTTACTAAATCCATTGGTTTAGGCTTAAGCTCATTAACTTATGACAAACTTTCAAAAGCAATAAAAGACTGAAAACTCCAAAACAAACAATAATCGTCTCCTTCGGGATTCTTTTCTCATCTCATTCACTCACAAACGAGAACTTGCTTCTTCCGTCTAATGCAAGACAGTTTGCACCTGAGCCAGACAGGTCATACACTTGAGCATAGACAAGTAAGCAGTTCATAAGTCAATTCATCTTTCAGTCTCTTTGGGTCGAACTACGGTGTTCTGACTTCCTCATTGCACGAGAGGATACGTAGGCATAACTTAACAGTTATCGAACAAAAGTCTCTGTACATTCCCCTTCCTTCCAGCTTCATTCTTTAGCCTCATACTCCTGAGCATTTCACTCTTTACACTGACACTGTATATTTTATCACACCTCACTTTCCCTTACACTGACACCTGTACATTCTTTTCCAGCTCTTTTACACACAAATTGCACTGACACTACCCCTTTAAAACACAAATCTTTTAAGCGTGGATCCCGTCGAGTACGACGGACAATCTGGGTGCTAATACCTTCCCAGGTTGTAACCGACCCCCTTTCTCAGTCTCTCTGGTTCGCGACCGTCTTATCCGTATCTTTCTAGGTCTATGCAGCATTACCTTTCCTCCGGGATAAAAATGCCTAGCTGGCGACTCTATTCATCTCCAGTGAGTTCACGGCTGTGTGTTCTCATTGTCCCTTTCGCCGACCGTTCGCGTCTGTACCTTTATCTGGGGTCTTGTCCCATTTATCGGGAGCGACAGCTTGGCGACTCTGCTGGGGACCCTTATACTGCAACCAGGGCTTCTGGTTCTTTTTGCGGGTTCCTCCTAGCGCTTGATTGATTTGTGTTTATTGGGGGGTGTTATGTGCTATTTGTGTTTGTATGTTTGCTTTATTTACTGCTTTCTGTACAGCTTTATTTATTGCTTTCTTTACAGTTTTTCATATATCATACTATCATACTGCTGGCTAGATCTGTTGTTTGCTTCAGTGGGTGGGTGTTCCATTGAGAGTTAAGGTCCTATACCTGGGACCTGAGTGACACCTAGGCTAGAGTGAATCATATTCTTTCCCATTCCATTTCGGTCTGGTGCGGGAATATGAAACACGGTTCAGATATGGGTTTCTTCTTGAGAACTCTGTGTTGCAGATTTCCTGCAATACTAGGGCTATCTGGGAAGCCTGCTAAGTCTGGATGACCTTTAGTTTTGACCTTCAGAAACTGAGGTGAATTAGAGGAGGAACTGTTATGGTTATTGTAAACACTGTACCTCCGGGTTAGAAATGTTTACACTTCTCATAACTGATCCAAGTCTGAGGATTCTTGTTCTAGAACACCACCTGTGAGGGGGTTGGGCTGTTTACAGGTTTGCAGGTACCTTGACCTCAGAATACCCTGTTACTTTGATTTGATTAAGAATACTCCATGTTGGAATAGTTCTTGTGATTCTAAAACCCTGGACATGTGGCTCTTTATTTGAGTCCCCAACCTTGGTTACTGGATTTATAGACCTCCATCTGGTTTTCTTGAATATGTATGGGACCTATATCAGGGCATTTTGATCAGATCCAGCTCAGTCACAAACCCTTGCATTCCATTTGCATACATAAACATTGCATCATATTGACATTTGCTTATTTGTGTTTCAGGGTATCCACTTTCATCTTTGGTTTTGGTTTTGACCCCATCTTCAGTATTGACCTATCTTCATCAGCACCTGCTTCAGCTTAGCTATTTGCTTCAGCTATCACCTGCACCAGCCAATCAGTGGCTCATTACTTCAGCATTATCATCAGCACCTGTCTTTACTCAGTCTTCAGCATCATGGCTCCTAAAAAGAGCAACATCACCTATCACTTCTTCCAGCCAGATTTATCTGACATCAGGAGGATTCAGACCCTGATCACTCCAGACCATGTACCATTGTTCAGGGAACACCATGGAGATATACTTGATATGGTTATGGATCTGGACCCTTCACAGAGAAGCCTGATCCACACCTGCATTCAGTTTTATGATCCCCCACTGAGATGTTTCACTTTTCAAGACTTTCAGTTGGGCCCCTTATTGGAAGAGTACTCTTCATTAGTTGGTATGCCTATCAGGGGTGGAATCCCTTTCAACCCTGAGATGGTCTTTCCTGGTAATGGAGAAGTAGCAAAGGCTTTGCATTTGGAACCTGTTCTGGTTGAGCAGCATATGACTTCTAAAGCTGGAATCCCTGGCTTCCATCTGGATTTCCTGATTTCTCAAGCTACCCTGAAAGCTTCTTTAGGAGAGTGGAAAGCTGTTTGTGCCTTGTTGGCTTTGAGCATATATGGAATTGTATTGTTTGCAGATGAGCCTCGATTCATTAGCAAGAATGCAATCCATCTTTTCATCCTGAAGAACCCAGTGCCCACTTTATTGGGGGATCTTTACTATTCAGTGCATCAGAGGAATGAAAAGCAGAGGGGAAGATTGGTGAGGTGTTGTGCTCCATTATTCCATACTTGGCTTCTCAGGCATCTACCCAGGACAGATGCATTTCTAAATCCTCATCAGCAGAGCAACTGGGCTAAGAGACTCACTGCTCTAACTTCAGCTGATATTAGATGGTGCACTCAAAGCACCAAGGGCAAGGATATCATCACCAGCTGTGGGCATTTTCCCAATGTGCCCCTAGTAGGAGTTAAGGGTAGTATTAATTACAACCCTCTGTTGTTCAGAAGGCAACTGGGCTATGCACTGGTCCACTCTCCTAAGGCACAGGACTTGGTGGAAACTCTTTATTGTGAGAACAAGCTTAATTTGACTGTTGTTAGGCAGGCTGCCTGGGCCTGGGATAATGTTCAAACCAAGGGAGTGACCATCCTAGGGAAGTGCAACAATGTGGCATCAGCACAATATTATGAGTGGTCCCGTGCCAGGGCCCAATTCTCTGGGATGCCCTTTACTATAGAAGATATGCCTGAATCATCTTCAGCACCACCCCCTGCCACTATCAGTTTGGAGGAGTATGAGAGTTTGAAGGAAAGAAATGAGAAGTTGACTCAAGCTTTGCAGAAGACCCTCCGGGAGAGGAGTGAGGGTATGAGGGAGATTGAGAGATTGGAGAAGTTGAGAGTGGAGCATCTGACTAAGATTGAGAAGTCTGGGGATTATATCAAAAAGTCTAAAGCTGGAGAACAAATTCTGAAGAATGCTTGCAAGGAAGCCCAGTTCCAGAGAGCAAGGACAGACTTGTATCTGAAGGAGAGTCAGGCTCGGTGGGTCAGGATCACCGAGGCTCGTACTCTGGAGGACAAGAGAGTTCAAGACAAGATGGAGCAAATGGAAACTAGTGTAAAAGAACAACAAGAAGCCCTGGCAGCAGCCCAGAGGGAGATATCAGAGCTAAAGATCAGAGCTGGAGTGAAGAGGTCAAAGGACCAAACTCAGCACAAGAAGCTAACAGCAGCTGTTACAACCCGGAATCTCCTCATCAGGAATCTCACGGAGCGTCCGGCTGATCCTGTGACCGAAGCACTTCTCAAGGAAGTTCGTGAGGAAGAGTTTGGTCTTGGTGTTTGACCATTTGTTTGTTGTTGCTTTCATTCCATGTACTTTTATTTTCTTGTAATGTATTTTGACCCCTTAGAGGGCTTGTGTTGTAAAAATGAACAAGTTGTATTATTTCACCTTCTGTAATATATTTGTGTTAGTGTGCTTCATCTGAGTTTTCTTCAAAAGCAACATCAACAGCATCTTCAAGGGTCTGGAAGGGTCAAAACTGAATGCCAAGCCGGATACCTTGAGAGCAAATAAGCATACTGCGTTGCATGCTAACCTTTTGTTTGTTTTGTAGGTTTTTGTCTTGTTGTTGCTAACTCTGTTGTGATGTTCAGGAACTATTGCTAGGCGCCGGGTATTTCCCCTCAACCGTCCGCACCGTTATCCAACCCGAAACAACCTTCCGGGAATTCAAATGGATCAGGTACAGCAGGACCTTGCAGAGGTTAGAAATCAAATGGCAAACGAAAGATTAGAAATGAGAACGCAGATGACGCAGTTCATGGAAGTGATGAACAACATGGCTCAGAGCCAGGAAAGACTGAGGGCCATGGTGGAAAGGCAGAATCAAGAAGATCCACATATAGGGACTGCCGGGACCAGCAACAACGAAAGGGTTCAACCTCATGTAAATCCCCCTGTATTTGGACCACACCTCCATCCTGAGGTCAACATCCCCGCAAATGTTCAAGGGACTGCCACTGCAGCTAGGGTACTTCAAGAAGACCCCCAAGAGGACCAGTTCACGGTAATGGGCGCTGGGGAAGAAGCTTATGATAGAAGGTTGGATGAGATAGCTGAGAAATTGAGGTCCTTAGAATCTCAAAACTCTTTGGGCTTCGATGTCATGGACATGGGCTTGGTAGACGGGGTCAGGATCCCCCATAAGTTCAAGCCTCCTTGCTTTGAAAAATACAACGGGACTTCATGTCCCCGGACTCATTTACAATCATTCTTGGGGAGGCTAAAAGCCTATACTATGGATGAGAAGCTCTGGATGTTCTATTTCGAAGACAGCCTGACTGGAGCGTCGAGAGAATGGTACTCTCACTTGACAAAGGCAACTATTAGATGCTGGAAGGATTTGGCAGAAGCCTTTATCAGGCAGTATCAGTACAATTTAGACATGGCACCCAACAGGACCCTCCTAATGGGAATGTCACAGTCTTCAAGGGAGAGTTTCCGAGAATATGCCCAGAGGTGGAGGCAATTGGCTGCTGCTGTTCAGCCCCCTATGTCTGAAAGGGAAATGGCAGATATGTTCATGAACACCCTTCAGGGGACTTACATTGACAGGCTGGCTGCTTTCTCTTCCACTAGCTTTGCAGATGTTGTCATAGCCGGGGAGAGAATTGAAAGCCTATTGAAGATGGGTAAGATCTCAGACAACGGTGCAAGCTCGTCCAGTAGTACAAGAAAGCCTTTTGCAGGCCCAAGAAGAACTGGCGAGACCAATGCCATCCACTCCAACAGGGGCAGGCCCTAATATGTTCACAGATCAATAGCAGCAGTCACCATTCCTGCTCCAGCACATCCTTAGCCAGTTTATCAACCTCCTCAGCAAAACTATCAACAACAACCTCAATACCATCAGCAAAATCAGTATCCTCCGAGAAATTACAACAACAGCAACACCAACAACAGTCAACAAAGGCCATTTCAGCAGAGGCCATCTCAAGCTAATAGGGTGATCGATCCGATCCCTATGCCATATGCTAACCTGCTGCCACAACTCCTGAAACTCAACCTAGTTGAGCTAAGGACGCTGGCACCTCCGGATCCCAACAGTCTACCCAGGAACTACGACTCCAATGCTAGGTGTGCTTTTCATTCAAATGCACCTGGCCACAGTACAGAGAAGTGCAGAGCTCTGCATATGAAGGTACAAGACCTGGTAGACTCAAAAGCTCTGAATTTCGCACCACCACCCAATGTCAACAAAAATACGATGCCAAACCACGGTGGTCCCAGGATTAACGCTATTGAAGAAGACAAGCCGTCTTATTTAATAACCAGTGTGGGCCAAATCAGGACACCGTTGGTGGAGATCAAAGCTCAGCTCTTGGAATGTCAGATGTTCCCAGGATGCGAGTTAGGGTGTGCTTACTGCAATATCTCAGTAAATGGGTGCGATAATCTGAGGAATGGCATAGATGGCCTTATTCAGAGTGGCCAGCTCCAGATCACCACATCATTTCCAACAAATCCAGCAACCTCATCAGCAACGGTTTCAGAACCTCCTACAACTGCAGCAACCATTGTTCCTGACAATTCTTCGGCTTCATCAACAAGTACTTCATCTATCATCTCAACTGATTAGTTTTCAACAAATTTTCCTGCTACAACTTCAGCTTCATTCCATTTTGAATCTCCTACAACAACAACATCCATTCTTCCAACAATGTCTCCTACAACTCCAGCAACAAATCATGAAGATGTCTCAACTGTCACCATATTCTATGATCCTGAAAACAACTCTGCCTACAATTCAGAAAGTGATGCTCCTGTTAGAGCACCAGTTACGATTTATTATGATCCACAAACAATCACAGTTCCTTCAGCAGCTGCAATCAGTCCAGTCACTGTCACAGTGCCTGGACCCGTACCCTATGAAAGCAATAGGGCCATCCCTTGGCACTATGGCTCTGACGTGTACTGCGAAGGAAAAAGAATCACTCTTGAAACATCAACACCTGCACCACAAGTAGATAATGTGGGAGGAGGCGGAGGCTTCACTCGAAGCGGACGTCTCTTTGCTCCACCAATTCAAAGACCCACTGCCGAAGCAGAAGCTGCTGCTAAGGCAAAAGGAAAGAGCCCGGTGCAGGAAGATCAAGCTGTTAAAGAAGCCTTGAAAACACCGTTCGATCAGGAAGTTGATGAGTTTATGAGGATCATCAAAAAGAGTGATTACAAAATTGTGGATCAGCTTCACCAGACGCCATCCAAGATCTCTATCCTATCTCTGCTTATGTGCTCTGAGGCCCATCGGAATGCACTACTCAAAGTCTTGCACGCAGCTTACGTGCCTGAAGAGATCACTGTCAATCAATTGGAAACCGTGGTTGGAAATGTTACTGCTAGCAATGGGCTAGGGTTCACCAATACTGACTTGACAACGGATGGCCGCAACCACAACAAAGCCTTGCACATCACCATGGAATGCAAAGGAGCAGTCCTTTCACATGTGCTAGTGGACACAGGGTCATCCTTGAATGTCTTACCAAAGAAGGCTCTGGTGAAGCTAGAGTATCAAGGATTAGCATTGAGACCCAGTAACCTGGTGGTAAGAGCCTTTGATGGTTCTAGGAGGTCGGTTCTGGGGGAAATAGAGCTGCCTGTGACAATTGGCCCGCAGACCTTTACAACTATCTTCTATGTGATGGACATTCAGCCCGCCTATAGCTATTTGTTGGGTAGACCCTGGATTCACGCCGCTGGCGCAGTAACGTCTACCCTTCACCAGAAGTTAAAATTTGAATGGGAAGGCCAAGTTGTTACAATCTGTGGGGAGGAGGATATATTTGTTAGCCATCTGGCTACTTATAAGTACATTGAGATGGATGGGGAGATCCATGAAACAATGAGCCAAGGTTTTGAGGCCTTGAATATCAATGAAACATCTGCTGTGCCTGGTACTTCAATATCATCATACCAACAAGCCCGGAAGGTTGTTGAGGAAGGAACTGCCCAAGGCTGGGGCAAGCTACTACCGGTGGAGAAGAAAGAAGACAAGTTTGGGTTGGGTTACAGACCAACTCAACAACATCAAGTGGAGGCTGCTGAGAAGCCTGGTTTTGTCAGTGGGGGGATGCTCACCCCCGATGCTATCAACAATCTGGAAGACGAGCTGGAAGAGGAGCGCAATCTGGAGAATTGGATTCGTCCAAAGATCCCGGGGAGCAGTATCTCGAACTGGTCTTCCCAGGAAATTATAAGAGTTACTCATGCAGAGTAATTATTATTTCCTGTATTTTTATAGCATGCATCAAAGTCTTGCATCTTGCCCAAGATGACAAGACTCATTTTGTAATCGGGCCATCTGTACTTTTTGTGCAAACAAGATTAATCAATGAAATATCAGACATCTTTTTGCAAATGAGTCTTTTTCCTTTTCGTTCACTGTTTTTCCATTTTTCTTTTTGTACAAAAAAATAAATGGCGATGTTTTCAAAATGATAACTTTATTTCACTTTTCTAAACAAGGTAAAAATCAATCACTAAAATGAACAAACTGAACCCTTGCAGAGAGTGCCTTCCAGACAGCACCGACAACAGCACGGCTATGACTTCGTATGATTTTGACAATCCAATCAATCAAGCTGATGAAGGGGTTGATGAAGAATATGAGCTTCCTGAAGAGCTAGCCAGGTTGTTGAGACAAGAGGAAAAAGTTATCACTCCTCACCAGGAAGAGGTTGAAGTGATTAATCTTGGTACAGACGAAGACGTGAAAGAAGTTAAAATAGGGGCCTGCTTGCAAGACTCAGTGAAGAGACAACTGATTGATCTGCTTCAAGAATATGTTGATGTGTTTGCTTGGTCGTATCAAGACATGCCAGGGTTGGACACCGATATAGTTGTGCACAAGCTGCCTTTGAGAGAAGAGTGCCCACCGGTCAAACAGAAGCTGCGCCGTACTCGTCCAGACATGGCTATGAAAATCAAGGAAGAGGTACAAAAGCAGTGGGACGCCGGGTTTCTTGCTGTAACTAGCTATCCGCCGTGGGTTGCTAACATTGTGCCTGTTCCAAAAAAGGACGGCAAAGTAAGAATGTGTGTTGACTACCGGGACCTGAACAGAGCCAGCCCGAAAGATGACTTCCCATTACCTCACATTGATGTATTGGTGGATAACACGGCTCAGTTCTCGGTATTCTCCTTCATGGACGGATTTTCAGGATACAATCAGATCAAGATGTCACCTGAAGACATGGAGAAGACAACATTCATCACACCTTGGGGCACGTTCTGTTATAAGGTGATGCCATTCGGACTGAAGAATGCTGGTGCAACATATCAACGGGCTATGGTGACATTATTCCACGATATGATCCATAAAGAAATAGAATGTTATGTGGATGACATGATCGCCAAGTCCCTTACAGAGGAAGATCACCTGGTAAATCTGCTCAAATTATTCAAGCGTCTGAGGAAGTACCAATTAAAGCTGAACCCCAACAAATGCACATTCGGGGTGCGATCCGGTAAGCTGCTGGGCTTTATTGTAAGCGAGAAAGGGATTGAAGTTGACCCTGATAAAGTCAAAGCTATTCAAGAGATGCCTGCACCAAAAACTGAGAAAGAAGTTCGAGGGTTCTTAGGTCGATTGAACTACATTTCACGGTTCATATCTCACCTTACAGCAACCTGTGAACCCTTGTTCAAATTGTTGAGAAAAGAGCAAACGGTCAGGTGGAATGAAGATTGTCAGAAGGCATTTGACAAGATCAAGGAATATCTGCAAGAACCTCCAATCCTTATGCCTCCAGTTGAAGGAAGACCTCTGATAATGTACTTGACAGTATTAGAAGAGTCGATGGGGTGTGTGCTGGGCCAGCATGACGAGTCTGGTCGAAAAGAGTATGCAATATACTACCTGAGCAAAAAGTTTACCGACTGTGAACAACGTTATTCACTGCTCGAGAAAACTTGCTGTGCTTTAGCGTGGGCCGCTCGCCGACTGAGACAGTATATGTTGACCCACACTACTTTGTTGATATCCAAGATGGACCCAGTTAAGTATATTTTCGAGAAGCCAGCTCTTACCGGACGGGTTGCAAGATGGCAAATGATTCTCACAGAATATGACATCCAGTACACCTCTCAGAAAGCCATCAAGGGCAGTGTACTATCTGAATATCTTGTTGAGCAACCCATTGATGACTACCAGCCTATGAGATTTGACTTCCCTGATGAAGACATCATGTTCATTAAAGCAAAAGATCATGAAGAGCCTATTCACACTGAAGGGCCTAACCCAGAAGAAGAATGGACTATGATGTTTGATGGGGCTGTTAATATGAATGGTCGTGGTGTTGGTGCAGTACTCATTACACCTAAAGGAGTTCACATGCCTTTCTCGGCAAAACTCACTTTCAACTGCACTAACAACGAAGCTGAATACGAAGCTTGCATTATGGGTCTTGAGGAAGCCATTGACCTCAGGATCAAGACATTGACTGTATTCGGAGATTCAGCTCTGGTAGTTAATCAAACCAACGGAAAATGGTACACCCACCAGGATCATCTGATACCTTACAGGGATTATACAAGGAGGTTATTGACTTTCTTCACAACAGTCAAGCTTGAGTATATCCCTCGGGACGAGAATCAGTTTGCAGATGCTCTCGCTACCATTTCATCCATGATCAAAGTTCAAGCTGCTAACTTTGTACCTCAGATTTCAGTGTCCAGACTTGATAGACCAGCATATGTGTTCGCAGCAGAAGTTGTCAAAGATGATAAGCCTTGGTTCCATGACATTAAATGCTTCTTGGAGGATCAGACATACCCACCTGGGGCATCTTCCAATGATAAGAAGACTTTGAGAAGGCTTGCTGGTAGTTTCTTTCTGAATACTGATGGGTCTTTATACAAAAGGAACTTTGATATGGTACTCCTCAGATGTGTTGATAAGACGGAAGCAGATTTGTTGATGCATGAAGTGCACGAAGGATCTTTTGGTACCCATGCCGGAGGGCATGCCATGGCTAAGAAATTGTTGAGATCAGGCTATTACTGGATCACAATGGATGCAGACTGTTGTGCTTATGCCAGAAAGTGTCACAAATGCCAGATTTATGCAGATAAGGTGCATGTGCCTCCCAACCCTTTGAACATCATGTCTTCACCATGGCCCTTTGCTATGTGGGGCATTGATATGATTGGCAAGATTGAGCCAACTGCTTCGAACGGCCACAGATTCATCCTGGTTGCCATTGATTATTTCACCAAGTGGGTCGAAGCAGCCTCATATGCAAATGTTACAAGACAAGTGGTAGCCCGATTTCTGAAGAAAGATATCATCTTCCGATATGGAGTTCCCGAGCGAATCATTACTGATAATGGTTCCAACTTGAACAACAAGATGATGGCTGAGTTATGCCGGGACTTCAAGATCCAACACCACAATTCTTCTCCTTACAGGCCAAAGATGAATGGCGCTGTTGAGGCAGCAAATAAGAATATCAAGAAGATTGTGCAGAAGATGGTAGTCACTTACAAAGACTGGCATGAAATGCTACCATTTGCCTTGCATGGGTATCGCACGTCAATCAGAACATCCACTAGGGCTACATCGTATCAGCTTGTGTATGGGATGGAAGCAGTCCTACCTGTTGAAGTTGAATTACCCTCTCTACGGGTACTAATGGATGTTAAACTGAGTGAAGCAGAATGGGTTCGAGCCCGATACGAACAACTGAGTCTGATCGAAGAGAAAAGATTGGCTGCAATCTGTCATGGGCAGTTGTATCAGAAGAGAATGAAGAAAGCCTTCGATCAGAAAGTCAGGCACCAAGGGTACCAAGTAGGAGATCTTGTGCTGAAGAGAATCCTCCCTCCTCATACAGACCACAGGGGCAAATGGACTCCAAATTATGAAGGACCATTCGTAGTAAAGAAAGTTTTTTCCGGTGGAGCACTGATGCTCAGCACCATGGATGGTGAAGATTTCCCGTCCCCTGTGAATTCGGATGCAGTTAAAAAATACTTCGCATAAAAATGACCCGCTGGACACAAAAACAGAGTGTAAGTCCAGGCAAAAATAGGGCATCCCGGCGAGTCAAAAACAGAATAAAAGACTCGGGCAAAAGTAAGGGAAAATAAACAAAAAAATGTACACCCGCTGAGTTGAAAAGCCGCATTGGACAACTCAGGCAAAAATGGGTATCCCGATGGATTGAAAACCCGGAAGGGCGATCCATGCAAAATAAGGGAATAAGCGAACAACTGCATTCTGAATTCGTCTGTATCACTCACAACTTGGAAAGCTCCAAAAGGGTCAAGCTTCAATCAGAATCAGCCCCCCTTCAGAAAGCAAGACGAGAAGAATGTCATTGTCATACGAGTCATAGCAGAAGAGGAAGCTCCTTGAAAGCGTCGTCAACATCGCCAGCACTTTGTTTTCTCAATTTGTAACAATCTCTTCATTTTAGGAGATTTGTTTCCTTGACTGTATCTCGCCAATTCAGGGCATTTGAATTAATAAAGCAGATTTTTCAGTCATGTTTCGTCTTGTATACTTTTATTTGCAAGGAATGTCTGATGTCTCTAAAAAACTGATTGCATAAGTACAGATGTTTTTCTCTAAAAAATAAAAACACACGCTTACAGGAAATATACTTACCCTCGGAAATGCTTAACTCCTATGACGGGATCCAGTAAAGGATACCTCGGGACCTTGTGTACGTTTCCTTGTCTTTGCAGGATTGCAGGTATCCAGAATGCAACTTGGGGCATGCAAACTACATCCCAGCAAGCTGGCAAATCAACAAATAATCTCGGCATCCGAAGTGCTCTCTCCCCAGCTGAGTTGCTTCTCCCCAGCTGAGTTGCTTCTCCCCAGCTGAGTTGCCTCTCCCTAACTGAGTTGCCAACAACTTTCCTCAGCCGTAGTACCAATCATTTTTCCTCAGCAGAATATGAAGAATCAGGGAATCATCTCCCCACAGAATCATTAGTCTCTGTTCAGAAGAGCCACGCATGAAGAAGTCACAACAGAGTACAGAAGGCTTCTACAAACCCCAGCTGGGTCCCATATTATAAGGATATGTCAACCAGTGACATATATCCCCAAGCAAATGCATCTTATCAGATCTATCACTGATCTCATCCCCAGCTGGGAGGTCCATTTCAACCAGATCGACCAGAGATCTTCGTAGCAACGGGATCCAAATCCCGGATCTGTACCTCTTTGCATAATCATAGCATTCACATCATATTATCCCCTCAGAGCGTAGCATTCCGTCTAATACGGAGCATTACGGCAAAAATCAAATACATAGCATAATCATAAGTCATGTTGTGAGTTGAACACTTGTGAATAATAATCATCCGTCAGGATGCAGAGTACTTTCCTCAAAATCCCCCAGAGTCCCCAGCAAAAGCAGTTGCCTCACAATGCCCAAACACCAGTATATACACTTTTTGACACCCGTCCGTGTCATCGCTCCCCAGTAAAGTTGCCTGAATACACTTTACAAACCGAGATCACCCGTATTACAGATACTACCTGACACCCGTCCGTGTCAAATCACCAGCAGAAAGCCAAAGACATCCCCTTTGCGCTCACATATACTTGTACATACCCTTTCTTGACACCCGTCCGTGTCATATCCCCAGCGCAGTCGCTTACACCTTTATCACCCATATATTTGTTATTATTATACTTTTCTCTTTGACACTCGTCCGTGTCACCCTCCCCAGCAGATAAACACTCATTTATACAATACTACTCATACTTATACAGATACCCGTCCGTATCTTGTACATACCAGTTACATCCCCACAGATTCGACTTTGGTTCATGTTCTTTGTTAACCAGTTGGTACTCGTCCGTACCATCATCTCAGAACATGCGTCCAGTGTTTGTTTCTACATGATACTCGTCCGTATCATAGTCTTAAGGATGTTCGTCCGCATCTTTAATCCATACACTGTGTCAGATACTTCTGTTATTCCTGAATATAGATACTCGTCTGTGTCTACTATTCCCCAGAAGGGTCCTTTCAGATTCAACACTCGTCCGTGTTCTCTGTTAACCAGTTGATACTCGTCCGTATCATCCTCTCTGAACACGTGTCAGTATTTGTTTCTACATGATACTCGTCCGTATCATAATCTTAAGGATGCTCGTTCGCATCTTTAATATATACACAACATCTAAACACTTATACCTTATACTTCTTGGATGTAAACACTCGTCCGTGTTTACTACTCCCCAGGAGATCGCCAACAAAGCAATTTTCTTTTTATCTGACATTCGTCCTATGTCATGACAAACCTTGAGAGCAGCCGTACCCTGCTGAGTGGTCGTCCTCCACTTCTTGATGGTCGTCCTCCATCATGCTCATCCGATGGCCGTCCCCATCGTTGATATTTTTAGCAGCCGTCCCCTGCTAGGTGGTCGTCCTCCACCTCTTGATGATCGTCTTTCATCATTTTATCCAATGGCCGTCCCCATTGTTGATTTTTGGTTATCTGACATTCGTCCTATGTCATGAGAAACCTCGAGAGCAGCCGTCCCCTGCTAGGTGGTCGTCCTCCACCTCTTGATGGTCGTCCTCCATCATGCTCGTCCGATGGCCGTCCCCATCGTTGACCTTTTATCCGATGGCCGTCCCCATCGTTGATATTTTCGGCAGCCGTACCCTGCCAGGTGGTCGTCCTCCGCCTTTGATGGCCGTCCCCATCATAATTCCTTTATTTCCCAACAGAGCAGCCGTACCCTGCTAGGTGATCGTCCTTCACCTTTGATGGCCGTACCCCATCATCTGTTTATTTCATTTATTCTTTAACCCGATGGCCGTCCCCGTCGTGGTCCCTTTTCCTTTTCTTTTAGCCCGATGGCCGTCCCCATCGTCGGTTACCTTGCTTTGTGAACTTGATGGCCGTCCCCGTCATGTTTCATTAACTCCCAGAGAATCTTACAGCTTTGCTTGATGGCCGTCCCCATCATATCTCTTATTTTTCCCAGCTAGTCGGCCGTCCCCGTCTTTGCTTTACCTTTTATCCCCAGCATGTCGGCCGTCCCCGTCATCGCTTTATTTTCCGCACTTTTCCCAGCATGTCGGCCGACCCCGTCATTGCTCTTTACCCAGCAGTCGTCCTCCGTCGCCCGCACTTTACAATATACTTTATTTTTCCTTTACAATCTATATCCCTTTTCTTCTTCATTCTGTGAGTGCAAATTTTGGACTGTCTTTGGTATTCAACCACAAGTTATCTTGTTTGCCTGTTAAGCCGTCGCTTACAACCTGCACAGCTAACTCATGTTTGAATAGGGGCAGCTGTAAACACCCCAAATTTTCCCTCACCCATTCACACCATGGCTTGTGATCATTTCATATGCATAAACACAATCATATCATCTCACATCTCATCTTTGAGTCACTGCATAGATTTTAAGTCATCTACATCTAGGGTTTGTGATCTGAGCAATCCCAGAGCTTCTTGAGCCATTCCAAAAGTCAACAATCACTTCAAAGGGGTTTATATGTGTTCAAGTATCATATTACATCCTCTCAAAGTCAAGATTGCAAAAGAATCACAAGAACTGGGATTGGTATGGATGCAGAGCCAAGTTTGACTGCACAGTTGACCTAAAATTAGGGTTTTGGTTTCAGAGGCCATAACTCCAGATTTTTTGGTAATTCTTGTTTCCATTGGTCTCTATATGGTATAGGGAGTATGCATATCAATTTTCATGAAGAAATTCCATGGGGAAGTCATCTGATCAAGGGTTGACTTTCTGGACAAGTCAGTGCAAAATCAGGGCATCTGAGGCCCCCAATGACCCAACCAATGGGTGATCTTCATCATTTTGAGTGTATATTATCTTTATTTGATCATGGAAGAAGGTTGAAGCTCACAAAATTCAAGAATTTGGAGTTTTTGCAAATGTTGACTTTTTGGGTATAGTTGACTTTTCAAGAACATGTCATTTTAGGTCATTTTTCAAGCCTTGATTCTTGATCCAAAAATGCTTCAAATGGAAAAACTTTGGTCATGAAAGTTGTAGAATACATCTTTCCCTTTTCAAAGAGTACAAGAACATGATCAAATTCTTCTTGGATCAAAAGTTATGGTGTGACAAAGTTGGCAAAAATCATTGATTTTCAAGATGTGCACCAAATGAGAATTTTGCAAAACCATGAACCAAGGCTGTTTGTGACCTCTAGTTGACATCAAACCATGACACAAACATTCCATATGTCCCAAAAATCAGAATTGAACCAAAGATCACATGTTCATGGTTCATGTAACAAGACTTTTTTCATGAAGTTCCAAAAAGTAACAACTTGCAAAACCATCATGATGCTTCTCACCACTTGATGCATTGGCTGCTGAACCTTCCTAACATCACACACACATCATGCTGCGCAGCCCATGCTTCTTGTACCAAGCTATAGCTCAAGCCATGCCTTCCTTACACAAAGTGGACTTTTTTGCAAAAGCAAACTTACCAATCAATAGGGGCCAGGTCACATCATCTGACCTATGGGATTAAAATATACTATCCATTTGCAAGCCATTTCATAAAGAAAGCAAGGCTGAAACACTCTCAAGCATCACATACACAAAAACACTCCATTTTGCATCTCTCTTCGAAACTCTCTGCCCAGCTCATAAACATTCAAACCATTTTCACCAAATCAACTCACCATGCCTCATTGAGCCCAAAGCAACCAAGAACCAGGCCTGAAACAAGCCACAACTCCATTTCACCATTTTCACTCCAACTTGCAGTTTCTTTCGAAACTCTCTCCACATCACACAAACATCAAAACCAACTCCACAAACCTTCTCCACTCATCATCTGGACCACAAAGAACCCTTCACCCTTGCCAGAAACAGCCTGAACCACCATTGCCATTTTCAACTGAGCTTGAGCAGAAGCTGCTCAAACTCTTCATCCAGCCAATATAAATTCCTCTTGAGCATTCAAGCATCACCAGAGGGTCAAGTGGAGGGGATTTCACCAAGAAGGGAGGCCTGAAAGTTACTGGAGTGAAAGCTTCGAATCTCAGGTAGCTCAAGAAATATTTTTCCAGAAATCATTTTTTATGTTCTAAACTTGTTCTCCATGCTTCACTGAACATCCTGATACTTTTAGTTTCGAAAATGGTGATGAAATGAGGATTTAATTGCTTCCTGAAACTGTTTTGCCCTAGTTTTTGTTTGCTTCGATTCAGCCTTTCCATGAATGATAAATTTGTTTTGAGTGGAGGTTTTGAATCGTGAGCTGGTGGGAATCATTTTTGGGTTCTTAGAATTCATTTTAGATGCGTATAGAGTGAGTTAGAGATTTTGGTTGAACGGGGAAGATGACCGGAGCACTGTTCCGGTCATCTGAGTGTGTTTAACGGCGAGATTAGGGCATAAGCATTGATTAGCGAAATTTGAATTCTGGCCGTGAGATCTGGCGCCAAGTCTCTTCCCACGCGGGTAGCTTTGAATCCAGGCCCTAGGATGTGTTGACTTTCATTTAATTCAGATTAAATTCATTTTAATTTCTTTTCTTTTCATTTTATTTGCATATTTAATTTAAAATAGTAAAAAATGTGTAAAAATTATGAAACTTTTTCTCATGAGTTTTATTAATTTTTATGACACAAAAATATTTTTATTTTCATTTTTAGCATTAAAAAAGCATTTTTAAATATTTAAAGGATTATTTTTAATTGATTAATGGAAATTAATTTATTAAAAATACCTTTAGGTATTTAAAAATCACCAAAAAATTCATGAAATGTTCTAAGACATTTAGAAACATTGTCCAACCTTCAAACCAGATTTCTTTTTTGATCTTGATGCATTTTAAGAATTTTCCATTGAATTAAAATCATTTTTATGCATTAATTTGATCCTAAGTTCAAAAAATCATTTCTGCCTATTCATGAGGAGTTGGACATTGATTCTTCTTGCATTGCATTGTGTTTAGCATGTAGTTTTTGAGATAAAATGGCCATGATTTGATTCTTCATTTTCAATTTGTTTGACATTTCTTTTGTTTAAGAACCCTAAAAACCCTAAAATCTTAGAAAAATCATAACTTGAGATTGGTTGAGAGTTGAGACCTCCCCTTTGGACATTGGTTTATTATAGGTTTAGGGATTCTTTGTGTGGCATTTTCCATTTTTTATCTTAGGGTTTGCTTCTGTTTTTGGTTTTTGTTTGTTGTTTGATCCATAAACCCTAATTTGGGCTTTCATTTGCACCCTTCTTGCATTCTCTTACATAACATGACTTGCCATGACATTTTAAGCATCCATGTGATTCATTTGACATCATAAGACATATAGAAAGCATGTGTGATCTTTGCATCTTGCATTTGCCATGTTGTTTGCCATGTTTGCTTCATAACTTTCCATGTTTATTCATACTCCTTAACTTGCATCATATGCATTCATAAGCTTGTATGATCATCTCCATGACTTGTCTCATGTTTATATAATCTTATAGCATCATTATCATCATCAACATGCTTCTGGTTTTGTTTATCATCATGACATTTCATTTCATTTGGCATTACATTGCATTTCCTTTCCTAACATTTCAGGTGGTAAGTGATTTGAGAAGTGAATTTGCCTTCACTTCTCATAACTTTTCTTTTCATCTCTCTTGCATCCATTGCTGCATTTCTACATGTGTTTGAGTTTGAGCTTGCTCATCCTTCTTCTTCCTACTTTCCTTCTTCAAGTGACTTGACTTCTTGAATGAAGCAAGTCACTTTGCTTCTCTTGATCCTGTTCATCTGCTTCCTGGTGGTTCCACTGAAGACTTCTCTTGTTTAACCTCACAAACCTTAGGAATAACCAAGCATGACAATGATTAGGGTTTTGATTAGTCTCCCCTCTTAGTTTTACCTTTGTGTCTCTCTTTGAGTCTTCTCTTCTCACCTCATAATCAGGGACTAAACCCTAAAGGTTTTAAGGCTTTGTGATTAAGCTTATGCCTGCATCCTTCTATTAGGATGGAGTGTATAACTTTAATCCTA
This sequence comes from Lathyrus aphaca, assembly GCA_963966055.1. Lineage (NCBI taxonomy): Eukaryota > Viridiplantae > Streptophyta > Magnoliopsida > Fabales > Fabaceae > Lathyrus > Lathyrus aphaca. Next base: position 53,000,458 of record OZ014525.1, on the reverse strand, counting down.
AGTGTTAAACCCTTAATGTGCTTAAATCTCTTAATCAATCCACTTAATAATCATCAAGACATCACACTTGTAACTTGGGCCTTGCATTAGGGTTCTAATTCTTCCTTAATTGGTTAAGAAGGACTAACCCTAGTGTTAATGGACAAGTCCCCCTCAAGTTGTCTTACAAATCATAAAATCCACTTCATCATCATACCATTAAGTAAAATCCACTTAATCAAAGGCTTGTTTTGTCATGAGTTTAATCCCTAATCATGGATTAAGTTGAGGAGCTTTCCTCAGCTTAAACATTATCATCTATTATCCTTCTATTAGGATGGTGTAATGGGTCTGTTTAATCCTTGATTATGGCTTAACCTCATTACTTAACACTAAACAAAAACCACAAAAACATCTAAATAATCACAAGTGGGTTAATGATCTTAATCCTACACCATAGGTGACTAAGTGTGAGAATCTGACTTCACACTTAAGGTACTCTCATTACCCCTAAACAGAGGGAAGATGTGATGAGTTTACTAAATCCATTGGTTTAGGCTTAAGCTCATTAACTTATGACAAACTTTCAAAAGCAATAAAAGACTGAAAACTCCAAAACAAACAATAATCGTCTCCTTCGGGATTCTTTTCTCATCTCATTCACTCACAAACGAGAACTTGCTTCTTCCGTCTAATGCAAGACAGTTTGCACCTGAGCCAGACAGGTCATACACTTGAGCATAGACAAGTAAGCAGTTCATAAGTCAATTCATCTTTCAGTCTCTTTGGGTCGAACTACGGTGTTCTGACTTCCTCATTGCACGAGAGGATACGTAGGCATAACTTAACAGTTATCGAACAAAAGTCTCTGTACATTCCCCTTCCTTCCAGCTTCATTCTTTAGCCTCATACTCCTGAGCATTTCACTCTTTACACTGACACTGTATATTTTATCACACCTCACTTTCCCTTACACTGACACCTGTACATTCTTTTCCAGCTCTTTTACACACAAATTGCACTGACACTACCCCTTTAAAACACAAATCTTTTAAGCGTGGATCCCGTCGAGTACGACGGACAATCTGGGTGCTAATACCTTCCCAGGTTGTAACCGACCCCCTTTCTCAGTCTCTCTGGTTCGCGACCGTCTTATCCGTATCTTTCTAGGTCTATGCAGCATTACCTTTCCTCCGGGATAAAAATGCCTAGCTGACGACTCTATTCATCTCCAGTGAGTTCACGGCTGTGTGTTCTCATTGTCCCTTTCGCCGACCGTTCGCGTCTGTACCTTTATCTGGGGTCTTGTCCCATTTATCGGGAGCGACACAAGTCAAAAAAAAAAACCAATGCATCAAAACCGCACCAAACCGAACTTAAAAAGCCTTAAAACGGAAAAAATGCGTCAAAAATCACCGACTCGAAATTGAACGAAAATCGCATGGTAACTAGTAAACGTGCCAACGGATTCAAATATGCAATCGGTTTTTGAAAATTCCGCTCGGAAGTGATACTTTTTGGCCGATTTCGTCGGCTGGCAGTAGCGAAATAGCCGGAAAAAATTGTCTGAAATCGACTAAAAAGCTTACCAATGCCTCCGGAATAATCAACAAAGTCAATTTACACTATTCACATTCACGAAAACGCGCTACGGTTAGAAAGTTATGACCAAAACATATTCTCGACACGCGATACATTTACAACATCAACAATTAAGCCTCAACCTATCATATTTCGAATTTGCACATTGAAACAATATCAAGTCAAGCACTTCAATCAATATCAAGTCACAATAATTAACTCTCTTAAGAATTTTGTCAAACACCTAACATGCACCGATTTTTCTATGTCAATTTTAACAATCATTTCCAATTATGCACAACAATAATTATTTAAATCAATTAATCAAGCATCAATCAACAACCACATCAAGAATCAATGCACATAATCTCCATAATATTAATTCAACTTGTAAATTCAATTCAAGAAACAATGCAACATTTATTCATGAATTAAAGTTTAAGAAGCTTACCGAATGAAGAATCGACGAAGAAATTGCAAATCCGAAGGATGTGAGACGTGATCGTGAACGGAGGATAGGGGGAGAGGTCGCGTGGCTGCCGGCGGCAGAAGATGGTGGTCGCACGGTGGTGAAGTTGACCGGAGGTGGTGGTTCGTGGCGGATCGGCTACCGGAAGCTTGATCGGAATTGTTGTGTTCTTGAGTTCTTGATGAAGTTGTTGTTGTGTTCTTGAGAAAGAGGTGAGAGAATGAACTTTGATCCTTTAGAGAGAGTTTGTGAGAGTTTTTTGGTGTTTGTAAATTATGATTGAAGTTATGAGACAAATTGTGGATCAAAAGAATATATAGTGAAGTGTAAAATGAAAGGCAAAAGGTAGAATTTCGGTTTAAGTGAAAATAACAATATCTTCGGCAAGAAATTTCGACTCTGAGCCTTCCACAACATCGTCCGCCTCTGAATCACGGTTGCAACGAGAAAAAAAAACGTCATACAATCAAAATCGAGTGCGATCAATACGTTTAAGCTGCAAGACGTCACTGAATAAGTTGTTTTTTCGGCTTATTTGGTGTCCGCTACTCGAAAATGTGACTAGGTCAACCTCTCCGGAGCATAATCTCGACTCGACTTTGTCAGAAAAGTTGTAGATCTATGAGTTAGTGACTTGGTGTTAAAATGTAAGCTCAAATGGACAAACGACGAGGGAGATATGAATTTTCTCGTGGAACCACTTTCAGCCTTTTTCTTCGGTTCAGCACTTCAGTTTTGTGAAATAAACCAAAACGAAAATCTTTGGAGCACTGTTCGAACTCACGTTTGTCTTTGAACTTGAAGAGGATAAAATTTTTGTACCAACGCTTCAAGAACGGGTGAAATCCGATGAAAATTGACCGAGTTATGAATTTTACAAAATCTGACAGACATTGCACTGCATCAAAGAACCTTACTAGTAATTCGCATTTTCGAGATCATTCTGCTTGGATCTAACCCAAACTGAATTCACATAATGAAGATAACATCTAAACGGAATTTTAGACACCAAAACAACATCAATTCGATGAACGAGCCAAGAGTTATGAATTTCTTAGTGTTCAAAACTCACTGGTTCAGCACTGTTTTTCACTATGTCGACTCTAAAGACTCGCACATTCTGAGATCTTCTTCAAAGAACTAGTTCTCGGCCAAAACCCAAAAGTTGGAAAGGATATCAAGACGGAACTTTTGGAATATGAATCTCTCAGACATGTTGACCCAATCAAAAGTTACGTACTCTTGAATACCGCTAACACAGTTAATCGGCGAAACCGAAATTTCAAAAACAAATAATTCCCGCCATTTATCTTGATGAATTGGCCTCCGAACCGAACACAAAAGTTGTAGAGAATACCGGAACGGTCTAAACTATAGAGTTTCAAGCCAAAATGAGTTTCCGAGCATATGTTACAACTTTTTCAAACTGAACCATAAAACTGATATTTTGCTTAAACTCCTCTGAATCAACCGAGAACTTTTGGCTTCTTCTGAAATTCTTGTGCACGTGCCGCATGAAGAAATAAAGGTCAGTCGCAACCTATGAAAGCTCAAATGGAGATGTATGTTCATGTATGTTTATGATGCAATTGTGATCTAAATACAATGCAATGTATGAAAGGATATGCTAAATGGCATGAAAATGAGAGGGCAAATTTTGGGGTGTTACAGTTGCCCCTATTCAATCATCTGCAGACCTGAATGGATAATTGCAACAACTTTTAGACATTCAAGGTATGGAGGGATTGAATACTCGAATAAACCGGAAAATTTGCACTATGTGGGTAATAAAATATACTGGGAAGAATGTCATTCTCAAATGACGATCCTCAAAAATGTGATTTTTGGATCAAACACAAAACCATCCTCGAATAGAAACGCAATGGTATACCGGCCTCAGTCGATAACCAGAAACACAAAGACTGACCTCAGACAGACTTTGCAAAAGAGACAAACTGACCTCAATCAATAAACTCAAAAGGGTCTATCATCCTCGAATGATAGCCACAAAAACAAGACCAACCTCAGAAGGACTTGAAGAAAAGAAGGCCATCCTCGAATGACGATTCTCAAAAGATCCTCGGATCTAATACGAAACCATCCTCAAATGGAGACGCAATGGTATACTGGCCTCAATTGATAATTAGAAACACAAAGACTGACCTCAGACAGACTTTGCAAAAGAGACAAACTGACCTCAATCAATAAGCTCAAAATGGTTTATCATCCTCGAATGATAGCCACAACAATAAGACCAACCTCAGAAGGACTTGAAGAAAAGAATGCCATCCTCGAATGACAATTCTCAAAAGATCCTCGGATCTAACACAAAACCATCCTCGAATGGAGACGCAATGGTATACCGGCCTCAGTCGATAACCAAAATCACAAAGACTGACCTCAGACAGACTTTGCAAAAGAGACAAACTGACCTCAATCAATAAGCTCAAAATGGTTTATCATCCTCGAATGATAGCCACAACAACAAGACTAACCTCAGAAGGACTTGAAGAAAAGAATGTCATCCTCGAATGACGATTCTCAAAAGATCCTCGGATCTAACACGAAACCATCCTCAAATGGAGACGCAATGGTATACCGGCCTCAGTCGATAACCAAAAACACAAAGACTGTCCTCAGACAGACTTTGAGAAAGAGACAAACTGACCTCAATCAATAAGCTCAAATTGGTTTATCACCCTCGAATGATAGCCACAACAACAAGACCAACCTCAGAAGGACTTGAAGAAGAGAATGTCATCCTCAAACGATAACTCATAAAAGATCCTCGGATCTAACACGAAACCATCCTCGAATGGAGACGCAATGGTATATCGGCCTCAGTCGATAACCAAAAACACAAAGACTGACCTCAGACAAACTTTGCAAAAGAGACAAACTGACCTCAATCAATAAGCTAAAAATGGTCTATCATCCTCTAATGATAGCCACAACAACAAGACCAACCTCAAAAGGACTTGAAGAAAAGAATGCCATCCTCGAATGACGATTCTCAAAAGATCCTCGGATCTAACACGAAACCATCCTCGAATAGAGACGCAATGGTATACCGGCCTCAGTCGATAACCAAAAACACAAAGACTGACCTCAGACAGACTTTGCAAAAGAGACAAACTGACCTCAATCAATAAGCTCAAAATGGTCTATCATCTTCGAATGATAGCCACAACAACAAGACCAACCTCAGAAGGACTTTAAGAAAAGAATGCCATCCTCAAATGACAATTCTCAAAAGATCCTCGGATCTAACACGAAACCATCCTCGAATGGAGACGCAATGGTATACCGGCCTCAGTCGATAACCAAAAAACAAAAAGAAGTGATTGAGTACTCGAACAAAATCTAGAAATTTGAACTCGGCGGATGAGGAAAATGTCATCTGCCTTTATTTATTTTTCTTTTGTTTTGACCTCTGAATAGGTAGCGGGAAAAGAACAAGGTGGAATGGGATCGATGCCAAAAACCTGCACTGTGAATGCTGAGCGTACCAAGCCATAATGAGGGTGCCTGTTGGCAAAACAAGACTTAACGAGACCGTTAGCGAAACAGAACTCGACAATGTGACTGCTGGGCAGGACCAAGCCACAAAGAAAACACGCGACTGTTGGGCAGGACCAAGCCACAGAGGGTTCCTATTGGCGGAACAGGGCTTAACGAGACCATTAGCGGAATGAAACTCGACAATGTGACTGCTGGGCAGGACCAAGCCACAAAGAAAACACGCGACTGCTGGGCAGGACCAAGCCACGGAAGGTGCCTGTTGGCGAAACAGGGCTTAACGAGACCATTAGCGGAATGGAACTCAACAATATGACTGTTGGGCAGGACCAAGCCACAAAGAAAACACGCGACTGCTGGGCAGGACCAAGCCACGAAAGGTGCCTGTTGGCGAAACAGGGCTTAACGAGACCATTAGCGGAATGGAACTCAACAATGTGACTGCTGGGCAGAACCAAGCCACAAAGAAAACTTGCGACTGCTGGGCAGGACCAAGCCACGGAAGGTGCCTGTTGGCGAAACAGGGCTTAACGAGACCATTAGCGGAATGGAACTCAACAATGTGACTGCTGTGAAGGACCAAGCCACAAAGAAAACACGCGACTGATGGGCAGGACCAAGCCACGGGAGGTTCCTGTTGGCGAAACAGGGCTTAACGAGACCATTAGCGGAATGGAACTCAACAATGTGACTGCTGGGCAGGACCAAGCCACAAAAAAAACACGCGACTGCTGGGCAGGACCAAGCCACGGAAGAAGGAGCCTGTTGTACAAAACAGGGCTTGGAAAGACAAAGGAGAGAAGCAACATCAACCGATTTACGACTCAAATACGATCAACCGATCTAACCAGGAAATGGTATCAACCGATTCATAACCCGAAAAACGAGAATGTAATATCATCCAATTTACGACTCTAAGAGAAGTAATATCAACCGATTTACAACTCAGATAAGATCAACCGATCTAACTAGGAAATGGCATCAACCGATCCATAACCCGGAAAAAACGAGAACATAATATCATCCGACTTACGACTCGAAGATGAGTAATATCGACCGATTTACAACTCAGATAAGATCAACTGATCTAACTAGGAAATGGTATCAACCGATCCATAACCAAGAAAATGAAGCCATCGTACTGAGACGAGACCAAAAAGAACGGGATCATTGTACTTAAATGATAACCTGACATGAAACTGTTGTACTGAAACAGGGACGCGAAAAAAATGAGATTGTTGTACTTAAACAAGACCCAAAGACGAGACTATTGTACTTAAATGGAGACTCGAAAGGAACAGATCGTTGTACTTAAACGAGAGCCCGAGACGCGACCATTGTACTTAAACAGAGACGTGAAAAAATGAGATTGTTGTACTTAAACAAGACTCAACTAGGGATAACAAACAAGACTTGGTAGAAATAACCACACTGGGAAATGAAGTTGCATTCTGTGGGGAATACTTCAGTCTGATTGGAGATGTAACGTTTCGGGCGTTTGTGCAAGGTACCACAACTGGCTTATGCTTTGTATGCATATGTTTGAATTTTTCTATGGCGTAATGCTCCATAATAATGGAAATACTACGCGTTTGAGGATGCAAATGTAATGATGATTACTAGATGCAAATGCAAAGGGGTCTCCCGATGAGGAGATAACAGATATCCCAGATGGCTTGACTGGGGAAAATTGGTGATCACTGCACTGATCTGGTCCATCCTGATGAGGAGGAAACAACTCTGCGGGGAAAGATGTTAATGATGCACCAGCTCTGAACTGCCGCTACTACCAAAAATAAATTGGACTTTGGGATAAGATAGCCAAGACCCTGCTGGAGATGGACTCTTCTTGCTAGGTACGCTACCCGTTGAACTCCGTTGGGGAAGTGAAAACCTTCTGACTTGGCTGGGGACCATAAGCATGGCACTACTGAGGGAGCAAACTGCTGGGGAGGAATGACACTCCTTGTACTGCTGGGGATTTCCCCTGTATTGAAGGGAAGTCTCTACTTGGGGAGGACACCCATCTTTTGCTGCCTTGCTGGGGGAGATTTCAACTTCCAACTTTACTGGGGATGATGGAGGATGTCAATGATAAATCTTCCTGCTAAAGATAAGAGTTTAAGTTGCCTCTTGCTGGTGGTAAAAGATATGATGCGTCTCATGCTGGGGACGAGAGAATATAAAGTGTCTCATACTAGGGGTGAGATATGAGGCGTCTCATAATAATGATACCATCTATCAAGGAAATACCACCCATCTTCTTGTTACCCTGTTGGAGGAAAGATAATCGGATGAGGTCTGCTAAGGGAGAGTAATCAATAAAGCCTGCTGAGAAAAGATCTTGAAATTCTGTGATCAGGTATGAGATGTCCTAAGAGATGTTCCAACACTTAATAGGACATTTGACAAATTTAACCAAAACTTAAACAGCAGGAAAAGGAAACAACACAAAAGTTTGTTAACCCAGTTCAGTGTATAACCACACCTACATCTGGAGGCTACCAAGCCAGGAGGAAATCCACTATTAGTAATATTAATTCTAGACTTAAACCACCCTGTTTAATCTATCACTTAATACTTACCCAATGCAATTTCTACCTAAGACTCACTTAGATAAGAGTACCCTACTCACTCCCCCTCAATCACCCAGTGATCAAGTTTACAAGTTTACAAAAGTTGAAGACATCCTTCAAACAATACAGCTTGATCTTACTTCACAGTTTCAATCAAGTCACAAATGCACTTTTGCTTAAAAGCTCATAAAGTGGTACATAAAAGCAACCTGCTATTAAAACACTAGACACCCTATTTAGTCTTCTGAAATTCGTACTCAATTCTATGAGTTTCTGTTGTTTAAATAGGTATCTGAATTTTGGGCTTTCTGTAGAATGATCCAGCCCTACTGTGCAGCAACTGTCACCTTGAATTTAGGGTTTGTTACCTCCTATATTCTAGGTGCATTAGGTCTTCTGTTTTAATCTGAATCTTCAATTTAAAACTCCCTACAGATGCGCCTTGTTCTGTTTTTATCCAGCATTAATTAATCCCAGATAGTTCTCCTTAAATATCTCTGATCTGTTAATCAATAATTAATTCTGGTAGCAGGTCTGAGATGTCTCAACATCTGTTGGGACATCCTGAAAAACTGAACTTAATTTATTCACACAATGTCCCAACATCTGATGAGACATCCTGAAATAAATTCACATACTCTGTTTGATAATGTCCCAACATCTGATAGGACATTCTGAACTGAATTTAGCATTTCTTGTTTGGTCAAAAATTCTGCCAATTCTTAAACATCTACAAACTCCCCCTTTGGCTAATTTTTGGCTAACATCTTTCCTGGTTTTCAGAGTGCAGCAGAAGTTCTTTTTATTAGAGTATATCATTACTTTTCTGTTGATTTTTATTTGAGATTACTCCCCCTCAAACAAATATGTGTCCAGTCTTGTTGCAACAGAAATACACACTGATTCAGTTCAGACAGAAACAAACAGATTTCAAATAAACAGCAGTACAATTTGTTGTTGTTCTCCCCCTTGGTAGACACAAAATTAGGGGCCAAAGACACTATTACTGTCATTACATTGCTGTCATTACATTTGCCTCACATACATTGATCACTCAGATTCATCACTCTCAGTTGCTTCCTCCACCTCAGTGTCTTCATCTTTATCAGCTTCACTTTCTTCATCAGCCTCACTGTCTTCACCAGATGCAGCATTCTGATCTTCTTCACTTTCCAACCTTTTGATGATTTCCTCAAGCTTCTGCTTTCTAGCTTCAAGCTCTTTGCAGGTGTTTTTGAGTTCAGCAATTAAAGTCTTCCTGGAGATTGGATTCTTAGCAGTGGATGGACCAGCAGATGTCCCAGAAGGTGCTTCAACATCTGCTGCATGATGACTGAGGAATAACTTGTAGTGAAAAGCCAAGGGGCTTTCTCTTTTGCAGGCTGTATCCTTGTCAGTGAGAATTCCAGGATATTGATTGAGCACAATACCACACAGCAAAGATGGAAAAGCTATTGGCAGCTTTGTTGCAGAAGAGATGGCATGCTTCATAGTCTGATCAAAAATATAAGCTCCATAATCCATCTTGGTTTGAGTTCCCACAGCATAGATGAATCTGGCCAGACCAGTTGAGATTGAAGAAATGTGGTTGGTAGGCACCCAGTTAGCAGTTCCAATCCTGTTCAGCATGGCATACTTTCTGGTAAGCATGCTCACAGAGAGCTTTCCCTTCACAGGCCAAGCTTTGACCTGGTTTGCAGTGATCACCTTACAGATTTGATTATCTGTCTTGCCTAGCTCATTGGGTCCATCTGTGTCCCTTCCTAGATACTGATTAATGATTTGGGAAGAGAACTCAACACACTTACCTCTCACAAATACCTTTCTGAACTCTGAGGACTTACCATTTGAGCAATCCTCCTGAAGATTCACAATGAACTCTTTGACAAGAAGTTCATAGCAGGGAGAGAACTCTGAGATTGTCTTGAATAGTCCTGCAGCAGAGATTAGGTCAATGAGTTCTGTGCACTCAAGTGCATTGCTGCTCAGTTCTCTTTCTAGGGCAACTCTTCTTAGGTACACAAACTTCCACTTGTTCACACTAGAGACATGGTGGAAAGATATGTTGTCTAATGGAGCTTCTGGAACAGCTGTTGAAGCCCTAGATGGGGCTGGTCTCTTCTTGGGAGGAGATGTTGGGACATCTGATTCAACATCTGAGTCAGATGGGGCGACAGCTTTCCTTTTCTGAGTTTGGACTTTACTCCATTGTTTTGATGGTCCAAAAGTGGCTTTAGCCTTGCCTTTCTTTGGACTAGCCTTCTTCTTCTCAGGGATTGCTGCTTCAGCTTGCATCTTGCCCTTCCTGGACCTTAGCCTTTTGGCTATGCTGGGTTTAACAGAGGCTATGATCTCTGCATCAGAGTCCTGCTCCAGGTTCACCACTGGATGAGATTGAGCAGTCTCTTCTTCAGCTTGTTGATCAGCAGGGATTTGACCTTCATTTGAGACTTTGGTCTGATCCTCAGAGATTTCTTCATCATTTTCATTTGAGGTCTTATTCTGGTCCTCAGTTTGTTCCAACTCAACATCAGATGAGTTCTTTCTCTTATCTTCAGATGTTCCAACATCTGTTGGGACATCTTGTTCTTCTGCAGCTTGAGCTTGTTCTTCTTGAGATGCAGGCATGGTTTTCAGAGGAACAGAGATCCCACTCACCTTTCTTTGTTCAAACAGAATTTGAGTGACAATCTCCTTGATTGAATCATCCACATATTGTGAAGATTTAGGAGGCATGTTAGCTGGAGAGGGAGTGCCTTTAGCTTTGCTTCTGACTTGATCTTTACCTCTCTTTGGAGTTCTTGCCTTTTTAGTGTGAGAAACGCTTCCCCTGAGTTCGTCCAATGGGGTTGATTGCATTGGTACTACAGAAATGGGAGTGGCATGAACTACGTCTTCTTGATTGAGAACTTCTTCAGTTGAGTTAGGGTTTTGAGACATTGTTGAGGAAGATGGATAGAAAGCTTTAGGGTTTTTAATTTCTGGAGAATAGCTGGTTAATGTGAATCGCTTGTGATAGTAGGATGAGAATCTTGATAGCTGATTATAAGCAGTTACTAAATAAGTAACCGTTACAGTGCAAATGATTAGAGCTGGAATTCCCAAGGATCCTGTCCAGATTAGTTTTGCCATCTGGACCTTATGCCAACCAATGTCATATGACATGTTGGCACATCTCATTAACTGCTAGATATCACATAAGCAGATTCCAAGTTTGCCCCTTAAGTTCTCAAATTGTGTAGCATCCAATGCTTTGGTAAAGATATCAGCTAACTGCAGATTTGTAGCTACATGCTCCAATGAAATCACCTTTTCTTCTACAAGATCTCTGATGAAATGATGTCTGATATCAATATGCTTTGTCCTGCTATGTTGGATAGGATTTTTAGATATGTTGATTGCACTTAAGTTGTCACAGTACAATGTCATGACATCCTGTGGGACATTGTACTCAGTGAGCATCTGCTTCATCCAAACCAACTGAGAACAACTGCTACCTGCTGCTATGTACTCAGCTTCAGCTGTAGATAAGGATACACAATTCTGTTTCTTACTGAACCAAGAAATCAGATTGTTTCCTAGAAAGAAGCATCCTCCTGAAGTGCTTTTTCTGTCATCAGCACTTCCTGCCCAATCAGCATCACAGAAGCCAGTGAGAATTGGTTTGCAACCATGAAAGTACATTATGCCATAGTCACAAGTACCATTAACATATTTAAGGATTCTCTTGACTTGATTAAGATGACTGACTTTTGGATCAGCTTGATATCTTGCACAAACTCCTACTGCAAAAGCAATGTCTGGTCTGCTAGCAGTCAAGTATAACAAGCTTCCAATCATGCTTCTATATAAACTTTGATCTACATTCTCACCCTTTTCATCTTTAGTCAGCTTTAAATGTGTGGGAACAGGAGTTCTTTTATGAGAAGCATTTTCCATTCCAAATTTCTTCACTATGTTCTTAGAGTACTTACTTTGGGAAATAAACATTGAGTCTTCCATTTGCTTTACTTGCAGACCAAGAAAGTAGGTTAATTCACCTACTAGACTCATTTCAAATTCAGATTCCATCTGCTTGACAAAATGTTTGACCATCTTATCAGACATCCCACCAAACACAATGTCATCAACATATATTTGTGCAATCATGACATTTCCTTCTTCATCTTTAACAAACAGGGTTTTATCAATCCCACCTTTTCTGTACCCTTGCTTGATAAGAAATGTGGTCAGTCTTTCATACCATGCCCTTGGAGCTTGCTTCAGACCATAAAGAGCTTTCTTTAATTTGTATACATGATTTGGACAACTTGGATCAACAAATCCTTTAGGCTGTTCTACATATACCTCTTCATTAAGATAACCATTAAGAAAGGCACTTTTCACATCCATTTGAAATAACTTGAACTTTAAGATACAAGCAATTCCCAACAGTAGTCTTATTGATTCAAGCCTTGCTACTGGTGCAAAGGTTTCATCAAAGTCTACCCCTTCAATTTGAGTGTATCCTTGAGCCACAAGTCTAGCTTTGTTCTTTGTAACAACTCCTTGTTCATTTGACTTGTTCTTAAACACCCATTTTGTACCAATCACATTTATGTCATCAGGTCTAGGAACAAGAATCCACACTTCATTCCTTGTGAATTGACCTAATTCTTCTTGCATAGCACAAATCCAGTATTCATCAGTGAGAGCTTCCTTGATATTTTTAGGTTCTATTTTGGAAACAAAACAAGAACCTGAAATCACTTCTCTTGATCTAGTGCTCACACCTCTGTTGGGATCACCAATTATTAAATCTTTGGGATGATCCTTCTGTATTCTGATGGAGGGAGGTTTGCTTGAATCTTCTGACTTTGTATCATTTTGAGTGAAGTTATATTGATCATTCTTTTCTTCAGCTTCAATCTTGATATCAGCAGATGTTCCAACATCTTCTAGGACATCTGTAGGAGCATCATCAATTATCACATTTATGGACTCCATGATAACATTTGTTCTGTAGTTAAATACTCTATATGCTCTGCTGTTTATAGAGTATCCAAGGAAAATTCCTTCATCACTTTTAGGATCCATTTTTCTCCTTTGCTCCCTATCTGCCAGAATATAGCATTTACTTCCAAACACATGAAAGTACTTCACTGTGGGTTTTCTGCCCTTCCATACTTCATATATTGTGGACAAAGTTCCTTTCCTTAAAGTAACTCTGTTATGGATGTAGCAGGCAGTGTTCATAGCTTCAGCCCAGAAATACAGAGGTAACTTTTTAGCATGGATCATAGCTCTTGCTGATTCTTGAATGGTTCTATTCTTCCTTTCAACAATCCCATTCTGTTGAGGAGTGATAGGTGAAGAATACTCATGATTGATTCCTTCTGAAGAGCAGAAATCTAAGAACTTTTGATTCTCAAATTCTTTTCCATGATCACTTCTTATTCTGATCACACAGCTGGATTTTTCCCTTTGCAATCTTTGACATAATTCTTTGAATACATCAAATACATCTGACTTTTCTTTGATGAAGTTTATCCATGTATATCTTGAAAAATCATCAACCACAACATAGGCATACCTCTTACCACCAAGACTTTCAACCTGCATAGGTCCCATAAGATCCATATGTAGAAGTTCCAAAACTTTGGAAGTTGTCAGATGTTGGAGCTTTGGATGGGACATCTTGGTTTGCTTGCCTATTTGACATTCACCACATATTTTGCCATCATCAATCTTCAGTTTAGGAATACCTCTTACAGCATCCATAGATATGATCTTCTTTATGCCTCTGAAATGAAGATGACCTAGTCTTTGATGCCACAGTTTCACTTCTTCTTCTTTAGCTAGAGAACAGGTTGAAGTGAGACTGAGATTTTGGGATTCCCACATGTAACAGTTGTCTTTAGATCTGGCTCCTTTCATGACAACCTCTTGTTCTTTGTTAGTCACTATACATTCAGATTTGGTAAAGTTTACACTGTACCCTTGATCACATAACTGACTTATACTGATCAGGTTAGCAGTTAAACCTTTAACAAGCAGCACATCATCTAGTCTTGGAACATCTTGACAGTCCAAGGTTCCAACTCCCTTGATTTCTCCTTTAGCTCCATCTCCAAAGGTCACATACCTGGATGAATGTGATTTTAAGTTTACTAGCAAATTCTTCAATCCAGTCATGTGTCTTGAACATCCACTATCAAAGTACCAGTCTTTTTTAGCTGATACTCTCAGTGATGTATGTGCTATGTATGCAGTACTTTTCTTTGACCAGATGAGTTGAGATTTCTTTTGATGCCTCTGCCCTGTGTGTTGTTCAGCTGATCTCCAAGCTTGATTGTTGATCTGGTTCTTGGGTATGTGGATTTGATCAGTCTGAATGTCAGCTTTTGGTCTCCAAACCTTCTTGATGACCTCTGCCTTCTGCTTAGGAGGTTGCTGATTTCTTTGATGACTATGCAGCACTTTCTTGGTACCCTCTACTTTCTGTTTGGAAGGTTGCTGATATATCTGATTTGGATATCCATGTAGCTTATAACAGTGAGGTTTTATATGCCCAAATCTTCCACAGTGATGGCATCTCCATCTTTGATACTTCTTCTTCATTTTGTTCTTTCCAGAATGTTTAGACATCTGTTGGAACATTATGTTTGCCTTTGTGTTCTGATGTTGAAGCATCTGTTGGGACATCTTGTTTGACTGTGTAGTTTTTGCAGTAGCTTTGCTAGAGCTGGCTTCATCTCTGTTATATCCCAGTCCACTTTTGTCCCCTGAATGTTTATTATTGCTGAGAATAACATCCAGTGTATTTGAGCTACTGTTCAACATTTTAACAGATTTTGACATATGTTCCAACTTAGAGTTGAGAAGAGTTACTTCACTTTTCAAGGTATCAATGATTACTTGATCACTTGCTTTTTCATCTTCTAATACCTCATTCTGCTTCTTTAGCTTTATAACCTCACTGCATATTTCAGAGCTTCTTTTGTATAGATCTTTGAATGCTTGCTCAAGTTCTTCATAAGTAAGCTCTCCACAACTGGAATCACTATCATATTCACACAGTCCAGCTAGAGCAGTAAAATGCTTAGCTGATTCTTCTTCTGACTCTCCTGAGTCTTCATCAGACCAGGTCACAGAGAGTCCTTTCTTTTGCCTCTTTAAGTAGGTAGGACATTCAAACTTGATATGTCCATATCCTTCACATTCATGGCATTTGACTCCTTTATCTTGACTGGTCTTTTCAGCATACTTTAATCTTTTGTTAGTATCATAAGGTCTTCTGTTCTCAGAACTTGTGTTTCTTCCACTAGGTTTGGATTTGCTTTCCATTCCTCTGAGAATTTGTTTGACTTGTCTTCCAAGCAAGGCAAGGTTTTCTGATAAGCTTTTATCATTTGCTGATTCATCATCTTCTTCTTCATCTGTATTTGACACCAAAGCTATGCTTTTGTTCTTTTTGGCATTTGTGTCATTCATTCCCATCTCAAAAGTTTGAAGGGAACCAATGAGTTCTTCAACTTTCATGGAGCATATGTCTTGAGCTTCTTCTATTGCAGTGACTTTCATGTCAAATCTTTTTGGCAAAGATCTGAGAATCTTTCTTACAAGCTTTTCATCAGTCATCTTTTCTCCCAAGGCTCCAGAGGTATTGGCTATATCCAAGATGTTCATGTAGAACTCATGAATTGATTCATCTTCCTTCATTCTCAAGTTTTCAAACTTGGTGGTGAGAAGTTGAAGTCTTGACATTTTTACTTTTGATGTTCCTTCATGAGTTGTCTTGAGAGTATCCCACACATCTTTGGCCAGCTCACAATGATGCACTAGTCTGAAAATATTTCTATCAATGCCATTGAATAAAGCATTCAATGCTTTTGAGTTTCCTAATTCTGAATCTTCTTCCTCTTTACTCCATTCTTCTTCAGGTTTCAGAACTATTGATCCATCTTTGGTGTCTTGAACAGGATGTTTCCATCCAACATTTACTGCTCTCCATGCCCTGTTGTCAAGTGACTTTAAGAATGCAATCATTCTTGGCTTCCAGTAGTCATAATTAGAACCATCCAGTATAGGTGGTCTATTTACTGACCCTATATCTCTGTCCATGTTACAGAATTTGTTTTCCCTAGATCTCACCCAGTATAAACAGGCAGGGTGCCTGCTCTAATGCCAATTGAAATTCTGTGATCAGGTATGAGATGTCCTAAGAGATGTTCCAACACTTAATAGGACATTTGACAAATTTAACCAAAACTTAAACAGCAGGAAAAGGAAACAACACAGAAGTTTGTTAACCCAGTTCAGTGTATAACCACACCTACATCTGGAGGCTACCAAGCCAGGAGGAAATCCACTATTAGTAATATTAATTCTAGACTTAAACCACCCTGTTTAATCTATCACTTAATACTTACCCAATGCAATTTCTACCTAAGACTCACTTAGATAAGAGTACCCTACTCACTCCCCCTCAATCACCCAGTGATCAAGTTTACAAGTTTACAAAAGTTGAAGACATCCTTCAAACAATACAGCTTGATCTTACTTCACAGTTTCAATCAAGTCACAAATGCACTTTTGCTTAAAAGCTCATAAAGTGGTACATAAAAGCAACCTGCTATTAAAACACTAGACACCCTATTTAGTCTTCTGAAATTCGTACTCAATTCTATGAGTTTCTGTTGTTTAAATAGGTATCTGAATTTTGGGCTTTCTGTAGAATGATCCAGCCCTACTGTGCAGCAACTGTCACCTTGAATTTAGGGTTTGTTACCTCCTATATTCTAGGTGCATTAGGTCTTCTGTTTTAATCTGAATCTTCAATTTAAAACTCCCTACAGATGCGCCTTGTTCTGTTTTTATCCAGCATTAATTAATCCCAGATAGTTCTCCTTAAATATCTCTGATCTGTTAATCAATAATTAATTCTGGTAGCAGGTCTGAGATGTCTCAACATCTGTTGGGACATCCTGAAAAACTGAACTTAATTTATTCACACAATGTCCCAACATCTGATGAGACATCCTGAAATAAATTCACATACTCTGTTTGATAATGTCCCAACATCTGATAGGACATTCTGAACTGAATTTAGCATTTCTTGTTTGGTCAAAAATTCTGCCAATTCTTAAACATCTACAGATCTCATGAGGTCTCGTGCTGACAATGACTTTGCTTCCAGCCTCTAGGTTGATAGATCGCCAACTAATCATGATTGAATAATGGTTCTTTGAAATTTTCAACTCGCCTCAGATTAAGGTCCATCGGAAGAAAAAGTATCAAGAGGATTTTACAGAAAACATGACATACGAAATGCCTTAGTGTCTTCAAACTCCTGGAGAGATTCATCGGATCTTGAAATAACTGCCCCAGACTGCGTGGTCTATGAAAGAAATTTGCCTCGCGAGGATTCATGAAAAACCTCATATCACCGTCAGATGTTCTGCCCCAGTATTTTGAACTTTGGATAGGTGCTTCTGATTAACCGTCTTCGGGGGAGAGCACTTCTCATGCTCTTGGAGTGGCCTTCCCCAGTACGAGCCTTGAAGTGATTACCTCTGACTGACTGTGCTTTGAAGAAAACACCCATACCAATTATTCTTTGAAACATTGGATCTCGAAGTAACTACCCCAGTTTGACTGAAATTTGAATGAATGCCTCTGACTGATGGCTCTTTGAGAGATTTGATCTCGAATTGATTGCCTCACTTTGGTTGAATTGTGACTGAATGCTTCAGACTAGTGGCTCTTTGAGAGATCTTAATCTCGAAGTGATTGCCTCAGATTAGTTGGCTCTTACCACGACTGTTGGGATAGTTCCTACTCAATGGAGTTTCTTGGAAAAGTGCATCTTCATATGTCCGTCCTTCGGAAGTTTCAGACTTCTCAACTTGGCAAGATTAAACTTCTGGACTGAGATTCCATATGTGAACTTTTATGACTCCAAACAAATGTATGCAAGCAGAAAATGTTTATTTTGAGAATGAAAATTCTAATACAAAACGAATGTTAATCTTGAAGGTTTAGTGTAAAAAGATGTCGCAAACCTTTGTGAGCGAATCACTGGTTAAGATACGACATTAATTTTTTGAATAATAGAAAGAATGCACATGCAACACCAACAAAGATCTTTCAACACCACTCATAGGAGTCAGGAACGCGGTCTCGTGGTAGTACGCTCTCGAAATAACCATGTTTCAGTTAGGACTTTTGAGGGTTGTATCGTGGTCTGGTTCACGGTTATAGAAGCAAAGGATATAGGCTCGAAGTTTATTTGTACCCACCCCTCTTCGTGATGTTCTCCATTCCTATGTTCAGCTAGCTTTCACAAGCGCTCACCTCTCAAAAAGGGTTTTGTGATGATTAAGGAACCAATTACTCTAACAGTTTAAGCACCAATCAGATTATGGTTTGGAGTCAGTCACCCCTTTGGCTTTCGTGTCTGTATCATACGACTTTGTTCTTGTTCAAGGATCTTTCTTGTGTAATCCTTTTCGTGTTTCGCTTTTGCATTCTTTTGCTTATCCCTAACTTTTTCCTGGACTAATTCTTGTGAATCTTTGATTGTGAAGTCCAGCAGGATGCCCTAATTTTTGCCTAAGTCGCTTATTTTCAAGTTTCAACTTAGCGGGCTTTCTCATTCATTTTTTTGCGATTATTTTTTTGAACAAATCGTGTGACACTGATTGTCTTGATGGCTTTGAAAGGGTTGTGACTGTCTCACTTCTTGGTTGTTGAGGGATAACCATTGTGGTTTCTAGCCTCTGGACCTCTTGATTGGGATAACCATTGTGGTTTCTAGTATTTGGACACTCTTGATTTGGTACAACGAAAGGTAATGGATCCTCAGATTTGCACTCCTTTTTGAAATTTGAACGCTCAGTCAAACTAACTGACGCCTACCCTGCCCCTGGGTTAAATACAAGGGTTTTTTTCACGCGAAAAGAAACTCCTACTTCAAGGCTCAAATGGGTTGACGAGGGTCTATCTCCCTTATATCTCCGGTGTTTAGGATTTGAAACAATGCCTGTACATCGTTAACAGGGTCTTTCTCAAAAGCACACAATTAGAGATTTTTGCGTTTTTATTTCGTCATCCTACCTCACAGAGTTTAAGCACAACGATTAGTATTGCAATGCACATACATAAAATCATGAGTGAATACGAATGGATTACTTCAAGAAAAACATGTGCATTTTATTATGGTTAACATTCAAAAACAAACGAGTTCCATGCATGCATACAAATGTTTAAACAAACAATATAAACTACAAATGAAAATGCAGTAAAGAAACTGGACATTGCGGTCATTGAGGAGACTTGACTCCGTCTGGACTTATTGCTTCTGAAGATGCCCTTGCAAACTAGGATGCCAATTTGATGAGGAGATTTCAATATGTGAGCAGACCTTCTGGCATGATGACCTTTGAGTCGATCAAATTTTACACTTTGTACTTGAACTCATCACAGTTGTCAATTGTATGCTTAAATGTCCCTGAGTGGTACTTGCATCTAGCCTTCACATCATGGTTTCCATTATTGAGGAGGTCTGACTCCGTCTGGACTTATTGCTCTTGGAGACTTTCAGCAGTCAGCAGTTTGGATGTTCATTCAATTACAGCTTTGGTGCCATATTCTCACGTTTACCCTGTGCGGATACAATAGTCTTGAAGTCAATCGGATTCGGGACCTTGTATTTACCCTCTGCCACTGAAAGACTCGCAATCTTCAATTAAAAGGCCAGGTGCCCTAGAATGGTAATCATACTTGGAGTTGAAACCCCAAAGGAAGCTTTGTCGGAGATGATCCTGATGCGGCTAGCTCAACCATTTTGAATCTGAGCAAATGAGGAAACCTATTGCGTGTGTACAGAATCAGAATATCATCAAACTTCTTCTCAATTTGTTCTCTGGCATTTAACCATATGCTCTGCCCCTAGGAATCTCTTGGGAAGCTTAGGTTGGATGACATCCGAAGGGAAGAGGTTGATAAAATTAAAAGATAAGGTTGCTCGCAAAGATCTTGCATGATCTCCTGCCTACGTATCTCCATTGACCAATGGAGAAGCAGAGCAGCGTAGTTCCCCTCAATAGGGATGAAAATATATTCGTTCAGAATTTCCATAACCAAGCTCATCTGAGTCTTCATCTAGTTGACTTCCTCTTTCAACAATTTTTGATTCTGAAATAAAGCTTGTACCTCTGCCCTGAATGGCCTCAGCTGGGTCTTCGTTTGGTTACCTTTTCCTAGAGTTATACCTTGATAGTTGTGATTCAAGTTGGCCATTGTGAAGGGAAACCAAGTCATGATACTAATCTGTCTCTGAGTACCTGTCATGAATTCAAGGATGTATGCAAATGCCATGTTCGGTTATTTCCAAGGAATCTATCCGCTTTGATTCGAGTTTTTACATAGAAAACGTCCAATGGTATGATTTAGATATGTGATCCTCATAAATAACTGAACATGTGTGCTGGAATACTATGATGTCATGTATGCAACAGGCATGTGATCAATGGTCTAATGTTGGTGTTGAGCAGTGAACCAACTGTCTGTATAGAACCACAATAGCAGCACCATCTCTGTATAGAACCCCATAACTGAGAACCCAATAACTGTAGAATTGGATCACATAATAGAACAGTCACTGATAGTGTTGAATTTGAACAACGAGCCAAATGTCTGTGGAGAGTCATAATAACAGTCACAATATCAGGGTCACAATGGTAATCACAATAACAATTTCTCTGAATAGAAATCCCGGATCTCAGAATCAAAGCACCATAAAACACTGAACAATACTGGCAAAGTGGGTATGTTGAAGTTTAGGGTTCTTGCAAACCTGTAAACCCCTCCCAATATGACGGGTGTGCTACTCGGGTCAACATCACGGACTCTCAAAGCCGAATAGCAATAATACGTTCACCATTTCCGAGAAATGGCTCATGACCAAATCAGGGAATCAGTTTGGCATTATGTACTACTCAGGGAGGTCTTAACTGAGTCCAAGGAAACAAGCATCCCTCATAAGTCCCCAGCTTCAAGCACTGAATCGAGAAACAATAGTACATTCATCTTGAAGGGTACAATACTATCGTCATACGAACAATTTGCCTTGACTGGGTTCCTATGAGAGAACCAGACCATCCTATGCGAGTTCCTAGTGGACCCTCAGATGCGAGTGGGTTTGCCAACAAATGTGGTCTGCCACTGTCATCACTGGAGAGGGGTGCTTCCATTAAGGTCCTAAAAGATCGGTCCCCAGATGCACATAACTATCAAGGTCGTACCCTGAAGTGGGGAAGAACCCCCACACGGAATAGTCCCAAGACGATCGCAGTCTGGGTGTGGAACACATCGCCACTCATCATGTAACCATGCGAGTACAACGTGTCCACGCTAATCCTATAGTACACTCAAGCCGGGTATTTGGCTTATCTCACAGTAACTCCCATCCCGCAGAAAAAATGAAAACCAGTACAGCCAGACAGTCCAATATAATATGATGCATGGAAAATAAATACTGAAAGCAATAAATAAACGCTGTAAAGTAAAGTTGTAAAGTAAAAACTGTGAATAAAAACAGTAAAGCTAAACTAAAGCACACAACAACAAACAAATAAACACCCAAAGAAGTCAAAACCAAGCAGGCGCTAGGATTGACTCTACAAGGGAAACCAGAGATTCTGGGTTCGATCCCCAGCAGAGTCGTCAGCTGTCGCCCCCGAGATTTTCATCCTAGTAATAACGCAAAAGTGGCGCGGAAGGAAAAGGAAAGGTAATGCTGCACAAACCTAAGGAAGAAGTAAAGGACAAGGTCTTGCGAACCAAAGATCTGGGTTCGGGAGTCGGTTACGACCTGGGAAGGTATTAGCACCCAGATCGTCCGCCGTACCCGAAGGGATCCACGTTTGTTTGTTTGTTTCAAAGGGTGAGAAATAAAAGTGTTGTTGAACAAATGAACTGCTACTAGAACTGGAACGCGAAATGGAACTAGAAAAGAAAATGGAAAGAAAGGGGGAAATGTAGGGAAAATAAAGACTGTGCTCGAACGGGCTCTACCCCGCTGCCTACGTACCTCATCGGGAAAAGGAGGATCAGAGTCGACGTAGTTCACCTAACTAAGGCGGGAACTATTTGTTTGTGTTTTTTATGCTGGAACTACGTATGTCTATGCTCAGGTGTTGCAGGCTCGTCTGATACGAGTGCGTTTACTGTCTTGCATGCGAGACAAGTCGTCGCGAGTTCGCGTTGTGAGTGAGTGAGGTGAGAGGAGAAGTTCCCGCAGGAAAGTTGCTTATTGTGTGTTTTTGTCTTTTATGAGAAGTGTTTTGAATTTGTTTGTGAACATCCTCATACTAAGACCTATCCATCGTGGTAAATACTTACACCTCGCCCCGAACAGGACGTGCATAAGTACTCCGCAACAAAGTCTCATGGCGTACAAGAATATTCAACCTTTATTAAGTATTTTATTATTTTCTTTGTGAGGTGAGAAAGAATGACTCAAGTTGAAAAAAGGACAAACTAAGGGGACTAAGACACAACCCTAAGTTAGTTATTGTTGCACCCCAAAATTTTCCCTCACAATACAAGACTTTGTGTGCTAAGAAGGTTCACAAGGTTCACAAGATTCACAATGCTTTCAAGACCTTTCATGAGGTTCATGAAGTCTACAAGTTACTTTATGAAGGTTCACAAGGTTCACAAGTTTCCCAATGCTTTCAATACCTTTCATGAGGCTCATGAAGTCTACAAGTCACTTCATGAAGGTTCACAAGGTTCACAAGATTCACAATGTTTTCAAAGCCTTCCTGAGGTTCATGAAGTCTACAAAGTCACTTTATGAGGTTCACAAGGTTCACAAGCTTCACAATACCTCCCATGAGGTTCACAAGACATTTTATGATGGTTCACAAGGTTCACAAGGTTCACAATTGGTCAGAAGAGTTGACAATTCCCTCAGACAATGCACCTCCTATGCAGTGTATCCAAAACTAGGGTTTTGACTTTAATCAGGCTAAATGGACTTCCAAGACTTCAAGTGAGCTTCATAACATCTTATATGTGTATAAGAACCCCCATGACAAGTTTCAAGACTTTTCTCAAAAAGTTTGCTCAGTCAGATGATCAGATAAGTCAAAATCAGTCAATGCAGTTAAAAAGTCAAGCTGAGGTCAACTGTGGTCAAACCAAAGTCAAACTTCATGATTTTTTGCCAACATCAAGTATATGAAGTAAAATTCATCATTTGATCAAGGGTTGATCATGATTCATCAAGGAAGTTCCAGATCATCAAGAATCAGGAGTTTCTAAATTAGGGTTTCCTCAGTAAAAGTCAACTGAACTTTGACCAGCCATAACTTTCACATACTTCATCACCAAGTCTCCATCCAAAGCTCATTTTTAAGGAAATTGGATTCTCTACAACTTTGTGTCTCACAAGCCAAGCCCAAAAATGCTTCATTTGGAAGGTATGAGCTAAGACATTATAGGTCATTTCAAAAGTCAACAAAAAGTCAACAACTTCAAAAGGGCATAACTTGAGATTGGTAAATGATATGGACATGAAACCAGTGGGTTTGTTTATAGGACTCTTCAAGCTTTCCAAAATGTCCAAGAACACCCTCATACCATTAAAATTGAAGGATATGTGCCCTTGCAAAGTTGGGAAATTTTGGGTTGGTTTATGATGAAAATGGAGGTCTAAAACCAATTTCTTCCAAATAGGCTTGCCAAATGATGACCCAACCCATACAATGACTTCATGCACGACCCAAACCATTAAAAATCAGAATTTTTATTATTTTATTTTTATTTATTTTGATTTAATTCATTAAAAATCATTTTAAATAAAAATAAAATATGAAAATGTAAGATTTGATGGAGATTAAGCTTCTAGAAAGTCTTAAATATTGATTTGAATTGAAGAGGAAAGAAATCATGAGATTTGTCCAAAAATAGCAAGCAGTCACACATGAATATTTGATTTTCAAGGCATGATCAATTTGGATCTTTTCATATCAATTTTTCCACACAAGCAATCAATCTTTTTGACCTAATTCACTCTCCTATAAGTGCATAACTCATTGCCATTGCAAAGACACGAATTCTCTGCCTCCAAAAGTAAGTTTCACAAATTGAAAATCGTTCACAAAACTCACATTCGGTTTTTGATTTCCAGGGCATTTAAAGGTAAAACAAGAACATAGCAAGACTCTTTGGACTTCCCTGATCATGAAGCATCATTCATATGCATCAAAATAGTGCCATATTGCTCAACCCGAAGCTTGCTTGTTCTTAAAATATTTTTTTTCGATTCCATTAATTTATGGTTTTTCATTGAATTTTGTTTGCATAATCTTGTTTGTGATGATATGTAGAACGTTTCTGGATCATTAAACCAAAGCTTCACTGCCTAGAATGGATTCGGCCATGATTAGGGTTTGGACCTTCAAATTAGGGTTCTTCAATTCACTAAATATAAATGAATTTGAAGGACATAGGGATGTTGTATGGACTGTGAGGATCATAAAACACTAATTAATTTCATGAATCGATACTGTTTTGTGGATGTTTCATTTTCGCAGGTTTGAAACATTGAAGAACACGCAGCAAGATTCGCAGGAAAAAAGGGAGGAAATTTCGCAGGAAATTTGGAGAAGAAGGAGTTGACTGGCGCGAATTTCATATTTGAAATTTGGTTTTAAAATATAATGAATTCTTTCTGTTTGTTTCACAAGTTGCCTGCTTGGCCCAGTGGTGGGAAGCATACGCGTATAGCCTGAGAGCCTGTGTTCGAGACTTGGCTGCACCATTCTTTTTTCTTGTTTTTCATATAATTGGCAATTATATTATATTATGCATTGTTGTTGATTTGTAAACAGATTGGCTCACCCAGCCGGATGGTCATGCGTGCGTTTGTGTGTTAAGAGGTCCTGGGTTCAATCCTCTCCCAGGCCTTTTGGTTTTTCATCATTTTTTGTGATTTTTCAAGATATGACATAAAACAAATTGGATCTATTTCTCTATCACCTGCGCTTGGCTGGCCTAGTGGTGGGTTTTGGTGCTGGCAGGCAAAACGTCCTGGGTTCAAACCCAGCCAAGGTAAGTTTCTTTTTACCACTTTTTTTTTTTTGTTTTGATTTATTTAATTAATTAGTTTAATTATTTTCTTATTATTAATCAAAAAATAAATTATGCATGTATATATATATATTTAAATAACCTATAAAAACATTTATATTTTCTAAAATTCTAAACTTTTATTTTTCTCCATTTAAATTTTTTTTTATCATGTAATTAAATTATGATGTACATATATTTATTAAAATAATTTTGTATATTATATTATAAACTCTTAAATATTTTTTAAACCAAACCCTAATTTTAGAAAACCTAGTTTACCTTTTCTGAATAATTATTAAAAACCTAATTTTTTATTTTTCTAATTTTTAATATAATTATTATATACATATTTATTTAATATAATTTTTGTAAATATAATGGTTAAATATAAAATTTCGTAAATATAATTATTATGCACATATATAATTAATTTTTTTTGTAAATATACTTATAATCTATTTTCTTTATATAATATGTAAATATTTTTCTAATTTGTTTGCAATCTAAATTATATATATAAATAATTTTTAATATGTGTTTAGAAATAATTGAACCTATAATAATTAAATTTAGTAATTATAATATGTTTAAGAATAATTTAATAATTTGTACATAAATTAAAATGTTATAATAATTATTTAATTGTTCATATTTTTAAATAAATGTCTATATTAAAAATCTAATTTTGTGTTTATTATTTTCATCATGTTCTTATAATATTTTTTCTAATTCTATTTATTTTAATTATCGTTATTATTACTAACCATATTATTACTAATATATTTATTTTTTAATCATGCTTATTATAATTATTTCACTAACCTTATTTAATTTTTTATTATTATTATTACTAACCCCTATTATATTTATTATTGCCTATTTAATTATTTTTGCTTATTATTTATTATTTATTTGCTATTTATTTTAATTGTTTATTATAATGTAATTGCTCCTTGGTGTAAATTTTTGTAAATATTTAAACTATTTAATTTTTATGCCATGGTTAGTAAAATAGGGAGTGTAAACATGTATTCTATTTTAAAATTGAACTTAGATCACTTTAATTAAAAAATAAAATTAAACACTCACACACGTAAGTCGATTTTTAATCACCATCTCACTTTCTAGGGCTACCCCTCAATGTTGCCTAATCATAAGGTCAAGTGGGGTGTATAAAGCAAGTCCCTTAAAAGAAAAGTCATCAAGTCCCTAATGGTTGCCTTTCATAAAGATCAAGTCCCTTTCGAATAATGATGACAGTCCCTCCAAAATGCTTAATACACCCCACAGTTGCCTTCATTAAACAGATGTCCCTCACTTGTCCCACACATCCAAGGTAATGACTACCTATTCCTTAATAATAGGGATAGTCTTACCATTTAAAGGATAAAGAACAGAAAGACTTAAAACTTTAGGGTAGGTTCCTCATAGTTGCTTGCTCACTTCATTCAAAACTTTTCAAACACTTCACCAATTTCAAACAATTTTCAAAAAAACAAGTTTTTACGCATCCGTACATGGATCATTATTAACTCTTATGAAAATTTCTATTCACACACTTCACATTTTTAAAAACAATTCAAAGTGAGCTAAGTAACTAAGAGCCCATGGATAACCATGGATGTAAAGGGTGCTAACACCTTCCCTTTACATAACCTACCCCCCGGACCCAAAAATCTTTTAAAAAGGTCTTTCATGTTTCTTTTATGCCTTTCCTTTGGATAAAATAAAAGTCGGTGGCGACTCTTGCTATCCGCAACATAACTAAAGTCAGTTCTCCCACCGTGTTACAGAACTGGTGACTCTGCTGGGGATTTAATATTAAAGAGGGGTACCCTTAGGAATTAGATCACTTTAAATTGTTTTCCTTGTTTGCTTTATGTTTATCTGTTGGGCTCTCATGTGTGAAAGATCCTAACCCGGATCTAGTGTACCTTAGGTAAATGGCAATAGACCAAGGAAACTGTACGACGTATATCGATATGGTTGATCTGGTGGCCATAGTTAGTGTGACTTCTTGGTTGGTGCTTATGTTCCTTAAGTCAAGTTGAGGATAATATGAGGCTGCCATATGTTGTCAATGCACTAACTAACTTTTAGAACCCTAGTTATCCCATCTTGGCCTTTAGAAGGTAGTGAGGTAACCGACTTTGGTGCAGACTGAAGTTGGTTGACACTCGATACTACACTCATTGAGATCTTAAACTTGGAGGGTTTTGGTTGGAAAGTAAGTTGCCTACTGAACAACCACCCTTGTGAAGGATCAATGATATTGAGATCCCTTAGAACCTGGTTACTTTTGTAGGACAGGATGAACCAACTAACTTCAGGGGAGGGTACTTACCTTTGAACCTCATGCAAGCCTTTAAACCTAGGGCTATGGTGTGACTTGTTTGTGTGTGCCACATGTTTGTGATTGAACATAACATCATGACATCATCATGCATCATAAGCATAGCATTTTCACTAACCATTTCAAGGACCAAAGGATTTATCTTTGTTCTTTGTTGCAGGTCATGGCTTCTGCTCGTAGAAACACCATCAGGATCAACTTTGTGGGCATACCTCCCAAGCTTAAAGAGTTGGTTTCTCAAGTGTCTGATCATTCCCAGTTCATCAAGAGACATGGTCACCTATTGGATCTAGTCACTTCAGGGTTCAATGAAGACATGATGAGTGTTCTGTTTCAGTTCTTTGACCCTAAGCACCACTGCTTTACATTCCCTGACTACCAGCTGGTTCCTACAATGGAAGAGTTCTCTAAACTTCTGGGTATACCTGTACTTGATCAAAGACCCTTCACAGGCTTGGAGAAGGAGCTTAAACCAGAGGTTATTGCTGCAGCTCTACATCTGAAGAAGTCTGACATTGTTCTAGAAACGAGAAGTGGAGTCAAGGGTATTCTTGCCAAGGTGTTGATAGAGAAAGCTCAGTTGTTCTTGAAGGCCATGAGCCATGATGCTTTTGAGGAGATCTTAGCCTTGCTGATATACGGCTTAGTATTGTTCCCCAATCCAGATCAGTTCATAGATGTTCATGCCATCAACATTTTCCTGAGTCACAATCCAGTGCCTACATTGCTGGGAGACATCCTACATTCTCTTCACACCCGTACTACAAGGGCAAGAGGAACTTTGATGTGATGTATACCTTTGCTTTCTAGGTGGTTTATTTCTCACTTTCCTCGCTCAGTAATGAAGAATGAGCAAGGGTTCAGATGGTCCAAGAGGATCATGTCACTTTCTCACTCAGATATCCACTGGTGCTCCAGATCTATGGAGAATGTCACCATCATTGACCGTTGTGGGGAGTTTCCTAATGTGCCACTTCTAGGCATAAGAGGAGGCATCACCTACAATCCCTCTCTAGCTTTACGACAGTTTGGTTACGCCCGGAGTGATGGTCCTCATGACATGTTGATTCAGGGCATTGTGTTTGACTACGACAACGATCTTCAGGGTTACCGTCAGAGATTCATACGAGCATGGGGAAAAGTAAACAGGGTTGACAGCAAGACACTGGAGCCTAAGTACACTATTCCTATGGAAGCTTATCTCAGATGGGTACGATCTCGTGCTCAGACTCTCATGATGCCATATCCTGCCATCCTACCAGTTACCATGGAACCTGTTGCTGAAGGAGACACAGCTTATACCATCCTTCACCCAGACATGCCTACTGATATGGAAGACTTGCAGAGATCATGGATCCAACTGAAGGAGCAAAGGGATACTTTCTAGGCTCATTACAAAGCAAGTCAAGAAAGAATCCTGGAACTAACAAAACAACTTCACGAGGAACGGAACCTCAATTCATACCTCAACACAAAGAGGAAACGTCCATGGGAGACTTAAAACCCCATCTTGTGTATTTATTTCATTTTCATTCTTATTGTAAGCCCAAGAGGCAAAACAAATTTATTACTAATAAAAGTTTACTTTCGTATTTGTTTAAGCAAATTTAAATCCTACGGTCCTTGAAAACATTGCATATGCATTCACATATCATTTCATTGCATCACAGGTTTATAATTGTGCACAGGTTTCTCATCTTCTCACTGTTTATTTCAGCAATGGCTCTTGAACAATCAGTTAAGGATCTCCAGGCACAAAATGCACAGTTCCAAGAGCTGATCTTGAACCTGTCCAAGGGGCAGGATGAATTGAAGGCACTGCTGGCCAAGAAGACTAAGAAGACTAGAAGGTCAGCTGGGTTGATCAACATGGGAAGAAGGTTCAAAGGTCTTGCCAAGACCAAAGAACCAGCTGAAGACTATGAATCTGAAGAATCTGAAAAAGAAGGAGGCAGTCTCCACAACACTATGGAGGACTCTGATTCTGAGGCTAACTACTACCATGAGCCTAATGAAGACAAATTCAAGATGCTGGTGGATAGGATGGATGCCATGGAGTTGCAGAAGTCATCTGGGCTGGATTTTGAGGATTTGAGTCTGATATCTGGGGTAGTCATACCCATTGGTTTCAAGGTTCCTACATTTGTTGTTTATGATGGGGTCTCTTGTCCCAAGCTGCATCTGAGGTCTTATGTCAGAAGAATTCAACCCCACACTGCTGATAAGAAGTTGTGGATCCATTTCTTTCAAGAGAGCTTATCTGGAGCTCAGCTGGAGTGGTATTATCAGTTGGAGAGTGTCAACATCAGAGACTGGAATGATCTTGCTGAAGCTTTCTATAAGCAGTATCAATACAATGCTGACTTAGCCCCCACTCGCATGCAGCTTCAGAGCATGTCTATGGGTGCCAAAGAAAGTTTTAAAGAGTATGCTCAGAAGTGGAGAGACTTAGCTGGAAGAGTTCAACCCCCTTTAATTGACAGGGAATTGGTTGATATGTTCATGTGTACGCTAAATGGTCCTTTTTACAGTCACCTCATTGGAAGCTCATCATCTGGCTTCACTGAGTTGATAATGACAGGAGAGCGAGTAGAAAATGGTATAAAGAATGGCAAGATCCAAGTGGGCACTTCTTCATCAGGTGCTGCAAAGAAGCCTCCCACTGGGAAGAAAGAATCCAATGATGTTTATGGTCAACCTGATCGTAACAGAAGGCATCAGTCTGTTAGTGCAGTTCATATTTCAAATCCAACTCCTGCAACAACAGAGCAGCCACAGGGCAACCAACAGAGGGCTAGAAGACAGTTCACAAAGATCAACATGTCAATGGCTCAGGCATTGCAACACTTGTTGAAGGCTGAACTTATTACTTTGAAAGAGGCTCCTCAGAATCCTAATGTTACCTCTCCCAGGTACAATCCCAATGCACGGTGTGCATACCATTCAAACTGTCAGGGACATGATACTAATAATTGCTGGGTCTTGAAAAACAAAATTCAAGATATGATTGATGCTGGAGAAATTGAGTTTGATCCTCCGGGTACTCCAAATGTGATTACTGCTCCGATGCCAAATCACGAGAAGACTGTCAATGCCATTGAGGAAGATCTGCATATCCATTCAGTTGATGAATTGACCACACCATTGTCTGTCATCAGAAAGAAGTTAGTGCAAGCTGGGTTCTTTCCAGGTTGTCGTGAAGATTGTGTTTATTGTGAGTATAATCCAGAAAAGTGTTGGAGGTTGAAGGACGGAATTCAACGTCTCATGAATAATTACACCATAGTGTTTGAAAGGAGACCATCTTCTGTGGAAAGTATGGTAGATCATATTACGCAGGGTAAGAAGACTGAAGAGGTTGACATGGTTGACAAAGTACCAATAAGGATCACTTCAAAGGGACCTATTAAAATCACTCATCAGGGTCCTATCAAAATTACTGCTGAAGGTCCTGTGAAAGTTGTTGCTGAAGCCAGAGTTGCTCCTGTGGTCATTACTACTCCTGGTCCTATCCCGTATACGTCTGACAAAGTTGTGCCTTGGCATTATGGATCTGATGTTTACATCCATGGTGTTAAGCAAGAGCCCTTAGCTGATGTGCCTGTTGATGTTGACAATATTGCTGGATCTAGTAAGGTCACACGTAGTGGAAGAGTCTTCTCACCTCCAGTTACTTCCAAGAATGCAGTTACTCCTGCTGCTACTTCCACCACTGATGCTAGGGGCAAAGGCCCTGTTATTGAACCTGTATCTACTGATGTGCCAGCTGCCGATGATCTCTCAAAGCAGATGGAAGAAGTATTGAAAATCATTCGCAAGAGTGATTATGACATTGTTGATCAGTTGGGGCATACTCCCTCTAAGATTTCTATACTGTCCTTGTTGTTATGTTCTGAAGCTCATGCAAAAGCTTTGATAAAGTTTCTGAAGACTGCTCATGTACCCAGTGCAATTTCTGTGGATCAGTTTGAGAATTGTGTTGCCCACCTGACCTATGACAATGGGTTAGGATTTTCTGATGCTGATTTGACCCCAGCCAAGAGGGATCATAACAGGGCCTTGCATATCTCAATTGAATGCAGGGGCACTACCCTATCACATGTACTGATAGACAACGGTTCCTCTTTGAATGTGTTGCCCAAGGAAGTCCTGAATAAGCTGAGTCCTGAAGATGTTGTGTTGAAGCCCAGCAACATTGTGGTGAAGGCTTTTGATGGTTCTAGAAGAGTAGTACATGGGGAGATTGATCTTCCAATCAAAGTTGGCTCCCAGGTTTTTACTGCTACATTTTATGTGATGGATATTCGTCCTTCATACTCGTGTCTGCTTGGTCGTCCCTGGATCCATGGGGCAGGTGCTGTAACCTCCACATTACATCAGAAGTTGAGATATCCGGTAGAAGGAAGGGTTGTTACTGTCTATGGAGAGGAAGAATACTTTGTCAGCCATGTGAATACTTTTAAGTATCTGGAAATGGAAGGTGAATACATTGAGACTCCGTGTCAGACATTTGAAGTGGTTCCTTGGGTTGTTAATGACTATGTAGCTCCTCCTGTTACGAAGAAAGTTCCCGTGATCACCAGAAAACCTCCAACAATGGCAATGGCCTCCCTCAATGATGCTAGAGCTGTGGTGGATGAAGGTGGTTGTACTATTTGGGGTCAGCTTCCTGATATCCCATACAAGTCTGACAAGTTTGGTTTGGGTTTCACTGCAGAGTCCCAGAAGGTTGTTCGTCGTGCTCGTGCTGTTCGTATCACCAATCAAGGGGTTATGAAAGATCAGATCAATGCTGTGGGAGATCATGATGAAGACTACAACTTCGATGCTTGGATTTTTCCTACTGTGGGTGCTGGACTCAATAATTGGAAAGCTGAAGATGTTATCCCTATCTCCTTTAGTCAGGAGTAAATACTATTACTGTGTTATTGCTTTTTAAGTTTGTAATTTCTGAACAATTAAAACTCTCAAGCCTTGTGCCTTACCCGGGGCACAATGGTGTGCTTGTTACGGGCTGTCATTTCATTTGCATAATTCATTCAATAAAATCAGTGGACGTTTCGTTTTCGTAAATATTGTGTTCCTTGTCTTTCTTTTCTTTTATTTTTGTTTTATCAGCTATGTGTTCTTACACACACCCACATCACTAAAATGCAGATCCTCATCCACTCTGGATCCTGTTGATAACAGTTCTACTATTGCCAATTATAATTTCGAGAATCCGATCTATCAAACTGAAGACGGAAATGAGGACGATTGTGAAGTACCTGTAGAGCTTGCTAGGTTGTTACAACAAGAAGAGAAAGCTATACAACCACATGAAGAGTCAGTCGAAGTTGTGAATCTGGGAACTGAAGAAAACAGGAAAGAGGTCAAGATAGGGGCTGATTTAGAGGACAGTGTCAAGAACAGGTTGATTCAGATGTTACGTGACTATGTATAGATCTTTGCTTGGTCTTATGAAGATATGCCAGGGTTAGATACAAACATTGTGGTTCATCGTTTACCAGTAAAAGAAGATTGTCGCCCAAAGAAGCAGAAGGTTCGTCGTATGCGTCCTGAGATGTCAGAAAAGATCAAAGCAGAGGTAATGAAACAGTTTGATGCAGGGTTCTTAGCTGTGACTTCTTATCCTCAGTGGGTTGCAAATGTGGTACCGGTTCCCAAGAAAGATGGTAAGGTGCGTATGTGTGTAGACTACAGAGATTTGAACAAGGCTAGCCCCAAAGATGACTTTCCACTTCCTCATATTGATGTTCTGGTAGACAACACTGCTCAGCATAAGGTATTCTCTTTCATGGATGGTTTCTCTGGTTATAATCAAATCAAGATGGCTCCTGAAGACATGGAGAAGACAACATTTGTTACACAGTGGGGCACCTTTTGCTATAAGGTGATGCCATTTGGTTTAAAGAATGCAGGGGCAACATATCAGCATGCTATGGTGGCTTTGTTTCATGATATGATTCATCATGAGATAGAGGTGTATGTGGATGATATGATAGCCAGATCCCAGAATGAAGAACAACATCTTGATCATCTACACAAGTTGTTTGAGAGGTTGAAGAAATACAAGTTGAGACTGAACCCAAACAAATGTACTTTTGGAGTAAGATCTGGTAAACTCCTGGGTTTCATTGTCAGTGGAAAAGGTATTGAAGTAGACCCTGCAAAAGTGAAAGCTATACGAGAGATGCCAGCTCCCCGTACTGAGAAGGAGGTTAGAGGTTTCTTGGGACGATTGAACTATATTGCAAGATTTATTTCCCAATTAACTGCCATCTGTGAGCCAATCTTCAAGTTGTTGAAGAAAGATCAGGTGATGGAATGGAATGATGAGTGTCAGACTGCCTTTGATGAAATCAAGAGATATATGCTGGAACCACCAATTTTGATGCCACCAGTTGATGGAAGACCCTTGATTATGTACTTAACAGTGTTAGACAACTCAATGGGGTGTGTGTTGGGGCAACATGACGAGTCTGGTCGAAAAGAGCAGGCAATATACTACCTTAGCAAAAAGTTTACCGACTGTGAAACAAGATACTCACTGCTCGAGAAAACTTGTTGCGCTTTGGCATGGGCTGCACGCCGACTAAGACAGTATATGTTGACCCATACTACCTTATTGATTTCAAAAATGGATCCAATCAAGTACATATTTGAGAAACCTGCTCTCTCTGGAAGAATTGCAAGATGGCAAATGATCTTGACAGAATATGACATACAGTATACTACTCAGAAGGCCATTAAGGGAAGTGTTGTAGCAGATCATTTGGCTCATCAAGCAGTAGATGATTACCAGTCAATGAGTTTTGAGTTCCCTGATGAAGACATTATGATTATTACCAAAGAACCTGGACAATATGACGGACCTGAACAAGGATCCCGATGGACTATGGTTTTTGATGGTGCCTCCAATGCACTTGGTAATGGTGTTGGTGTTGTGATTAGTTCCCCTGAAGGTTGTCATACCCCGATTACTGCCAGACTTTGTTTCTATTGTACCAATAACATGGCTGAGTATGAGGCATGTATCCTGGGTATTAAAGCTGCCATTGATATGAAGATTCAGTTCCTTGATGTGTATGGAGATTCAGCCCTGGTAATTAGTCAGATCAAAGGAGATTGGGATACCAAGCATGATAACCTCATTCCTTACAGAGAGCATGTGTTGTCTTTAATCCCACACTTCAAAGAAATTACCTTTGGACAAATTCCACGAAGAGAAAATCAGTTGGCAGACGCTTTGGCCACCATGGCATCTATGTTTGAGATCAGTTGGGATGATGAAGCTCCCAAGATTACTATTGATAGATTTGAAAAGCCTGCATACTACAATGATATTGACACAGAAGGGGCAGAAGAAAAGCCTTGGTTCTATGAAGTGAAAAGATATCTTGAAGCTCAGGAGTTCCCTGAAGGGGCATCTGTCAAAGATAGGAAGTTCCTGAGAAGGTTCTCTGCTAAGTTCTTTTTGAGTAATGGCATTTTGTACAAGCACAATCATGATTCAATTTTGCTTCGTTGTGTGGATAAGAAGGAAGCAATTGAGATTATGGAAGATGTGCATGATGGGATCTTTGGCACTCATTCTAGTGGTCATACTATGGCAAAGAAGATATTGAGAGCAGGTTACTATTGGTCTACCATGGAAGTTGATTGCTATCAACACTCCAGAACTTGTCATAAGTGTCAAATCTATGCTGATAAAGTCCATGTACCTCCATCACCATTGAATGTGTTGACTGCTCCTTGGCCCTTTGCCATGTGGGGCATTGATATGATTGGTGAGATCAAGCCTACTGCTTCTAATGGGCATCGTTTCATCCTAGTTGCTATTGATTACTTCACAAAGTGGGTGGAGGCAGCTTTATTTGCATCTGTTACCAAGAATGTTGTGGCCCGATTCATTAAGAATAATCTCATATGTAGGTATGGCATCCCTGAAAGGATTATCACTGACAATGGCTCTAATCTGAACAACAATATGATTACTGATCTCTGCACGCAGTTCAAGATTAAGCATCATAACTCTTCTCCGTATCGTCCGAAGATGAATGGGGCAGTTGAAGCTGCTAATAAGAACATTAAGAAGATTGTGCAGAAGATGACTGTTACTTACAAGGATTGGCATGAGATGTTACCATTTGCTCTTCATGGTTATCGTACCATAATACGAACTTCAACAGGGGCAACCCCATTCTCCTTGGTCTATGGTATGGAAGCAGTTCTACCCATTGAAGTTCATATTCCCTCCTTAAGAATTATGAGGGATGCAGGCTTGGATGAAGATGAGTGGATTCAGACTCGACTTGACCAGATAAATTTAATTGATGAGAAGAGGCTAGCAGCAGTTTGTCATGGCCAGATGTACCAGAAACGAATGATCAAAGCTTTTAACAAGAAGGTTAAGCCAAAGGTATATCAGGCTGGTGACTTGGTAATCAAGCGTATCATATTACCACAGGGTGATCCTCGAGGAAAGTGGACTCCAACATATGAAGGACCATTTGTAGTCAAGACAGTGTTCTCAGGAGGTGCCATGATACTCACTACTATGGATGGTGAAGACTTCCCACAGCTTGTGAACGCAGACATAGTTAAAAAATACTACGCATGAAAAGAGACCCGCTAGGTTGACAGGCCTAGGCAAAAATAAGGGCATCCCGGCAAACCAAAAGGGTTTGGGCAAAAATTAGGGATATATATAAAAAGATGTACACCCGGCAAGTCGAAAACCTGAAAAGGCGGCTTGGGCAAAAAAGGGTATCCCGGTGGATTGAAAACCTGAAAGGGCAATCCAGGCAAAAGTTAGGGATTAAAGCGTATGACTATGTCTCGTTTGGATCACCCATGAAACTGCAACCAGTTGTACTACTTACTCAAGCTCGAACAGATAAAGCTCAATCCAATTGTTTCCGTCTCAACAACAGAAGATGAGATACTCGAAGATAATGGCAATAGTAGAATTGAAACTCAATAGGATTATTTCTCATATAGCTGATACCCTTTGTTTTGTAAAAAAATTTATGACAAAATCCTCTTACTAGGGTTTATGTCTCCTTGTACAAACTTACCCATGTATGGGTCACTTTTTGATATAAATAAATTTCATCCTTTGAATCCAGATTTACTTTTACCCTATTTACATAAGCGAAACGTCCATTGGTTGTGTTTGAATGCATGTATGCTTAATATGATTGATGTTTACCAGAAATGCATGAAAATGCAGTAATAGTATTTACTAAGGACGAACGAGGGAAGGATTTCAACGAAGCTTCGCCGGTTCATCTCTACAAGACAGTTACAAACCCTCAGTAGGACGAATCCATCTTCATAAAGTCTCATCTCCCCTGGAATTTATATCCATCTCTTTTATCCTCATACGGATATTCGGGAATTTACTTTCCAATAAGGGTACGACGAACGAAGACGGGAGGTTATATCTGCCCTACTATCAAACGAAGACGAAGGTTATATATACCTTACTATCCCCAGCATACGGGAGGTCATCTATACCTTGCCATCCCCAGCAGACGGAAGGTTATGTATAATCAATTTCCAAACAGGACGGGAACAAGTTCCTCATTATTCTTCAGCAACGAATCGGGATTTATTTTCCCAGGCCAGCAGTTGTTATACGAAGGCATCCAAACTCTTCCGGCAGCATCATATCATACATACATCATTTACATCATAACATACATATCCATAAATACATAATACATTTACTTAGGTGCATCATACTATGCATGCATACATATTGCATAAACTAACATTCTCCTTGCAGGATAGTTATATGCAGATAAAACAGCATCAACAATTCACAACAAGTCAGAAATGATTCGTACATTACTCAAGATGTCCTCGGAGAGTAGGCAAACGGTCTGTAAAAAGATCCATTCCCTAATCCAGGATATTTCCAGAAGATTTCATCTATCTGGTCTTGAATAGCAGGCAAACGGTCTGTACAAAGATCCATTCCCTGGTTCAAGATATTTTCAGAAGATTTAATCTATTTCCTCGGAGAGTAGGCAAACGGTCTGTAAGAAGATCCATTCCCTAATCCAGGATATTTTCAGGGGTTAATCCTGACACTTTTTTGTCCTCGGAGAGTAGGCAAACGGTCTGTAAAAAGATCCATTCCCTAATCCAGGATATTTCCAGAAGATTTCATCTATCTACCCTTGAATAGCAGGCAAACGATCTGTAAAAAGATCCATTCCCTGGTTCAAGATATTTTTCAGAAGAACTAATCCTGACGTTCTTTTGACCTTGAATAGCAGGAAAACGGTCTATACAAAGATCCATTCCCTGGTTCAAGATATTTTTCAGAAGAACTAATCCTGACGTTCTTTTGACCTTGAATAGCAGGAAAACGGTCTATACAAAGATCCATTCCCTGGTTCAAGATATTTTTCAGAAGAACCAATCCTGACGTTCTTTTGACCTTGGAGAGTAGGCAAACGGTCTGTAAAAAGATCTATTCCCTAATCCAAGATATTTCCAGAAGAGATAATCGTCACGAAGATTTATTTCTACTGGTCTATTCAACAAATTCAAATTATAAACGATTCAGAGACGGCCTATACGAAGACCTAGTACTGAAATCCAGTATCAACACAAAGCTATCATCACATCCAGTTCTTTAGATGGCATCTCTAAGCCCATCTCCAGTTCTTCCAAGTGGCATCTTTAAGCCCACTCAAGCATATACAACCAACCATCAATATCACTCTATGCACTGGTGAGTGCAAATTTTTGGGCTTTTGTGTTCAATCCCCTTCAATCTTCCAGGTCACGACTGGCAAATATACCAATCTAACCCCTCAGGTTCCAGAAAATTGAACAGGGGCAGCTGTTGCACCCCAAAATTTGCCCTCACAATACAAGACTTTGTGTGCTAAGAAGGTTCACAAGGTTCACAAGATTCACAATGCTTTCAAGACCTTTCATGAGGTTCATGAAGTCTACAAGTTACTTTATGAAGGTTCACAAGGTTCACAAGTTTCCCAATGCTTTCAATACCTTTCATGAGGCTCATGAAGTCTACAAGTCACTTCATGAAGATTCACAAGGTTCACAAGATTCACAATGTTTTCAAAGCCTTCCTGAGGTTCATGAGGTCTACAAAGTCACTTTATGAGGTTCACAAGGTTCACAAGCTTCACAATACCTCCCATGAGGTTCACAATACATTTTATGATGGTTCACAAGGTTCACAAGGTTCACAATTGGTCAGAAGAGTTGACAATTCCCTCAGACAATGCACCTCCTATGCAGTGTATCCAAAACTAGGGTTTTGACTTTAATCAGGCTAAATGGACTTCCAAGACTTCAAGTGAGCTTCATAACATCTTATATGTGTATAAGAACCCCCATGACAAGTTTCAAGACTTTTCTCAAAAAGTTTGCTCAGTCAGATGATCAGATAAGTCAAAATCAGTCAATGCAGTTAAAAAGTCAAGCTGAGGTCAACTGTGGTCAAACCAAAGTCAAACTTCATGATTTTTTGCCAACATCAAGTATATGAAGTAAAATTCATCATTTGATCAAGGGTTGATCATGATTCATCAAGGAAGTTCCAGATCATCAAGAATCAGGAGTTTCTAAATTAGGGTTTCCTCAGTAAAAGTCAACTGAACTTTGACCAGCCATAACTTTCACATACTTCATCACCAAGTCTCCATCCAAAGCTCATTTTGAAGGAAATTGGATTCTCTACAACTTTGTGTCTCACAAGCCAAGCCCAAAAATGCTTCATTTGGAAGGTATGAGCTAAGACATTATAGGTCATTTCAAAAGTCAACAAAAAGTCAACAACTTCAAAAGGGCATAACTTGAGATTGGTAAATGATATGGACATGAAACCAGTGGGGTTGTTTAGAGGACTATTCAAGCTTTCCAAAATGTCCAAGAACACCCTCATACCATTAAAATTGAAGGATATGTGCCCTTGCAAAGTTGGGAAATTTTGGGTTGGTTTATGATGAAAATGGAGGTCTAAAACCAATTTCTTCCAAATGGGCTTGCCAAATGATGACCCAACCCATACAATGACTTCATGCACGACCCAAACCATTAAAAATCAGAATTTTTATTATTTTATTTTTATTTATTTTGATTTAATTCATTAAAAATCATTTTAAATAAAAATAAAATATGAAAATGTAAGATTTGATGGAGATTAAGCTTCTAGAAAGTCTTAAATATTGATTTGAATTGAAGAGGAAAGAAATCATGAGATTTGTCCAAAAATAGCAAGCAGTCACACATGAATATTTGATTTTCAAGGCACGATCAATTTGGATCTTTTCATATCAATTTTTCCACACAAGCAATCAATCTTTTTGACCTAATTCACTCTCCTATAAGTGCATAACTCATTGCCATTGCAAAGACACGAATTCTCTGCCTCCAAAAGTAAGTTTCACAAATTGAAAATCCTTCACAAAACTCACATTCGGTTTTTGATTTCCAGGGCATTTGAAGGTAAAACAAGAACATAGCAAGACTCTTTGGACTTCCCTGATCATGAAGCATCATTCATATGCATCAAAATAGTGCCATATTGCTCAACCCGAAGCTTGCTTGTTCTTAAAATATTTTTTTTCGATTCCATTAATTTATGGTTTTTCATTGAATTTTGTTTGCATAATCTTGTTTGTGATGATATGTAGAACGTTTCTGGATCATTAAACCAAAGCTTCACTGCCTAGAATGGATTCGGCCATGATTAGGGTTTGGACCTTCAAATTAGGGTTCTTCAATTCACTAAATATAAATGAATTTGAAGGACATAGGGATGTTGTATGGACTGTGAGGATCATAAAACACTAATTAATTTCATGAATCGATACTGTTTTGTGGATGTTTCATTTTCGCAGGTTTGAAACATTGAAGAACACGCAGCAAGATTCGCAGGAAAAAAGGGAGGAAATTTCGCAGGAAATTTGGAGAAGAAGGAGTTGACTGGCGCGAATTTCATATTTGAAATTTGGTTTTAAAATATAATGAATTCTTTCTGTTTGTTTCACAAGTTGGCTGCTTGGCCCAGTGGTGGGAAGCATACGCGTATAGCCTGAGAGCCTGTGTTCGAGACTTGGCTGCACCATTCTTTTTTCTTGTTTTTCATATAATTGGCAATTATATTATATTATGCATTGTTGTTGATTTGTAAACAGATTGGCTCACCCAGCCGGATGGTCATGCGTGCGTTTGTGTGTTAAGAGGTCCTGGGTTCAATCCTCTCCCAGGCCTTTTGGTTTTTCATCATTTTTTGTGATTTTTCAAGATATGACATAAAACAAATTGGATCTATTTCTCTATCACCTGCGCTTGGCTGGCCTAGTGGTGGGTTTTGGTGCTGGCAGGCAAAACGTCCTGGGTTCAAACCCAGCCAAGGTAAGTTTCTTTTTACCACATTTTTTTTTTTGATTTATTTAATTAATTAGTTTAATTATTTTCTTATTATTAATCAAAAAATAAATTATGCATGTATATATATATTTAAATAACCTATAAAAACATTTATATTTTCTAAAATTCTAAACTTTTATTTTTCTCCATTTAAATTTTTTTTTATTATGTAATTAAATTATGATGTACATATATTTATTAAAATAATTTTGTATATTATATTATAAACTCTTAAATATTTTTTAAACCAAACCCTAATTTTAGAAAACCTAGTTTATCTTTTCTGAATAATTATTAAAAACCTAATTTTTTATTTTTCTAATTTTTAATATAATTATTATATACATATTTATTTAATATAATTTTTGTAAATATAATGGTTAAATATAAAATTTCGTAAATATAATTATTATGCACATATATAATTAATTTTTTTTGTAAATATACTTATAATCTATTTTCTTTATATAATATGTAAATAATTTTCTAATTTGTTTGCAATCTAAATTATATATATAAATAATTTTTAATATGTGTTTAGAAATAATTGAACCTATAATAATTAAATTTAGTAATTATAATATGTTTAAGAATAATTTAATAATTTGTACATAAATTAAAATGTTATAATAATTATTTAATTGTTCATATTTTTAAATAAATGTCTATATTAAAAATCTAATTTTGTGTTTATTATTTTCATCATGTTCTTATAATATTTTTGCTAATTCTATTTATTTTAATTATCGTTATTATTACTAACCATATTATTACTAATATATTTATTTTTTAATCATGCTTATTATAATATTTCACTAACCTTATTTAATTTTTTATTATTATTATTACTAACCCCTATTATATTTATTATTGCCTATTTATTTATTTTTGCTTATTATTTATTATTTATTTGCTATTTATTTTAATTGTTTATTATAATGTAATTGCTCCTTGGTGTAAATTTTTGTAAATATTTAAACTATTTAATTTTTATGCCATGGTTAGTAAAATAGGGAGTGTAAACATGTATTCTATTTTAAAATTGAACTTAGATCACTTTAATTAAAAAATAAAATTAAACACTCACACACGTAAGTCGATTTTTAATCACCATCTCACTTTCTAGGGCTACCCCTCAATGTTGCCTAATCATAAGGTCAAGTGGGGTGTATAAAGCAAGTCCCTTAAAAGAAAAGTCATCAAGTCCCTAATGGTTGCCTTTCATAAAGATCAAGTCCCTTTCGAATAATGATGACAGTCCCTCCAAAATGCTTAATACACCCCACAGTTGCCTTCATTAAACAGATGTCCCTCACTTGTCCCACACATCCAAGGTAATGACTACCTATTCCTTAATAATAGGGATAGTCTTACCATTTAAAGGATAAAGAACAGAAAGACTTAAAACTTTAGGGTAGGTTCCTCATAGTTGCTTGCTCACTTCATTCAAAACTTTTCAAACACTTCACCAATTTCAAACAATTTTCAAAAAAACAAGTTTTTACGCATCCGTACATGGATCATTATTAACTCTTATGAAAATTTCTATTCACACACTTCACATTTTTAAAAACAATTCAAAGTGAGCTAAGTAACTAAGAGCCCATGGATAACCATGGATGTAAAGGGTGCTAACACCTTCCCTTTACATAACCTACCCCCCGGACCCAAAAATCTTTTAAAAAGGTCTTTCCTGTTTCTTTTATGCCTTTCCTTTGGATAAAATAAAAGTCGGTGGCGACTCTTGCTATCCGCAACATAACTAAAGTCAGTTCTCCCACCGTGTTACAGTTATCATATACAAAAGGGAGATCCTAATGGTTTGTGAAGTTTTCTAATCCTAAGGAAGAAAAGGAAAAGAAGAAAAGAGAATTAGACCTCAACTTACTTCCTAAGGAAGTTAAGTTATCTCTAAAGAAAGGGAAAACCTAAGAGCAAAGCACAAGTATGAAATGTAAGGCAAGTGAAAATTAAATGCATAAGAGATAGGAATGAAGTGAGGTTTACCTCAATCTTCCCCCCTACAAAACAAAAGTTAGCATGACAATACATATTGAAAGTAAAATCAAAGCATAAAAGCGATTAAGTACCATAAACGTCCTAGAATTGAACTAGGGTTCAAAATAAGACCTAAGTCTAACGGTGAAGGTACCTAAAGGTTACATGACTTCTAAAGTCAGTAGCTACATGCTATAGGTCCCTAAGTATACTAGGATACCTCACAAGATCAAACTATGTACAAATTATGTACAAGAAGTTCACATAAGTTCACCTAAATGCAAGTTAGGGTTTATGGATGAAGTATGAATGCATATGCCTTACAAGCGTGGATTAATACATGAAATGAGCATCAAAGTCAGTAGTGAATTCTTATGAATGAATATACAATCATGGATGCAATTACTTAAGCATATGGAGTAAGGAGAAGAAGATGAGAGAAGAAATGGAGCAAAAATCGTATAAGATCACAAATGATGCAAGTTAAAGATGAATGACATGTGAATATGCATAAAA
This sequence comes from Lathyrus aphaca, assembly GCA_963966055.1. NCBI lineage: Eukaryota > Viridiplantae > Streptophyta > Magnoliopsida > Fabales > Fabaceae > Lathyrus > Lathyrus aphaca. Next base: position 52,956,921 of record OZ014525.1, on the reverse strand, counting down.
TGATTATGGGTCAGTAGCATACAAGATATGATATGAAATTAGAATGCATGGATACGCATTAACCCCACATAATTCATGTTAACAATTAGAGGAGAAGAGACATGAGTTTAGGTTAAACATGTTCAAGTAATTATGCACCTTAAAACACCAAAACAAATCAAATGAATATGGTTCAAAAAGTGATCTATAACTGGAATTAAGAACATAAAAATGACCTATAATCAACTCCTAAAAGTTACCAACAAGTCTCTCAAGCCAATGGCATGAATGCCTTTCTAATATCTAGGTTATGGAGCAAATAAACACATATTTGGACCTATAATCTAAGTGATATGGAAAATAGCAAAATGGCTTGAAAAATTATGAAATTAAATTCCTGAAATGTTGAGGTCAGTATCTTACATGTTATAAAAGGATTTTACAAAATTATGCACCAAAGTGTCAAAACAATTACTTGATGATTAAGATAACATGGCATGATCGCCGAAAAACAACTCCACAAAGTGGATCAAAAATGGCACCAAAAATTATGAAAAAAATGCCTAAGGAGCATAAAAATGTCACCAATTCTAGTTCTTAATCACACACACAAAATAGGTCTTACACCTATGGGGAAAAAAGGTTTTTGGTCCCTTTAACTAAAACAATGCACTTTGGGACAGCTTGGAATGAAAAATCCAAATTAATTACTAAAACCAATCAAACCTAGAATAAAAAAATATGAAAAATTAATTAAGAGGATGAGGATCACTCATGAATATTTCCAGAATTTTATCTCACCTAAAACTATTTTTAATAATTGCGACGAAACGGGCAAAAAACGGTGTTTTAAGGGAAAGCGAAAGGAAGCGAATTCTATAATCCGTAACCTAATCCCTAAGCTCCGAAATCGACACATATAATCAAAAATCATAAATAAATCCAGTGCCTCAGGTGGGAGAGCTCAATATGCACCTTAAGTTATATGATCCTAAGCCACATACAACTAGAATGGTGCATTAAAAGTGGAAAGTCGAAATTACTTACTTGATCGAAGTACCGATTCTTCACATAAAAGAAATCCTAAAAAAACTTCAAGCAAAGTCTTGTAATCTCCATAAGAAAAATAAATACTTATCTTCCATAATTTCTTTGTAAGGATCCATCATAATCGAAACAAAAACAACGACACAAAATATCATTTGAATCCAAAGGTATCCCACAAATAAAGTGGAATACCAACCAAACGACTGTCGTTAAGATCTTTGCGAGAACCTTGAATGAACTCAACAAACGCATTAGAAATCCAAAGAGGTGCAACTGGAAGTTGCACCTATGCCTCACAACTCAAAATCAAGTAGAAAGATGAATATACGAGTCATGGACATGCATTGAAATTTATGTTTCAAAACGGGGCAGCACTTATGCACTAATATATTCAACATGCAAACTCAAACCGGAATCGAACAAATTTACATGCAATGAATGGAAAATGACCATCAAACATAAGTACAAGTCAAAACAAGACCAATGCATCAAAACCGCACCAAACTGAACTTAAAAAGCCTTAAAACGGAAAAAATGCGTCAAAAATCACCGACTCCGAATTGAACGAAAATCACATGGTAACTAGCAAAAGTGCCAACGGATTCAAATATGCAATCGGTTTTTGAAAATTCCGCTCGAAAGTGATACTTTTTGGCCGATTTCGTCGGCTGGCAGTAGCGAAATAGCCGAAAATAATTGTCCGAAATCGACTAAAAAGCTTACCAATGCCTCCAGAATAATCAACAAAGTCAATTTACACTATTCACATTTGCGAAAACGCGCTACGGTTAGGAAGTTATGAACAAAACATATTCTCGACACGCGATACATTTACAACATCAACAATTAAGTCTCAACCTATCCTATTTCGAATTTGCACATTGAAACAAACATGAATTTAAAAGTCAAGCACTTCAATCAATATCAAGTCACAACAATTAACTCTCTTAAGAATTTTGTCAAACACCTAACATGCACCGATTATTCTATGTCAATTTTAACAATCATTTCCAATTATGCACAACAATAATTATTCAGATCAATTAATCAAGCATCAATCAACAACCACATCAAGAATCAATGCACATAATCTCCATAATATTAATTCAACTTGTAAATTCAATTCAAGAAACAATGCAACAATTATTCATGAATTAAAGTTTAAGAAGCTTATCGAATGAAGAATCGACGAATAAATTGCGAATCCGAAGGAAGTGAGACGTGATCGTGAACGGAGGATAGGGGGAGAGGTCGCGTGGCTGCCGGCGGCAGAAGATGGTGGTCGTACGGTGGTGAAGTTGACTGGAGGTGGTAGTTCGTGACCGGAGGTGGTGTTTGTAAATTATGATTGAAGTTATGAGACAAATTGTGGGTCAAAAGAATATATAGTGGAGTGTAAAATGAAAGGCAAAAGGTAGAATTTTGGCTTAAGTGAAAATAACAATATCTTCGACAAGAAATTTCGACACCAAGCCTTCCACAACATCGTCCGCCTCTGAATCATGGTTGCAATGCAAAAAGAACGAACGTCATACGATCAAAATCGAGTGCGATCGATACGTTTAAGCTGCAAGATGTCACTGAATAAGTTGTTTTTTCGGCTTATTTGGTGTCCGCTACTCGAAAATGTGACTAGGTCAACCTCTCCTGAGCATAATCTCGACTCGACTTTGTCAGCAAAGTTGTAAATCTATGAGTCAGTGACATGGTGTTAAAATGTAAGCTCAACTGGGCAAACGACGAGGGAAATATGAATTTTCTCGTGAAACCACTTTCAACCTTTTTCTTCGGTTCGACACTTCAGTTTTGTGAAATAAACCAAAATGACAATCTTTGGAGCACTGTTCAAACTCACGTTTGTCCTTAAACTTGAAGAGGATAAAATTTGTGAACCAACGCTTCAATAACGGGTTAAATCCGATGAAAATTTACCGAGTTATGAATTTTACAAAATCTGACAGACATTGCACTACATCAAAGAACCTTACTGGTAATTCGCATTTTCGAGATCCTTCTGCTTGGACCTAACCCAAACTTAATTCACATAATGAAGATAACATCTAAACGGAATTTTAGGCACCAAAACAACATCAATTCGATGAACGAGCCAAGAGTTATGAATTTTTTAGTGTTCAAAACTCATTGGTTCATCACTGTTTTTCACTGTGTCGACTCTAAAGACTCGCACATTCTGAGATCTTCTTCAAAGAATTAGTTCTTGGCCAAAACCCAAAAGTTAGAAAGGATATCAAGACGGAACTTTTGGAATATGAATCTCTCAGACATGTTGACCCAATCATAAATTACGAACTCTTGAATACCGCTAACACAGTTAATCGGCGAAACCGAAATTTCAAAAACAAATAATTCCCGCCATTTTCCTTGATGAATTGGCCTCCGAGCCGAACACAAAAGTTGTAGAGAATACCGGAATGGTCTAAACTATAGAGTTTCAAGCCAAAATGAGTTTCCGAGCATAATTTACAACTTTTGCAAACTGAACCATAAAACTGATATTTTGCTTAAACTCCTCTGAATCAACCGAGAACTTTTGGCTTCTTCTGAGATTCTTGTGCACGTGCCGCATGAAGAAATAAAGGTCAGTTGCAACCTATGAAAGCTCAAATGGAGATGTATGTTCATGTATGTTTATGATGCAATTGTGATCTAAATGCAATGCAATGTATGAAAGGATATGCTAAATGGCATGAAAATGGGAGGGCAAATTTTGGGGTGTTACAACGACGTTCGCCATTCTCTTCCCCGACATGCCGATGCTCGGTCGTACCTGAAATGCAGACAGGAAAAGTGAATTCGACATCGCATCAAATTCACCCTTCCACCGCAAGTCAAGTGAAAGGGCGAAAGGCTAAAACGCCCAGAATCCCATTACTAACCTAGACCGACGAAGGGAAAACTCATGCACGCGTTCGAGCACATAAAGATCCGGCCTACAATTTCATACATACATGAACTCTACGCCCGTGGAATGCTAACCTTTCCCGGGATATTCATACGCATATGAATTTCACGCCCGTGACATGATAATTTTGCCCGGGTTATTCAAGCACATATGAATTTTTTGCCCGAGGCATGCTAATCCTGCCCGGGACATTCATACCCAAAACCTAAAACAATATCCCTAAACCTAGATTTATCTACTTTTCACTAAAGTTTGCTTACTCTACACAGACATATCAGACATTTTCCTACCTACCAAACGAAAAAGCATGCAAAACAGAGAATTTGAGTTGTTACCTGACATATTGGAGACGAGGAGAAGAAGGTGGCACGCGGGCAGAAAATGGCGGTGCAGACGGCAGAGACGGACGAAAAGAGGGTTCTTCTAGGAGCTTCCGGTCAAACGTGAGAGCGAAAAAGTCCAAATGAATTGGACCACCCCCTTTATATAGCAATAAGCGCGTGGACGGACGCGCCAGGTAATCATTACCTAGACCCTACGCCGCCGTTTTCACAAGATACAAAGCGACGCACCATTAATGCTGAGACACGTCAGTCCACAAGAAACTTGAACGATGTCGGGCGACTGTAAACCTACCCAACTATAGGAAGCATCCTCGACTCTGTAAACGCCATATGCCCGATGAACCCAACGGCATGCACGACAGTTCGACTAACACCATGCTCGACACAAGTATATGCCCGACAAACTCAACGACACGTGTCTGTGCCCGACTATGTTGTAATTCATCACTCCGACTCGGAGACTCGACTTGGGGAACTCCTGTTCTGGACTGGGCCTCCAGGTTGTATTAGGCTACGACCCAATATGTCGAGCAAAGGCCCATATGCTCGGGCAAGCACGTCTGACAGACGGACGGGGGCGATTAACGGTCAAGCACGCATCCTATATGTCGGACACGCGCTTAGAACGGGCAAAGAATACGTCTGCTAGTTCACTTGCCACGTCACCCAACTGTCCCCCTTTATCTCCTAAAAGATAGAGGCAGTTGAACTAAGTACCAGACCACTTAGCTAGGTCTTCACGCTTCTCACACGTTCCTTGGCAGTTCTTCCTTGGGCCTAGCTGACCCATCCCAAGGAAGGACCTTGGCCCAGCGCTGGGGGATCTCTACAAATACCTTTTTTCACTAAAGGGTCAGATTTTCTGATTCTACTCTTCTATTTACCTATTCATTGTACCTCTATTAACTTTGGCATCGGAGTGCCTTGCAGGTACACCCCCTCCTTTTCACTCACTTGTTGTATTCACCCAATTGCTAGAAGGTCCTCCTGATCAGGTCAGATCAACTGCTTTTTGTAGCATTTTTCTTACAAACCTTGTAAAGAAAATTTGATTTTGCTTGAGTGACTAGTGTAGTCAGTAGACTCAAGAAGACTTTGACTATAGGTATTAGTGATTGTATTCAAAATTTTGAATAATGGATCAAGACCTCGTTGAGAGAGGCGAAATCACCTTGGTGGGTGGACTGGATGTAGTTTGAGTTCAAACGAACCAGGATAAATAAAAGTATCATTTTCTTTCATTGTTTTTGAAAACCCAATTACAACCACTTCCTTGTGTTTTTTCACCTTCAATTGGCATCAGAGCTCTAGGTTCTGAGCAATACACTTAATCGTGTCAGAAAAAGATCCAAAAGATAAACACAATGGCAAATTCAGTCAACAACAACAATGATTACCAAAATGACAAGATCAATGGAAAACCTCGTGTGTTCAATGGTGACAACTTTGACTACTATAAGGATGTTTTGGAGAGTTTCTTTTTGGCTCTGGATGGAGATCTATGGGATATGGTGACTGATGGATACATTCATCCTGTTGGAGCAGATGGTCAGAAGATTGAAAGAATGAATATGACGGCTCAACAGAAGAAGGAATTCAGAAACCATCACAAAGCCAGAACCATACTTTTGAGTGTTATTTGGGGCGCAGGGCTCCTGACATGGGTCGTGTCAGGTGACACGGGTGGCCGTGTCAGGCTTCTGAGTTATGGAAATGGCTAAATTTTGGACTTTTAAGTTACAGGTGGTCTGACACGGGCGGTCGTGTCAACCTCCTGTATTGGGTGGAATTTTGATTTTTGAGAAGGCGTGTCAGGCCGTGTGACACGGGCCGTGTCATGGGACACGGGGGGCCGTGTAAGGCCTCTGTTTGGGAAATTTTCCGTATTTTAAGATAGTTTTGTCCCGATTTCTTGTTTGATACTTGTCTCATTAGTCTGAGATGTTGAGGATAACATTAATGGATAGTTCCTAGGAGACGACAAACAATAATTAGGGGTTAAGTTCTATATGCTTGTGGTGGTTTGTAGGATTTTGTAATGGATCGATTGGATCGTGTTATGTTGGGAAAATATATGAGGCATAGTTGAGGATGAAATTAATGAAGAGTTCATAGGATATGATAACCGGTAATTAGTGTGTAAGGATATATGTTCTTATGTTTATTTGTATAAATTTTGATGATGAATTATATGGATCGTATTGATAATGTGTATTGACTATTGTCTGATTTTTATGTGACCCATGTGATGGGTGTATGATAACTTATGTGGATCAGGAGGATCGTGTTATGCATGATTATGTTCATGCATGTATTTTGATATGCATAATTGAGTTTTGCATATGCATGTATTGTGGGATAATAAGGTCTTGGATGGAGCGTAAGTGATTATCCGGATTCATTGTGAATCATTGGTGTAGGGATGATCGTGTCTCAGTAGGAGCATAAGCGATGCATCCGGGGTTCGAATTGATGAACCATTGTTGAGTCGGTACCGCATTTGCATTGTGTCGTTGAGTCACTTTGCATTTTATTGAATGAATGATATGTAGAGATGAGAAATATAATATGTGATATGTGTTGATAAATTGTGTGAGACATTGATTGATTGAATGATATATGATGTGTGTTGATGAATATAGGTGAGATTACCCTTTAAGATGTTATATGTGCCGTTAAAATATTGAATTGTTTTCTTACCCCTTTCTTGTTTGGTTGCGTCTGTGCTTCTTCGGAAGTACAAATGATTCAGGTACTTGAGTACGCTCGGAGTACAAGTTGTTTGGTCGAGTCCTAGGAGTCGCTCTTATACGTAACACAGAAAACAGGGATATTTGTTGTTTATTTATTATTATTAGTAATAGTTACGTATCATATTTTGTTGAAACTTATAAATAAAGATAATTGATGAATATTGTGGATATTTGGCGAATTGTCGTATGATGAATAAAAAGATATTTTTCCGCTGTTTTAATGAATAACTGTAATTGTGTTTCTTTTGAAAAAGGTAGCATTCAACTTTTGATAAAAACTCTGATTTTTCTTAACAAAATAGTTATTTAATATAATTGGGAAAAATGGGTGTTATAATTGGTATCAGAGCCTGGTTGGTCCGTCCGGCCAGGTTGTCGCGTGTCGTTTGTTCTTGAATATGCGATATGTGTGTGGCACACTATCAGTACTTACTTGTTTTCTAGCTGTTTGTTTGTAGGTGTTAGTTGAAATAAGTGGGGGAGAAGCTATTACTTCTCTGGAATGTTGGCTTGTGGTGTGTTGGAATTGCAATGGTGCTAAGGTTGCGTTAACTAAGGATTCACTCGTGAAGCAACATAGCTCATATGATGCGAGGAACGCTATTAGATTTGAGAAATATGGTTTATGACCATCATGATTGTCGACTATCTATTAACAAATTGAGGAACTGATCACCCCCAATCCCTTGTTGATAGTAGACAAAATCGTGTTGGATGCAAAAGACATATTTTTCAGCTGAGATAGTATGTTCAGTGGACTGTTTGGAGTTAAGCCAAAGTCATTAGAGGTTTAAAGGAATACTTGTGGATTCCGGTATCCGGAAAAGAGATGGATTTAAGGATTGAGTATGTTGATTAGATATTATTAATAGTTACTCTTTAGTGAGTAGGAAGTGAATTTGAGATAGACGATTGTGAAAAGTTGAATGTTGTATCTACTGAGTATGTAGAGGAACTTATAAGAGGGGACTCAGATGTCTAATTTGGTTGTATAAATGATATTGATTGGTAATAAGGTCACAATGATGGATCGTCTGTAGAGTACGAATGGTAATGGTGTTTTAAAGAATATATTAGAAGTATTGTTACAAGGAAAGATGCAACTATTCCTTGATCTGTCCCTAGTACTAAGAGGAATAGTCAGAGGATTCATTGACAAAAAGGAATTATAGAAGCAAGGGTTCCTTCTGGGAAAACTTTGGTGTTATTGATATTGAAAGATGAGGATATGAAGTTGCATGTTGATTAGTAAATATTATGAGAATTCACAGTTGTAATGGGAATAGATTATATTCGATTGATAAAGGATCAAGAGTGAATTGGAATTCATTCGTAGTATTACTGTTGTTGTGAGTTGGATTATTGCGCCTATCAGAACCTTGAGTTAGTTGGGACTTTGCAAGAATAGCCTAAAGGGAATGTGGTAATCAAAACCAAATGTTGACAAGTCATGTTGGATGAATTTACTTCGTTGAAAGATGTGGAATGGAGATTTTAGATGTAAGTATTGAGTTATGTTTTGGCATGGTATGACCCGAGGAGGACGAGTCTTCGAAAGTATGAAGGTGTAATTTTTGTCGGAAATTAATTATAACCGTGTGTCTTCGCAATGTAGTGATTTTTAGTCGTTGTCTTAGGAGTGTGGTATATGGGATGCAGAGTATGGATAATTTCGTAGATGTTTTTGAGACGGTGAACCGGGAGCTACAAGATTGGTTTAAAAGCTATCTGTCGTGGTTATTATGGGATGAAGGGATAGAAAAATAAGTATCGTTGTATGTGTTTGACTATTAAGACAAAAGTAAAATAGTAAGTGTGCAATATTCATCTTTATGGAATTTATGAATTAAAGGTCTAGTTAATATGGAATTGGAAACGTTGGAAGGATGATCCAATGAGGGAATAGAAGTAATGTGAAACTATGAAATGATCATTGATGTTGTGTAGAAGATACTGGCGACTGGTATGTATTACGGTAAGTATGGAGTATGAATTGTGCCTTCCGTATTTACTTGGATAATTTCGAAATGGTAACTTTTGGAAGATGTCGGGATCTATGATAAAAGTAGAAAAAGGATTTGTAAAATGTTGGAAATTGAAATATGAGAATTGGAAAAGATACAGTTATATACTAAGCTATCAATGATGATTTTTATGAACAGGTGTGGGTGTGTTTGATTGTGTTGTTCAGAGGAAGGTATGAGTGTGAGATTGTCTGAAGTAGATGTGGATCTACAGTGATGGAAACAAGTAAGTTATAAGAGATTAGAATGTATTTGGACTTAGTTGGTTGTTATTGCAGGTTATGAAAAGTTTTCTAAGTTAGTATTTTGTTGTTTCAGATAACTTACGAAAGTTAAGTTGTTTGTTGAGAAGGGTTGTTGTGAGAGGGAGTGCTGGAGAGCTGGAGTAGGAATTAGCTACGATTACAGTCTAATTTTGGTTTGATTCTAACAAGTCGTGGATAGAATATAGGATAATGATTGCGATAAGTTGATAGGTTATTAGTACTTGATCGTAAATTCATAGTTGGTATTATACTATGGGAGGGATATTATGAAAGTATTTATCTTACCCATGGATTAGAAGTGTATGAGAGTGAAATTGTATTGAGTATCCAATAATATTATTGTTACGATTGGAGATTGAAGTGTTTGGTAATCACATGAGTATACAATTCTGATTTGATTGGAAAGATTGGAACATGAGATGACTAAGATAGTCAGAATGTCTGAGGTAAGATGTTGGGAATTTTTCCTATGTTTACATTGATAATTAAAGTCTTGGAATTGAATTAGCAATTGAGAGACTTGCGTTTGAATACTAAGGTATGCTAAGAGAATTTTTATAATTGTGGTGAAGGTTAGAAAGAGTTAAAGTTAGACGTGAACTTCATGGAATAGATAACTGCGAGTAATCAGAGTGTGCGTCGGAAGAGTGAAGTGGTGTAATTGTTTATACGTAAATGGTTAGTAAAGACTCAAGATATTGAATAATAAGACCTGTTGAGATATTGAGACTATTGGACATCCCAGAATGGATGGGTAATGGCAAGAGGTTATCTACATATCGAGGATTGTAGGATATGCAAAGATATTAATATATGTGATGTATGTGTTTCATTGATGGATTATAATTATGTTGTTCGATGGGGAAAGCTTCATGGTTAGTCTGTTATCAGTTTTGTTGTAGCTAGACGTTGTATATCGTGAAATTTTGATTTTTTTTCCTTTTGTCGCCTCGTTACCTATGGTGATGGTACGAATGCGAGTAACTAATTCCTATGATGGGGATTAGGGAAGTGTTACCTATGGTGATGGTAGCGATTTTTGTTGTGTTTTATTTCAGGTATATACTTACGTGTTGAGAATTGATGATTGTAGTGTTTTGTGGTTGTAGTAGTTGTCTTGGAACTATTATTGTTGTTTCGGATTAATTGTAGAGTTGTCGGTTATGGCAAAGGAGTGATTAGCCGGATGCGAGTGTATTTCTAAGTAATTCTATTGAGTACAATTTTCGAGGACGAAAATAGTATAAGTGGGGGAGTGTTGTAACACCCTGATTTCATAATTTATTTAATAAAATAAATTATTATGAATATGGGCGGTATTATGGAAATCATGAGTAAGGAATTGTTTTATTTAAATAATAATATGATAATAATGTAGTATTATTTGAATATTGTTATTAAATAAATAAAATAATAAGAATTGGAGGTCTAAGGGGCAAGATGGTAAAATCGTATTATTTTATAAGAAGAGAAAAGGGATTCATTTTGGGAGATCGTGTTTTTGTGAAAGGGAGAAACTGACTCTGGAGAAAGAGGAAAGGAAGGAGAAGAGCAAGAGACCTAAGGCCCCAAGATCAAGAATTTTCAAGAAATCCATCGAATTCGAGGTAAAGGGGGAGAAATGGTTCTTTATTGGTGATCTAACATGAAAGGGTATTTGGGAGTTCCTTACACTCTTAGGGATTGCACGAATTTGATTGATTTTGGTGAAATTATGATATGAGTATGAATATTGTAATTGTTGATTGTGTATGTTTGAAGTTTGATGTTGAATTGTATGATGTGTGTGTATTATGAAAAATCTGTTTATAAATGTTGTTAATGATAAGGCCATTGAAGAAGATGAAGAGAAACCAAAGATTTCTAATTTTGTTAGTAACTGTTAGGTTATGAAATTGGGTAGTGTTAGAGGTGTAAAATTATAATAAGAACAATAATTGAACTATTTTGGGTACTAAGAATGAGGTATAATGGACTGAATTCAGACTGGTATAATAGTGGGAAGAAGAATTGATTTTGAGAGAAAGTGATTTTTGGGGCGCAGGGATCCTGACACGGGCCGTGTCAGGTGACACGGGTGGCCATGTCAGGCTTCTGAGTTATGGAAATGGCTGAATTTTGGACTTTTGAGTTACAGGTGGTCTGACACGGGCAGTGTCGCGTGACACGGGTGGCCGTGTCAGCCTCCTGTATTGGGTGGAATTTTTATTTTTGAGAAGGCGTGTCAGGCCGTGTGACACAGGCCATGTCAGGCCTCTGTTTTGGGAAATATTATGTATTTTAAGATGGTTTTTTCCCGATTTCTTGTTCGATACTTGTCCCATTAGTCTATGATGTTGAGGATAGCATTAATGGATAGTTCCTAGGAGACGACAAACAATAATTAAGTGTTAAGTTCTATATGCTCGTGTTGGTTTGTATGATTTTGTAATGGATTGATTGGATCGTGTTATGTTGGGAAAATATATGAGGCATAGTTGAGGATGAAATTAATGAAGAGTTCATAGGATATGATAACCGGTAATTAGTGTGTAAGGATATATGTGCTTATGTTGATTTGTATAACTTTTGATGATGAATTATATAGATCGTATTGATAATGTGTATTGACTATTGTCTGATTTTTATGTGACCCATGTGATAGGGTGTATGATAACTTATGTGGATCAGGAGGATCGTGTTATGTATGATTATGTTCATGCATGTATTTTGGTATGCATAATCGAGTTTTGCATATGCATGTATGGTGGGATAATCATGTCTCGGATGGAGCGTAAGTGATTATCCGGATTCATTGTGAATCATTGGTGCAGGGATGATCGTGTCTCAGTAGGAGCATAAGTGATGTATCCGGGGTTCGAATCGATGAACCATTGTTGAGTAGGTACCGCATTTGCATTGTTTCGTTGAGTCACTTTGCATTTTATTGAATGAATGATATGAGAAATATAATATGTGATATGTGTTGATGAATTGTGTGAGACATTGATTGATTGAATGATATATGATGTGTGTTGATGAATATAGGTGAGATTACCCTTTAAGATGTTATATGCACCGTTAAAATATTGAATTGTTTTCTCACCCCTTTGTTGTTTGGTTGCGTTTGTGCTTCTTCGAAAGTACAAATGATTCAGGTACTTGAGTACGCTTGGAGTACAAGTTGTTTGGTCGAGTCCTAGGAGTCGCTCTGATATGTAACACGGGAAACAATGATATTTTTTATTTATTTATTATTATTAGTAATAGTTACGTATCATATTTTGTTGAAACTTATAAATAAAGATAATTGATGAATATTGTGGATATTTGGCGAATTTCCGTATGATGAATAAAAATATATTTTTCCGCTGTTTTAATGAATAACTGTAATTGTGTTTCTTTTGAAAAGGGTAGCATTCCACTTTTGATAAAAACTCTGATTTTCCTTAACAAAATAGTTATTTTATTTAATGGGAAAGAATGGGTGTTACATTTGGCACAGAAGATTGAGACATGTTAGTATGAGAAGATTGTCTCAGATTAACAAACTCCATCTGGTCGGAGGACTTCCAAATTTGAAGTTCAACTCAGAAGCTCTTTGTGAAGCATGTCAAAAAGGAAAATTTTCTAAACCTGCTTTTAAATCCAAAAATGTTGCTTTTTCATCTAGACCATTAGAACTTATGCACATTGATCTGTTTGGACCAGTGAAAACTGCCTCAATCAATGGTAAAAAGTATGGATTGATGATCTTAGAAGACTATAGCAGATGGACATGGGTAAAGTTTCTTAGACATAAGGATGAGTGAATTGCTGTATTTTCTAACTTCTGTAAACAAGTCCAAAACGAAAAAGAGTTTAGAATTGTCAATGTCAGAAGTGATCATGGTGGAGAGTTTGAAAACAAAAAATTGGAATTATTTCTTAACGAAAATAACATCTCTCACAATTTCTCTTGCCCAAGAACTCCAAAACAAAATGGAGTTGTAGAACGTAAGAACAGAACATTGCAAGAGCAAAAAGTTCAGAACCGCATCAATCAGAATCACGAGCAAAAAGTTATGCCTCTTTTACTAACAGCTGCTCCAAAATCGCAAAAAATTAGAATTTGAGATTGATGAACATAAGTTTCATCTCTCTCCCTCTTACTTCCAAGATCTACCAAAAATCTTTGCTTTACATCCAACTACGAAAATTACTCGACTTTAATCCAACCATACTCAAGGCATAATAATCTACCGACTTGGTCCATCAACTTACCGTTTCCTTTGGGACAATCTCTTATTCTCAATCAATTCACCATCCATGATTTACACACATCTTAAACACGACCAATACGAATTCATGAATCTAAGCTCTCGTCGATGCGCAACAACATCTCTTCAACAACCTTGCACTATTGCAATCAACATCAACTTGAATCAACTTCTACATACCAACAACACATCCGGGAGCAAGCCTCTCCCCCACTTAAATTCCAAACCAACACCTGCAGACCATGACTATAAACCAAAAAACAAGTACCGACAGTGTTTCACACACATGCCGAGTACTAAGGAATTTAACGACATTAACAACATTGATCGGACGGATCGACCTGCTCTGATATCACTAATGTAACACCCCATTTCTACCCAACGATTATATTAAAATCAAAGTATTAAAAGTCAATCAACAAGTACACACAACAATATGCTACATTTTTCAACTTATAAAAACTTCATTTAATTTCATGAGAATTGATACATAACACCTTCGGTTTAGAAAAACTCAAAACAACTACTTTTTATTTCGTTTATGAAACCAAATTCAACTTTTACAACTACGCAGTGGATTTTCAAATTATTCAACTAAACATGGCATAACCTGTTATTCAACTTAACACAACCTAGTAACAACATATTCATACTAAAAAAACATGAAAAAAACACAAAACAACTAATCGTCCATTTCCCGAATGTTGCGTATCAGAGCACCGACACTGACTTGAACTAATGAAGATAACCATTTTCCTGCAAGCTACCTGCACGTTACCAACATAAGGGCAACATTCAAACATAAGGGGTGAGATATCGATAAATATAAACGATATATGATAAACAATACTTAGATAGGGATCATAAATAATTCACCACTTCACAACATCTACCAAAACAATAACTTAACCATCAACCACCTTTTATCAACTTATTTTACTATTTATTATATCCATCAACATTTTCTACATAAACCGTATAATCATATATTCAACACGGACTACTTAATTAGCCTAATCAACACAATTCACTTAATCAACTTGAAAACAACATAAACAACTTATCAACTTGAACGACATACACAACTTATCAACTTGAACAACATAAACAACATAATCGACATAAATAGCGTAATATATATACGACTCGACTATGCAAATTCATGTGGTACCATTTGGAGTAAAACTCCCAACTTATAATTATTGCCAGGTTATCGAGGCAATTAAGGTATAAGCCTTCAACTTTCAACTTAGTGTCAATCCAAGCCAATGTGGTGTGAGCAACGACTGCGACATAAAAATGCAAATGATCTTCATAGCATGCACGACATTACAACATAACAACATACAACATCAAACAACACAACCAACTTATACAACTTGAACAACATAAATAAACGTTGGCTTTTAAGCCTCCAACTTGAACAACATAGCAACTTCGACAATATAAAACAACTTAGACAACATGAGCAACTTAAACGACTTAAACAAACAACACAAATAACTTATATGACATAGGCGACTTAAAATCAACATTGACTTATTAAGCCTCCAACATAACAACTTTAGAAATTTTCCGTAAACCGGAACCACTTACCAACTCAACCTGTACCTGCAACTCGACTTTCCAACATCTTTTCAACAAAACGGCACAACAAAAATCAACTATTAAACTACCCGACTTACCCCGATGATTTTCGTTAAATTTCGGGAAATTAAGTTTTTTGCCTAATTCGGCTAAACAGACATTGTTTTCGATATTCTGCTACCATTACGAGTTTATTACAAAACCGACCAATTTTCTGTTTTTTGATAAGTTCTACCTGTCATGAAAAATATAGCCTAATTTTGTTCTGTCAAATTTCCTGAAACTACTTCTTTTTGTCAAAAAATTGTATAACACAATGCAGATACCAAAACATTTTTTTGTTCGCTACTGATATTTGCTTACCACTGATTCTTGCTACTGATTATAAGAGTGTTATTATTCTTAAACAAAATACTTGTCTTAATGAAATTGGCCTTCTTATAATCATAATTACTAAAATATGATACTAATTAAGTGGCTTAATATATTATAAAAGAAATATATTGGAAGAAGAACAAAATGCATTTCCCTAGGTAACAGGGTGGCTTGCGCCACCCATGATAGCCCACCAACATATGGTCAGTGCCATATATGAATGTGGCCACCATAAATGTAGCTTGCAAAATATGGTCACCATTAATGTGGCTTGCAAAATGTGGCCACCAAAATGTAGCTCCTGCCACATTACATGGCTTGCACCATGTTGTTAAGTGTGGCTCTCGCCACTTTCACTTGTGGCACCCGCCCCAAGTTTGCCCCTTCCTTTGGGTGGTCGGTGCCATCCTTAACCAAAAGGTGGGTGGCCTGCGCCACCCGTCCACCTCTGCACCAGGTTCAACGTCCCTAATTCAATTCCAGAAAAAAATAACTTTACATATACATACCAAAATCAACGTTCAAACAAAATCAACTCAGGAACATCTTATTCATCATCAAGAAATTCAAAATTATACAGAAACGATAAACAAAATTAGCAACAACATAATATAAGAAATTAACATAATTCGACATCAACCTAAAACACAACACAACATATACAACCACCCAAACCTAGTATCATTTATCAAACCCGATTATGAAGATCGAACTCCACCCTTACCTTAATCGACGACCGCTCGAATCTCTGACCGATTTTGCTTTCTGACGGCAACTTATCGTAACCGTTTTCTCCACTTTTCCTCGTTCTCCAATTTTCACGATTCCTCCTCTTCTCCTTGATACCTTCTTCTGACTAATTATTTTTATTTTATTATTTTTATTAGAATAATAATAATTCAATATAAAAACTAATGAGCCTAAGTCTTATGTCCCTTTAATTGCTAATTCCGACGTAATCCAAGTCCATTAACCAACACACTCCAATAATCAATAATATCACATTTAATATTATTTCCTCGACTTTCCGACTTAATATTCCGACTTAACGACTTAACATAAAATCAACCGAATAATAATTTGCGACTAACTACTTACTCCCGACTTAATAGATTAACTTCCGATTATCAGCCAAACGGTCCAAACAGTCCAATCAACATATCCAATAATGAACGGGAGAATACTCCATATCCTTTCCCACAACTTATATCGACTTAATTAATTAAATTCAACTTAAACCAACTTATGACTATCAATTTAATATTCCGATAAATTCGGCCATCAACACAAATCGACACAATTCCACACAAAGTCACGCAAATCAACAAAAATACTCAAATCAACACGAATTACCACAACATACCACAATTATATTTAATTAAATAATTAATTAAATAAACGGGTGTTACAGATCCAGGGAAGGAGAAGGGTCTTGTAGTATAAAAGCATATCTTCAATAACATTCAGCAACAGAAGAAAAAGGGGAAGAATTTGATGCGTGAATGAATAACACAGAAAGGAGTGAAATTCGAAGAAACCTTAAACCATCAACAATAGTGGCCGATGACACTTTAAGCCTTACAGACACATCGAATCATACATTTATTACCTCCTTTGACTAGCATTAGAAAGATCAACCGAATTATACTTTTTACACAAGAACATATATGATTATTACTATTGATCTAATATTTTTTATTTCTGTTTTTTTGTTTATATGATAGGTGTGTGACCAAATCCAAATATATTTTATTTGTGTTCATATAAGCCTTCCTCCCTATTAAAGTTATAATCTAAATAACTAGATTAGTTAGTTGTTCTTAACCATTTCATTTACATTGAATCTCAAATGTACCTAATATATTAAGTGTCCATCTATCACTCCATTTTTTTAAAATTAAACTAACACATGCTTAATAAACAAATAGAGCTTGAGAGCTTTGAGACCATAACAATTCTGAATCAGAAGACTCGTGTCATCATATAACTAAACCGAGTGATCATGATTTGAACTTTGCAATAACATAAAATAAAAATTCAATTACACCAATAAATTTGGTTACATGATACAAAACTGATACCACAATAACAATAATATCAAAAGTTTTGAGTTCGATTTAATCCTTTGCACACAATAATGTCAAATCTCTGGAGGAAGTGCTTTATCACTTTTTGTTGTCCTCTCAACTCCAAGAATTAGTCTCTACCGTTGATTGCAGATTTACACCAAAAACCTATAATAAAATCCTCTAATCAAAGGAATTTACTTATCAAAATACTGATAAGCTGCGAAGAAAGTCTGAGCACCAGTGAGAATCAACAACACAAATGCAGCAAAAGCAGAGATAAAAGACCAAGGTGTATCAAAATAAGTCTTCATAAAACTAGCCCATGTAACATGCCGACTTTTTCCATGATAACGATGAACCTCGTGGAACAAACCAGACAAATAACTCAAATCCAAATCAACCACAACACCTTTTCCAGCATTATTAAAAAAATGTGCCACTTCACCTTCTGATCCAAAATGGTTCTCAATTATGTTCTTCTCACATAAATACTCAACATCCCTATAACTATTTATCAAACAATCCAACAATGTTACATAGGTTGTGAAATACTTCATAGAACAACCACTGTAACATTGTTCAAAAGCAACACAGTTAAGTAAAAACGAAACCATGAAATCGTCAATAGTAATTGTCGGCATTTCTATCACCCCGTGTTTGAATTTCACTTGCAAGTAGCTTTCTCTCTTGCTGTTCTTCCCGGGAGTTATCGTAATCCCTGCGTGACGAAGCTTCGAGACGCAACAAATCACGTGTGTTGGTGTTTTTATTCTCTTGTGTTCTTTTTCTTTTTCGCTATTTGGAATAAAACTGGAACGAACCAAATCAAGTAAATGCTTTGGAATTGGAACCTCGTTTTGCTTTGATATCTCCGTGATAACTTCTTCTGGTCTTTGTAATGAGTTGTTGAAGAATTCCATTGCAAGATTTGAAAGTGTAAACGTTGAATTTTCATTGGGTGGTTTTGAAATTTCGAACAAGCGTTGAAGAATAAAGAAAGGGATTTGATTTTCAAGCATAAGAAAATCCCTGTAAAAATATGGTAGAACCCATTCCATGTGAACTAATGGGTCACCATCTTGAAAAGGTACTAATCTTGCAACTTTACGAAAAAGTTCAATGATGAAACAACCATCAAGGACCATCATTTCAACGAATTCGTGTGAATCGAGTTGAATTACTTCAGAGTAACACTCTCTGGCTTCATTTTCTAATGGAGCAATGGCTTTTAGAATCTCTTGTAAGGGTAATTGTGTTCTTGAGAGAAGAGAATTAAGGTAAGAATATTTATGTTCTTCGATCATGTGGAGACGAGGTTGTCCACGATGGTAAGGTCCAATGGAAACAATACGAGGTTGGTATGCTTTTCCATTTGCTTCAATCAGGCTTTGTGGAACTCTCAAGATGTTACAAGATCTCTTTCCTGCGGATTTGCTAAGTAATTTTGGGTTTTTTGAAATTTTGAGTTGCATTGAAGCTAATCTTTCTGTGTCTAGTTTCAAAATATCAATGACGTGGTGATTTTCATTTGTTTTCATTGTAAAACTTGTATTTGTTTTGGTGGTTCTTGTTGATGATTTATGGAGAGATTGTTGTTAAATGGTTAATGATATGTGGAAATATATGAATGAGTTAAATGATAGTATTTGATAAAGTCATTGATGATAGTAACGGTTTGAAAGTGATATGAAAAAAAGAAGTAGCGTAGAATGTGCACAGGGCCGCCGGTTCTATGGATAGGCCACCAAGGCTGCCACCTAAGGACTCATATTTTTATATTATATCATATTTAGGGGTCATGTCAAGGGAGAAAAATCGATTACTCTCTGTCTTGTTGATGCCAAGCAGGAAGGTTCATGGAAATATAAGCTAGCAGGTGGGCTTGACTTGCGACCCTTGACATTAGATTCATTTACTATTACGACCATTTAAAGAAATTTAAATCCGACAATTTACTAATCTCCGTAAAAACTTTTATTTATAGGAAAATATACTAAGTAACTGTCACTTTAGTGATAGATCAATTGGAACAGTTACTTTGATTAACTATTCCCAGCAGATTGTATTCTAGCAATACACACCCAAAAATTGACTAGAATTTTGACTTTATGTAGACTCCGGTCCCCTTCGAGAAGATTGAAATTTCCACTATAAGGCATGCCCCCAAAATTTAAGTTGAGAAAATGATAAAAGTTCAGTAGGTGAATACATGGGTGGATGCATGGACGGTTTAACACATATCGAGGTCTAAGATAATTTTTTTTTTAATTTATAATTATATTTTTAATTAAATTTTTACTTTATCAATGTTTAAAATGTATAATATTTATTAAATTATTCTTATCAATTTAGTTTAATATATATTTTTTCAATCATTGATAAAATTAATTTATTTAATTTTTCTTGTGATATTTTTTTTATATTAAAATCAAATTTAATTAACTTCAATTTTTAAAAAAAAACTTTTTTGATATACGCAATAGCTATAAAAGTAATTAATATTATAATATAACAATAGGTAATATAGATTAAAATATCATATCTCTTTATTTAATTAAATATAATAATTAGAGTATTATTAAGATTGAATAATCGGATGGTTTAAAAAAAAAACTTTATAATATTGTTTTGCTGATTTTCTGCGCGCCGCTACCTCTTTCTTCTGCCGGTTGTGCCCCGCTTTGCCTTGTTCATCGGAATCCTAACAGAGCTTAGGGAAAAAACATTCAAAATATTGGAAAATGGCATAGCCAAAACTTTAGATAAAAATTCAAAATATGTATACTTACTACATTTTAACCACTTATAAAATATAAAATTTTAAAGTTAATCACTTATAAAATATAATTTTTCAAAGGGTTAAATGCATAATTTCCCTTATAATATAGGCGAGTTTTGTTTTATCCATTTTAATTTATTTATTTTTTTAATGTCCCCTGTAATATTTTTTTTTAATTACCCCCTTAAGCGTATAATTTTAATAGTGAATTTGAAGGGTAAACAAAAAAAAATATTATAGGAAGATAATTTTTTCAGTTTGAAAAAAAAAAAGATTTAGTATTTTAAAATTTCAGAAGAGTATTTAAAAAAGAAATTAAAGGGAGGTAAATCGAAACTCATCTATATTAGGGGGATCGTGGATTTAACCATTTTTCTAATATATTTTTGAAAATTCTCAAACATAAAAAATGCAATTCCTAAGTTTTTTCTAAAACACTTTACAATCATTGTTCTAATCACAACCTAGTCTTATTGATTGATGTGTGGAGTTCTTCCCATTATTAGAAGTACCAGGCCCTTAGATTCGAAGAAGGTTACAGTGGACAAAAAATGCTTGGTGCACAGTTCAAGTTAAGGATAACCAAAAATATGTAACATTAATGAGATATTTTTGAACTCTTACTTACCTCAAAGTTGAATGTTCAAAACATGTAACATTAATGCACCATTAGTTGTGTGAAACTTTCAAGACCCACACGGTGTTGTGACTTAAACTAATAAAGGACAAATTCAATAACTCCCTTACCAAAATATCATCAATCAAATGTTTGATTCCTTCCTTTTCTTTTTACTCGGTTGTTTAACATATTCATAACACTCTCCAAGAACCATCCTCGTGGTTTAAGGAGAATGTCCTATATATATAGCACATCCTAAACAAATCAAAATTCAATATTTCTATTCTATTGCCTTAACTCATCAATCAACTACAACTCCTAACAATCAATAACTTGTTTTGTTCAATTCAATCACACAACATGCAGACATTTCAAAATGATGGAAGAACCTCAGAATCAAACTTTGGTCTTCTTCAACAACCTACAACATCAACTTCAACATCATACAATCTGATGAACTCCAATAATATTCCTGAAAAGGGATTGTCCGATCAATCTAATTGCGCAGCATATCCAACAGAAATAACAAAGAAACTAGTGATTAGATTTAAAAGGGTTTATTCCACAAGAACAAGTGGTCATTCTGGTACATTAAGATCGCTGGCTCGGAAAATTTGTCGATTCAAGGTTCGAACTGTGGTTGTAGAAGAAGTCACTTCAAACAAGGAATGACTTTTTTTCTTTCTTTTCATTAATTAACACCACCCTTTTGAATAGGGCTGCATCCATTAAGCAAAATTCATCTAATCTATCTATTAAAAAAATTCATCAAATTCAATCATCATATAAAAATTAAATTAATGAATTAGACTAAATTCATCCATTTATATGTATGGATTAATTCACTTCATCAAACATATTTAAATGAACCAATGAATTATTTTTATATCCATCATATCTACTTAAAAATAATAATAATGAATTATTTAAAAATATTGATTTTTTTTACGGAAATACAAAAAATTGATTTTTTTTTTCAAAAAATATTAAAAAATCGGTTTTGTTTTCGAAAATATAAAAAAAAACCGATTTCTTTTCGAAAATATAAAAAAAAATGACTTTTTTCCGATAATATCAAAAAATCGATTTTTTTTCAAAAATATAAAAAAAAACCCCATTTTTTCGAAAATATAAAAACGACTTTTTTTTTTGAAAATATAGAAAGACTGAATTTTTCCAAAAATATCGTAAAACCGATTTTGTTTTCAAAATATCAAAAAATCGGTTTTGTTTTTGAAAATATCAAAAAACCAATTTTTTTTTGAAAATATTAAAAAAAATACTTTTTCCAAAAATATCAAAATACTGATTTTTTCGAAAATATAATAAAATGATTTTTTTCGAAAATATCAAAAACCGATTTATTTTGAAAATATAAAAAAAAACTTATTGTTTTTTAAATATAAAAAACGACTTTTTTCAAAAAAAAAATCAATTTTTTTACGAAATTATAAAAAATACCGATTTTTTTCGAAAATATCAAAATACCGATTTTTTTTATTTTTTGAAAATAAAATAATTTTTTCGAAAATTATAAAATCGATTTTTTTAGAATATAAAAAAATGATTTTTTTTTTAAAAATTGATTTTTTTTATAAAAAAAAAAAATCAATTTGTTCTGAGCAAGGATTGCATCATTGGTTCCCAACTCAAGTAAATTGCTACAGTTTTGACTTTGAAGATCATTAAGAGTCATTCTACTGATGATATCAGTTGCTTTTTCGATACTCTTTGATAGTAAAGCTCCATCAGAAGTGACATCCAATAATGTCTTGCAATTTGGTTGGAGACCATTTCTAAAGATGTGAATTTGAGTTAACTCGTCAAACCATGGCCTTTGCATTTTCTAATCATAGATTTGAATCTTTCCCACGCTTCATTTAGAGACTCTTGAGTATCTTGATAAAACACAAAAATTGCAGTTTTCGACTCCATGAAACGATTATGAGAAAAGAACCTTTCGATGAACTTCTCCTATAGAACATTCCAATCGGTCATAACAGCAGGAGTTTGGTCAAGATATCAATCTTTGGCTTTGCCTAACAAAGCATGAGGAAATAGTTTCTTGAATAAAGGTAACTATTGCACTTGATCCACTACGGCCACTAACGATATCTATTAAAATTTGGTGAGAAAAGAGAAAGGGTATTTGTGATCTTGTCTTGTGAAAGGACTTCCATACAACAGATTTAGACTCCCCATTTTCATCTCAGCTTGCCTTCCAATATTTGCATTACGAGCAAATTGAGCAGTGTGACGTGGATTGTTGACACATGGTGTGGAAGCAGGAGGTGGAGGTGGTTGTGCCATGGTTGGCATGAACTGTGGTGGTGGTGTTGTAGAAGTAGAACTCTCTCCTTGCACTCTTCGTTCCTTAGCAAGTTGCCTCCTTCGTCTAGTTTTTCTATTTAACTTCCTCGCAGTTCTTTCAATCTCAGGATAAAAAAGAAATTGGTCAGTGGGAAGTTTTCCTCGCATAAACAGAGTTAGCACAAACTTAACCAAACAAATTAACAAGTACAAGAAAAATTTATACAAGCTTAAAACTTCTCAACTATTGCAATGCTTGCAATATCAATCAACAATCCCCGACAACGGCGCCAATTTGTTGAAATTCAAATAGATTATGGATTTTTGTTATCGTTCCACATAGATTGATATGATATTACCGCTGTTCTATAGTCAAATTTGTCTTAAACTAAGGGGTTTGTTTGTTGGTAACTAATCGTTTGCATAAGTGATAAAAGATTAACGGTAAAAGATATTGATTTTGAAAGATTTATAAAAAAATTCCATGATTAGGGTTAAATAATCCATTTCATATGTATTTACTCGATAAAGCTAGTGAACGTGTTTAGACGATAAATACAATCACATATCCTCTCAA
This sequence comes from Lathyrus aphaca, assembly GCA_963966055.1. Lineage (NCBI taxonomy): Eukaryota > Viridiplantae > Streptophyta > Magnoliopsida > Fabales > Fabaceae > Lathyrus > Lathyrus aphaca. The sequence continues at coordinate 52,933,031 of OZ014525.1, read as the reverse complement.
TATGTTTATCTCTAACATATTGTGAGTTTTTCCCTTTTGATTCTTGGATGATCTCTCACTCTAACTATTAAAATGGTAACATTAAAAGCTCAATATTTATGAACTCAACTCACACAACTATCTCTAGTCTATTTTTGTTGATGGATTAAAACCTAGATAAGGATTCAAAACACATTTCTCAATCATGAAATAAAATAAAAGATGAACCATAAAAGTAAGGTTTTTTACCATATATTTATCATCCATAAGTTCACAAACTTAAATCTATATCAATACATACAAAAGAGGGAAATATCTACCTCCAATCTTGACACAAAAGAGCTTTATCTATCCATTGACATGATAGCTTCACAAACAAGAAATGAGAAGAGATGATCAAGCATCAACGATGATTTCTCGACTATTGATGCTTCCAATCTTCGATAAAATAAAAGCTTATGAGTTTTTGAGTGTTTCTTACAAGTTTCTAAAGTTACATCCCAACAAAAATTGTGAAAGAAATTATAAATAGTGTGGCAGAAATCACAGACCGCCCTAGAACACGCTCAACGGTCTTGAACTGCGCTAAGCGCGCTTTTTTCTGGCTTTGAACCTCCAAGAATTCATGTGACCGCGCTAAGCGCGCTCCCCTTTGACTTCAAACTTCAAAGGTTCACGAAACATCAAGCAAAAATCTCCACTTTAGCCATTCAAAGGTCCAAGCTTCCTTTGAATGCAAGAACCTATATTTATTTACAAAAAAAAAAGATAAATAATTATATCAATTTAAACAATTAAGTTATACTATGATTATTTTCTTAAACGACAGGAAAATGCATACAATTGTGATTAAAGACATTCAAAAGGTGCCAAAAATGAAACTATATATTAACACAATTTAGCAACTAACACCACCTCCGGAGGGTTAGGGTGTTAATGCTAAGCCACATGCTTTCAGATGGGGTCCATCAGATATGTCCATATTTTTGTTGTACCCGGACCACACTGCCAGATATATTTGGGAGGTAGAGGTAACATTATTCACATTGTTGCTATTTTTTTGTTACTTTAAATTGCTGACATTGATTCTTACTAACATTGATTATGTCTGGAAATTTGCTAATGCGTGATCCTCAGAAGTTTTCCTGAACCATGTACGGAATATTTTAGCATTGCATCAGCCGCAGGAGGCTTGGTTTCAGGGTATTCTGACAGCTTCTGGTTTGAGGGACTTATGTTCGACCAGTTACAGTCTGGTCAACCACATAATGCTTAATGCATTCATGGAGCAATGCCACTCTAAGACCTCTTCTTTCATCTTCCCCATGGTGAGATTTTGATTACACTAGACGATGTCTCGACTTTGTTGCATCTTCTGATATGAGGGACCTTCCTCCATCATGGTAGGATGACCAAAGAGGAGGCGGTCGAGCAGATGGTGGAACATCTGGGGGTTGATCTAGAGAATGCGGTGAAAGAGGTGGATAGGACCTGGGGTGCTCATGTTGGGTTTTCGTTCATGAAGAAAATATATGATGAAGCGATATTTACTCCACAACAGGTTGATGGTAATGACCAGGAGGTGACCATACACATGACTCATGCTTTGAGGTGTTATTTTCTATTTTTAGTTGGCACTGTGATGTTTGTGGACACGAGTGCCACTTATACAGATGTTGCATACCTACGATACTTTATGGATTTCACAAAGATATATGACTACAACTGAGGGCGGCATGCTTGGCATTTATTTACTCGAAATTAAAGGAGGGATATATGTGGACGACAAGGCAAGTCACAGGAAGCACGACACTACTGGTGGTAATAATTTTTATCCTTGAATATTTTTTTATATTTTCATTTGATACTTGTAATATTGCTCGATCCTTGATTGTTTTTTATTTTCATTTCAGGTTTGGATCCTTCATCACTTCCCGCGCATCGGTGGTTGGGCAAGTATGGCTGACTACACCAATGAAATTTGATTTCTCTTAGTGAATTCGAGAAGAAGGGATATGTCTTTCAAGGAGAGAAAAGTATCCTAAGAGTCATGAAGGAGTCGAAGGAAGTTTTGAGAGGCGTGAATAAACAAGGCTTGTATACCCTTGAGTTTGAAGTTGTAAGTGGTTCGACGAATGTTGCATCCACGAAACTATTATCAAGACAAAATTATGGCACATGAAATTGGTCCATGTCAACTAGAGAGGCCTGGTCGAACTGGGGAAACAGAACCTGCTAGGTGGTGACAAAGTTGAGAAGTTGGAGTTTTGTGAACCTTGTTTATTTGGTAAATCCTGTAGGGTGAAGTTTAACAAAGGTAAACAAATAACACATGGATCCCTTGATTACATTCATGTTGATCTTTGGGGGCCTGCAAGGAATCCTTCACATTCAGGTGCAAGATATTTTCTATCCATAGTTGATGACTCTTCAAGAAAGTTATGGGTATTCATTCAGAAGACGAAGGATGCAATTATTGAGAATTTCAAGAGGTGGAAGGTTTTGGTTGAAACTCAAACTGGTAGAAAAGTCAAGAGGTTGAGAAATGATAATGGCCTTGAATTCTACAATGAAGCTTTCGACAGTTATTATGTCGAGTCTGGGATTGTAACTTGCAAGGCATAAGACTGTAGAAGGTACTCCTTAGAAAAATGGTTTAGATGAGAGATTCAATCGAACAATCCTCAAAAGGGTTATATGAATGTTGATTAGTTCTGGATTGAAGAAGGTGTTTTGGTCTGAGGCTGTCTTGACATCAACATATCTGATAAACAGATGTCCTTCGACTGTGTTAGATATGAAGACACCTGAAGAAGTTTGGTTGGGACATCCACCAGATCTCGACAAACTAAGAGTATTTGGCTGTGTAGCATATGCTCATATTAGGCAAGATAAGGTCGAACCTAGAGCTCTAAAATGCATGTTCATGGGATATCCTGAAGGAGTCAAAGCTTATAGGCTATGGTGCCTAGAGCCAGGTCACAAGAGGTGTATCATCATTTGAGATGTAGTTTTCAATGAAGTTGATATGGATTTCAATAAAACTGATGATGTTGTCGAAGAGCTGGAACAGGGATAAATTCTTGTTGAGGTGGAGCATGGTGATGTTGAATTGCATGACCCAAATGAAGTCGAAGAAGAAACAAAAAATGATGTCGAAGATGGAGAGACTGATAATGACTACCTACTAGCAAGAGACAAGTAGATAAATGTTATCAAGCCACCTCAAAGACTTGGGTATGCAGATCTTATAACTTATTCCTTAGTCTCTGCAAGTGAGGTTCTAGATGAAGAACCTAGAGACTATATGGAAGTTATGAGGAGTCGAAATAAGACTGAATGTCTGAAGGCCATAGATGATGAGATGAAATCTCTTCATGATAACAATACTTGGGAACTAATCAAGAAACCTGTTGAAGCCAGGTTAGTCAGCTGTAAATGGATTTTCAAAGTTAAGGAAGTAATCGAAGGATTGGCATAGAAGACATACAAGGAAAGGTTGGTTGCAAGGGGGTTCACTCAGAAAGAAGGTGTCGAGTTCAATGATGTGTTTTGTCCTATTGTGAAGCAAAGGTCCATTTGAATTTTGCTTGCCATGGTGGCACAGTTCGACCTTAAGCTGGAACAGATGGATGTGAATATTGTGTTCTTGTATGGTCATCTTGATGAAACAATCCTGATGAGGCAACCTGAAGGGTATGTCAAAGAGGGGAAAGAAGAGTATGTGTGCAAACTGAAGAGATATTTATATGGGCTGAAACAATCTCCTCGACAGTGGAATAAGAGATTCGACAAGTTCATGGCACGCATAAGTTTCATTAGAAGTCAGTTCGACCACTGTGTTTACTTCAGATTTCGACCTGGTAATTCATTTGTTATTTTGTTGCTTTATGTGGATGATATTCTAATAGCAAGCAACAATGTCGAAGATGTAATGAAGGTAAAGGTTGAACTCAATAAGGAGTTCGATATAAAGGATCTGGGAGCTGAGTTCAGGATTCTTGGGATTGACATCCGGAGAGATAGAAAGCAATCGAGATTATGCTTATCTCAAGAGACATACTTGAAGAAGATTCTTGATAAGTTTGGTATGTCGAATTCAAAGCCTGTTGCGACTCAAACAAACCCTCAATTCAAGCGTAGTATAAATCAGTGTCCCAATACTGATGTCGAAAGAGCTTATATGAATAGCATTCCATATGCTAATATAGTGGGTTCTTTGATGTATGTTATGGTCTATACTAAACCCAACATAGCATATGCAGTAAGTCTTGTAAGCAGGTACACGTCAAATCCTGGAAAGGCTCACTGGCAAGAATTGAAGTGGATTATAAGGTATATAAATGGGTCTTTGAATAGAGTCCTAATATATGGTGGAGCCTTGGGTGAAGATAGTAAATTAGCAATCGAAGGATATGTCGACTCTGATTATGCAGATTGTATGGATTCCAAAAAATCTATTTTTGGATATGTTTTCACTATGTTTGGCACATTAATTAGTTGGAAAACAACACTTAAAAAGGTTGTTGCCTTATCAAACACTGAAGCGGAATATATCACCCTAACTGAAGTTGTAATGGAAGCATTATGGCTTGAAGGTTTTGCAAAGGAGCTGAAACTTCAAGGTCGAAGTATCACTATTAAATGTGATAGTCAAATTGTAATACACCTGTCAAAGAACTCAGCCTATCATGAGTGAACCAAGCATATTGATGTGAGGCTGCATTTCGTCAAAGGGGCAATCGAGCATTGAGAAATCCAAGTGCTGAAGGTTTCGATAGATCATAATGCTGATGATATAATCACCAAGATGTTGTCCAGTTGCAAGTTTTTCCACTATATGCAGTTGATAAAGCTTCATGAAGAAAGCTAATTTGTTTCTTGTTGGTATAGGGTGTGTTCCAAGGTGGAGATTTATGGAATATTGGAACAAACCCTTGTACGAATAGCATGTCGTCGAAGTCTGCTTACATGTTATTGTTTAATTGGGCCCTGTGTTATGGATCCAATTGTTTAAGTTAGCTTGTACCCTAAGTTATCTTGTAATGGGTAATTGTTAAAAAGACCATTAGGTCAGTATGTTAGTTTTATTATAAATAGCATACTAGTCTCTCATATTTTGCATAAGGGAAAATAGGAAGATAAAACCCTAATTCGAAAGAGAGAGGGGTTATTTTTGTTATTCTTGTATACTTGTAATCTTGTCGAAAGAGAAAGGAAAGAATATTAGTTTATAACCAATCCTTGTTGTTATCTTTGGCAACCCTAAACCCTAATCCTTGTGGGTTTCTTGATCATAAAGAAACCTATTATACTTTGTTTCTAAGGTATCTAATTCACAACAACTCAAATAATAATTATTCAAAACACAAGTGAGTAATCAGTAGCATTTTAACTATTTTAAAGAGAATTTTATATTTAACTCTTAAGTAGCTTGACCTATATTTGGTACATTTTATTGCCTCATATTTTATTTTATTTTTGTTTTTGATGAACAAGAACGAGACAGATGATTTGGGTTTGAACTATGATAGAATACATAAATATTACACAAGGAGGATGTCTCTAGTACACAACTAGAGCCTAATACATATTGGTTATAACAATCATTACATGTTGTAGTGGGTGCCTCCCTCCCTTTCCTTTTTTGGCCACCGCAATGAAGAATAATGGGCACCCCGCTCCACATGTTATTTATGGCTTTTCAATTCTCAAATGTTACATATGTTTTCTTTTAAACTTTAACGCATAATAATACAGATTTATCATTATATTAATTGATTTAGGTCTATTTAAAATCTTTAAACATTAAGTATAACACCAAAGTATCTTTAGCTATTAGTAATCTTAAGCTTTAGTTTGTTTTTCTACATTTTTATTTTCGTGCAAGTTTATTCTTGTTACTTCTATAAATGATAAACACATACATCTTTACCTAATTCATAATATGTACACCACTACTACGAAAAAGTCATACAATCACAGTTGGGAAAGAGATATCACAATGTCTAACTATCAGTTATGAGGTACGAAGTGATTGTATGTCGTGTATTTCTACCACGACCGTGAAACCGTGATAGTAAGACTAAAAACATGCTACCTACCACAACAGATAAAAATATCAGTCGTTGTGGTATATACATTTATTTCATATAGATTAAATCAAGGTTAAAATAAATAATTGTTGTTGAAAGTACAAGGGTTTATTATAAAATATGCATTTTTTTCATTAAACCTCACGACAACATACAACCATGGGCGGTTTTAAGGCCCGGTCAGGCTGGGCATGTGCCCAGGCTCTGGTCCAAAAAAATTCTTCTTTAAGCCACAATTTTGCAAATTATGGCGGTTAAAAATAAATTACGGCCGTTGAAACCGCCATAACTAAAGAGAAAAATACATAGTATATTATAAAAGTGCTATTACGGCAGTTTAAAGCGCCACAAATAACATAAATGCAGAAAAATACAAATTTAAACCAAAAATTAAATTATTAAAGTGTTATTACGGCGGTTTAAAATGCTAGAATTAACGGAAATGCAGAAAAATATAAATTTAAATCAAAAATTAATTTATAAATTATAAATTAAGAAAAAAAATACATGTCTAATGTTGTAAATTAAGGTTTAAACAAAAAATATATATATTTTTATGCATAAAAATACATGTTTAAACCAAAAAATTATAAATTATACAAATAAATTATATTTTTATGCAATTAAGCATATATTACATCAAATTTTTTGATATTATAATATTTAGATTCAACTACATTACAAAAAGTGCAAGAATAGAAATAACGAATAAAGTTATAATTTAGGACCAAATTAACCATAAATTAAAAATGAATACTTAGAAGAAATAAAAATTAATATAAAAGAAACAATTACTAAAATTATAAAACATACAATGTAAAAAAAGATGAAAAGAATAATTTTTTCCTCAAATAATATAAAAAATATATTATGAATCTATACAATTCTATAGATCAATTTCCACAATTATAAAAGAAAATATTCTATTTATAAAACAATAAAAATAAAATTCACCGTAAAGCAACTTACTTGTCAAAATAAAGGCGGTTAAAACTGCCATTTTTCTATTGACATTACGTGAGTTTATAAAACTACCATATTTTACTGTAAATAGTGACAGTTTTATAAAACTTCATTTTAAAATCGTCATATTTCTTGCAAATTTTTACGGTCTTTAAATTTTTGCCTAGACTTCAAATTTTTTTTGGCTCCGCCACTACATACAACCATTCAAATTGATGAAATATATAATCTGAAAATTAAACTATTCTTAAAAACCAACTTACATAAACCACAGTTTTCCAAATTACATTCGTCTCATCATTCATTTCACATTTTTTAACATATAGAATATGGTTCAATGGTCAGAGTCCTTCATCACATAAATTTCTTTTATTCTAGTTTAATTTTAATAATATCAATTAATTGTTGTTATTCAAATTAAATTATAAGAACGTGTATAGACGCGTTGAAGGAATCTGGTCATTGAACCACTTCATATATGGCAAAGAATGGGAGATAAATGATGGAACAAATGAAATTCGGAAAACATTGATTCATATAAGTTGGTTTTCAAATACAACTTAAATTTCAGATTATAAGTTTCTATATCCATTTAAATGAAATGTATTTTCAATGAATGTTTAGTGAAAAAAATTTACATATCATATAATAAACTCATCTTCATACAATAGAATACAACATACAACAAGCTTCTTTCTAGTGACAATACAACATATTATGTAATGTTCTAAGAATTTAAAGAACAAAACATTGCTAAGTCACAAGAAACTTCTTTCTAGTGACTTAGAAATGTTTTGTTCTTGTTCTTAGAACATTAATCAACAACAATAACATACATAAACATTTATCTACAACAATAACAACATACATAAACATATTTATCAATAACACAACAACAACATACAACAATAACATACAACAACAAAAACAACAAGATATTATGTAATGTTTAAAGAACACGCTTTTGTTATCGTTGATCTGGAAAAATTATGAATTTCATATATTTTATGAAGCTATGAAGAAGTATAAGGTGAATGAAGTTAAGACAATAGTTTCATACTTCTTATACTTTTCTTCATAGCTACACAAACCATATGTATCATAGCCAATGTATTTGCTTTGCTAGAGTGGTGAAGACGAATCTGAAACAATAAAAACATCCAAAAAATAAAAAAATTAGAACCCATTTTTAACAAGAAATACAAATAAAATTGAAGAATATGTTTAATAAATGAACCTGAAATATTATTATAGTGTATCATAGAGATTGGTGAAGAAGAATCTGAAGGTTGAAGCATGTTCAAACATGTTAGTGTTATGTTATGAGAGAGAAGAGTGAACGTGTTAGGGTTTCTATACTTGGGAGAAATGACTGTTAGAAAGAGATGGATGCTTCGGCTACAGATGAAATATAGAAACTTCACTTATATAGTAAAAAAATGCACATATCATCACAATTAGAATGAAACACCATGATAATACCTTAAAGAATAATATTTCATCGCTAATATAGTAAAAAAAAATTCACATATCATCACGGTTAGAATGAAACACCATAATAATACCTTAAAGAATAATATCACCTTTCATCACGGTTCTTTATTAAAATAGTGGTTAAAGTGTGATTCATTGTTGATACGGTTGTTGATATTTTTATTGGCTTTTAATATTTATTGTTAATATTCTTCGTCAATGTTGATACTGTTTTTGTTATTTTTGTTGGTTTTTAATAGTTTTTTGTAAAACAATAATACTATATAATATTAGGGTATGACAGACTTTGATGTCGAATACGATATAAAGACTTCTGATCTGTTAGTGATAAACATGGCAAGGTACAAACAACAACATTATTGTATTCTGATATACCAGATACTAAATATCCTACAAGATGTTTAGACATCTGATTTGACATTCAGCAAGAATACTTCATAATAGACAAAATAGAAAAGCATAAATCAACACACCAAAATTGTTAACCCAGTTTGATGTAATCACATCTACTTTGGGAGCTACTAAGCTAGAAAGGAAATCCACTATCAGTAGTATTTAAAGACCCTCAGTAAACATCCCAAGTTACGGTCTTCTCACTTAATCATTACCCGTGCAACTTCTACTTAGGAACTCCTAAATATGAGAAACTCATCTCACTTTCAATCACTACAATGATGTCTCACAGTCCCAACTCTCAGCTGCTGATATTGACGGATCTTTACCTAAACAACAAGGTAAAACATAAGACACACTTCCATGACAACATCTTAGAGTTACTTAAAAGCTTCCTCCAAGAACAATACACCTCTTATTTAACAGCTTCGAGGTTTACAAAGAAACAGCCCTTAAGATTACATCTTTTAGCATACGGCTGCTACAAGAACTCAATCCTAATGATACAACTTTTACATTTTTGGTTGGTTACTCAACCTAGGTTACAAGGTTTCTTTTTATAACCTAATCCCAACTAGAATTTGGGCCAAAAATGCAGCATAACAGCTGCTACAATAATGCAGAAAAATCTGCTACAAAAAGATCTTCAAATCAACAACTTCCTAAAAATATCTAAATATAGAAAGTCTATATTTATTCAATATTTGTCTTCAATATAAATTTGAATCTTCAAGATCTTTAAATCAGCACCATAATGATTGCTTAAAATTCTCTGATTATTCTTCTTCTGTTAAATAATAACAGAATCTTCATTCCACATGTATTAGTTCATGATGTTGAATGATCTGTTCAGGACATCTTCTTCGACATGTTGTTCCAGATGTTGAAAGACTTCAACTCAACATGTTCAGGCACACAATAGGACTTTCTTGCTAAACATGTTCTTATTTTGCAAGATCCTATATAATATATTGTTGCTATATTTGTTTTACAAAATTAATGCCAATTCTAGAAATACATAACTAACAATCTTCCCCTTTGGCAAATTTTGGCTAAAGCAAATAATACAAAAAGTTACAATTCATATTACAGCACCAAAACTGGAAAAAAAAGTTACAATCTCCCCCTTTGTCGTTCTTAGCCTAATACTCTCCCCGGACTTGAGACGCTATGAGCTGAGAGTCGGTGGATTTTTTTACTTCCTTTGCTCCTAGGTCTTCGGCCAGTCGTAAGCCTGACAGGAATGCTTCGTATTCTGATTGGTTGTTCGAAGTTTGGAAGGCCAGTGCTAGTGATACTTTAATCAGGGTGCCGTCTTTGTTTTCGAGGATGATACCTGCGCAACTTCCCGTCGAGCTGCAAGCACCATCGACGAAGATCTTCCATTTGTTGGCGCTACTAGTTAGGGTCAGGTTATACATCATCTCGGCAATGAAGTCGGCCAGGACCTGTGCCTTTAGGGCGTTCTTGATTTCGTATTGGGTATTGAATTCCGACAGTTCCAATGACCATTTCAACATCCTGTCGGCCATATCTGGCCGCGAGCCGTTGTTTTATGGGTTGATCTATTCATACTTTGATTGTAAGGGCGAGAAAATAATGTCTTAGTCTCCTTGCAGATTTTATCAGGGCCAAGGAGAACTTCTCGATCTACTGGTATTTGAGCTCGGGGCCCTGGAGGGCTTTGCTCGTAAAATAGATGGGTTTCTGCCTGTCACTCGTTTCGGAGATGAGGGATACACTGACTGCCTCGGTGGGCACGGATACGTATAGGTATAATGTTTCCTTTGCCCGAGGTTGTAACAACACTGGTGGTTCGGAGAGCGCCTTCTTGAGGTGGAGTAATGCTTGCTCACACTCATCAGTCCACTCGAAGGTGGCTTCCTTCCGTAGTAACTTGAAGAAAGGAAGTGCGTATTGCACGAATTTTGCGAAGAAACGAGGTAGGTAGGCGATCATGTTGTTGAGCGACTAAATGGATTTCTTCGAGTTCGGGGTTGGGAATTCCGAGAACGCCCGACATTTGTCGGGGTTGGATTTGATCCCCCGTTCGGTGAGGTAGAAGCCAAGGAATTTCCCTTCCCGTACGCCGAAGGTGCATTATTCTAGGTTGAACCTCATTTTGCAGCTCCTTGCTTGTTCGAAGACCTTTTAGAGATGTTGGGCATGGTCGACCTCCTCGTGCGAATTTGCTATCATGTCGTCCATGTAGACCTCAAGCATGTCCCCGATCTCTCCCTAGAAGACCTTGTTCATCATGCACTGGTATGTAGCCCCGACGTTCTTTAGTCTAAAAGGCATAACGTTGTAGTAGTAATTGCCAGTCGGGGTCATGAAGGCCGTGTGCCGCTTGTCTGTGTCCGACATGGGGATTTGGTTATATCTATTGTACGCGTCCATGAAGGACAAAAGTTTAAAACCTGCAGAGTTGTCAACCAATTTATCTATGTTAGGCAAGGAAAAACATCTTTGGGACATGCCCTATTGAGATCGGTATAATCAACACACATTCGCCATTTTCCATTATTTTTCTTAACAAGGACTGCATTAGAGAGCCAAGTTGTGTACTAGGCTTCAAAAATAAAATTTGCCTCTAAGAGGTCTTTTACAGCCTACTCGACAGCCTCTTCTTTCTCGGGAGACTGCTTGCACCTACATTGTGCTACGGGCCTAATGGCTAGATCTATGGCTAATTGGTGGCAGGCGACCTTGGGATCTAGGTCAGGTATCTCAGCAGCACTCCATGCGAACAGGTATGCGTTCTCCTTGAATAAGGTTGTGAGCTGCTCTTTTATCGCCGATGGTAGGTCGATACCTATCTTCACAGTTCTGTCGGGGTCGTCCCCTAAAGGGATGAGCTCGAATTCGCCGTCGGGGACCAGGCGTTCTAGGTAAGTTAGAGCCTGCCCGTTGACGGGACCTTGTGCTTCGGTGTCGTCCTCACTGAGGCAACTGTCAAGATCGATGGAGTTGACTCGTGGGGAAGGTGAACGCTTCTCAGTTCTGGGTTTTTTGTTGCCTTTGGAGGTGTTAATTATGGCATGTCCTTTGAATGTTGCATCATAGCATCTGCGAGCCGCCTCGATGTCCCCGTGAATCGTCACCATGCGACCCAACTTGGTGTAGTAATTCATCTTTAGGTAGACTGTGGAGGGCACCACCGTTAATTCGTCCAAGGTAGGTCGACCGAGGATGCAGTTGTACAGCGAGGGGCATTCGATCACCAGGAATTGAACTTTAATTTCTCTGGCATCATGTTCTCTCCAAACAACACAAGTAGCTCCATGTATTCCCACAATCTAGTGATAGATCCGTTAAATCCTTGGAGGTCGGATCGAACGTATGAGGACATGTTTTTCTTGTCTAGTTTGAGGGTTCTGAACAGGTGGGCATACATGATATCCACCGAGCTGCCTTGGTCGACCAAAATGCGTCGAACGTCAAAACGTGCCATCTTCGCCCTTATCAGTAAAGGAATGTTGGAGTTGGGTGAATCTCCCGGTAACTCCTCGAGGAAAAAAGATATAGTGTTGGATTTTTCCCTGGATTTGGTAAATGTTGCCAATTGATCAGGTGCGGTCAGTAGGAGCTCGTCGAACTCCCGTTTGACAGAGATGACGACATTTTCGTTGTTTATTCCGCCTCCGGAGATGACCAAGGTGCTGGGAAGTTCTCCCATGGACTGTGTGCAATGATTTATCCTCCCATGTAGACATCGGGGAGGTGGAAATCTTCAGGGCGTGATATGCTATGGGCTACTTGGAAGGGGGAACCTTCAAACGGAGTGTCCTCGCGGTTCCTCTTTGCAGTCTGGTCCTCGTGTCGGGGAGCATAATTTTTTTGGTGTACTGCTTGAGGTGGCCTTCCTTTATCAGGATCTCTATCATGTCTTCCAGATGGACACAATCTTCAGTCACGTGCTCGTGGCTTCTGTGGAAGCGGCAGTACTTGGACTTGTCAGTGTGGGGTTTGGGCGTTGTAGGTTTGGGGAACCTTACCCTGCCCTGCTTGAACTTAAAGTTGATGCATTCAATGAGGATGCACTCACGGGAAGCGGTCAGTAATGTATATTCGGAGAAGTGCCCCGCTAGTCCTCTTCCTTTGCGAACCTCGTGAGGTTTGTCGTCTCTTCGCTTCTCATTGGTGTTGCGCAGGGCAGTGTAGTCTTCGTGTTTAGAACTTTTGGCGTCATCCTGACAGCGATTTCTCCGGACACTGTGGGCGACTTCTTTTACTCGTACCTGATGTACGCTTGGGCTTTGTCCAAAAGCTCATCGAGGGTGTGAGGTGGTTCGATCTTGACTTCCCGGTTGAGCTCGCTTCCGAGGAAGAGTCCTTTCTCGAGGAGATACTTTTTCGCTTCTCCTTGGTGTTGCGCAGGGCAGTGTAGTCTTCGTGTTTAGAACTGTTGGCGTCATCCTGACAGTGATTTCTCCAGACACTGTGGGCGACTTCTTTTACTCGTACCTGATGTACGCTTGGGCTTTGTCCAAAAGCTCATCGAGGGTGTGAGATGGCTCGATCTTGACTTCCCGGTTGAGCTCGCTTCCGAGGAAGAGTCCTTTCTCGAGGAGATACTTTTTCATGTAGTCGGTCGTATTCACCTCGACATTTTCTTGGTTAAATCGCTTGATATATGAGCGCAATGTTTCATTTTTCCCTTGTATAATGGCTTCAAGGGTAGCTTCTGTTTTTGGGTGACGTCGGGAAACTGTGAAGTGCCTCATAAATTCTAATCTCATGATTCTCCAGGACGTGAGAGATTAGGGGGTCAGGCTTTTGTACCATGCCTTGGCTCCCTTCCCGAGAGTCGTGGAGAATGGTCTGCATTTAACGTTCCCATCGACATCGTTGCGGTAGTTGAGCATGGCATTAATATTGTCAATATGGTCATCGGGGTCAGTTATCCCATCGTACGTCACCAGGTGCGGGGGTTTCTCCATACCCGTTGGGAGTGGAGTTTTCATTGATGGCCCGAGAAAGTGGGTAGCGAGGGCCATCCTCGTCGCTCCGCATGGGTGAGTAGTCCCAATTCCTATGCTCTGGTCGCGTCGAGTAGATGCCCTTGGTTGGTCGTTCGGCCTCTCAGAGCGCCCTTTGGCCTTGTTTTTCTTTGGTTCAGGGGAGCGTCATCCACATCGAGGAGGTGATCGTCCTCGTTTATTGGTTGCCTCTAGTTGGCGTCTCTCAGTTGAGATTCGCGACCGTGTCGAGAACGGTTGGTTTGGAGTTCTGTCTCCAGGACCATGTTCCTCTCCTGCTATTGAAAGAGCATGAGGTGGTCTGGTTGAGCGTGTTCACCATAACTATCATTGTGGAATCGCCTTGGACTGGTACCGGGATGGGCTAAAAAGTGGCCGCAGGTTGAGGTTGGAGAACACTATTGTCCTCGGGCTCGAGTGACGGGGTGGAAGGATGTCCGTCTATTGTGTCAGATTCATGGATTACATGTTGGTCGTCTTCCGTCCCGGTGGAGCAGTCAAAGAGGCCGAGGGCATAGTTGTCATCGTGTTTGCTGGTCATGCTGGATGGTTGAAGGAGATGGATTGAATCTTTGTTATTCTATTGTGGAAGATAGAGAAAACTTTTAGTTTCCCACAGACGGCGCCACTAAGCTGACCTGATCAGGAGGAACCTTCCAATGATGAGCAATTTTGATGTGACTGGGGGTGTACCTGCAAGACACTTCGATGCCAAAGTGAGAATGCAAGTACATAAAGGTATAAGAGATAAATATTCAGAATACCTAACCCTCTGATGGGAGAGAGTATTTATAGTGTGCCCTCAGCGCTGGGCCAAGGTTCTTCCATGGGCTGGACAAGCTAGGCCCAAGGAAGAACTGCCAAGGAATGCATAGGAGCAACTAAGACCTTGCACGTGGCCTTGCCCTGGGTCCAACTGCCCCTACATTTTAGGAGATAATGGTGGACAGTTGGGTGACATGGTGTACATGGGGGAGACGATGTCCCCCACTTCTGGACATTGGGTCGTGGGTTTTGCCCGATGGATTGGGCCTCTGCCCGACACAGACTTACAGGCCCAGTCCAGAACAGTGGCATAAGAGATATCTCTCATTCCCTTTTGTAACTCAGAATATAAGTCACAATTGTGTTCATAACCCAGGACACAAGTCACAATGACTAAGACTACAACATCCATCTTGACATCCCAACCACCACACCTGAACACGTCTGACACAACCATTGGAACAACAACTCGAAACACATCATCTGAACAACCCCTTTCTCCCTCTTTTTAGCCAAAAATTGTCAAAGACAACCCTCACAACACCAAACCCATGCAGTACTCACCCAGATACAAATGAACCCCATTAGAAATAAGAAAAGATGAAAACACTCACATACTGAATGAGGAGAAATTCTCTCTATAAATAACAAGTAAAAACATAGATGGTAACGAAATAGCTTTGAATAAAGAAGTTTTCTTGGTCAAAAATCTTTATTATAGGAGCAAAAACTTCTGCACCATTTGATGAGGGCTGTCCAAAATAGACCTTGACCAGCTGACTTTGTTCTCCCAAAATAAACAGACCAATAACCAACTCGCATGAATAAAACCCGTGTTTCACACCCTTCTGCTAGAGCTATCCACAATAAACCCTTGTTAGGCTAAAGAAACACATGTTCTGACATCCTACCATAAATTGTCTGCTAGAAACGTTGCAAGCATAGTTCACATCCTCTTATGAACTCAATTAGTATTGTAGATAACAACTTTATCCCATAAGGAGCCATATTTTCCTTTAGTCACACAAGACAATCCTTATTCAGATAACTTAGAAAAGCACACAACAACTAAGTAAAATATACCAGCCTAAGAAATAATTTACCATACTTAGTAGAACATGTTACAACATGATGTGTGACATCATAGAACCTTATCAGAGGTAACTCTTCAAAGTATGAATAGTCCAAGGCACATGATCTTACTTCCTTTTCTCTCTTTTTAGCCATACCATATACTTCCCAGGCCACCAACAAAGGTACTACTCCCCCTTAACTTCACAAATCCAGTAGCATAAAAGTGTAACACTCTCCCTCTATCAAGGATAACACATGCTTCTTTGTACTTTAATGAATGGAAAACATAAGATGCATCTTTATGTCTTCAAGAGCTCACTCTTTGTTCAACTCACAAATGAACACAATCACTTCTTGTACCAAAAATACATATGATCTCCTCTTGGTTTGTGGTTACCACATGCTCCAAAAGCTGATCAACTTCTCATCAGCAAGACTTGACACTGGCCCTACACATCACGTTCACAAACTTTTTTACTCCAAAAAATACTCATCTGATATTATAGTCAATATGAGTATTTACATTCAGACTTTCAAGAAATCAATATATGATCTACTTCAGTCTTCTCTACATATCTTCTTCCAAGACAAATCATCTACTTCATCATTCTCCCATATGATTAGGTAGGCTTAAATTAGATATAATAAGGACAATCATCCCAGATAATGTCATAACATTTGTTACCACATCTTCCATACACCAAGACATCATCACCATGATTCTTGATATGTTCCACCAGTTGGACTTACTATAGCATAGTAATCCAAGAAATGAACCCCTTCAAAAACACTATGCCACCAGCGTGAATCAGAAATCCAGAAAGAGAGATAAACTTTCATCTACCTTCTAGAAGAATAAATCTTCTTGAGTCTTTAACTCATCACTCTTCTTCCCAAGAGCAACCTGTTCCAAGACAATCCTCAAGACCAACCAGCTTCCACACTCTGATCATCTTGATTCTTCAAATCCATTATAGAGATCAACCAATATCCACATTTTGATCACCTCTTCTAGGAATCCTCATATGAAAAAGCCAACTGCCACAAATTGTCTTCTTCACGTTTGTTAGAATTCTCACAAAGATATCCTAATCAACATAATAAAATTGATCTCCAGCAAGCTGTCAAGATAATAGTCCTTTTGAAGCATTCAATTTTTGTAGATCATTCTATCTTAAATTGATGTGCCACTTCACCAATTGAGACTCTGATGTTGAACTAGATGTTAGAACACATCTAGCTATTGAATTCATCTCCTTCTTCTGCCACTTGAAAGAACTTTCTTCCTTAACAAAACAAGATTTGCATGCTCTCATAGATTTGATTCATTAACCAAGTTTGAGTAGACAACCTCCATTTTGTTGATTCTGCAGAAATTCCCATATTGATGAGAAACTTCCAGTGCTTCTCTAAATTTCTCAAACATGCCACTGTCTAAAACTTCAGAAGGAATAGTTTAGAAATACACCTTACAACCATACTAAGGATGACACCTTTCCCTGAGTAAATAAATATTCATAAAGTTCTACTAATATTATCAATTCTAACTTCATGATTCTGCACACCTTCCTTGTCATGGGAAGACAAAACTCCCGCTGCACACACCAAAAACAATCTGCACCCTTGCACCAATAGACCACATATAACACTCTTAACTCCCCCTTACATGAACAACCAAAGCTCTTTTTGAAGATGAGCACCAGTTTCTCAGTACACTTTCTGAATCAAAATATTCAGACTGCATATATGCATAATTTTCAAATAATACTAAGTCTACTGTCAAAGTATCCACATTTAATCATATGCATTACAACAACAATGTACAAATACCAAGTCTCTTGTCAAGGTATTTACTATAAGTCAGTTAAGATTACCTTCTCAAACAAGGTAGGACATGTAGTCTGACTTCTTCTTCTTCTTTTGTGGGCATCTGACACCTTCTGAGATGATGTCCTACATTCTTTCAGACATTAGTCTCAGTCACAAAAGACTTCACAAATCACTATGGTTCTGAAGACAACCTCCATAGTAATCTTCACATACACATGCATGGGAATACAAGGGGATCATCCATCAGTTGTTGATCAGGCTTTCAGGCCAACACACGAACATATGCAGCAGCAGTAACATCGCAACAAACTTCTCCTTCAAACTCAATATTCAGATTTTCTGGCTTGAGATATCTTCACACCCAATATAGCAACTAGTCAAATTATCCCTTATAACTTGACCTTCATGTACAAGGAGTCTCTTAGAGGTAATACTCCTTGAAGCTCAGGTGTTATACTCCTGCCGCAAGGACCAAATATAAATTGTCCTCGGGAGAACAAAACATGTTGATCACTCATTGACCAACCAACACATCTAAGACAATTTCCAGGGTTAGAACCTTCTCAGACATACCACCCAGATGCCTCCTCTTCCAGATCAGGAGTAGGTTCCAAACACATGTGATTCAACCAAATTATTTCATCACCCAAAGCATATATTCAACCATTCCTTTAGACAACATAATTATGCATAATTTTGATGTGATGTTCTATCTTGAGATATGACATCTCCCCAAGGAACACACCAAGAGATCTACAGACTGGAGATAAGTCTAGAAAAGAATTCTTCTTCTATCTTCAGATATTTTCACAACAACTTTTCTTAACAGTGCTTTATGAGTGGACTTGAAAATAATCTTCAAGTATCGTTAGCACAATCAACAGAGGCAAATATACATATATCCCCATCACCATAGGATATATCTCTATATAAGAACAACCATCTCCAACATAAGGAGTTACCACAAAGGTAAGTAGTGGATTAACACACACTCCTTAAGAACACCAGGTGTCACATATCAACCCTAGCAACATGCTCCAGGTGACACAAAACTACCATAGGTTTGAAAATAAATCAACCATGTCACACCAGCAGCATACCACCATGCTACAACACCAGAATAGTCCATCATCGTCTTCTAGGGACCATTTAAACAACAATATGAACCTTTCATATACAAACTACTTTTCAAAGAAGTCTTCTACCTTGACCATGAACTAGAAAGTATCCCCATTGGATCTTATTTAGAACTAGACTAGGATGTTTGCTCTGATACCAATTGAAATTCTGGTATGACAGACTCATATGTCGAATACGATGTCGAGACATCTGATATGTTCCTTATAAACATGGAAAGGTACAAACATCAACATTATTGTATTATGATATACCAGATACTAACTATCCTACAGGATGTTTAGACATCTGGTTTGACATTCAGCAAGAATACTGCATAATACACAAAACAGAAAAGCATAAATCAACACACCAATTTTTTTAACCCAGATCGATGCAATCACATCTACTCGGGGGGCTACCAAGCCAGGAAGGAAATCCACTATCAGTAGTATCAATTCAAACACCCTCAATAAACATCTCAATTTACGATCTTCTCACTTAATCACTATCCTTGCAACTTCTACTTAGGAACTCCTAAATATGAGAAACCCATCTAACTTCCAATCACCGCAATGATGTCTCACAGTCCAAACTCTCAGTTGCTGATATTAACAGCTCTTTCCCCAAACAATAAGGTAAAACAGAAGGCACACTTCCATGCGACACCTTAGAGTTACTTAAAAGCTTCCTCCAAGAATAATACACCTCTTACTTAGCAACTTCGAGGTTTACCAAGAAACAGCCCTTAAGATTACAACTTTTAGCATAAAGCTTCTACAAGAACTCAATCCTAATGATACAACTCTTACATCTTTGGTTGGTTACTCAACCTAGGTTACAAGGCTTATTTTTATAACCTAATCCCAACTGGATTTTGGGCCTAAAATCGCAGCATAACAGCTGCTACAATAATGTAGAAAAATCTGCTACAAAAAGATCTTCAAATCAACAACTTCCTTAAAAAATCTCTAAATATAGAAAGTCTATAATTATTCAATATTTGTCTTCAATATAAATTTGAATCTTCAAGATCTTTAAATCAGCACCACAATGATTGCTACAAATTCTTTGATTATTCTTCATCTATTAAATAATAACAGAATTTTTAATCCACCTGTATCAGTTCATGATGTCGAATGAACTGTTCAGAACATCTTCTTTGACATGTTGTTCCAGATGTTGAAACACTTCAACTCTACATGTTCAGGCGCATAATAGGACTTCCTTGCTAAACATGTTCTTATTTTGCAATATCCTATACAATATAGTGCTGCTATATTTGTTTTACAAAATTAATGTCAATCCTAGAAATACAGAACTAACACTATATAAATGAAAGAGGAGGGTGTATAAGATAATTTCATTAAAAAATCTCAAAAGGTAAAAGTACATTAATAATTTCATTATATATATTTTTCAATGTTGGAACCCATAGCAGCAAGTGAATTTTCATATTCTTTGACTCTCTCCCCACTCCCCTCGTTAGAATCATAGGAATAAAGCTTCCTTGGCTCCTTTTTCTTCTTCTTCGGATGCTTCTTTTAATTCTTCTTCTTTTTATTCTTCTTCCTTTTATTCTTGGCCTTCCTCACCCTTATGTTATTGTACCATGGTATAATACCCTAATTTTTTCCCTAAGATTTCTTCGCATTTTATCTGCATTTTGCATACAAACAAGATCGAACTAGTTCCTCGGTTCTTCTCGGGTGTAGGTTTATGCCTCACAGGGGATCACCTTTGTTTTTATTTGTTTTATTTGTCTATGTTTACTAACCATTAATTAAAATTAAAAAATCTTTTGTTTTCTTTTATTAAAATTTTCAGGGGAAAAGCAGGTAAAAATGTCAAAAATAGCAGTCTCGCAGCTCAAATGAATTTCACAGATAAAAATCCGAAATTGATTCGCAAATAATTCAAATTTATTTGATCAAGGATTTTCCAGTTTAATTTATTTATTCAAGGAATTCCAAGGTTCATGTGTTTATTTCCATGCCTTCTTTAACGCCCAAAAGAATCGAGTCGAAATCATAACAGTGCAAAAGGAAAACAAAATTTTCAAATTTTTCACTGAGTAACCGGTTACTACCTAGGGCGTAACCGGTTACTTGTGTGCAAATTTGAAAATTTTAGTAGCAATTTCAAATTTTCAAATTTTGGCACCAATTTCATTTTTGATCACTCTTGGAATATTCTAGACCATCTCCATTTAATTCCCATAAACCATTAAAATTAATTCCCACCATAAGCCCTCACTAATCACCACTATTTTCATGATTCCTTCTAATTTTTCAATTACCAAGCCTAATTTGAATTTTCAAAGCAAACTCCATTCCACCAAATTCTCATACCTAAACTCTTTAAATAAAGGCCTTTTCTCCTTCATTTCATAAGCTTTTGATAGCCAAATTCACCTTGCAAAAGTTTCTTGGAAGCTTTTGATAGCCAAAAAATCTCTTGCAAAATATGCTCCCAAAATCTCTTGCAAATTTTTTTGAAAGTTATCAAGAATTCACCTTGAATTCTTGGTCAACTTTGAGCAAAACCTTCATCCTTTTCATTTTTGTTCATCAAATTCAGTAGATCAAGTTTGATATTAGATCAATTTGAAGATTGTTCTTGGTAATTCACTTTTCCATGGTTCCACCTTCATCATCAACATTCAAGATGTAAATCCTTGATGCTTTTGGTTGTTGATCTTTAAGATCATAAATTAATGTTTGATTGTAGGGATTTCACTGTTTTTTTCCTTTAAAATTTGTGTTAATTCAGTTCATGATTATTAGGTGTTTGGAAAAAGTTTTAAAAAGAGTGATCATGCTGATTTTTAGCATATTTTTTTATTCTACGTGCAGAGTAATCGGTTACCGCCTAGGTAGTAACCGGTTACCTGTGTTAATTTTTCCAAAAAACTATTGTTTTTGTACAAGTAACCAATTACCACTTAGGTAGTAACCGGTTACTCTGAGGAAGAATTAAATTTTTTGCTTATTTTTTAGATGATTTTGGTTCCTTTCCCCTCCTCTTCTTATTTTTATCTTGGGAGACATTTTTTAGACTGGTTTCTCTTTAATTTCAATGAACTTTGGGTGTAGATTAGAGTGGATAACATTCATTAGTCCAAATCTACCTCTAAGTGAATTATTTAATTCACTTTAGGTACTTTGCATTAGTGAGATATTTTCATACTTCAATTCACCAAGATGAGTGATTGAACTTAAAGATGAAAGAATACCAGAAGTGTAACTCAATTTGGTATTTGTCTTTATTTTCTTGCAGTATTGCGTTCAGATGGAGATTTACATATCGTTTATCTCGCATGCATTAACACTAACATCATTAACCTTAATTGGTTTTGGCCGGCCTCATTTGTAGGGTAATTACTCCGTAATTACTCGGCGATTGCTTAACATATACCTAAATGTGTCCCGAATTCGGAACAAAAATCCAATTGGATACTTGAACTTTCATCAACTGGACCTCGTGTTGGTCGCGTAATCCCAAAGTGATTGATCATTTTGCGTTAAGATCCTAGACTTGTGAAGTTTGATGCATAGTTGCTTTGGGTCTCTCAATCTTCTTTCAAACTTCATTGAATTTGGTTCTAATCTCCTTGATTGATCACTATATTGTAAGATACTAAGCGGAACCGGTTGTCTTTCGATTTTGGTACTAAGTACCTTGGTTACTCTTTTTGGTTGTGGATGATTAAGTTCACCATACCACTATTATGTATATTATTATTACTATTACTATACTAACATTTTACTTTATTGCACATTTATCTCTTTTATTTTTACTATGCTTTATTATGCTTTATCATCCATTATCATGTTTATATTCTTGCTATTATATTGTTGTGTTGTTTTTTCTTTTGTTTGGACACTAAAATATTAATAAAGGCTTAAACCATAATAAACTTAATTATTCCCATCTTGGACTATTTGTTACTAGCTTATGCTTTGGAGTGATCTACCTTTGGACAACTTTGAAGTATTTGGACTTATAATTAGGACTTCTTATCCCTTTGCATGGAAGTATTAATCATTGAAGATTGCCTTTATTTAGCATTGACTTTGAAATGCTCAAGGATGAAATTCTTATTAATGCTTTGAAGTGGCTCCATTTCGATTAGATCCTTTTTTTCCCTAACTTTTATTTTGTGTATTAGATTAGCCTCTTCATCTTTTCCCCCTTCTTCAATTTTTAAAACTTCCCTCTTTTTCAAAGGATTCTTGTTTTTCAAAACCATCACCTCTTTAATAAATAGGGTTAAATGTTGTTTATCCCCCTGCCATATGAGTGGATTTGGTTTACCCCTTTAAGAAAAAAAACTTGAGATTCTCCCCTCACCAAACCAAGATTCTCTTTCCACTCCCCCTATTGCTGACTGTGTCACAAAATCTACACATGTGACGTCCACGTGACATTTTTTAATTTTAAATTAATTTTGAATTTCCACGTGGCATTTATGTTTTTTTTTGTTTTTTTTTTTTTACGTTTTTTTGTATTAATTTTTACGTTTTTTTAATTAATTTTTTTTTATGTTTTTCTTTTTTTATTAATTATTTTTACGTCTTTTTTGTATTAATTTTTTTTACGTTTTTTTATTAATTTTTTTATGTTTTTCTTTTTTTATTTGCTAGACGTATAACACTAATAAATTTGTCACACACTATGCATTTTTTTTCTATTATTTAATTTCTATATCATTATATCATTATTAATTTTATCTCTAATAAGGATTACAAAATATTTAGAATGTTTACAAATATTTAGAATGTTTAGAAATTGACATGATTAATCT
The DNA here is from genome assembly GCA_963966055.1 of Lathyrus aphaca. Classification (NCBI taxonomy): domain Eukaryota; kingdom Viridiplantae; phylum Streptophyta; class Magnoliopsida; order Fabales; family Fabaceae; genus Lathyrus; species Lathyrus aphaca. The sequence continues at coordinate 52,909,533 of OZ014525.1, read as the reverse complement.
AACATTATTACAATATATCACTTATAAACCAATGTCTGGTTTAGATATATATAACATGCTAAACTATTAAATTTATAGAAAAACCATGTCCTTTATATGTGATATTAACATTTATACAAAGTAGTTTTAAATTAGGATATAAATTTTTTCTATAAAACTTTAATTTAGATACTAATTTTAATATAGGGTTAACTATTTCTACTATATTGTTTAACTAATTTAACTATTTAATGTCATTTATTAAAACTATATTACATTTAAATAATTTTTAGATACTACAATATATTTAAACAATTTTTAAATACGTATATGAAATTAATTTATTAAAACAATTTTTATTAAAAAGTTTTATAAAAAATTGTTTTATTTATATACATATAAAAATTGAATATACTCTTGATCTATTCACTTTCCTTAAAAAAAAGAATATATATATATATATAAGTTTTATAAAAATAGTTTTAATAAATTATGTAAACTATAAATTTAATAGTTTAGCATGTTGTATATATTATTATAATGTCATATATTTTGTTGCATATTTAACAAACTGTATTTATTTAGCTAATGTCATATATTGTAACTATTTAACTAATAATCACACTAACTATTTAACTAAACTAAAACATTATTAAAAAATAAATAAATTAAACTAAAACATTATATTAAACAGTATTAAACTAAAACATTATTAAAAAACAAATTAACTAATGTCATATATTAAAAAATAAATTAACTATAATATACTAGATTAATTAAAAAACGTTAATTTATTATGTTAAAAAACAAATTAATTATAGAATAATTAGGTAATATATTAAAATATAATAGAAACCTAAGACATAAGTTGTGTTGTGGCCTAGTGGTTTGTAGTGCACCTTGCAACCATGAGGTACCAAGTTCAATATCTGGCTAATAATTAAAAAAATGTAAAAAAAAAACATAAATGCCACGTGGAAATTCAAAATTAATTAAAAAATAAAAAATGTCATGTAGACGCCACATGTGTAGATTTTGTGACACAGACAACAATATGAGGAGTGGAAAGAGAATCTTGGTTTAGTGAGGGGGGAATCTCAAATTTTTTTCTTAAAGGGGGGTAAACCAAATCTTGCTCATATGGTCGGGGGTAAACAACATTTAACCCTAATATATAAAATCTTGATTTTTGTCAAGTGGATTTTACTAATTCTTTTCTTTTAAAAATCAATGAATTTAATAATCTTGACTTTAATTCAAAAAATAAAAAGAATCAAACTCATTCAAATTGTTTTGTGCCTTTGTGCACTTTTATTTGTTTTCCTTACAAGTGCTGATTATGAGTCATTATTATTTAGTCGGGTGCAAGTCTCTCAATCTCCATGGTTGTAGTTTAATGTAATTGAGTCTCTTGTCATTCGTGAGGGTTTAGTGGCATACTCGTCGATTTTATCCGAGTTGGCGCCCTCCCTATAACGATGTATGAGTCCACTATTCCAAAATTGACTTTTAACATCGCACCTTAGACAGCGCTTTATAAAGAAAGCGCTGTCTAAGGTTAAAATTAAAAGCAAAACACAGAAACTGTTCAAAAACAATAAAAAAAAACGCTGCTAAAAGTCCTACCTTAGACAGCGCTTTTGAAAAAGTGCTTTCTAAGGTAGGCCTTAGACAGCGCTTTTAGAAAGCGCTTTTAAAGGTAGGCCTTAGACAACGCTTTTTCAAAAGTGCTGTCTAAAGTCTTTCAATTTTTTTAAAATTAAAATCAAAAGCGCTGTCTAAGGTCAACCTTAGACAACGCTTTTAAAAAACGCTGTCTAAGGCCCCCTTAGAAAGCGCTTTTCTCAAAAGCGCTGTCTAAGGTCTAATTAAAATTAAATATCACACTCAATTTCTATTTTATTCTTTATGTTCTTTCATTTTCCCTCCAGCGAACGCGTTTAACCTAAACATCAGAAACTCCATAAACCTTGAATCCACTTCCATTTTCGGTTTCAATCATTGAAGACGTTTTTGAAGACCCCATCGCCTGCGAACGTACATTTTGAAGTTGTTCTTCGTTCTTCTTTTTTGGTTTCTGGTGTTCTTCGTTCTTCTTGCGGTATGTTCTTCGTTTCATATCATTTTTGTTGAATCTTGTAGAGAATATGCAGAAACTGAGTTTAGAACGAGTTTAACGTATTATTTCTGTTGAAGTTGTTTTGAGAATGTGCAGAATATTGTTGACTGATTTTAGTGTATTATTTATGTTGAAGTTGTTTTGAGAATGTGCAGAATGTTGTTGACTGAGTTTAATGTATTATTCATGTTGAAGTTGTTTTGAAAATGTGCAGAATCTTGTTGACTGAGTATTACTTCACACTTGAGAGCTCCCTGCTGGATGTTTGAAAGTATCAGTTGATATTGCAGTTGAGCCGAATGCATAATTACCATATCCTAACGATGGTTCGGATGCAACAACGGTGGACGAAGGAGTAGGTTCGTTTGTTGCATGGCCGACAAACCTCATTAGCGTAGGATATGAGGTATGCCTAAAACCTTTGTTAAACTTAATGTGTATATTCAAAGTTTTTACGCGCATTTTACATACATTTTTTACTTGGTTATGTTAAATAGACTCCCACAAGATCCAAATCAAAAGATAATGCTATTCCGTGGCATACCAAGTCCGTGGTTTCAAAAAAAAACAGGTACAATACAATTATATGACATATATGCATGGAAGTTGTTAAATTCTTAATTTCATCTAACTATTTATATGATATGTAGCTTCAAGAAAAGGAGGTTAGCAACGTCTTCGCACAACAAAAAAAGGAGGTTAGCAACGCCTCCGCACAATAAAAAAAGGAGGTTAGCAACGCCTCTGCACATCAAAAAAAGGAGGTTAGCAACGCCTTCGCACAACAAAAAAAGGCTGGTGCTAAGAAGACCGTAGCTAGGAAAAAACCTACCACCAAGTATAGGTCGTGCCTCCAGACATTTCTAGAGATGACAGATATACCGACCGGAGGTGTTTGTCGTGTGCATATGGAGGAAGGTATTTTTCAGCTTTGATTACGAACAAATGATTGGTAATAAAGACTTCATGAAAGTTTTTGGTCGTGAAGAAATTGGCGTCAATGTTATCAATACATATATCAAGTAAATCCGGTCTTCTTTGTTATATTAATTGAACAACTTATTTACTTTATGTTTCAAATGAGGCGTCTAATGTAAATGATGTTTTTATTTAAGGTTTTTGTATGAAAAATTGATGCGCCCAATGGATTGGACGTAACATTTGGATTCTTAGCACCCGCGTCTGTCAACTTAAGTTTAATCTTAAGTAGACTGGATAACGTGAAAGAGTACGTTCTCAGGATCCTCATGGCCAACAAAGATGCGAAGAAGTTGTTCTTTATACCGTTAATATCGGGTTAGAATTTCATTCTAAATTCATCTATTATAATTATTTTGTATTTTGACGTCGTGTAGAAAATTTACATCTAACGTTTGTTTAATCATACAGTGGACATTGGTTGTTGCTCGCAATCAATCCTATCAGAGAAATCATTTATTATCTTGACTCGTTAGGAAATGATTGGACAACATACCCGGATATGAAGGACACAATTGACACGTAAGTGAGATTGTTCTAAATTTTCTTGTGTGTATTTATTAATTTATGTGAATTGTTCTAATTACTTCATTTTTATTTTATTAGCATCCTACAAGCTTTTCGAGCCCAACAAGATATCCAAACATCAAAGAGGAGAGCCAACGACATTACATGGATAAAAGTGGTGGTATATTATTAATTATCACATTTTTTATTATATTAGTGATGATATTTGATAAAACTTAGGATTTATCCATATTTTCTTTTCATCTGTAGTGTCCTCAGCAACGTAATCAAATTGGTTTGGAATATTTCATGTTGAGTTTTATGCGAGATACTCTTGTTTTGGGCCGATTAGAGATTCGCACCGATGTATGTATTTCTAACTTATGAGTTATTTTAATATTTACACATATCTCTCATATAATTAATTAGTTGAAATTAAATCAAACTATGTTATATTATTATGTAGTACTTTGATGAATTCAAGTGTGCATATTATACAAAAGATCAAGTGGACGAAATCAAAGAGGAATGATGTCAATTCATTATAGAGCTCGGTGTTATATGAGGTATAATATTGTACTCTTACTTTAATTGATGAGAATTTAAATATGTGAAACATTGTAATTTTAATAATATTGTTTATTAATTGAATTACAATCTTTGTGTTGTTTCAGGACCTATGTATATTTGAAGCAATGCTTTGGATGGATTAGATATGTGTAATTATAATATGTACATTTGTAGTAAAATGTAATGACTTGTAATTATAATTTTGGTACATAAATTTGTATATATTTTGGTACATTTAATAGGCCAAAATGGTTTGAATTGGTATATATATATATATATATATATATATATATATATATATATATATATATATATATATATATATATATATATATATATATATATATATATATATATATATTGGTTTGAATTGCCAATTTTGGATTTATAATTTTGATGCATAAATTGATATATAATTTGTGATATTTGTTTGCCAAAAATTGGTTGAAAACAGGTCAAAATTCTAGTTTAAAATCTGGTAAAAAAAGTGGTTTCAAAAAGATTATACTAAAATTTTCGTATACCTTAGACAATGCTTTACACAAAAAGCGTTGTCTAAGGGGGGCTTAGAAAGCGCTTTTGGCAAAAGCGTTGTCTAAGGGGAGGCTTAGACAACGCTTTCAAAAAGCGTTGTCTAAGGTATACCTAAAAAAATTAAAATAGAAGGGGATTAGACAGCGCTTTCACCAAAAGTGTTGTCTAAGGTATACCTAAAATATTAAAATAGGAGGGGCTTAGACAACATTTTCACCAAAAGCGCTGTCTAAGGGGGAAAAAAACGTTGTCTAAGGTCTTGTTTGACATAGTGGTCCATGCCCTCATTCTCATGGTAGATTTGTTAGGCTATCCACTTGAAAATGACAAATTCTTTGCACTTAATAAAATCAATGATAATCAACCCTTTTTACTATTTGTACCACGAACTACGGGGTTTTGATCTCGCATTGCACGTTGTGGGTACGTAGGCATGAGGTGGTAAACCTCTCCAAACACAAAAACATTAAAAGCAATAAAATTTTCAAAGGGTTCCCGTGGAGTACCACAGATATTTTAGGTGCGTAAAACCTTCTCATTTTGTAACCTATCCCCTTACCCGGTTCTCTGCTTGTTTCTTTAGCTTTTTTCTTTTAGATTCATTAGGATTTATTCGTTTTTTTTTCCTTTTCCACTTGGAATAAAATAAAAGCACAATGGTGACTCTGTTTACTTTGAGTTAAGTTAACCAATAGCTTACACTCATGATTTTACCGCAACACATGGTTACCTCAATTCTGATATTTATGTTAGCATTCTCAGATGGAAAACTCATGTTGGAAGTTACGAAGAATTGTTTGAAGTGAAAAACGGTGCATTTATAGATGAGGTTGAAGATGAAACATTGTGACCATTAATGCTTGCAATGATGATTACTTCTAATGGTTGATATCCTTGAATGACATTGTGAACTTCTTGAAAAATGGAGAAAATTTACAATCATCATTATAATTGATAAGCGTTTCTCTCTTTTGGAAATATCAAAGGTTCAATATACATATAATATTACAACGGTTAAAGTTTTTTTAAAAAATAAAGAAAAAAATATTGTTACAAGGATTCGAACCTTCTACCACGTGATTAAATCATTTTAAAAACAATAAAAATCAAAACACGCATCTGATAACAAATGTTACAACAGTGAATGTCTTAACCGTAGTAATATTATATTACCGAATATTAATTTTGTTGTAATGCATACTGCATCATTCTATTAAATCGATAATACAACATCAATGATACCAAATTAGATTTTTTGTTTAATTATTAATATATAAATATATAAATATCAATAATTTATTTACATTTTAATATATAAATATAAATAAATGTTAGCGATCAGTAATTAAACTTTAAATTAACAATTTACTATCATTTAATTCAATTAACATATATCATTTAAACTCTTCATCCATCCAAATATATCATTTAAACACTACCAAGATTCCAAAAACAAAAAGGAACATTGGATTCTATCATACATCAAATTATATATTCATCTTTATGCTGAAAAATCACGAGATATTTTTTATAACCACTGCATTAAGTTAAAGATGTGCTTATCTTTATTTTGTATGATCCGAAAAAATGAACTTGAAAGACGGTGTTGCCGTATACAGTCATAGTTAAACATCCAATTGAAGTATGGAGGAACATTCCTAATCAACAATTGTACATACCTCATTATTCTGAATTAATATACGTACTCTATTTTCATATCTCTGTAGAAAAAGAAATATATGTATCGATTTCTTGGCTACATAAAAAGAATCTCTGCAGAAAAGTCTAATATATGGTTTGATGTTTGTATTCATTCTCTGTGAAAGATTTTTGAAAAATGTTGCGAAGATTTTCATGTCTGCTGTGGGAGGGACCTAGGGAAATATTAAATAACTTTAAGACTGTGTCGTGCATTCTTTCATACAAGTCCAAATATATATTTTAAATTAAAACAGTTGAATTTGACCAAACTCTAAGAAAATAAATTTAAATGAAAATTTATAATTTTGTCACGTATCACCGTTAACAAAAGACATGTTGTTTTTATAGTGACAAAATAGACATATTGTCATGATTGGTTGGCTACATTAATGAATCACTAGTAGTTATGTATGTGATTGTCTTTGTCTTGTAGTCTATATTGATCTTAAGTGTTGTGGGGGTCATGTACATGTGTCCTATTTTGGGTCATGATTAGAGGAGTCAGATTATAAAGAGATCAAGCATAAACCTAACAGAAAGTCAACTTTCTACTATTTTGGATCTAAGTCAACCTTTAAGTATGTTAGATCAAAGTCAATCGTCCAATGTATCTTCTAGGAATCTTTATTTGTCTCAGTTTCCTGATTTCTTGCATCCATACATTTATGACATCGATGATGTGGGTGACGAGGGAAATTGTGGTTTTCGGGCTATTGCATCTTTATTTGGAGGGACAAAGAATCATGGTCGCTGGTCCGGACACAACTGGATACTCAAGTTCATCAACACCCAAACTTTTTTCCGAATTGTTCTATGACACAATTGTTCAAACTAGAAATTTCTTAATAGTAGAATACTTGGGTGTACATGTTAGAGAAAAATGGATGTTGATTCCTGATGTGGATTACCCTATTGTGAGTAGGTACAATGTCGTATTGCCTCCTTGTCGCAAAGTCTTAACGTTACCTTTTTCCCTCTTACCATAGCTTCACCTATGTATACGAGCAGACATAAAATCATTGTAGTTGGTTTTATCAATGAAAATCATTGAGTTCAGATAAAATTAATAACTGATAGTCCATTGCCTCCTGTCACTGACCGTTGGAGACAGAACTGTACTGAAGAAGTGAAAGCATGAGAATCAGCATATGTAGGACGAATTAGACACTGGGATGAAGAACTTAGGAAGTCATCTTGATTTTAGATGTAATCTTGTGGATATTATGTATTTATTATAAGTGAAACCATTTATGTAGGGAAATGCGACCGAAATATTGAAATTATTAATTTTTTAAAGTTCTAGACACATACCAGAATTTTCAGAAATTTAGAAATTTCTGGTATACCAGAAATTTAAAATCCGGAATATTTCTCCAATTTACATAAATATTATATGTCCGGTATAATTTCACCGGAAATTTCAAAATTTTCGGTAGATAAATATTGAAAGTTGAAATTTTCGGTAGTGTGTCATCTCCGAGTCCTAACATAATACATTTTATGAAAATTTTAGTATAATAATGAAATTTCCAATATCAATCCAGAAATTTCATATTTTACGATGATTTGAAAAGGGCGAAAATAAAATTTTACTATAAATAGGAGATGTCAAGTATAGGTGGGGTTGGCCAGTTAATTCTTCTCAATATAGGCGTCCCAGAGTGTCCAATTTTTTTATGAAACAAAATAATTTTACTATCTCATTCTAGGAGTAAATAAAAAATTTCCACCCACACAACTTAACTTGTTGTTTATGTTCTAGTTATATTTAAATTGTAAAACAACAATGGTTAATTGTGCCTTACCTTCAAAATAATAAATCAAATGTTTAGTTTAGGGTTGTTCATGGTACAGTTCATGTAAAAAATCGAACTGAACCGGACCATAATAAAAAATCTATATAGAATTGTATCGAATCGTTTCAATTTATTGAGATCCGAACTGAATTAAAATTATTGGTTTGGTATACAGTTTAGAAATTTCAAATAGTACCGAACCATTAGAAAACAAATTTTTCAAACCGAACCATTTATTAAAGAACTGAACCATTAAACTATTTTTCAATTTGTTTTAACAAAAAATTTAAAACTTGTTTTCAGTAATTTTAATTTTCAATTTTCATTCGGTTACAGTTTCACTTCAGTTCATACGATTCTAGATCTGTTTTGTGCAATATGATTCAGATATTGCTTTTTGGTAGTCAGTTTGGTTAGGAAATCGCAACCTTCAAAGCTTGTTTCAGGCTCTGTTTCAGGAGTGCAATTTTTAACTTTATTATGTTGGTTTTGTCAGAAATTGGATCAATAATAGTTGGTGTTGGAAATTAAAAGATCTTATTTCTGTTAGTAATCTTCAACAGGAAACATAAATTATGGAATTATGCAGATTGCTGGATGCTTTTCAATTGCAACTGAAAACTCAAGATAACTGGGGTTGGTGTTTAGATAATCAGATAGGTTTCTCGGTTAATGATTATTATAACCATAAATCATCGTGCACTTTGTCGGAAGTCATGGAAGCAAGCTATTCAGAATTTCTAGACAAGGTTTGGAGTTCGCATATCCCATTGAAAATCTAAGTCTTTGCGTGGAGGTTGGTTCTCGATAGGTTGCCCACAAGGGCGAGTTTATCGAAGAGGAATATTATCCAAAGCGTTCACGACAGGGTTTGGTGGGGTAAACTGCCTTTTAAATTCTTGGGGATAATGGTTGGTGGGAATCACCGTCGTTACTCGTTTTGGAAGTCAGTTCTTGATTTCTTTAGGAGTAGATTATCTAGGTGGATAGGTCGGACTTTATCAATCAGAGGTAGAATCTCCCTTATTAATTATGTTCTCACCAATTTACCAATCCATCATATATATTTCTTTAAGATGCCTAGTAAGGTAATTAAGGAAATCATATCGATCCAAAGGCGGTTCTTATGGGTAGGCTCATCAAACGACAACTTTATTTCGTGGGTGAGTTGGTGAACGATTTGTAAAACTAAGGAGCAAGGTGATTGGGTGTGAAACATATTGGTTATTTTAATAGAGCTCTTCTTGCTAAATGGCTATGGAAGTTTTTGAAGGATGGGAAAGAGATTTGGAGGTCATTGATGGAAAGTAAGTATGGCAGGTTATGCTTAAAGGTTCTGACATGCTTGGAAGATGATAACAAGTCCAAAGAATCTTTATGGATGAAGGATATCTTAGCTTCAGCGGTGTCAAAAACTAACAATGATGATTCCTTCTACGATTTGCTGGAGAGCAACACAGGTGATGACAATGATACTGCTTTTTGGCAGTCAGTTTGGTTAGGAAAACGCAACCTTAAAAGCTTATTTTCGGCTCTGTTTCAGGATTGCAATTTTAAACTTTGTTCCGTTGGTTTTGTCGAAAATTGGATCAATAATAGTTGGTGCTGGAACTTAAAAGATCTTATTCTTGTTAGT